>OZ007497.1:89937140-90537140 GCA_963931805.1 Microdon myrmicae
TATTTGTGGCGGTTCTTTAATACATTCCCAAAGAACAGCCCATCCTCTTAAATTAACCACCTTCCGAACCCATAGTACTCACCTGCAATTAGGAGTAGCGTAAGCTCCCCTGCAGCATCACACCTGAAAGTTAAACCTCATCAAGGCATGCATCATTTATTGCCCCAGTCCCGAGGTTCGCAACACTTGCGACCAATTTCCTTTATCGGTTATCTACCGATCGTGGGATTCGGGCACTAATATGATTGACGTTAGACAATCATACCCCAGACCATGCCTAACGATGCTCCGGCCTGTTAAACAAACAAACACACAGTAGCATCACTGTGTTTATCCTATTAATCGACCACTGGTCCATGACCACCCTGGGCGAGATGTAGGCTTGCACATCTGCAAGGCTAATTCCTCGCCATTATACTCATATACCGGCACCGTCTTGTAAACAAGACCCAAATTTTCGGCTGACATATCGTCACCAGAATGTATAGCCTACAATGGCATTAGCATGAACGCCTGAGTAAACACGATGTGCATATCATCGTGGCTCTTGAAATAGCGTTTTTGTGTATCTCAAAGCAAAAACCTATTTCGTTCTCAGGCGCAGGTCATCAAAGATTTATGGCCCTCGAAATAGCGTTTCTGTTTATTTAAGACACAGAAAGCTATTTCTCCCTTCGGCGATCTTCGCTATCGCGTATCTCTGTAATACCAATTTATTACACCAGCCCATGTTTATGCAGGCTGAAGGGCAACGTACTTGTCCTATACGGACACATATACAATCCTCCCCTATCGATGCAATTCGCGGCCATCGAATCTGACGGATGTGCATTGCATCAGGGAGTCAGATTTTTACCGTCCAACGGGGCAGACATTTAAAGGTCGTCGCGATCAGGAGAAATTTTACGAGTCTAGCAGAGGAGTCGATGAGTTGTGAGAATTAATTACCTTGCGTATTCGATTCATGCGTAAATACACCCCTTACGGAAATAGTGATTTCTTATGGTTAATATTCGCCGGTTTACTTATTACATCAATGTAATATAACTACGGGGGAGACCGGGGTTCGATTCCCCGTCGGGGAGCCTCTGGCGCAAGACTAATGACCTTGCCCGGAAAAAACAAATCATTATGGAAAATTTAACAAGCCACAGGACTTGCTAAATAAGGCCAAGACCGGTTCCCGGTTGTAGTGCCGATGATGATGATGATGATGTAATATAACTACGAACTCTATGGATGTCTGTCACAAGTGTGAATTATGTGTTCCTTACTACCTTATTTTCGTGAACTGTATAATTGTGTGACTATTTGTGTTTGTTTTCTTTTTCGCTGTACAACGATTTGATATTAAAAAAATTAATAATTTTCAAGGCGGTGGACCATGTCAATGTTAAGAAAAGAGTTCTTATGATTTGTAATACAATTATAACTCAACGTGTTACACTAAACAATAAATAAACATTCAACAGAATAACAACATTCTACAGAATAACAACATCCGCGTTTTAATTGTCATCACTCCGCAGTGTACAGTGTCCTGGAACTCGAGTGTGGAGTTCAGTGTTCTTCGCCACGATTGACATCCATCACCAACAACTGCAGCGTTTCATTTCTTCTTGTGGTGCTCTCTCGGCGGAACTTTTAGATTATTTGGGGAGTGAAGTGAACCCGCGTCGTGTCGGGCACCTACTTCTACCGCACATATTTTCACGCACAACAATTAATTGGGTCAGTTCCCGAAGCCCAAACCCATAAAAACCCACTTTTTCTATTAAAATGACTTCTTATGTGAATTTAGGGGCACGTCAGTATTATTATTAAAATTATTGTTATATATACTATACTATACTATTTATTGGCCTGTAGGAACCCGAAAGTTCATGACCTCGCCGATTCGACTCCGCCATCGTTCCCTGTCCCGACCATCTGATCCGATCTCCTCGAGGTCTAACCTAGCATTGTCCTCCCATCGCCGTCGCGGCCGTCCTGTCGGTTTCTTTCCCGTTGGTCTACCGTCAAGAATTCTAGGCACGCTCCTATCGTTGCCCATTCGCGTCACATGTCCGGTTCATCTTAATCTTCGCGACTTGATTACTCTCACTATTAAAGGTTTGCGGTATAGCTCTTCCAATTCGTGGTTGTGGACTTTCCTCTATTGTCCTGCCTCCTCGTCATATTTACCGCAAAGATACCCCTTGGGACTTTATTCTTGAATACGCGGAATTTGTTTTCTTCCCGTTTTGTGAGAGCCCATGGTTCGCATCCGTATAGAACAATCGGCATGATTATGGTTCTATAGACACGGAGCTTTATATTCCGTGATAGCAGTTTGGATTTCAGCAGTTTACTGACTGCGTGCCAACTAGAGTTGCCGGAGTGTAGTCTTTTGTTAATTTCCTTCGACATTTCGTTACTGGCCGTCAGTATTATTCCCAGGTATTTAAATTCTTTGACATTTTAGAATATCTTGCCCCCGATATTTATGTGTGTTCTCTGAGGTCCGCCTGCTCTCGCCATAATCATGTATTTCGTTGTGTCTTCATTTATTTCTAGGCCCACCTCTTCTGCTGCTTGCATTATGATTTCACAGTTTTTACTTATAGTTTCTAGATTATCGCTCAAAACGGCGATGTCATCCGCATATGTGAGCACTTGTGTGACCCCGTTCAGAGATGATCCGGCCATGTTGTCGTCTTGTACCTTTCTAATGACGTATCGAGGACAAGGTTAAAGAGACATGGTGAGAGGCCATCCCCTTGTTTTAATCCGTCCCGGATTTCAAATGGTTCTGAGAGGTGGTTTTCTATTCTAACTCGCCCTTTGTTTTCGTTCATGCAGATTTCAATGAGGGCAGCATATCTTTTCGGGATTCCCAGCTCAACTACAATATGGTAGAGTGTTTGCCTTGCGACTGAGTCGTAGGCTTTTTTGAAGGCAACGAACAGTCTCGCCGTATTCCCACTTCTTTTCCACTAATTTCCTTAGTGTGAAGATTTGGTCGCTCGTTGACCGGTTGCTACGGAATCCGCATTGGTAGTCTCCCAATATGGCTTCTGCGTACGGTATGATTCTCGCCAGTATGACATTTGTTAGTATTTTGTATGTGGTTGGGAGCAATGATATTCCTTTGTATTTTTTGCAGTCAGATCTGTCACCTTTCTTGGAAATGGGGACGACGATTGAGGTTTTCCATTCTTCCGGAATGACTAACTTATCCCATATTGTTTTAATCAGTTGGTGGATCTTTCGAACGGTTGCCTCCCCTCCATGCTTCACAAGGTGTGCCGGTATGCAGTCGACTCCGGGGGCCTTGTTGTTTTTCAATCGATTTATTGCGTTTACAACTTCGTCGAAAGAGGGCTCTGTGATCTGAGGCTCGGCTGTATGTACGTCTGGTGGGTTTATTTGTGGTTGATGGGTGCGCACATTGAGCAGGTTTCCAAAGTACTGCTTCCATCTTGTCGCGATATTGTTAGTTTCTGTGACAAGACAGCGGTTTGTGACTCGGATTATTTTGGCTCTCCCCCGATAGCCATTTCCAATAGAATTTATGCCGGCATACATACTTCTGATATTCTTTGCTCTGGCATTTTCTATGATTTTTTCGATCCGAGTCTTCTCCCATTCGCGTTTTTGCGTTTGAAAAGTCTGGTTGTCTTGTGGCGGTTCCGCCAAATCCCACGGTTCGACTTCCTGAAAAACCCCCATATTCATTACCCCAAGACGCTCAAGTCCTCGCCAATGCATTCGTATTGGGCACCTAAAAATGCTGCACGCATTTAAGAGATCAAATCTATGATCTTTAAGTCCCTGTAAAGAAAACTTACCTTCATGCATTCTCTTCGCATACCACTGCTCCTTAAGATTTCTTTATTAGCTTACCAGGAATTCACAATCAATTTCGGCATCTACGTCGCCAGTCAAATTTCCTTGAACGAATTCCGGTAAACAAATAATTCGATTTACATACATTGTAACCTTCATGACAGGGATCATAAATACTGCGCCGTCTATTTTCCCAACGTCGCCAAGTAAATTTCCTTACGTACACATCGGCCGGTGGCCTTTTTCTTCCAGCAATAAAATTCCCTAACTCGCACCATGTGCAAATCGAAGATTGCTGTTCCTACAGAGATTTACTGCGATACCATAGACAATTCATATCGTTTGTGGTATCCGAATCACATTTTCTATTTAATGAGCGGTTGCTATTTATCTAGCCGACCCTCATTACCGAACTATGCATCAGGTCATATTTCCCTTGTCCTTTAATTCGCCGTATCTTTTCCCTCACGAACTAGATGCATAAGCAAATACAAATCCATTAGCATCCGACGAGATGCGATTCGTTTGTTTCAACAAACACACATCTCTTGGATGCCCATTATGCCCCGTCCTTGAGTTTCAGGTATGTTTTTATGGCCAAATCCTTGTAAAGAACCAAGTACACACACGTGTGTATCGTAACGATCTCCTCTAAAAGATCCGGTTATCACCACCGTAAAAGTGAATACATCCACAATTGGTTCTAACAGTGATTTAATGTCAGTGAGTCCTATTACAACCACCGTTCGCGACGATCGGTTCACTCCCCCGCTCACCGCCTTCTGCGGAGAAGCGTCCCAATAGCGAAGTCGTGTCGAGGAAAGTGTTTTACCAGTTAATGCTCTATTAAAATTTAAAAAAAATCAATTTAATATAAATTTCACTTGGATACATCCAAACCAAATGACAGTGTTATAACCAATAAATTAATAATAAACTGAATCAGTGTGTTATTCTTTCCTATGTTGATGTCGCGGAGTTTCGCTTGGTGTTTCCCTCTCGGTATGTCCGTTTTCCCTCCGGTGACATTTTGCTGTTATTCTTTTGGCGTTCAGCGGAACAATCACAATTGGTGAAGAATATGGTGGAGGAGGAAGTAGAACGGAGTACCCATCCAGGTACATTACTTCCTCCCCACAGTCGCTTTCCGAATTGTCGCGTATCTCTCTGTGTTGACTTCATCATATCTTTCTAAGTGAATCACTCTGAGGCGTTTACGTTCTTCGATCTTCGCTCCGCACTCATCGTCAAACCAAGGTCTGGACTTAATTGTTTTCTTAAATCCTAATACCTTGTGGGCTGTTTGTTTGATTGTGTCTCTGATCGATGTCCATTTAGTGCCCAGATTATTGGTTTCCTCTTCCTCACTACTCCCATTCTCTAGGATGCTAAATCTATTCGAACTTTTTGCTTGTCTCCCGTGATTGCCCATGTGGGTTTGCTGCGAGCCGACTTCTAATTTTGCCCATCACTAGAAGGTGATCGGAGTTGCAATCTGCTCCTCTATAAGATCTTACGTCAAGGATATTCGAGTGGTGTCTTTTGTCTATGAGGAAGTGGTCTATTTGGTTACGCGTTACGTCGTCGGGTGATATCCAAGTGGCTTTATGGATTTGCTTGTGCTTGAACATCGTGCTTCTCACTACCAGATCTTTTGAAGCTGCGAACGTAATAATTCGAATTCCATTATCATTTGAAAGGACGTGTAGGCTTTCTTTACCTATAGTTGGTTGGAAGATGTTTTCCTTTCCAATTTTCGCATTGAGGTCTGTGGGGCTTTTCAAGGCCCGAAGAGCCATGCATCGCTCGATCCCCACCATTTCCAGCAATGCGACTTACCTTGGAGTCGAATCTGCAGCAAGATTATACAACCTTGCTACGGCCTTAACCGCCAACCAATTCGCTGGAATTAATTCCGTTATCCCAAAGGATAACCGACATAAATACCTTATAGGCAGCTTACCTTTCTTTGGGGGGTATTTTCCAAACCCATTCTCCACGATTCCTGAAAACATTAAGTCCACGGCAAGGATTATCACCTAGCCGTGGCATCAAAAATTTCACCCTCGGGCATGCATTGCACCCAGTGCATCACGTCCCTATTACCTTATGCTACCCACGTCATGCAATGAAAACAAAATCAACACAGAGTTCTTAATGTGCTTGTTTTGTTTGTCCATGTCACCTCTAAGCGTGGGGCTACCAAGGCTCACAAGTTTGCCACCGTCGACAAGGTTTCGGCCGACGCAAAGCAAACATTTCCCGCATTTTCAGCAATAGCTGGTTTTCCATTATGGGTTTCCACCGATCATGGACCGCAACCAAGCAACGAATTGGATGTGGCCATCAAGTGTTTACTTTTAACAACTGGCAACGGCTGCACCCTATATTCGTTTGCAATACCTAAACGTCGCATCCATATCTTCCGGATTGTTTATGGTACATCGGAATTTTCTATTAACGGCCGCCAACCGTCCGCGGACCTGGAAAATTGCATGTCCATCAACCGAATGTTGATTTGTGGCCTCTCCTCGGGCGAGCAGATCTTCGGTTTGTTTTTCACACCAGAAGGGTCTGTTGCCGGCAAGTATTACACGATCGATTGTGTACACAGCCGCAGACCCATGCAATGTTGGCGAACGCAAACAATGCATTCCCATTACCCGATCATGGAAATAGCGTCTCTGTTGACATAAGATCGCAGAGACCTATCCCTTAATGATCATTACGATGAGATGCAATAACGACGCCCGCATCTTTCTATGTTCACCGGACGATCGTACGTGACGCATACACATACATGCGAAACGTACGCCATATTTTCCAATCCAATCACGATTGACTGCCTCGAGTTGATCGTGTAGCTCCTCCCCTTATCGAGGCGATCCTTGCGATATCATTCTGATGGTGGCGAACGGAAACCAGTCAGATTTTACCACCAAGGAGTACGGAGTCTAAGTGAGTCGTGAGGTAATCAATTCGTTCGAAAACTTTTCCTGCGCACTGTTAATATGATCTTTAGTGATTCAAGTGTCTAATAACCTATCGTTAGCTGTTCGTGTTCAAAGACGATATACATACGTCACTCATACTCGTTTCGTGTATTGTAAAAAATATTTGTAAAATCAAAACAAAAAGGAAACTGTGAGATAGTTTAATTAAATAAAGTGAACTTTAAACAACAAGCTAACACCAGCGAGATTTTATTCCTATTGCTTTCTCTTGTGTTTGGTGTTTCGACAGCAGTGACAATCGCCAGTGTTTTCTTTATCCGTCGGAGTTTAAGTAATCAGCGCCGTACGTCGGTGCACCCTACATAAATACCCACAGGTCCCCGAGGAGGGTTTTAACATCGAATGATGTGTTCCCATCGAATACTTCCTCTAGTGTCTCGTAGAATGTGTCCTTCGTTTCTTCGTCCGTGGATTGTGTAGGGGCGTGTATGTTTATAAACACATAATTGTACCATGGTCACTGTATTTTTAGCACCGACATTCGGTCATTAATAACCTTCATATCCCTTACATGGGGTGTAATCTTTTTGTTTATGATGAAGCCAGTTTCGAGGTTATGTGTATCGCTACCTCCATACGTCAGTGTGAACTCGTTGGTTTCGGTTACTTGATATGGGAGTCGGACTTCCTGAAGCGCGACGATGTCCACTTTATATCGTTTCGCATTTTCTACGACCGTCTGTATCGCCCCTGGTTTATATAACGTTCGAATGTTCCACGTCCCGACGCGTATATCCCGCATTTTCCGTTTTTCCCTACGTCTTCTTTTTGCCGAGTCGGCGTTTTCTTGATGATTTGTCCCCTATGATAGCGTCAGCTCATCACACCTACGCCTACCGTGTTTTTCGTGAGATTGTTTTTTGAATATTGATTATTCAATTTTGTTTTTTTTTTTTTTTTTAGTTCCCAGGAGTCTTAGGGTTTCAAATAGTCCGCCACATCCAACCCCCTCTTTGATATGGTAAGGTCTGGTTACTGCTCTGATTCGACCCGGCGTCAAAGAGGCGCCGTTATAATACAGCCGGTATACCCCTGGCTGCAAACCATCGAATGTGCACGGTGACGCGTAATACCCTGGATTAGGAGTGGTAGATCTTTGGGGATTTACTCCTCGCTAGCCTGTCTGACGTGGGTTTCCCTACTGGAAGCATATGCTTCCGTCAGCATAGCCTGAGTGATGCATTGTACTTTAAGCCCCCGCACCACGTCAAGATTTCTACCAAGCGGGGGATTGTTATATATATATATATATATATATATATATATATATATATATATATATATATATATATATATATATATATATATATATATATATATATATATATTATATATATATATATATATATATATATATATATATATATCAGAAGAAACAGAAAATGTACTACCGCATTCAGTACTTATTACATTCGTGTTGTATAACACATAAGAGCCTCATTATACTCGTAATAAAGGCCACTAAAGCCATGAGTTGAAGGGAACACACATTTTACTTCGGCAAGTCTTTTATAATTAGCGACGACGATACATATTTAAACACTTTTATTAAAACTAATTGTTGCAGTTGTTGCACTTTATCAAGGTGCAAAATATTGTTACAGTTACAACTAAGTTGGTGGATTCTTGAAAGCAGACGTGGGCTGGATTTAAGGTGATCGTGTTTTGATTTTCCTTTGTATGTCCACTTGAGAAAGGAGGTTTGACAAGAACACGTGAGTCTTTCTTGTCTAATTAATTAAGTGGTTCCCAAAGTTAAATGTCTCAATCAGACACAAAAACCAGTAAATTTGTTTCAATTCGGTTCTGATGTATTTACGTAATTTGTTTAATTATTATTCTATTTGTTTCTACACCTAATTACTTAAAAGTTAGTTAAGTTAATATTGTCCATTCTATTTTGTTTGCACATTTAATCATTAACAATAAATCATTTTATTCTGTTTTGTTTGCACATTAATTTATATAAAAGTCAGTTAAGTTAAGAATATCACAAAACCAGCACCAACCAACGAACTGCACCACGAACATACCGATTAAAAAAGAGGCTGGCGAATTTTTAAACACATGAGCCAATCGGCTATATAGTATTAAATCTCAAACGAGTAAATTTTCAGCACGAATTGAAATACACAAAAAGAGCTTATACGCTCCTTTTTATCGGATGACAAATTTACCTAAGCTTTTCCGTTTACGGATTCATTGAATGTGGCTTCCACTCGCGATGGCCAGAACCCCCTTCAAGGAATTTTCAGGTGCAGAAATGTGGCGGTTCCATTGAACGCCACTACTTACCTGCCCACTTCGATCAAGTAACTTACTCCTAGGTTTAGGACAAGTATTCTTGGCAAGTCAATTTGTAAAGCCATTACGTACCTTACCATCATATTCGTTAAGAAATCTTCTAAGCACCTAAATCACCTAGAGTAAGTACCATTTGCTAATGCACCTACAAACTTTCACCCAAGGGCATGCTTACATCCAACGCATCATGTTCCTGAAATCTAATTCGGTTACCTCATCATGTAACCGATATTAACTCCCGAACATGTCAATGCGCATCGCTAAGAAGCATTGTCCCATACACGAGTAGTACATGTTCATCATCATCATCGGCACTACAACCGGGATCCGGTCTTGGCCTTATTTAACAAATCTCTCCACCGGTCCCGATTTCGAGTCGATGTCATCCAGTTTAGCACTCCCAGGCTCTGGGCGCCCTGGTCTACGCCATCCCTCCATCGCAGACAAGGTCTGCCGCGCTGTCTCCTTCCATACATCCTGCCACAAAGGACTTTCCGGGCAGGGTCCTCTTCGCTCATTCGAGCTAGGTGTCCCGCCCACCGGAGTCTACCGAGCTTGATTTTTCTTACAATATGAGCTTCATGTAGGCCATGTTCACCCTTGCCTTATCTGCTGACCCATCGGTCGATTGTACAAACGACAATCTACAGCACAGCTCATCGCTGGCTACCGACAGGGTAGTCAAGTGTGGTTTAATGTAAACACACACCATCGATAGATCCACCGATGAGACGTTAGCAAAGTGAGCACGATCGAAGTGACGCTATACGCAGTAGCCGATCGTGAAAACAATCAATATGCCCATGTTTATCAAATGTTCAACAGCTGCAGCCAAATTCCCCATGATCGGTCGCACAAGCGATAAACGATCATCGAGTTGCACACGACCCATGATTGTTATCCTAACAAGCATACCAATGGCCATGCCCTATGATTAGTTCCTAAAACAAACATGCACCCATACATCCTAGCCTTTGCCATCGTAAGCGAAGTTTTGTTGACTTAACATCAACAAAAATAAAAATCGATCCTCTATCGTTATGATGGCGATACGGCCAGCCTCCGTTCATGATCTTCTATTTGATCAGCTGCATGTTTGATTTCTCTCCGGAGCACCCTTCGCATTTTCGTTTGTCCTTCCTTCCAGCGAATGGGCATTCTACAGACCTGTACGGTCACATTGGAAATACAACAATAAAACCCAAATCGGTCGTTCATTGGTCGTCACCAAAGGAAAAAGATTCGATTTGCCCCTGCCACATCGGTGGAAATCCACCACCGTCGCTACTAGCTGTACGTCTAGGCAACAGCCGGCGAGTCAGATTTTAGTTGCCGAGCCAGAGGCACGTAACGTGAACGTAGTTTGTGAAAGTCGCGTTGTTAACTAGTCAATCAAAAGAGTCGGAATACACCTCGATGGGATAAGTGTCGTGTGAAAAGTTAGTCTGTTGACCTTAAATTAACTCTAGTTGGCCTTACGATCTATTTAAATTTAAATTAGTGTGGACAAAAGAGGAAAACAAAAATAACAATGTGAATGTGTAAATGAAATTTAAAGACACCATCGAGATTATCGAATTGTATTACGTTGAAATTAAGTGAGTTACGTTGTTGTGTTCTTGTTTTACCAATTTGATTATGCGTGTAAAGTTTCAATAAAGATTAACTCTCAGCAACAAGTACCAGCGTGTTTTATTGTATTTAACTTATCACGGGTGAACAATTCCTTTTGTATTTGGTGGAACTGTGGGGTTGTTGAGTATTTTACTAGTGCGTCGACACGGACACTTCTTCAGTAAAATCCACCACCGAAGTTACTAAGTTCGAAACACCCAAACACAAGAGCAAATAGAAGGAAATAAAAACACACGATCAGTTCTTTCCTTACTTTACGATATAACGGCACTTTTATTTTGCAATGATTTGATATTAATGATGCACTTCCAATTACAAGCTCTTCTTAATTGTAGGTTTAACAATGTCTCTTTGTACGTTTAGCAATGTCTAGTCGTAGGTTTAACAAGGACTGTCTATTTTATTAATAACGACCACTTCGTAGGAACTACATATCACACCTCCAGTCATAGTTCTTTTGCTGGATTTCGATATCACTTTTTGCACGAGTTTCCGGAAAGGGAGGAAACTGCGTTCTAAGTTAATCTTATTATCTCGAATCAAAATCCAATCGGGTCACTTGTATTCGCAACAACGGAACAAATATTTCTTAACGCGGACAATCCGACTGCACACGACTTTTACACGCTCACGGAAATTACTTCACTCACTCTGGTTGGTGGTTAAGATTAATGTTGTAAGGCGCGACCGTCCGCTATGGAGATTGACATTTGAATCTTGTCGCATCGACAGTGACCCGGGTGACTCCTTCAACGGTAAAATCTGACTAGTCAATTGGTGCTCACAAAAGAAAATGGAAACCTCAAGGAAACTACGAAAGGGGAGAGGAGCTACACGATTAACTCGAGGTAGTTAATCGTGATTGGACCGGGTGAAATAGGCATACATTATGCTTGTGTGCGTATGCCTTGCATACGATCGTCCGGCGACCGTGGATGGAGGCCAACATCGCTAATGCATTTTCCATGAATGCAAACAATAACATCTGGGGTGAGAAGACCCGAACCGAAGATCTGGTCATCCTATGGGAGGCCATAAATCAGCATTTCGGTTGACGATGTGAATTCCCTTTGGTCCGCCGACGGGTGGCGGCCGTTATTAGGGATTTTGTATGCATAGCATTCTGTGGTGCCAATGCGATGTTTAGATATTGCAGCGAATATAGGGTGCAGCCATTGCCAGATGTTGAAAGTAAACACTTGCTGGCTGCACCCAATTCGCTGCTTGTTTACGGTCCCTGATCGGTGGGGACCGATAATAGGAAACCAGCGATTGCTGGTAATTAGGGAAATGTTTGGTTTGCCTCAGCCGAAACCTTGTCGGCGGTGGCAAACCAATGGGACCTAATAGCCGCATGCAAGGAGTGCCATGGACAAACAAATAAAACGAGTCAACAAGGAACTCTTTGTTGATGTTGTTTCCATAGCATAAGGCTAAGGAAACGAGATGCCCTGGGTAGAATGTATGCCTAAGAATAGGATTTCGAATGCCACGGCAATGTGATAATCTTTGCCGTGGACTTATGTTTTTTTTTTTTTAGGAATCAATGCCTGGTCGAGGGTGAGTTTTCGATGCCACGGCAAGGTGATAAGCTTTGCCGTGGACTTAATGTTTTTTTAGGAATTAATGCCTGCCCGAGGGTGAGTTTTCGATGCCACGGCAAGGTGATAAACTTTGCCGTGGACTTAATGTTTTTCAGGGGTGGTGTTGGAGAAAACGGGGTTTGGAAGGAAAACCCCCCACAGAATAGGTAAGTTGCCTAACGGATATTCAAAACAGTTATCCGATTGGGTAACCGTATTAATTCCAGCGATTTGGCTGGGGGTAAATGCCGTAGCAAGGTTACGCAACCTTGCTGAAGTTCGACCGAGAGGTAAGTCGTTCGCCTGGAATAGTGGGGATCGAGCGATGCATGGCTCTTCGGGCCCTGAAAAGCCCCACAGAACAATTTCGTAGTGTGTATGTGAACCTAGTGTCCGTGTTGACATACCAACATACATAATCCACAGAAACACTCACGGAGCGGTGCAAATTTGCTGGGAGGGGTCATTACTATTTACTATTACTATTTATCGGCCTGTAGGAACCCGGCAGTTCATGACCTCACCTACTCGACTCCGCCATCGTTCCCTGTCCTGTGCGCTTTCCTTCCACGCTTGACCAGCCGACCCGATCTCCTCAAGATCAAACGTAGTCCATCTCCGCCGTGGCCGTCCTGTCGGTTTCTTTGCCGTTGGTCTAGCGTCAAGAATTCGAGGCACGCTCCTATCGTTACCCATTCGCGCCACATGTCCGGCCCATCTTAATCTTCGCGACTTGATTACTCTCACTATTAAAGGTTTGCGGTATAGCTCTTCTAATTCGTGGTTGCGGATTTTCCTCCATTGTCCTGCTTCCTCGTCATATTTACCTCCAAAGATACTCCTCAAATCGGCATGATTATGCTTCTATAGACACGGATATTTATGTTACGTGATAGCAGTTTGGATTTCAGCAGTTTACTGAATGCGTGCCAACTAGCCTTGCCGGAGTGTAGTCCACAAGTCCAAAGACTTACTTCCCCAAATCACTCCTCCCCAAGTATCGGCGGGTGTATCTGACCACAACGCTGCAACCACGTTCATTCTCAGCTGTCGAGTATGCCGGGCTCATATCAGGTATATACCCGACAAAGTGGGACAACTACAATATTATATTGAACGAAAAACTCCACCAACTCTCTCTTCCCACTGACAGGAATCTAACGACGGTTGAGATAAATAACGCTGCAAGATGACTACATGAGATTCTACTTGATACTTCGGCGACTCATGTCCGCAAGTACAAACTTAAAAAGATTCATCAGATTCCACATGCCGACTTCGCTCTTCGTCTCATCCGGGAGAGAAAAAAGCTCTAGAGAATGAGATGTCGTCACTTCTTTACGCAAAGGGAGCCATTATTGCGATCCATTATTCACAATATTGGTACACTGATACAACAAAGAATCCAAAGCAATCGTGCCCGACAATTGGAAGACAAACTGAAGGATATTCCGATAGACCAGAACGTTTATAAAAATATTAAAAAGTTATGTGGCACTTCTCGTATCACTGGCCCAATCAAGCACAACGGTGTTGTTGTCAATAATGATAACACATAAAGCAAACATCATCGGAGAGATCTTTGAAAATAATCGCCAGCTCACTCTCGAGGATGGTAGCCCGAATACTAATGCAATAATTAGTTCAGAAAGTTCACAATAAATTAGACAACTTTAACGAGCCAATTGCTGTCTTCAAGTCAGCTAACAGTGCATACTTCGATGACACACGTGATAATTGTCGCAGTTTCGTTACCCCAAATACCCTACAGAACATTGTTGAACCTCGAAACCCTAAGGAGTCACCCGGTAGCGACAACATGTCGCACTACCCGTGGGGAAGGCTTTCTACTTTATTCTTCATAAAGCTCTCTATTCTGTTCAACCATGCCTACAACATGGGGTACTTTCCCCAAGCTTGGAAGCATGCTATTATTTGGCCAATAGTAAAAGTTGCGAAACCAACGTAACACCCCTCAAGCTTTCACCCCATCTCGCTCCTCACTTGCATCAACAAAACATATGAAAAATGCATATACGTGAAGCTAAATAACTTTGTCAGTGCCAGGCATCTAATACCTGATTTCCAATTTGAATTTTGAAGAGCGCACAGCACTACTATGGCTCTCAGTGTATTTCAAAACCACGTCTGTGTGCGCCTCTTTAATAAGGAACCCACCATTGCGGTGAGCCTGGAGATTGAAAACACCTTTGACACGACGTGGATCGAAGGTGTCGTCTTTAAATTATTGAACACTGCTCTCAGTAGAACGCTATGTAATATCATCTACCAGTTCGTTCGAAACAGAACTTTTCAAATTCGAGTGAATGGAATGCTATCCTGAACTTTCAACGCCACCGTAGGCGTACCACAAGTCACCGTTCTAGACCCCATCATATTTAATATCTACGCCTCAGATATTCCTCACCCTGTGGAGGGGAGTGTAAAGCAATGATGCTATGTGGATGACATTCTAGCGTATACGTCATCCAAAAGCCAATAAACTCGCAACAAATCGACTCAACCGTCACCTGGACGAACTATATCAGTATTACAGCCGTAGAAAAATTCGACTTAATCCATTCAAAGCAATAGCCATAATTCTGAGTAATAAACACTCCCAACCTATTTCTCGATATTCACAGAATATTCGATTACAAATAGGAGGTACTACGATTGGATCACAGAACAGGATGGAAGGTCTTGGGGTCATCTATACACCAGAAATGAATTTCATCAAACATGTGACCCACATTCTTCAAAGCGCCATCGGTCGGTTTAAGCAACTGCACAACATTTTGAAGTGGAGCAACAAACTTGACACCAGAGTTAAATTTCTCTGCTATAAGACCAAATCCGATCTGGAATATTGTACGCTTTTCCTATTGGGTGTTGTATATCTTCGGCCCAAATGGAAAGACTTCGAGTTTTCGAAAGGAAACTCCTCAGAAGATGCATCAACCGCGCTAAGAGGCCTGGTGGTCGCCACTACCCCAATTCTCACCTATACGAGGGTTGCCTCTTATGTTTCGGGATTTGGCAACCCTTGTGTTGCAATCCGCCAATTGACAGCTCTGTCGTAAAGTTGGACATTTTTGAGGTTATACGCACTCAGAACGTTTTGACATACGAGCGCTATTTGTGTTGTTTACAGTAACTTAAAAGATTCATCTCGGCCCAAAAATGGAATTAAATCGTCAACATTTTCGTGCGATTATTTTTTACAACTTTCGGCGTGGATTAACTCAGCAACAGTGCATGGATGAACTTAATTCAATTTTTGGCGATGAAGCTCCATCAAGGACCAGTGTTTATCGATGGTATGGTGAATTCAGTCGTGGTCGTAGTTCACTCCAAGATGAATTTCGTGAAGGTCGTCCAAAATCAGTTGTTGTTCCGAAAACCATTGATGCTGTGCGCGAACTGATATTGGAACATCGTCATGTGACCTATCGTGAGATTGAGACAACCTTAGGCGTTAGTGGCACCAGCATACATTCAATATTGCATAAACATTTGACTGTCAAAAAAATGTGTTCGCGTTGGATCCCACACAATTTGTCAATCGCCCAAAAAAAGGCTCGCGTCAATTGGTCGAAAGAAATGCTCAAAAAATACGGTCGCGGTGCTTCGAAACACGTCTATGACATCGTGACAGGTGATGAATCGTGGATTTACGCGTATGAGCCCGAAAGTAAACAGCAGTCGACTGTCTGGGTGTTTCAAGATGAGCCAAATCCAACAAAAGTTGTTCGCGCACGAAGCACTTCCAAGCAAATGGTCGCCTGTTTTTTCTGAAAAACTGGACATGTCACAACCGTACCACTAGAACAACGCAGAACAGTCAATTCTGAGTGGTACACAACCATTTGTTTGCCAGTTGTCTTCCAAGAAATCAGGAAAACCAACCGCCGAAGACGGATTACTCTTCACCACGACAATGCGAGCTCTCACACATCGGCTGCAACAACTGCATTTTTGAGCACCCAAAACATCGATTTGATGGATCATCCGCCATATAGTCCTGACTTGGGACCGAACGACTTCTTTTTATTCCCGTACGTAAAAAACAAACTGAGAGGTCAACGTTTTTCGACACCTGAAGAAGCGGTTGCTGCATGCAGAATGCATGTGTTGGAGATACCTCAATCAGAGTGGCAAAAGTGCTTCGACAATTGGTTCAAACGCATGCAAAAGTGTATAGATCTTCATGGGGAATATTTTGAAAAACAATAAAGTGATTTTCCATGATCAATATTTGTTTTTGTTCTCTAATCCCGAATGATTAGTGCCTCCATTACCACCATCGACGAGTACTTGCTAGAATTAGCATACAAGTACCTCGAAAGCACTCAGGACTTCCCAACAACAACCCCCCCTATAATAAAGGATTCCTGGACCCATTCTCATCTGATCACACAGTACAAGACGGCACAAATACACACCCACCGACAAAACCGCAGATTATCAGACGCCAAAGACGTAATCTGCGTTTACTACCGTACTCAAGACCTACCGGTTTTGTATGATTGCTTTCCCACCATCCCTCCATTCAAGTAGTTAGAGACCATTTGAACTAACCCCGTAGACACCATCTTTAGATACCTCCCCTCCTTTTTTTTCTGTTTCAGATATCTTGACACCGAGCCGTTGATGTGGGTGATTCTGGCTATAATAAGTTGACCAGAACCCAGAGACCAGATGAAGGACACATTTGTCCTTGTCTCGTTTAAATCGACCTCTCGCCACGCTTGTTTTTTTTATCAGCTTTACATTTGATCTACAAATGTCGCAATTCAGAGTATAGGCAGAATGTAGAGATAATTTGTCATCCGGTCACTTTTCTATTTTACTTCTAGTCGGAACAACATTTTTTGTCGTCCAGAGAATTAATTTTATATTTTAAATATTTTTATATTTTATATAGAATGATATATTTAGCATACAGTAAAAAGGGAAAAAGAAGTCAACGTATAAAAAAGAAAATGAATTATTGGATGGAAACAATAAGAATCATGAATATAAAATAAATGTGTAGCGACTACAGCTAAGGCTACCTATATAATGTATAAATATATTTATAAATAGTAAACATACCCATGGGGGGTGGGAACGAACATACAGGGCAAAGTCCCTGTTTTCAACCCGGCGAAGGCCAGGACGATCCTTGTCCCTGTTCAATCCAAGTTGACATGCAGTTTCCACGTGACACCCCTGGATAGCTACTTTGGCACCCGCCAAGCAGTGAACCAATGCATGCATCGACATCCTGAGAAACGTTGGCGCAAGGGTAATAACCTTGCCCGGAAAAACAAATTATTCTGGATAATTTAACAAGTCCCGGGTATGGACCGGGTATCGGTGGAGAGACTTGCTAAATAACGTCAAGACCGGACACCGGTTGTAGTGCCAATGATGATGATGATGAAACATTTCCATATTTGTATCTATATAAGATATACATTATATAAGAATTTAAAAAAAAAAAATTAAAAAATTAAATTAAAATTGGCATATATATAAAAACTACAATTAAATGATAAGATGTCATTTATAGTGCTGTGGCGGTTCTATGAACTACACAATCTGTGGGGGCTCTCTATACCACATGGAGAACCAACCCACAATTCCATGCCTTATTTCGGCCGCTTTCAGCGCGTCATATCTACCCATTACCCTTATAAGCTATTCCACCTGTAAAACATGTTAAACGGATGCATAGCTAAACTCATTATCCTATGCAGATAATACGTAATTGAGTTTAGCTAGCTTTTTGCCATACGGCAAGCCCGTTTCGCTAACCCATGAGATTTCCACAGGAAATCGCATCATGTCGGTTAGCAACGGTTTGGTCTGATCGAACGACGCGCTTGCTTAATCTTGCGACCGCTGGGGAAATTATCAAAGCATTTAAGTTAGTTCCCATGATCAGATTTCCCTAGCCAAGTCAGCGTCTTTTCCACTTTCTCCAGACACTTCATTCGCTGGGGATCAATGCTCTCTTTTCGCAGGTGAATAGCACCAGCTTAATTTTCCTCTCCTTCACGGTTCTGTCTTCGTACAGATCAATGTACTCTGAAATCACCATATTCACCGAATTGGGTCAATGGGTTATCCTCAAAGTACATTGATTCATGCACACACAAACAATCCCACCCCGAGATCATCATACATCGTGTTTCTGTTCTCTCATTCTCTCGTGTTCGTCGATTATCAATTAACCGATTACCCACCACACATCAACGAACGTGGCAATAAGAGAGCAGAAGTATGTTCTCTTTTGATTGTCAAGCGAGAAACTTAAATTACCCAACTTCATCCCTTTTCCAAAACAGTCGATTAACAACCTTCGCCAGGAGTAAGTCGTTACGCCAACGACCGCAGCGTGTGCATGCGGATGCACACGCTCACGCGCGAAGTAGTCTCCCGTTACCCAATCGAATAAGAATTCCTTATTCGTAAACGACATTTGTCTTTTGAAAGAAAAAAAGGAGCTACGCGAAAGATACTACGGTTATTACTCAAATACTACCATCAGTTCTCTGCTGAAATCGGATTTTCACAATGTGCACCGCTGTTAAAATATCCAAACTCAATTCGGCTTCCTTTAGTCAGCTCGGTCGGATAAAATGAAATAAATCAAGAAGGAAAAATAATATCTCAGTGAAAAGCAAAAGACTGTCTGCTCTTCATGTTTCCACCACTTGGATTATCGTACGCGCGTATGGGTTAACCTCACCAATATTTAATAATAAGACCTTAGTTAAGTGAATTTAAATTCATACAAAATACCCTTAATTAACAATAAAAAAAACATTATACAAACAATATACCAGTGCCTTTTATTGGATATTCGTCGAGAGCATCGTGGGGAAGAAAGTGAACTAGTGCCCATGATCGGCACAATACTTCTTCACCCCCACAAATCCAATATAGATCGAGATATCGTCGTTCCACAAAGGAACATACTCACTTATATTCCAACTACACGTGCCCACAGACACGTGTCCTCAAAAGTCCTTCTTTCCACCTGAAATAAAAGGTAACATTCACCCTGGAGTCAACAACCCCACGTATCCACAGATACATGGGCCAGAAGTCTGACCAATTTTCCTACGCCTGCACGGCGATCGAAGGACATGACCCAGCATAGAAATTGTGTACCAATGCATCAACTGGATATACACAAAGGGTTGGCACAGCTGCCCCAGATGTCGACAGACATTACATCCCCGGTGATAAGCAAATTGCCGGAAATCCAATCCGTCGACAAAACCTTTGTCCCTGCCGGAATGTACTTCGTCTAAACAAAGGCCATTGCGATGCAACAGCAATAAACGAAAACGCTGTTTCCATAGGGGAAAGTAAACACGATCCCAAGATCGACTACTGTAAATCACACACTCTATTGTTTACGTAAGCAATCCATCAGAGGTGTGAAATTTCGACGATCACAGGATGATCTACAGCATGCAGACAATAACCTCCGCGTCTGTGTGTGTGAGCGCGATCTTCACTGGTGGAGAGATTCTCGATTGAGAGAAAATCACCACCCAGGGAAAGCGAAAGGAGAGAAAGACAACTATGGGGTGAATAGGATCATCCCCGGAGAAAGTGACCTCAGTCGAAATAGGGATTCCGAACAAAGTAGGAAGTCTGCAGAGAGAACGCTAAATGACAAGGTTTATCGAAGGTCCTTTCTTAACGCGCGTCGTCTGATGTTCGATCAATTGTCGTGTCAGAACATTTCGTAACGTGTGTCGCTATACGTAGCATCAATTCCTTTAGTGCCCAAAGGCAAATTCTTGCGTGTATCGTTGTAACCTTAACAAGTGAACGAGTGTGAAAGTTCGTCGTTTTCCTTTCCATGGACTAAAAGAACAAGATTGTGTCACTTTAATAAAAGAACAAGATTGTGTGAGATTGTGTCACTTTAATAATAGAACCGCAAACGTGTAAACTAGACGTAGTGCTCACTTTACTAAAGAAATAAAAGAAAAATTAAAACAAACAACATTTCGCAGTGTTTTATTTGTGGCAGTATCTCCGTGTTCCATTGTGCTTAATTCTCTCTTTCGTGGAACAGTGTTCGGCGGGACACTCTCGATCCGAAGACACAAATACCCGCCAAAGTGCCACCGTCTATTTTTAAAGTTTCTGATCGTTTTCTAGAAAATCTAATCTTCTACAAATTAATTTTTCCCTACACCTATTTTATCACTTACGGGCCCAATTTTCAATTGTGAATCCATGCTCGTATTCACTCCCATATATTCACAAAACAAATCAAACTACCTACGTTTCATATTACCTGGAATTTCGGATAAAATGTTTATATCCAGCACAAAGTCTACCAGAAGACAGGGATATATATTCGTCCCTGACTCAAACTAGATACAGAGCTTACTGGCAGATATTGAGGCAACCTGTATACCTTCGAGTTTTTCTCCATCAACATCTTGACGTACAATACCGAACCAACTTTGTAATATAAAGTGAAATGTATCGTAAGCAGCATTAATACCCTTTGATTAATTTAACGTGTGGAAGTGAGGACCCAATAATGTCCCTTCCCTTTAGAACATCATGTCACATGCACAGCATGGTTGCCCTTGTCTGTTGTTACCATTCCCAACGTCTACTCATCTCCACAATTGCAAAACTAATCTCAATTACCATCACAATAACATCACGTTCCTCAGGTATGTAATTGAACAGTGATTGTCCACATGCATTTCCTTAAAACTCTGTCAAACTCACTTGCCAACATCAATAAACCAATTAAATTCTGCTAACCTTAGATAATCTTCGCCATTTGTATGTTCTATTTAGAAGCCTTTATAAGCTATTCTCTGCTTCGCATACTCCTTAAATGTTTAAAGGATCTTGAGGTATGTGATTGCTTAAAATTCCTGGAACGCATCTATGAATTCAATAAAGGCATTCGTTGTTGGTGCAATGTGATATGGGATTCGAATAAGACGTTTTGCAGCAGATAAACAAGGTTGGTGTAGAAGAGAAGGACACGTAAGGAGATTAGGACATCATGTATGAACATCCAGCTTTGAATAAATTGAAAATAAGCAAGGACCCGATGCGAGAGCTTTTTAAAGGAGACACGAAACTGAAGACTTCGTCTGATCTGTTAGCAAACAATTAAAATTGCGTCCATTAAATCGACGATCTATGGATTGCTGCAAGGTCAGTTCAGTGACGCTATTCACAATGTTACTCTCAAATCTGGGCGAGGTCATTCACCCAAAAACCATAAACACGGGTGAATTTCTATTTGACTGTACAAATAAAAATATTTTAGGAAATTTTGCTGGACTTGTGTTCACGTTCTTTATTTAGAAGGGTACATGAAAAACTAAAGTGTTCTTCAGTCTCTATTGATTTTGCGTCTTCATTTCGCGACCACAATCTAATCCCTAGGGTCTGGTTCAGCAGTCAAAACAAAATGATACGTGCAAAAATGCCTTTTTTCAAGCGATAGCCGATGTCATCAATAACCACTTCATTTAAGTGCTGTAAGTCATTTCGTCCTACGACGGACATGGAGATTTGAAATCTAATTATTTGTGTATTATATTTCGGGTGTTCTGAGGTCGCAGACCTCGCAATTTTTCAATTGTTATTTATACACATAAATGAAATTATATGGACCTTCAGAAACTCATACTGCAGAACAGATCGAAACAATACATATTTTATTAAACACTCGTAGGCACCCTAGCGGTTGTAAACTTCAACGTGTTCCTCGTCCGCACATATCGGACTTGTTTATAAAGAGAAGAAGTACACCCTTACCCTATGATGCTCTTAGGGAATGAAAGGCAGGATTTCTTTCTAACCATTAAATATTCTTCGTTATCTTGAAAGCTCCGTGTGCGATTTTATTGCAAACCCTATACTACATGATTTTTTGCGTGTTGATACTGAACCGAGAACCCACGAAATATAGGTTGGGCCATAAATGTTTGCACATTTGCAACATGAATAGAAATAAAACTACAAATGTTATTTTGTAGATCATTTATTTAACGTAATAAACGTTAATTGAAATTTATTTCTTAAAAATGATATCGTCGAAATGCGCCCCGTCTCGTCGTTGGCACTCCTGCAATCAACTACGTATACTTTGGAAAACTTGCTGACACCTGCTGATTTTGGATCGTTCCTTACGAAAATTTCAATCTCCCGAATCTTCTTATCGCTTCTTCTTGAACGTGGCCGCTTTGTTTGTTTAATTTTCGTTGTCGATCCCGTTTGCTCGAACTTCTTGACGCAAGCTTTGATTAAATTCACACTTGGACACTCACTTACACGGCATAATCCGTATTCTATTCTAAATAGGCGTCGTATAACCACAAACTACGCACCCTTCGTAACAAGAGGAATAAGTTGTGGAACACTTTCCTAAACACGCGTTCTCCCCTTGACTACTCCAACTATCTGGGTTACTTTTACCAATTCACCGAGCTTTACAGCTCTCTCTACCACAATTACCTTGCCAAAGCTCAATTCAACCTGATCAACGACCCCAAATATTTCTTGCACTTCATCAACCACAAACGGAAATCTAATGCCTATCCCACTTCCCTTTTCTACGGCTCAACTACTACAACGGACTCCCAAACCATATCCAATCTTTTCGCGTCCTTCTTCAAACTATCCTTCACGGAGGACTCGTTCGAGCCTAACCCCTCCTAAATTACTGGCGGAATTCTTCCTCGGCCCTCTCATCCCTCTACACATTCAACAACACCAAGTCCAAAAAAAAAAAACTTAAAGAACTGAAAGACGATTTCAATCCCGGCCCAGACGGACTCCCTGCTATCCTCCTTAAAAAATGTTCCTCTTCTCTCTCGCGGAAAATCTTCAATCCATCCCTTGCTCAAGGTCTATTCCCTGACTTTTGGAAATCGTTTTACATAACCCCCATACATACAAAGGAAAAAAAACGATACATCCAATTATCGTCCCAAGCTTTCGCACATTCCCAAACTGTTCGAAGGCCTTCTATATGAGGCGTTATGTTTTCGCTGCGCACCTATCATCTCTCCGAACCAGCACGGCTTCCTCTAAGGCAGGTCCATTACTACTAATCTTGTCGAATTCACATCCCACGCACTCCTTGCCCTAGAAAACGGCGATGAGGTCGATGTAGTCGCTACCGACTTTAGCAAGGCCTTCGACAAAATCTCCCATAACCTTGTGGCGGTTCTACGAACCACACAATCCACTATTGGTCGAGATGTCGTCGTTCCACCAAGGAACACACTCACCTATAGGTAAATTACACGTCCCCACAGACACGTGTCCTTAAAAGTCCTCCACCACACCTGAAACGAAGGTAACATACATCTGGAAGGCAACTACCCCATGTGTCCACAGACACGTGGCGCACAAGTCCGACCAATCGTCCTACGCCTGCACGGCGATCGAAGGACACAACAAACGGACAAACATTGCCTTACCAAGGACATTTAATGCATCGTCCTAAATTCCTGAAAATAATGATATACATCATACAGGCATCGTAAATTCGAAAACATTGTGGCGGGGAAGTATGGTGTGCCGGCGCACGACGCTGATTCACTTCCTTCCGCCATCGTCACTATAAATTCCGCTGTAAAGGCAACAAGTCGAACATCGAAGGGAAAAGCACAAACACCGTACAAGCAAAAATAAAAAGCACGCAGTTCTTATCAAATTTTTTATTCACTTCACGAACGAAAACTGGAACACTGTTCTTAATTATTTGGTGAAAGAAATTCACTATTTAATTCCGTACACTGGTCTCCTGGTACTTCACACTAGACTCGTTACTACCGCTCCCGTCCGCGTAACGGGAGCGGAAGTCCGCACGACTGTTGTCGTCGGCAGATGGAAAAGGACTTGGCGATATAAATTCGCTGACTAGGAAATTCGGCCAGTGAAGCTGGCTCTCTTAAATAAAGGATGTATTTCCTGTTCCAAGAGAGACGTAAAGTCTCTCTTTGGGGTAACCAACAGATCTCATACGGAAGATCGCGACAGTACACATGTATGTGTGTACACTGGTTCTTTTATGGATCAAAGCCACGGGAAGGAATCTAAACAAAGAAAGGGAAGATGTGCATTCATGGGATGCGAGACTGGTAAAGCAAACAAAACCGAAACTCGTCGGATGCTAGTTGCATCTTTATTTGAGATGTGCGTCGCGGCTAAATAAATAGACGCGGCGCAATGAAGAAATGGTATTAATAGGTTTTGGCTAGATTACCAGGAAATGGTGTTTATGGCATCACTGGTAAGGGTAAGTATTGAATTCCTATTTGCATTTGCTTATGCTGTAGGATTTAATTGGTGCCAAGAGATGTGTGTATTTGTTTTAGTCCCTTGGGTGTAGGTCGCTAGCCGATGTGTTTGTCTGGTGATTTATGATGCACATGATGAAGCTGGGATAAACCAACTCAAGGGTAAGGTTTCCTGATTATGCGGTTGTATTATATATGAAGCGATGAATTTTCTTTCAGGTAATTTAGGATAAGATAAAAAACTCTTTTAGGGGATTTTACATGCGAAGTTATGCTTGCAGGTAAGAATTCTTTTGCAGAAGCTTGAAAATAAATATATTCGGTAAGCTTAATGCGTGCAGCATTTACAGGTGCTAATACTGTTGCAATAGCGGAAACTAATGTAGATTGGGTCGTAATAATGGAAGTTCTGCCTGATAAGGTACAGAAAGGATTCTTACGGGAAATTATATGCGAAGAGCATGCATCAAAGGTAAGTTTTCTTTGACAGGGACTTTAAGACCCTTGACTTGATCTATATGATGCGTGAAGCATTATCAGGTATTAATGCGATTGCATTAGTGAAGTAAGGAAATTGGATAGCAGTTATGGTATTAAGGTAAGTGAACCGTGGGGTTTGGCGGCACCGCCACAAGCTGATCGGCGTCCCGGCTACCCTCACAGCCGACCGAGGACCACAGTTCGAGGCAGCGATTTTCAAGCAGCTGACCGATCTACTCGGCTGCCAACAAGGCCACACGACCGCGTATCATGCCCAGTCCAATGGGATGATAGAACGATGGCATCGCTCGCTCAAAGCCTCACTGATGTGTCATGACGACAATCAATGGCTCGACGCCCTACCAACTGTCCTATTAGGCTTGCGCACAAGCATAAAAGAGGACCTAGGAGCCTCAGCAGCAGATCTGACTTACAGAAATGGACAGCTGCACGCACGCCTTCATCAGGGTGGACAAAGTTAGGAAACCCCTGGAACCCGCTTACGAAGGGCCATACTAGGTGCTGAACCGAATTAATGGCCGAGTTTTCTCCGTTGACATCGACGGAAAGCCGTACACCGTCAGTGTCGAATGACTGAAGCCGTGCCATTTAGAGCAACCGCACGATGCGGTACCAGGAGAAGCATACCAACAACCAGCGGCAGCAGCCGAAAGCTGCCCCGCATGTCATCCGTCATGCTCTTCCGAAACGCAAGGCACGGAAGCCCCTGAAAGTCAACCAAACCCTCGCAAAATGGTTACACGCGAGGCTACGGAAGTCCTACACCGACCCATAACGCGACAGCGCGCTCTCGATCAACGCGCCAGAGAAGACGCCGCGAGAATCCTCAACGTACAGCAACCAGAAGATCCACGGCCCGAAACCGCGCCAAATAACAACCGCCAGAAGACGGCAAAGGCAATTTCCTTCGCTCCCTTACCACCCAAGCATCGACGAAGATGGAAGGGACCGCGCTCATAAAAGACAACAGTTCGCCCCCGGGCAACACCAGCCTACTTCATATCGTGACTACGTCACTGGGGGAGTCCTGTGACGGTTCTACGAACCACACAATCCACTATTGGTCGAGATGTCGTCGTTCCACCAAGGAACACACTCACCTATAGGTAAATTACACGTGCCCACAGACACGTGTCCTTAAAACTCCTCCACCATGCCTGAAACGAAGGTAACATACATGTGGGAGACAACTACCCCACGTGCCCACAGACGGGTGTCACAAGTTCGACCAATCGTCCTACGCCTACACGGCGATCGAAGGACACAACAAACTGACAAACATTGCCTTACCAAGGACATTTAACGCATCGTCCTAAATTCCTGAAAATAATTATATACATCATATAGGCATCGTAAATTCGAAAACCTGATCGGCGCCCCTGTTAGCCAGCGTTACCTGTAAAGTAGCGGGTCAATGAAATAAATACGAGCGCGATTTCTGTTTCCAAAAATAGTTTTATTAGTTTATTAATTTTAATATAAAATTACCGTGCGTCCAAGTGTTAACATAAAGTGTAGTATAGGAATCGAGGAGCATCAATTGTAAACTAAACAAATTATAAAAAAAAAAACAAATTCTTAAAAACAATTTCACCGTGTCTGCTCCAGGTTCTTTTCCTTTTTGTGAATGGTGATCAGCGGAACACCCCAGCCAATCGACAATAAAATCCGCCAAAACCTCATTCTCTTCAAGCTATCTTCCCTCGGTTTCGAACCCCTGCTGATTAAGTGGGTCTCATCCTATCTCAGTTATCGAACCTGCCGCGTGCGATTTAGATCCACCCTCTCCGATACCCTTTTCCCTACCTCGGGGGTCCCCCAGGGCAGTCATCTCGGCCCTCTCCTATTTATCCTAACCATAAACGACATAGCCTCTTGCATTAATCACTCCTTCATTTCGCTTTACGCGGATGATTCCAAAATTTTCAAGACAATCCGCTCTCCCCTGGACTCCTCACTTCTCCAAGCAGATCTTGACAGCTTCTCGACTTGATGCCAAAATAATTGCCTAGAAATGAATATCGCCAAATGTCACACAATCACCTTCTCACGGAAGAGTTCCCCCACTCACCCACGCTCCTATCTCTTACTGAACCAACCGATAACATCGGTTGAATTGATTCGCGATCTGGGCGTCCTGTGCGACAAGGAGCACACATTTATCGCACATATTGATCGCATAATTCTCAAGTCCAACGCCGCCCTGTGGAATTCCTTCACCCCTATGTCACCCGATCACTCTACACAACTTTTGTCCGGCTACTACACTAATACGCTAGTCAGGTCTGGTC
Source organism: Microdon myrmicae (assembly GCA_963931805.1). Taxonomy (NCBI): domain Eukaryota; kingdom Metazoa; phylum Arthropoda; class Insecta; order Diptera; family Syrphidae; genus Microdon; species Microdon myrmicae. The sequence goes on from OZ007497.1 coordinate 89,964,599, forward strand.
CCCGTAGTAAGTGACTCACATTCGCAGGATTGAGGGTGTTTAACGTCGTTTCTTGCGCTTTGCCCTCCGCGGACTAAACTGGGAAAATCCGCTGATTCTATCACCATACACAATCCGGCTCCGTCTAATCAATCTAAACACACTTGAAGAGCGCAGAATCCATGTCGACATCATCTTTGTCCATCGACTTCTGTCTGGCTCAATCAATTGCCCAAGCTTGCTCTCCACTTTAACATTGCACACAAGCCCCCGTAACGTACGTAACCCTCGACTGTTTTACGTGCCTGCTCATCACACTTCTTACGGCGCTAACGAACCCATTTCGCGTATGCTACGACAGGCCAACGCTTTCCTCACCTCCTTCGATTCCAACATCTCCACTCCCGCTCTTAAACGACGTCTCAGAATAAAACCGTCCCAAATCCGCCCCCTCCCTTCAATAACCCTTCTACCCTGCCATCCTCACCCTCCATCAAACTAGTTCTCCCCTACACCTTTCCAACCCCACCCACAACCCCCCTGCTCACTAACCACCGCCCCTGCATCAGTCCGTACACATGCCCTCCACTATCACCCAAAGATTGCGTTTATCACCCCCACATACACTCGCTTTTCCCTGGACTCCTACCTCCCCTATCGCCCAGTAATCTTCAACTTCCTGGTTTTCTTCTCCTTTTTTTTCGATTGAATAATTTAATAACGTCTTAACCACTACTCTAGATTTTAAGATAGTCTGTAAGGTTTTTATGTTAAGTTAATTTTAAGCTTGGATTAAGCTAAATAAAAAGGGGGGTTCCGCCTTCAATCAATCAATCAGTAAAGTAACGTAGGAATCGTTGTTTTTGTAAAATTGTTTTACACAAAAAGCACGCTGTTGTCCCGTGAAGCGCTCCATTGTGATTAAAATTGCATGAAGCGACGCAAAATTCCCTTTTCACTGTCTAACAGAAAACCTTTGATTCACTCTACTCACTGTTGTTATTATTCTTTATATCCCTGATCAAGATCAGTAGGTTAGTACTGTTCATTTGATCGGCATAAGTTTTCTTGTGTCTCAAACGCAATAGAACCAAATTGTTTTCTAGTTCTAGGGTTGTGACACAAAATAAGTGTGAAGATTTATACAAGAATATACAATGTGACGCAAAATTAATCATCCAGTTTTGTTTTCAATTACCTTTTTACTAAATACAAAAAAAATTATTTTGAGTGATGGAAATCTTTATTTGGACGTTTACAATTTTTTCCGTTAAGTGGAAAAGTTGATATCCGTCAAGTGGCTGCCGCCAGTGTTGATAAACATTTGTACCCGTTTTATCGCATTTTCCATGACTTTCCGCAAGATTTCCGGTGATAACTGTTCGCATTTCTGTCGAATATTCTCCTTAATGGCTGCGATTGTCTGAGGCATGTTGGCATAAGCCCGCGACTTCAAGTAGCCCCAAAGAAAGAAGTCTGGGATGGTTAAATCGGGCGATCTTGCTGGCTATGCCAAATCGCCAAAACGGGAGATTACGCGAACAGGAAACGCTTCCTGCACAATATCCATTGTGGCTCGTGTTGTGTGTGCGGTTTTTACCGCCTTGTTGAAACCACATGTTCACCAAGGCCTGCCCATCCATCCCGACAGTAAGAAGTCGTTCATCATGGCCCTGTAGTGTTCGCCAGTAACATTGACCGTATTGCCGATGGGGTCCTCCAAAAAATACCGCTCCATCACTTCTCCCGCGTGAACGCCACACCACACAATAGCTTTGAGTGGATGCAATGGCTCTTCGTGCATTACACGCGGATTTTCAGTGCCCCAGAAATGAAGATTTTGCTTATTGACGTAACCGCTTAAGTGGAAATGCGCCTCGTCGCTCATGATGATTTTCGACACAAAATCGTCCTCAAAAAAATCGACACAATCAACGCTCTTGCGGCATATAGCGCTCCATTGTTTGTCTGTTTGTATACTGCAGATGTCTCGTTCATCATCATCAGCATTATCATCATCATCGGCACTACAACCGGGGACCGGTCTTGGCCTTATTTAACAAGCCCTGAGGCTTGTTAAATTTTCCGTAATGATTTGTTTTTTTTTTTTTTCAGGCAAGGTCATTAGTCTTGCGCTAAAGGCTCCCCGGCGGGGTATCGAACCCCGGTCTCCCGCGTGACAGGAGGGTATACTAACCACTATACTATCGAGGAGCTAGATGTCTCGTTCACAAATGTCAAATATGATTGATGGACGACGCCATTGGCAAAAATAATAACATTTTTCGGAAGTGTGATTAATTTTGCGCCATATGTATAGGGTTGTACCACATGAAATGTCCGATTTTCGCTCAGTCGGAAATAAGAAGTTCTCGAGTGAAGATCTGTGGCAGAACGTTAAATTTTTTTTTTATAAAGTAAAGTGGTACGTGTGCTTGACGTGTGAGAATTTTATGGTTCGTTACAAGTAGTTCTTTTTTTTTTTTTGAGGAAATTTTTACCACCCTGTTGGCAGTTCAAATTCGCACCCCCTTCCTTTATGAATTTAAAATGGGGCATAATGCGGTATTGGCAATGAAAAACATTAATGACGCATTTGAGGATGTAGGGGTAAACGAACGCACTGCTGCAATGTAAATGCAAGCAATTAAAATATATTTTTTGGATAGAAGAATTTAATCGTACTTACCCCGAGCTTGGCTTGACGGGGGCGTCGTGGACGGTAGCTTCCGCTGCAGGAGGATGTGTACTGGATCGAATTGGAAATTGAGGCAACACTAAAGTTCAACTCGTTTTTGTATTATTTATTTTGTTTACATGTAACTATTTATTTTGTTTATTTAAAACTATTTATTTTGTTTAATATGTAACTGTTTACTTTTTTCAGATGTAACTATTTAGTTTGTTTATTTAAAACTATTTATTTAGTTTACTTAACACTATTTATTTGGATTAAATGTAACCATTTATTTTGCTTTTTTAAAATTATTTATTTTGTTGAATAGCTCACTATTTATTTTGTTCAACTGTAAATATTTATTTTGTTTATTTAAAATTATTTAGTTTGTTTAATATGTATTTATTTTGTTTACTTTGACCGAACCGCCGCGCTTCACAGGTTATTTTCAACTCGTCGAACATCAATATTTGACCTGACTCGTCGACTTTAAATCTTCAACCCCACGAGGAGTTTTCCTTCCTCGCTCTCACCAATCCATAATCCTTTTTTTTTAAATTGCTTTCTGTTCTCCGTTAACCGATTTCCCGCATTGGGGTTGAGAGCTCGCAGAATAAAATAAATAGAAAACTAAGTGTAAAATATTACAAACTTATATGTTGAAAAAAAAAATTATCAATATGAACTCACAAGAGTTTTATTATAGAGAAACGTATGTAAGAACCTATATCAATATATAATATAGACAAGACATTAATAGAAACTTATGTCATAAGAACCTATATAAAAACTTATATATAAAAATAAAAACTTGTAAGCACAAGACTCAACTCATATACCAAAGAGAAAACATACATTGTAGCCTTTGCACCCCACTCGCATCTTACAGAAAGTCACTCGCAACGATGATTTCCTTCCTTTTCAGGGGGGAGGGACTTAATAGTTCATGTTGATACCTTTTATAAAAATTTTATATAAATTTTTGTTATTAGATTTCTGAGAAATGATGTTTAACAACTCGTAAGCTAAGATTCTCTAACAGGTTTTAACATATAATATCGCATTACACCAATGCATTTATCGGAATCAGTTTCCGGTACACGTTCCATGTGAAGTAATCCTTTTTGACTCATGTGTAAGCCTACACTTAGGTATCTCTTTCACAAATTAAGAACACGTACTCAAGCAGGTGCATGCATATACCTACATAAACTTTGTTCAGTGTACTTACGTGAAGTATATCAAATATATGACCAAACCGTTCCGCATCCATTGAGTAGTATTACAAATATATTTCACATGAACTTGATATATTTTAAAATACATTTGCAACTGCTTCGTACCAAAAAATAATTGAACTGCAAGACTTGATTCTTTACAATAACAATTGATTACAACTTCTCTGAATTTCATTGATAAGTCGCCAGGACACTGGAATTAATCACACCAGGATATGTTGTATATTTCGATGATTTGCCTGTTAACGCAATAAACTGCTCAGCTACTTCCACGGCCACTCGAACTTGGGCCTCAGATGTACTAGCGCCCAAATGTGGTGTTGCTACCACTTTAGGATGCTTCACTAAAGACTTGGTTACTTCAGATTTCGGTGGTTCTTCGGGGTAAACATCAAAAGCAGCACCACCACAATGGCCTGAGTCTAATGCTTCCAAGACAGCTGCCTCATCTATGATACCACCGCGGGCGACGTTTATAACTTTTACGCCCTTCTTACACTTCGCCAATGACTCAGTGGATACTAAATCTGTAAATCAAAAATGTGATATATACAATGTTTTACAATATTATTTAGGGTCATCCACAAAAAACACCTACATCCTAACATAGGTGGCAACTCAGTATCTGCTTAAAAATACTACCCTCTACCGAAACAAAGTGCCATATTCCAGTTGAAAAAACGTTACGTATAAACATTGTACAGTATTGCTATCTGGCCGTCACCCTTTGATGTCAGCTTTTGTGGATGACCCTATATAATAATTTGTTTTTTATTAACTAGCAAAACTTACTTCGCGTAGCTGGGATGAGTGGTGTATGCACAGTTATATAATCTGCCAGTGGCCAAATTTCTTCCAGCGACAACTTCTCAATTCCGGCTGCTTTAGCATCGGCTTCACTGGTCACCGGATCGTAACCAATTATCTAAAATTTTATTTTATTTTAATACAATTTGAAAGGGTATCAAACAATATAACTTACTCGCATACCCCATGCTCGCATTCGTATAGCTACCTCGCGTCCTATACGCCCCAGTCCTAGAATTGCCAAAGTTTTGCCATACAATTCGGTGCCACTATACAATTTTCTATCCCAGCGACCTTCTCTCATACTCTGAGCTGCCGGGACGATGGGCCGAGCCAAAGCCCCAATTAGTATGCACGTCAGTTCACAGGCTGATATCGAATTCCCACCCGGTGTGCTAAATAGACACAAAATTGTTCAATCGAAGAGTCTCTAATATTAAGTTTATCAATCTATAAAATAAGCCCCATTAATGGAGGAGCTCATCATTATGTTCCTTATATTCAAAGTAAACAAAAAGTCCCCACTAGTCTTGTTTCATGTACTCACTTAAGGACAATAACATTCTGCTTTGTTGCGGCTGAAACATCAATATTGTCAACACCAGCTCCAGCTCGGCCAACAACTTTAAGAGAACCTCCGGCCGACACCGAAGCAACATTAAGCACATCTTCCGTGATTTTCGTGTCCGAACGAACAATTAGTGCGTCATATTTCTGTGGAGTATAATGAGAATTTTATGGGATCATTAAGATTTTAAAAAAATATGCAGACTACCTAAAACTTGACAGCATAAGATTTTAAAAGTACATGTTTTCATTGGCGACCTTTTGGATGTTTTGATTCAAATAATATAATTGTTTTGCCTTTATAACATGCGTAGAAATGATTCTGTGAATATCCTTAAACTAAAGAGCACAGGGTGGACGGAACTAGGGAGAGTAGAAGCAGATTTAACAGTTGGCAGCTGGGACCACATGATCACTACAACTTACTACATTAGGTGGCTACAATGTCAAAGTATTATTTCTCGTTACAAAGAAAAAAAAAATAATAATAATAAATAAATAAATAAATAAATAAATAAATTATTATTATTATTTATTGGCCTATAGGAACCCGGAAATTCATGACCTCACCGACCCGACACCACCATCGTTCCCTGTTCCGTGCACTCTCCCTCCACGCCCGACCAGTCGATCCGACCTCCTCAAGGTCAAACCTAACATTGTCTACCCATCTCCGTCGCGGCCGTCCGGCCTGTCTCTTTCCCGTTGGTCTACCGTCAAGAATTCTACGCACGGTCCTATCGTTTCCCATTCGCGCTACGTGTCCGGCCCATCTTAATCTTCGCGACTTGATTACTCTCACTATTGTAGGTTTGCGATATAGCTTTTCCAATTCGTGGTTATGAAGTTTCCTCCATTGTCCTTCCTCCTCGTCATATTTACCTCCAAAGATACCCCTCAAAACTTTATTCTCGAATACGCGGAATTTCTTTTCTTCCCGTTTTGTGAGAGCCCATGTTTCGCATCCATATAGAACAATCGGCATGATTATGGTTCTATAGACACGGAGTTTTATGTTACGTGATAGCAGTCTGGATTTCTGCAGATTACTGACTGCGTGCCAACTAGCGTTGCCGGAATGCAGTCTTTTGTTAATTTCCTTCGACATTTCGTTACTGGCCGTCAGTATCGTTCCCAGATATTTAAATTCTTTAACTTTTTGAAATATCTTACCTCTGACGTTTATATGTGTTCCCTGAGGTCCACCTGCTCTCGCTGTAATCATATATTTTGTTTTGTCTTCATTTATTTCTAGACCTACCTCTTCTGCCGCTTGCATTATGATTTCACTGTTTTTACTAACCGTTTCTAGATCATCGCCCAGAACGGCGATGTCATCCGCATATCCGAGCACTTGTATTACCCCGTTCAGAGATGATCCGGCCATGTTGTCGTCTTGTACCTTTCTGATGACATACTCCAGCACAAGGTTAAAAAGACACGGTGATAGACCATCTCCCTGTTTTAGTCCGTCCCGGATTTCAAATGGGTCTGAGAGGTGGTGTTCTATTCTAACTTGCCCTTTGTTTTCGTTCATGCAAATTTGAATGAGTGCGGCATATCTTTTCGGGGTTCCCAGCTCAACTACAATATGGTAGAGTCTTTGCCTTGCGACTGAGTCGTTGGCTTTTTTGAAGGCAACGAACAGTTGGTGAACCGTCTCTCCGTATTCCCACTTCTTTTCCACTAATTTCCTTATTGTGAACATTTGGTCGCTCATTGACCGGTTGCTACGGAATCCACATTGGTAGTCTCCCAGTATCTTTAAACGTACGGTGTGATTCTCGCCAGAATGACATCTGTTAATATTTTGTATGTGGTTGGGAGCAATGATATTCCTCTGTAGTTTTCGCAGTCAGATCTGTCGCCTTTTTTGAAAATGGGAACGACTATTGAGGTTTTCCATTCTTCCGGGGTGACTTCCTTATCCCATATTGTTTGGAGGAGCTGGTGGATCTTTCGAGCGGCGGCCACCCCTCCATGCTTCACAAGCTCTGCCGGTATGCAGTCGACTCCGGGAGCTTTGTTGTTTTTAAATCGATTTATTGCGTTTACAACTTCGTTGAGAGACGGCTCTGTGATCTGAGGCTCGGCTGTATGTACGCTTGGTGCGTTTATTTGTGGTTGATGGGTGCGTACATTGAGCAGGTTTTCAAACTATTGCTTCCACCTTGTCACGATATTGTTTGTTTCTGTGACCAGACAGCCGTTTACATCTCGAATTATTTTGACTCTCCCTCGGTAACCGTTTCTAGTTGAATTTATGGCGACATACATACCTCTGATGTTCTTTGCTCTAGAATTTTCTAGGATTTTTTTGATCCGAGCCCTCTCCCACTCGCGTTTTTTGCGTTTGAAGAGTCTCATCGTCTCTCTCCTAATCGTCGCGTATCTTTCTGCGTTGACTTCAACATATCTTTCTAAGTGGATTGCTCTGAGGCGTTTTCCAAGGTTTGGACTTATTTGTTTTCTTAAAACCTAATACGTTTTAGGCTGTTAGTTTGATTGTGTCTCTGATCGATATCTATTTAGTGTCCACACTATTAGCTTCCTCTTCCTCACTGTTGTCATTCTCTAGGATGCTAAATCTATTCGTTAGTTCGTCTTGATATTCAGTCCTTTTGCGCAAGTCTTTCAGTTTATCAGTGTCGAACTTTTTGCTCGTCTCCCGTGACTGCACATGTGGGATTGTGCGAGGCGACTCCTGATTTTGCCCATCGCCAGAAGATGATTGGAGTCGCAATCTGCTCTTCTATATGATCTTGCGTCAAGGATATTCGAGTGGTGTCTTTTGTCTATGAGGAAGTGGTCTATTTGGTTACGCGTTACGTCGTCGGGTGATATCCAAGTGGCTTTATGGATTTGCTTGTGCTTGAACATCGTGCTTTTCACTACCAGATCTTTGGACGCTGCGAACGTGATAATTAGAATTCTATTATCATTTGAAACGTCATGTAGGCTTTCTTTACCTATCGTTGGTTGGAAGATGTCTTCCTTTCCAATTTTTGCATTGAAGTCCCCGAGGAGGATTTTAACATCGAATGATGAGATCCCATCAAATACGTCTTCTAGGGTCTCGTAGAACGTGTCCTTCGTTTCTTCGTCGGTAGATTCTGTTGGGGCGTGTACGTTTATAAATACATAATTGTACCATGGTCCCTGTATTTTTAGCACCGACATTCGGTCATTAATAAATTTCACATCTTTTACGTGGGGTGTAATCTTCTTGCTTATGATGAAGCCGGTTCCGAGGTTATCTGTATCGGTGCATATTGCATGTCGGTACCTCCACACACCAGTGTAAATCCGTTGGTTTCGGTTACTTGATGTGGGAGTCGGACTTCCTGAAGCGCGACGATGTCCATTTTCTATTGTTTCGTGTTTTCTACGATCGTCTTTATCGCGCCTGGTTTATATAAGGCTCGAACATTCCACGTGCCGACGCGTATATCCCGCTTTTTCCGTTTTTCCCTACGTCTTCCTTTTGCCGAGTCGCTGTTTTCTTGATGATTTGTTCCCTTATGGTAGTGTCAGCTCATCACACCTGCGCCTACCGGGTTTTTTGTGAGATTGTTTTTTGTGTATTGATCATTCATTTCATCGGATCACTCTGGGTTTCAAATGGTCCGCCATATCAGAGCCCCTCTTAGATATGGTAAGGTCTGCTTACTGCTCTGATTCGACCCGGTGTCAGAGAGGCGTCGTTATAATACAGCCGGTATACCCCTGGCTGCAAACCATCCAATGGGCAAATATATATATATATATATATATATATATATATATATATATATATAATCTTTTTTTTTTTAATTATTGAGTGCAACTTCGTCGTCTTTTAAGATTATCAGACGAAGCTTATAATCTGTTAATTAAGGTATCCCACCCAACCAGCATGGTTTCCTTTCGGGAAGGTCGACCACAACGAATCTGATCAAGTTCTCATCCTATACTCTCCGTGCCTTAGAGAATGACAACGAAGTCGATGTAATCACTACAGGTTTCAGCAAGGCCTTTGACAAAATCTCCCATAATCTCATCCTTTTTAAGCTGTCCTCCCTAGGTTTCGAACCCCTATTGATCAAGCGGTTATCCTCTTATCTGAAAGATCGATCCTACCGTGTCAAATTCAGATCCTCCCTGTCCAATCCGTTTCTTCCCACGTCAGGGGTTCCGCAAGGCAGTCATCTTGATCCCCTCCTATTTATCCTTACCATCAATGATGTCCACTCCGTTATTAAATACTCATCCATCTCCCTCTATGCGGACGACGCCAAACTCTACAAAATTACCATCTCTCCCCTCGACTCCTCACTTCTTCAAACGGACCTCGACAGCTTCTCAACTTGGTGTCCTAATAACTGCCTTGAACTCAACGTCGTCAAATGTCACTCCATCACCTTCTCCCGCAAACATCCTCCTGCCCAACCACGCTCCTACGTCCTGCTAAACCAGCAGGTATCATCTGTACCCTCGATACGCGACCTCGGGATTTTATTTGACAGGGAGCTTTGCTTCATCCCGCATATTGATGATATTATTCTTAAGGCCAACTCTGTCCTTGGGTTTGTGACGCTGGTCTAAAGAATTCTCTAACCCTCACGTTTTCCCGTTCTCTCTACATAGCCCTCGTCCGCCCCCTTCTTGGATACGCCAGTCAGGTCTGGTCCCCACACCACTCGTCCTACGTACGCAGAATCGAAAGCGTGTATGGTCGTTTTCTGCGTTTTGCCCTCCGCGGACTGAACTGGGCGAATCCTCGGATTCTCCCCCCATACACAAGCCGGCTTCATCTGATCAACTTCAACACACTTGAGGAGCGCAGAACTCATGCCGATATCCTTTTCGTCCACCGTCTCCTTTCAGGCACAATCAACTGCCCAAGTCTGCTCTCCATCATTCCACTTCACACTAACCCCCGTAACCCGCGAAACCCTCATCTCTTCTATTAGCCCACCCACCACACTTCTTACGGCTCTAATGAACCCATATCGCGAATGCTGCGGCGGGCAAACTCCTACCCTACCTCCTTCGTTTTCAACTTTACCTCTACTGCTCTCAAACTTCATCTCCTCTCTTTCCCCTCGCCCACTCCCCGTCTATACGGGGGGGGGGGGGGGGGGGGGGTTAATGCTTTTGCTGGCCCATATGGGGATGTCTTACCACCTCCCGGTTCTAGAGACGCTCTTGTGGAGTTGAGTGGGTGTAAGGTACCATCCTAGTTTCTTGGGTTGTGTATGAAAGAGCCTAATGGGTTTCGGCGCCAATAGAAAACTAACATGACTCATTTCGAGGCTCATCTGCCACTAGTTTATGTATGCAGTTTCGTGACATTTGTTACATCAATTCATTTACGAACTACGGTGTAAGGTTAATAAACTATAGGTTCTCGCAGGATCGTGGATGGCAGGAACGCCATGTAATGTAAAAAGACTTTGTGCAAACCTCTTCAATTTTAACCATGTAATGTAAACAAGTAAGGATACCTTGTACCTGGTCCAAACAGATCTGCAGGGGTAGTCGAAAGGGGATCTCACTTAATAGACCGGCAGGGCACGAATGCCATAAGTATCTGCCAAATGAAACGAGAAACAAATCAGTTTGTAGTCTCAAAAATTTCAGTCCTTAACTACTTTTTCTCCCATGAACATTTCCATTACATCAAATAGGTAGCCATCATATTTCGGTCGTTTAGTCATGACGTAAAAATTACGTTCGTCATTTCAAATGTATATTGCACATAGCATAGCAAATCCACAATGACTCACTGCTCAGATGACATGTTAATAGATGAGTGTCATGCACCGTGATATCTTATACTATCGGTACATCTGATTCATCTTGATTGGAGGAAATACATATGACAGCACAATAAAGGCAGAATCACAGAGGAAGTCTTTACACTTGGTGTACAAACGATTCACTGATCATAAAGGAAACTTATTAAAACAACACACGTTGCAATAGAAGAGTAGAAATGGAACTCGTAACACAGAATCAAAAGCACAAAGCACCTAGAATTTACTAGCACTGCGAATTTACTTGAGCAAGTAAGTTAAATCGGAAAATTTTATTATATTCATAGAAAATACGAATCTTCTTACGACACTGCGGTAGCAAGCGCCATACTTCACAGATGTGAACAACGAACTCTATTTGAATTTTATTTCCCATTCGATTATTTGAACATAATATTGGTTTAAAACCAACAAAGCTATATATGCGCCCTCTATGAATGAAGTAAATATAGAAATAGATCCGTACTATCCACACTCATCCCATCCATAAGTACACATAACATCCACGAGGCAAATTGGAATACACTTGTACGATTAAATCTGGGGCAAGGCTAATAACCTTGCCCGGAAAACCAAATTATTATGGACAATTTCACAAGTCTCGTATATGGTCCGGATACCGGCGGACAGACTTGCTACAGAAGGCCAAGACCGGATCCCGGTTGTAGTGCCGATGATGATGATGATGATGATGTATGATAAAATCACGACGTAAAACAGCTATATCGAAAGAGAAGTAGAAGAAAGGGATACGGGACAGAACCCTTAGATTTAACACAAACATTCGACTAGGGAGATCCGAAAGTCTGAATGTAAATAAGATGAAAGGTTGAGCGTATGAATTGCGCAGAGAATGCGTGGATTGTGTGTGCATGGTCACAGGTGGCTCAGGGTTGCATGACCATGAAACGGCTTGACGGGGGTCGCAGACGTTTGACAGCATCGTGCACTAGAGTCAGTTGGTGAAATTGTGTTAGATCTTGAATGTTTATGTTAACTAAGGACATGTGGCAAATTTGTGTGATCAAACACCCGTTATGTCGGATGCATGGGCATTCCAGCAACCACACATAATTGGAAAGGCACGAAGGGAAACCGCTGGTTATACCAACGGACAACTGTCATATTGTTCGATGGATTTTTATCGACTGGACGATCAGCAACCAACCCCTTGGTGATCTGATACCACTGTAGTATTCCAGAATACTACCCCTATTAGCTTTAACACTGAATCTCCTTACATATCTAACATCTCATTTAATACATCCCATAAATAAACCTACACAATAATATATCAAGCCAGTTACAGTTACAGTACATTTCATAACATGCCCCTTTTTAATAACTTGCCCCTTTTTATTTCAAAACAGAGCACTTTGAATTTCGTTCAAATTTTATTCAATTTAAAAGTCACAGAAACTAAAGGAATACTTTGAGAAAATTTGTTTTGTTCATATTATAATTTACAGTAAACTAGAACACAATGTTCCATAAGTAGAGAGAAATTCTAATTGTAAGATCAGTTGAGATTGGAAGTTAGTAGAGTTTTGGAGTTGAATGGAAGAAGAATCAAGTTTGAGTTGTGAGTTTGGAAAGTTGAGTTAAGAACCCTAAGTTGATATAAATATATTAAATATATTGATAATATATGAGTTTTAATATCATCTAAGACCCTTTAAGAGCCGTTGAATTTAATAAAGGGTTTTTCTTGTTAATGGCGCCTCAGCCAGTTGTAACTGGACTTTCACCAAAGGAAGGTCCGCCTAGGACGCGGATCATAATACGTGGAGAATTCTTAGGAACCAGAGCGAGTGACCTAATTGGTTTAACTATTTGCAGATGTGACTGCCTTCTATCAGCAGAGTGGAAAAGTTCTAATAAGAAAAGGAATAACAAAAGGTCCCCACTCTTCCCTCGAAAGAGGAAGCAGGGCGCCGGACTATTACACCACGAAAGCCAACGAAAGTGGCCAAAAGACCAACGCTCGGACGGCAAGGTTATGACCTCCGTGTTTGAGAATGCGCATTTCATCATCTTCATCGATTACCTGCAGAAGGGAAGAAGAGTCACAGGAGAGCATTATGCAGCGTCATTGGGCAAACTGAATGACGAAATAACGCAAAAATTGTCCCATGTGGCGAAGAAAAAAAAGTTGGTACCATTACAATAACGCACCGTCACACAGGTCCTTTATAAAATAACTGTGGGTGTACGTCAGGGATCTGTATCAGGTCCGCTGTTATGGAATATCATGTATGATGGTGTGATCAGGGTTAATGTACCAGAAGGGATTAGAATCATTGGGTACGCAGATGGCTTGGCGATAGTGGCTGTAGCTAAACATCTATATGACCTGGAGAATATTTGCTCCCAAGCAATCCAGACCAATAAATGCTTTCTAGATATAGCCGGACTGAAACTAGCTGAACATAAGACGGAGGCAGTTTTAATAAGCAGCCGCAAGAAGGTTGAACACCTTAATTTGGAAATCAAGTAACAACAATCATATCTAGTCCCTATATTAAATAACTTGGTTTTATACTCGACAAAAAGTTGACCTTCAAGGAGAACCTGAGGAAAACGAGTGAAAAAACGGCAAGAGTATGCAAAGCTTTTGCGAGACTCCTACCCAATTTTGGAGGACCCCGGCCCCACATAAGGAAACTCATAACAAGTATCAACACTTCTATAATAATGTGTGCAGCTTACATACGGGCAGGAGCCACACAGTATAAGCCATACATGAGAGGAGTGAACTTACCATGTAGGCTGGCATCACTAAGAGTATGCTGTGCATTCCGAACGATATCCGAAGATGCCATAAATGTTTTGGCCGGGAGGACGCCACTTGACATCGGAGCTAAGGAAAACGCTGCATTGCATGAGGTCTCCCAAGAGAATCATCGGAAAATTCAGTCACAATTAGAGCTCTCAAGCCTAAGAGAATGGCAACGAAGGTGGGATTCTTCCACCAAAGGAAGATGGACCCACACCATGATACCTGATATAGAAACATGAATGAAAAGAAAACATAGCGAACTGAATTACCACCTGACTCAGTTAATATCAGGACATGGATGCTTTTGGGAATACTTGCACAAATATACGCATATGAATCACCCATACTACTTGTATTACCAAAGCAAAATAGAAAATGCGGAACACCTACTCACAGAATATGTGAGATTCGAAACCGCACGAACGATTTTGGAGAGACATATGAGACGGACAGTTACTCCGGCAGGGGTAATGTAATAGAATACATGCTGAGTTCAAAACAGGCGTGGTTCGTAACAAATGGTATTCTGTGTGAAATGATGCAGCAGTTGCGCCGCGACAAGCGGAGTAACAGGTAAACTCCGTCACGCCCCGCCATGGAATATCTAAAAGAAAGTTCCGCGGGGATCAACAGGAATATGTGTCTGGCGGGAGGTGGTTTTAGCCGGTAAAAATCCGGCATGCCTCTGGATCCTTCCAAAGGTATCTTTTGAAGATTTCCACCTCCTTACCGAAACAAAACAAAAAACAAAAAAACACGTCCTTGAAAGCGATACCCAAATTGGACCAATTACGATTTGTATTGGTTGCTTACCCATCGACTTGGTCTCCAGTGACTATTATCTGTTCTCAAACCTTAAGCTGTGGCTCCAGGGAAAGAGATCCCGTTCAGATGACGATGTCATCGCAGAAACCGAGTCGTATTTCGAAGGCTTGCACGTTCCGTACTAGAGGCATCAAAATGTTGAGAAATCTCAATACTAAGCGTATTGCCTTCGAAGGCAACTATGTTGAGGATAAATACATGGGTGGGCTGAAACGTTTCCGACGTCAACGTGATGATAGCAGCACTCGTCAATAAAAGCTAGTAAATATACTTGTGCATCTTTTGATAGTTACTCACCAAAATTTCAGCAATTTTGGATTCGTAATTTTTATATGACAGTCGTTTGAGTGAGTCGATGTGAGTGAAAATTGACAAAATTGAGTATCGGGCTGTCATTAAATTTTTGTTTTTGAAAGGCAATACGCCTACGCAAATCAAAGAGGAGTTGGGCTCTGTGTATGGGGACTTTGCACCATTATTTACCACCGTGAAATTTAGGGTAGCTGAATTTAAACGCGGCCACGTGGACTTGGGAGACTATGAACGTTCGGGACGTCCAAAACTGCGACAACTGGCGATAACATCGCTAAAGTTTAGCGAATGGTGCTAGACGACCGCCGAATTAAAGTGAAAGAGATAGCAGACACTATGCAAATGTCTAAAGAACGTGTTTGTCACATATTAATTCAAAATTCAGACATGAGAAAGCTGCCCGCGCGTTGGGTGCTGCGTTTGATCACGTTAGACCAAAAACGTGTTCGAGTGAACATATCCAACGCGCCCTATTGGCGCAGTTTAAGTGCAATACATCCGGGTCTTGACGCCGATTAATCACTGTCGATGAAACTTGGATACACCATTATACGCCCGAAACAAAAATATAGTCAAAACATCGCCTCACTCAAACGACTGTCAAATAAAAATTACTCGTTTAAAATGATTGAAATGTTGGTGAGTAGCTGTCAAAAGATGCACAACTACATTCACTAGCTGTTATTGACGAGTGCCGCTATCTTCACGTTGAGGTCGGAAACTTTTCAGTTCACCCTTGTATAACTTTGCTCAAAAACCGCTTGTTTTCATTAAAATTGTCGGGACTTTTTAGCCCAAGTAGTATTGTGTGGGTTCTTTAAAGGCTCGCCGAAGAACCACGCATTTTCCTAAACCCAACTCCCCATTCTCAACCATCACCTCTTACCTGTATACCAGCAGTACAAAGCTCCCTTTCAACCATTTCTAACCTGAAAGAAATCGGTCCGCCATTACCGCATACATCAATGCATCTCAGCATTGATCTGAAACGAAAAGCATTTCGGTTGCCGTACTAGGTAACTGCAATGAACTATAAAACAATATCGGAACCTCTGTCTGTCGACGTTTTCTGTCCCACACGTGCGCGGCAGTTTTTCATAGTTTATCTGTACCCATGGCGGTTTCTATCCAACCAATAAAGTGTAGCGCAACTCGCGCCTAGCTGCCAAGCGCCGAATTATCTGTCAGTGTAAATTTTCATACTGGAATTCGACCCTTGAGGCACTATGAAGGCCAAATACAACCGACGTAGTTGTATACAGAACCGCGATCGTGTACCCATCCTATGTTCCCTGTTACATCGAATTTTCAGCAGCTGCAGCCAGTTATCGACGACTGGTTGAATAAGCGATAAACATGCAATGAAATGGACGCGACCCTAATGTGTTTACCTCAACCAACTTGCAACGGTCTCGTCCTATGTTCGTTGCTAATACAAACAAACGTCCATTTCAGCACTAGCCTGTGGGATTGTTTATCTAATCTACCCTCTATTGTTTACGATAGCAATTCTTTCAGCCTCTACGCATGTTCATTTGTTTGAACAGCTGCATGATTGATCTATCTTCTTTCACATCCAACCGCCGTTGCATCATCGTTTGTTCTCACTTCCAGCGTATGGACATCCAACCAGATCTGCACGATCACATTGGAAATCCTTCCAATTAAACCAAACTGATTTTTCATTGGTCGCCACCAGCAGGAAATATCTGATTCGTTTCTCACCACAGCGGTGGAAATCCACCCGAGTTGCGACTGGTGGTACGATTGACTCAACGTCTCGAGGAATCAAATTTTACGAGTCTTGGAGCGAATTCGAGGTTGCTGCGCCGGGGGAGTTATTTGAATTAATCGATCTGCCTATTTGAATTAATAGAGTTGCCTACTTGAATTAATCGAGTTGACTATTTGAATCAATCGAGTTTCCTATTTGATCCGCGTATAAATACAACCCCTTTGCGGGGATTCCGACTTAAAAATTTGAAATCTTATAAAACAGTGATTGTCGTTTATTAATGTTCGCCGGGTCATTGTGCGCCGACATACTTAGTGCATCAAGCGGCCTATATTTGCAAACTCCATGGAAGTCCATTTCAAATGAGAATTGCGTGTTCAAGACTTTCACCCTTTCGTGAACAGTAACTTTATGTATTTAGTTTATACACAGAACCAAGATATCAAGTAATCTGTGTAAAGTAAGAAGAACTACTAGCAGTGCATACAACCAAGAATTACCTTTGTACGAGTATTGGGACCCAGTGTATAACCGGAATAACATTTGTTTGTTTTATTTAATAAAGATTCACACAACAACTCCGGTGTTTCATTTATTTATTCTTCAATCGGGCACAGTTTTTTTGGTGAACTTTAGAGTGGAGATCAACGTGCATCAGGTTTCAACGGTGGTGTTTCTACTGTATCCGCGCCCGTGTTGGCGCAAAATAGGAGAAAACCTCACATTGGTGAACAGTTCGCTTCGACGGAACAATAGTAACGATGGAGGAAGAAGGGGCCCGGTGCAATACGTCTGCACACCATACTTCTTCTCCACAGTATCTATGATTTTCAACCAGTAACTGAAAAGCATTGCCCTACAAGTAATTCCCATTTTAAGTAAAACTATTATTAAAGGTCTCAGATCCGGTATTGCGGTATTCTTTCAGTCTAACGCTCTGGATCTACTACTCTGGTATTGTTGAAAAATTGTCTTGCGTACCGATTTGTCTGTGTATTCAACGTGTCCAGAAATTCACGAGTGAAAAATAAATTGAAATAGTCTAGAGGTTATGAATTGCTTGGTGGCCTATGTTAAGCACCCTTGGTTTCCAAATTTTATGGGCGCGGGTTATATTATCTATCATTTGTCATAGTAACTTCACTGAAGTTCTCCAACGATTTCTCAGTATTATTATGGTTGTCTCCACTTTGCGATACTTCTTCGGTAGTCTCACTGTCGCTATATATTCTGCGAGCACGCCGACGACAATGCAATGAAATTAGACCGTTTATAACTGTTGTGGATCCGCCCTAGGCTGCGTGCTCTATGCGATTGCAGCGCCGGACCTTAATGCGCTCACTCTACATCTGACAGTTACACCAGAACGAGCGCGCCTTTTGCTTGAACATGACGTAACACTTGAATTGTTTATATAGTAATCATTATTAAGTTCCTTTTTAATAAATAATATATTTCGTACGAGTAGTCGCCCGTTCATTTCATCTCCTGCTACAACAGGTTATGGGCCCAGGAGCAGAACATCGTCTGGACATTCGAAATTGGAAATCAAAAAGACGAGAAGACAACGCGGAAATATAACCTCACTGCAAACAAAATGGAGGATCAAGCTACGAACGTAATGCGCATACAAATGCTAACCAGAGATAATTACGATACCTGGAGACTAAGAATGCGGGCACTCATGACGAAAAACGTGGGCTCACGCAAGCGGTGAAAGACCGAAATCGGAAGCAGCGGAAAATTTGCAAGCGTGGAAAGACGAGGACGAAAAGGCGAGAGCCGACTTGTATCTCGCTGTTGGCGACGCCGAACTCAGGCAAATTAGATACTGCGAAACAGCCCGAGAAATTTGGTTGAAGCTGGAAGCAATTTTCGAATCGAAAGGACCGGCGAAAAAGGCATCATTGTGGAAACGGCTAATGAATCATCGACTCAACGAAGGCGGAGATGTACAACGACACGTCGACGAATTCTCCGATATGGTCGACAAAATGTCCGAATTATCCGTACAAGTCAGCATTGAATTACAATCAATCATGCTTTTACACAGTCTGCCGGAGAGCTACGAGAACTTTAGATGCGCCATCGAGGCGAGAGACGAGTTACCTTCGCCGGAACATCTGAAAATTAAAATCCTCGACGAAAGCGGGACGAGAGGACAACGCAGCCAAGCCGAAGACCAAGCAATGTTCACGAGAAAAGGAACGCCCAATTGTAAAAAGACTGCGAACAAAGCGTCGAACAAGTCCGCCATAGATGTCGCCGAATCGGTCACAAGGCCATAAATTGTCCGGAGAGGGCCGTACGAAACGCGAAACATCCCGAAAACAAAGAAAAAGCCGCCATCGGCGAAGGCATTTCCTTCCTAACCTCCCACACAGACGCAGATTCTTGCTTTGCAGGGAACGTTCAGAAAAACGATACGTGGTGTCTCGATAGTGGATGCACATCACACCTATGCCACGACAAGGACGTATTCGTACAAATTGCAAGTGCTAGAAATTTAAAGATTAATTTGGCAAATCATAGCTCCACCCACGTAAAAGCGAAAGGAACCGTAAAAATCGCGGCATCTGACGGAGACACGACTCGGCTCATACGTCTGGAAAACGCACTGCACCTACCCGACCTGCGTAACAATCTCGTCTCGGTGGCGAAGATCACGGACGCCGGGAACAGCGTGACGTTCACGCGCGAAGGAGCTACAATCAAAAGCAACCACGGATCTACGATCGCAGTAGCAGATCGGAAAGGAGATCTCTATTTTCTCCGCGAATCCGGAAAAGAATCGATCTGCGCCCTGTCGATGGGAACGCGTAAACCTTTAATAACCGTTTGGCACGAGAGATTGGCCACCTTAACTGGCGCGATTTCTTGGAGATGAGCAAAAGGGGGATAGTGTCCGGACTTGACCTGGAGGACGACGGAACCACAAACACGTGCGAGATCTGTTCGGAAGCGAAGATTACCGCACTGACCTTCGGAAAGAAATCGCACCGAAGCGGAAAATTATTGGACATCGTCCATGCCGACATATGCGGACCGATGAGAGATGTATCAAGGGGCAAAGCTAGGTACTTCTTCACGCTAACGGACGACTACTCTCGATGGACAGAAGTAAGGTTTTTGCAAAAGAAAGGCGACGTCTTGAAGTTTTTCAAGGAATTCAAGGCTCTCGTCGAAAACAAATCAGGACGAAGAATTAAATGTATGCAATCCGACAGCGGACGAGAGTTCTGTAACGAATAATTCGACAGATTCTTGAAGGGATAGGGAATTGAGCGAAAACTCACGATGCCATACACTCCCCAGTTAAATGGAGTAGCGGAAAGGAAAAACCACCAGAGAGACAGCATATATGTTGGATAAAACTCCCGGAAAAGGGAAGCTGGAACCGCGAGGTATTTAATGCATTTTCCTCGGATACGACGAATCGACTCAAGGCTATCGAGTATGGGTACCAAACAAACGAAGGGTAACCACGACATGAGACATCAAATTCACTGTTACCAATACAAGAAGGGAAATGCATGGCGAAACGTCATCGTCTTCGTCAAACCTGAATCGAGATTCAAATCACAATCCCGTGGGAGTATCACTGCCGAATTTCTTTGAACCTTACCTAGGTGGGGACCACGACGAGGAATCAAGAAATGAATCGCAGGAACACGACGACCCGACGGGAGAAAGGGACGAGATCACCGAAACGATCAGACGAGCCCTGGGTAGACCTAGAAAGATTCTCACCGGACGACCCGGCCGCCCGCGAAAATTGTATCGAACCACACAAGAAGACGAGGATCCTCGCGGATCGGGCGGGGATAGGATCGACCGAACTCTCGACGACGAGAAGTCGTACACCTCGGACGGCCCGGAGGCAAATTTAGCCAGTCTTCACTCGGAGGTCCCCTATCGGCAAGCAATGAACGGACCGGATAAAGAAGAATGATTGGAGGCCATCGTCGAAGAAGTCATATGCTTAATCAAGAACGATACATGGCTGATCGTGAATCGACCCAATAATCGCAACGTGGTCGGATGTCGAATGGTTCTCGGGAACAAGTACGACTCGGGCGGCAAGGTCGAGAGAAGGAAGGCACGACTCGTGGTAAGGGGGTTCGCGCAGCGACCCGGGATCGATTTTCACGATACCTACGCTCCGGTTGCTCGCCTGGGATCCATGCGCATGCTACTTGCACTGGCGGCCAAGCAAGACCTTAAGGTGCATCAGGTGGACATCACGACCGCCTACCTGAACGGTACGATCGAAGAGGAAACATACATGGAATTGCCCGATTTACTCGCAGGATGTTTGAAGAAAATCGTCGCGACACAAGGCAAATCCGATGTCGAGAGCCGCACCAAGGAAATGCTGAAACAGCTTCAGGGTGGCGAAAAGGTTTGTCGTTTGAAAAAGGCTTTGTACGGCCTTAAACAGGCCGGTCGGCAATGGCATAAGAAACTGAATGGGAAACTCGACGAGTTAAATATGACACTGACGAGCGCGGATCCGTGCGTTTATCGCCTCAAACGAGGGGGAGAACCGCTGATAATACTGGTCTACGTTGACGACATCTTTATATTCTATCGAGACCAAAAGGATATTGATGATTTCGTCCGAAAGGGGTTGTCGCAGGAATTCGAGGCGAGAGATCTGGGAACAGCTCGCTATTGTTTGAGGATCGAAATCGCCAGGAGCAGAAATCAGATTACCATTTCTCAACCAATTTAAGTTCGGGAACTACTCTCTCGATTTCGGATGGAGGATTGTAACACCGTCAGTACTCCTGTAACGATTCTAACAGATACACACGATTCACAAGCGAAATAGTGAAGAACACGAACGAAAAATCGAATAAGAAAAATACATCAGAACCGTATACCAAGCGATAAATAACAAAAAATATAATTCACACCAGTGGAATATAGTCGAGTTTGGAAATCAATTTCTAAACACGGTCAGTAGCCTGATGTGTAACGCTTAGGTAAAATGTTTTTCGTGATTCGAGCTGTCATAGCGTCAGTTCGAATCACACGATCGTCTTCACTATTATTTCAAACGCTATAATTGGTGACTACGGCGTGATCTGTACACACAGCATAGCATACACTTCCCATACTAAAGCAGAACTTCACACACGGTCACGACTTCCGCATAGAGCACAGCCTCCGACGTTTTCTCGTTTCTCTCTCTCGTTCGTCCGTCGTCCGCATACGAATCTGATCGTAACGAAGTTAACTTCGGCGGGAGTGTGTAGCGATTCTAACAGATACACACGATTCACAAGCGAAATAGTGAAGAACACGAACGAAAAATCGAATAAGAAAAATACATCAGAACCGTATACCAAGCGATAAATAAGAAAAAAAAATAATTCACACCAGTGGAATATAGTCGAGCTTGGAAATCAAATTCTAAACAAGGTCAGTAACCTGGTGTGTAACGCTTAGGTAAAATTTTTTTCGTGATTCGAGCTGTCATAGCGTCAGTTCGAATCACACGATCTTCTTCACTATTATTTCAAACGCTATACTCCCATTGAATCGGGTTCAAGGCTCGAAAAGGACGTTGAAGAAGAAGGGTCACCGGGAGGAAATCGGCTCTATCGCGAGGTTGTCGGAGCTCTGAATTACTTGGCGATTGCCACAAAACCGGACATTTCGCATATTGTCAATTGTCTCAGCCAATTCAACACTTGTCACGGCGAGGCACACTGGAAGGCGGCGAAACGCGTCCTGAGATATGTGAAGGGGACCGCCGACTTCGGAATCACGTACACGAAGAGCATGAAAACCTTGGAAGAGTTTGTTGACGCCGATTGGGCTGGGTGCCCGGTAGATCGAAGGTCGTATACCGGATACGTCTTTAACCTGAGCGGTGCCGCCATCAGCTGGGAGTCGAGGAAACAGCGCACCGTCGCGCTTTCGACCACTGAGACGGAGTACATGGCATTAACTGAAGCCGCGAGAAAAGCCCTATACATACAGGGATTATTGTCGGAGCTCAAGCTGTCCGAGTGTGAAAGAGTTCTGGAGATGAATGACAACCGAGGGACACAACTACTGACCCAGAAGCACACGTTTCACGCGAGATCGAAACACATCGACATCAGGCACTATTTCGTCAGAGATGTCTTACGCGAAGGTCGACTGGACATCAAGCCAACCTTCGGATAAAATGCCCGCGGAGTTTCTCACGAAGGGATTGACAAAAGAAAAACATCGGAAGTGTCTGGATTTGATCGGCGTCGGGGGTTCTTCAGAGGATCGACCTAGCGTTACAATCGAGGCGGAGTGTTGTGAATCCGCCCTAAGCTGCGTGCTCTATGCGATTGCAGCGCCGGACCGGGCGTTACGAGTAAAGGGCAATGAATTCACGCCTTAATGCGCTCACTCTAACAGGTCAATTGAAAAGTCCCCGGCCGGGCACATAGATGGCGGCACTAAAATTAAATCCATATAATTTTTAGTTAGCCCTAACCTTCAAAAGACGTGTGTTTAAATTTGACAGATGTCGGATCATTAGTTTGTGAATTATAGTATTTTGAGTGAAGCAACTTCTGTTATTGTGAAAAAAATGGATAAAAAGGAATTTCGCGTGTTGATAAAATATTGCTGTTTGAAGGGCAAAAATACAGTTGAAGCAAAAACTTGGCTTGATGACGAGTTTCCAGGCACCGCCCCAGGAAAATCAACCATCAAGGATTGGTATGCTAAGTTTAGACGTGGTGAAATGAGCACCGAAGACGGTGAACGCAGTGGACGCCCAAAAGAGGTTGCTACCGACGAAAACATTAGAAAAATTCACAAAATGATTTTGAATGACCGTAAATTGAAATTGAATGAAATAGCAGGCACTCTAAAGATATCAACTGAACGTGTACATCATATCATTCACGAATATTTGGGTATGAGAAAGCTCTGTGCAAAGTGGGTGGCGCGCGAGCTCACTTTTGGCCAAAAACAACGACGAGTTGATGATTCGGAACAGTGTTTGGAGATGATCAAGCGTAATAAACCCGAGTTTTTGCGTCGATATGTGACAATGGATGAAACATGGCTCCATCATTTCACTCCGAAGTCCAATCGACGGTCATCCGAGTGGACTGCACACGATGTACCCGCCCCAAAGCGTGGAAAAACGCAACAGTCGGCTGACAAGGTTATGGCGTCTGTATTTTGGGATGCGCGCGGAATAATTTTCATTGACTATCTTGAAAAAGGAAGGACCATCAACAGCGACTATTACACAGCGTTATTGGGACGTTTGAAGGACGAAATCGCCGAAAAACGACCGCATTTGAAGAACAAGAAAGTGCTGCTTCACCAAGACAATGCACCGTGTCACAAGTCAGTGAAAACGATGGCAAAAATCCATGAATTGGGCTCCGAATCGCTTCCGCAACCACCGTATTCTCCAGATCTGGCCCCCAGCGACTATTTCCTGTTCGCAGATCTCAAAAGAATGCTCGCTGGGAGGAAATTTTCGTCGAATGAAGAGGTGATCGCCGAAACTGAGGCCTATTTTGAAGCAAAGGACAAATCGTACTACAAAAAAGGTATCGAAAAGTTGGAGGGTCGCTATAATCAGTGTATCACCCTCGAAGGGAATTATGTTGAATAAAAAAACGAATTTTGGCAAAAGAATGTGTATTACTATGGAAGGCCGGGGACTTTTCAATTGACCCGTTACATCTGACAGTTACACCAGAACGAGTGCGCCTTTTGCTTCAACATGACGTAACACTTGAATTATTTTTATACTAATCATTATTAAGTTCGTTTTTAATAAATAATATCTTTCGTACGGGTAGTCGCCCGTTCATTTCATTTCCTGCTACAACAATAACGTTTTATACATTTATTTTGAGGAAGTGCTTTGTCGCATAAGGTGCCATACACAACGATATGTCGTGCTAATCGACTCACGACTGAGATTACTTAACACCAACAGACGAAACACAAACTGTTTACGGACAATTGAATACGACAGCGACCACTGTGCATTCACGGCAGTAATAGAGCTTCCGAAAGAGCTCGCAGATCTGGAGGAATTCGTGATCCCGCAACCCTATAACTACAGGGCAATGCGATGGCCGCGGTTCACCAGATCATTAACAAGAGAACTTTGTTCGAATGACTTGAATCTGCCAGTAAACAGAAATCTGACAAATGACGAAATCGACAAATACATTCAACAAATGGACGAAACCGTAAAACGAACAATGGACAAAACAATTCCCAAAACAACAGTTACAGATCACATTAACATGTACAGAAACGCAACAATAAACGCACTCCACAAGAAAAAGAGCAGACTGCTATCGAAATTAAAACAATTACACAGACAGTTTACAGACAGACAAGACCAGGCGATAATATCACTGAAATCTCAATTAAAAAACCTCCAACAATTACTTAAAGCTAATTATAGATTAGCAACAAATTTGTATTGGAACAACAGAATTCGAGCTATAAAAACTAATAACCCGAATATGTTCCCACAAATAAATAAAATATTCAGGAGAAATAATCAAAACGAGATTCAGTGTCTCCAAATTCCACGCACTGATGTAAACAAGCAGCTGCTAACCAACATTGGCATAGATACAGAGAACGCTATCCTCAATAGTGAGCTCTTCGTGGTCGAAGATCCTTTGGAGAAGGCGAACGCTGTGGGAGCTGTCTTTCAGGAAATGTACAAGGTGAATGAGAGCATTCACCGAAATCACGACCTGGAGGACAGAATTCGACTGAATCACCTGCACCTCCGGAATGAAATTTCACATTGGCAATCGGAGAATCCGGGTTTTACGGAATTCAGTGACGATAATCTGTCAATTGACATTAATGCCAATGGTGGGGCTAATAGCCTTTTAATCACAAGGGAAGGAATCCAGAGTATCTTCGACTCATTAAGAAGCAAAAAGTCAGTGGGAATAGATGGAGTACCTAACATCGTACTCAAGAACCTGCCCCCAAAGGCAATAGATATATACACGGTCCTGTTTAACAACGCGTTGAATAATGCATATTATCCCGCGCGTTGGAAAACGGCTATCATTCAGCCCATCCCAAAAAAGGGCAAAGACTGTACAAACCCAATGAACATGCGTTCGATAAGTTTACTCCCAAGCATCAGTAAAGTATTTGAAAAAATCATTAACAAAGCTCTGCTAAAATGGGTAGACGACAATAGCATTATTCCAAACAACCAGTTTGGCTTTAGGGCGGGTCATGAAACCACACATGCCGCAGCTAAACTGGTCTCCGACATACAATGGAATAAATGTAGGAACCAATGCACAGGTGCCTGTCTGATCGACTTGGAAAAAGCCTTTGATACCGTCTGGATCGAAGGGTTGTATTACAAACTGGTCAGACATGGCATACATAAGCCTTTACTATATGTACTTTACGATATGTTAAAGGACAGGAGGTTCGTGGTCAAAAGTGGTAATGTGACCTCTAATAAAACGTATAATATCAAGAATGGCTTGCAACAGGGCGCGGTACTCTCTCCGATTCTTTTTAACATTTACATTAGCGACTTATTGGATGCACTTCCGCAGGCTATTGCGTACGCAGACGATCTCATAATTTACGGAACAGCTCCGAAAGTTGCGATCATAAATAGGTTAATACAGCGAGACTTCAACAAAGTGCAGCGCTATTGCGATGACTGGAAACTTAAGATCAACTTCCAGAAATGTGAAGCCATCCTATTTAGAACTCCATTATATAAAGCCACGTACGACACAAGGAAAAACTGGCGAAAGCTAGTTATCGTGGGACCGCATGGAGATAAACTGGAAACCAAGAGTTTAGTTAAATACCTGGGCATCTGGCTAGACCAATATCTGTATTTCAACAGACATGTAGAGGCTGCTTTGCTCAAAGCGAGGAAAACTTTTGCTATGACAAGGAGGCTATTTCACAATAGCCAACTTGACAGCAAGGTAAAAGTCATATGCTACATGACACTAATCAGGCCAATGCTCATATATGGTTGCCCAGTATGGTTCAACATAGGTCCAAATTTGATGGAAAAGATTCGGGTGTTCGAAAGAAAGTGTCTCAGAAGTTGTCTCAGATTATATTGGACACCGGAATCGGACTATAAAAAGTATTACTCAAATGAGACTTTATATAATGAAGCGTACATAAATAGGGTGGATAATTTTATGATTAAATTAATCAGAGGACATATTGCGAGAGCAATAAGCTCGTCCAATGACCTAATTTTCGGGGCCTATTATCCAAACACTCTGTACTATGAGAGCGTGCGTCGCAACGGCTTTGTTCCACCAGAGGCGTTCCTTGACTTGGATATGAAAGGGCTTATACAGGATAGATCCGGAATTCCGCTGATCTATCATGTAAGTAGATCATCTGTAGACGGGCGATTGTGCTACGACCGGGAAGTAGCGCGCACCGAAGAACAGCTCCTGCGCTTCAGTAGGGCTATCTCCCACAGAGACCGGGACGATAGTATTAGACAGCGTCAACAGTTCTGGTGGTTGAATGGCATATACAGACCTGGGTACCAAAGTCGGTAAAGAATCATACTATCATCAGCTAGCTTACATAGACTTAGCTTTTCTAGAATTAGGGTAGTATAAGATTTAAGTTAATTTAGGTTAAGTGCTTTTACATTAAAAAAAAAAAAAAAAAAAAAAAAAAACCTAGGTAAGTTAAGTAAGTTAAATTTTAAGAAAAAAAAACAAAAAAAAAAAAAAAAAAATTGACAAAGTTTTTCAAATTTTTCTTTGTATTTCAACTAATTATCAGTACTGCCACAAAGTTCTGTCGGCGAAAGGCAAATTATACAAATGTTAAGTAATGTTTAGCTTAGAGCGTCTGCGAAGGACCAGTAAGTTATTATATAAGATAATTAAGCTAGAATTTAAGCATTTTTTGTCTAGCCTTTAATTTAGAAATTAAGAATATAAAAAGAAAAAAAAAATGTAAAAAAAAAAAAAAAAAAAAAAAAAAAAAAAAAAAAAAAAAAAAAAAAAAAAACAACGATATGTCGCCGTCCGGCACTAAAATGTTTAATCTTAGAATTGTCCTTTCGTTTCACACCGAACTTGCTATGATCCTAATTAACCGGTATTTCATATGCTGTGTAAATTCAACGGAACATTTGACTTCCACCACTAAAAACAAAACCTCATTAAAAAGTCTCTTGTCCCCACACAAGTACTTTTGACCTATGGGGTTAGCGGTTCAGAATGAATTATTGGAAGGTAGACGTAAGACTAATGATAGTATTAAAATTATTGAGATAGGTTATGGTTTCTATTCCCGGTTGTAGTGCCGATGATGATGATGATGATGGTTTCTATTAGCCTGATAAATAAAAATACCTGCGCCAAATATGTCGTCTAAGGGCTGATAAGCTATAAGCAACGACAGCAACATAGCACCGTATCCATCAAGAGCAACTCCGATTAACACCGGCTGACGGAAAGATTTTGTTGCTACATAAATGAGTTCTAGTTAATGAAAGATTTTATATTATATAGGGTGGGCCATAAATTTTGGCAAATGGCAACACTTAATTTCTTAAAAACGTTAGAGGAAGGGGCGCGCGAGTGGCGGGGACGATGTCATTTTAGGAAAAATAATTTCAATAAACGTTTATTACGTAAAATAAATGATCAATAAAATAACATTTGTAGTTTTATTTCTATTCATGTTTCAAATGTGCAGAAATTTATGGCCCAGCCTTTATTATGTAAGTAAAAAAACAAAAAAAAATTATAAAAAAAAATTAACAAACACATTTTTAACACTCACGCATAAAATAGATTATAGCGAACTGATTTTTTTTTTTATAAGGAAACACTTCAATGTCCTTCTAATCCGCTTTCACTCTGAAATTGAGTGTAGGTTATCAAGATCACGTGTCCATATTAAAACTCCATTTCAGACGCACAATCTATAATGATGGACATCGTTCTTGATTGTGCAATAAACTCCCAGTCATTCAATGTTAATTTTTGCGGTTTTTCTTATTTGTTATTGCAATAAAAATGTGAACATAATTAACTTTATGCACATACATTTTATAGTGGTAAAATTGCTTCTATTTGTTGAATACAAAGAACATAGGTGTTGGCGCAGACAGCTCGCTCATATAAAGTAATCTTTAGAATATTGTCGTCACTTGAGATAAGCTGTGTACCATTTTTGCCTATTATCAGATTTCTAGAACTAAATGCAAATTGCTAAGGGGCCATGATACATATAAACTACATATTATCTGCATGTGTTATTTATTCATATGCGACTGAAATTATTTAGTAAACAGTATCATTGTGTTTGCGGGAGATCAAGACTGCCGGAGTCGGGCAAGTGGTAGCAGAAATATTTGTTAGTCATTTGACACCATTGTGCTTGAAACCTCTTTCACTGAATGTGCTATATTTCACTTACCCCAGCAAAAATTTGGGAAAACAAACGTAACCACTTCATCGATAAATATTTGTTCACGTCGAAAAATAACAGAAGAGCAACTTTCTTTCGAAGATCATACTCATAAGGGACTGCAAGCTTTCAATTACCGGTCATTAAAGTAAAACTGGATTTGAACCAATACTTCGGAATTTGTTGGTTTAATTCCAGTTTAATTTCGGGGACCGGTAATGGAAAGCCTGCGCGCGACATGTCCTTTACGATGTGTCGCCCGTTATAAGAAAGTAGCCAGCTACGCTATCGCCACATAATTCTTACCTTCGCTTCTTGAATCAATTCTTCCTTAGGTAATTTCAACTTGTAGGTCACCTAAAACAAAAACAAAAAAATGAATATAAAGATAATCGGATTTTGTTATTTAACAAAACTAACTTCAATCTGATTATCTTTCAACAGATCGACACACGCACTATCAACAGCGTCGCAAACCAGAACGGTCTTGATATCAACCGGCATGGTGATGATTATTTATTTATTTAATTAATCGAAACGAATACAATAGCAACCCACAAATCCGAGTCGGACCAAATTCGAATGTGAACTGAAGAGAAAACCAGTAAATAAGTCGCGCTATATCTACGATTGTGAGCTGCTGAGTGTCATGCTGGCGTCTTTATCTGCTTCTTCTAATCTTCGAATTAATCGAGCATTAACTTCTCAATTCTTGTTAACATTACAAGAGCACGGGTTATAGGTTTTCAAAATGATATGAATAAATACAATAAAGCTTCGTTGTTCATATTTATTTCAGTTCGATTTTTGTTTGTAGTATTACTGGCTCAATGATCTTAGCCTTACATTGGCTGACTTATAGTTTGTAATTCAACTTGAACTTCGAATACCGTATTGGTCAATATCCGTTCAGACGTAAAACGGTTATGGTCGTAATCCTCAAAACAAGTGTTGAGAGGAACCTTAAACCCAATAACCCATAAGCCACATAACATATTTTATCGCCATTACATGGGAGAATATACAGTGCTGGAAAAATAACAAGCTTCCATATAAGTCTGGGAAGACTGACCAGGCGGCAATTGGATGTTTTTTGAAAATATACAGTGTTGGGAAAAATAATAGAAACAAGCTTGTTCTTCGATATTAATCGTTAAGACAAATGTATTTGGGGAAAAATAAGAATTAAAAATATACTAATAGATTTGGACCACAGTAATACATAAAAGAAATGCGCATTAAAAACCACATAGCTGGTAAATTCATCGACAAGGAGTCAACGGGACTGGTTCTTCTAGACATCGAAAAAGCTTTTGATACGGTATGGCACGATGCCTTGATTTATAAGCTACTAAAACTTAAGCTGCCAATACCGCTTATCAAAATTATCCACAGCTTTCTTCGTTCGAGAAAATATGTTGTGAGTTTAGGAACCGACATATCCTCTACTCACCAAATCCACCATGGTGTACCCCAAGGCTCGGTCCTTGGTCCCATATTATTTACATTGTTTGTCGCAGATTTACCATGTCTAGGTGAAAACATTCAGGTAGCTATGTTTGCCGATGATACGGCCATTTTCTCTTCGGGTGCCTTATTCACGAATGTCTACAACTCTTTGCAAGCAGCTCTTGACAAACAAGCAGTATATTACAGGAAATGGAAAATAAAAATAAATGGTAATAAAACACAAGCTGTCTGGTTTTCGAGATGTAGGAAACACTGCTACCTACCAAATGGCACTAAACTCAGTATGTGTGCAGTTGATATTGATTGGTCCGAAGACTGTAGATATCTAGGTATTATTCTAGATAAAAAACTTATCTTTCAAAAACACATCACTACCACAATTGACAAAATAAACAAAGTCGTAAGAGTTATATATCCAATAGTGTGTAGAAAGTCAAAGCTGAGCATCGAAAATAAAATTATAATATTTAAAACTATTTTTCAAGCTATACTCCTGTACGGGGCCCCTGTATGGTGTAATTGTGCTCGCACACACAAAATAAAATTGCAAAGGTGTCAAAATAAAATATTGAAAATGTTGCTCAATTCGCCATGGCATTATTCGACACATGAACTACATGAAAACGCCAACGTTAAACCGGTAGAGTTCCTTATTGACAAAATCAATCGAAACTTCTTCGTCAATTGTTCTTTTTCTGACAATGTTCTCGTTTCCCGTCTTGCGTTATCCTAAATCACTACATATGTACTCTGTCTATGAAAATTATATCGAGGTCATTACTATATAAAATAACCGGAAGCTCGAGCAATATTAGTCTTAAGATTCAAATAAGGGTTTTTTATTGTAGTTTTCCCTTAATTTATTATTTGTTATTCATTAAAATTGTGCTATTGTCGTTATATAGATTTAAGGTTATAGTTGTAAAGGAATTGCTATCCTAAATCTCTTAAGTACTAGATGTAAAATATACCATAAATGTAATTATCTACTAAATAAAAATTGAATTGAAAGTGAACATAAAAGAAATACTAAATTTTTAATAAAAAAAAAGTGAGAAATAGTGAAAAAAATATTGATTCCGGTTTTCCTTGGATTTACCTAGAAAAAATAATAGAACCAAATTAGTTTTTTGTTTGTGTTTTGTGAAGAATTAACTTACAGTAAAAGTGTTTCATATCCTTTTAATACTTAGTTGTTGCACCTTTGTTTTTAATGACTGCTTCGCATCTTCGTCCCATGGAATTGACTAGTTTGGTACAAATCGCGGGAGGTATAAAGTACCATTCATCTTTAATTTTGGACCACAGTTCTTCCTTATTTTTGGTTTTGCAGTCTCCGATCTTGCGCTTAAGAATGCCCCATGGGTGTTCTATTGGGTTTGTGGGGGTTCTTAAAGCTCACCTGAAGAACCCCCCATATTCGCAACCCTTATTTGCATATCAATCACCAGCATACCTGAAACATTTCCTTTCTCAAGGACATTTAATGCATTCAACGTATTATCTGAAAATCCCTAAAAAGAATTCTCACAGCATTCACGCATTTAATGTGTTATTCAAATTCCCTGTAAAGAATTCTTCACAACATACGGCATCATAAATCCCAAACCATTCGGCACTCTTTGCCATCGTTAAAATGCTATGTCGGGCGGCTTGTTTATACAGCTGCAATAAGCCGACTCGCGATTCGTTTGTCCAATCGACAAACAATTACCGCATCCCAAGCGTTATCATCGAAACCGAATCCTCTAGCATTTCCTAGTACAAATAAGAACTCGGTTCCTACTGCAGTCAGAGATGCCATAAACATTTAAAACCCATTAGCACCTTTTCCTAATAGCGATACGTCTATTAAATCAACTGCACTACTCATCCACGACTGTAATGATGCCCTTATTTGCTTTTAGCACCATTTCTCCGATGAATTGCCACCTATTATAGCTACAATGCATATCCTAAACAATGATCTATATGATCCCCTTGTCTTTCGATTTTTCAGCATCGTTCCCATGGCCTTGTGCATGAAAGAACCAATGTGATCTGCACGATCACACATACTCCCATACCACCATGAACCTCAGTACGAGATCTGGTTTTCTATTCTACAAAGAGAGACTTTACGTTTCTCTTGTGGTAAGTAAAACATATCTTTAGCCGAGAGGATATTCACCACCACCCCAAATTATGCCATTAGCGTATGTATATCGCTGAGTCTTAATCCATCCACTAACTGAGCCGGTTGGCTTTTCTCCCGCTCCCCGTAGCCCTGCGGGAAGCGAATGCGTATCGGGTCGTATTAATTAAATACAATATGTTCAATTAAAAGTAATTTTTCTTGTGGCTCCAGTATAATGCCATACAAGTAGAGTACACTGTCTAACATTTTGTTGGTGCATCCGTTTCATCATCAGTGTAATCAGAATCTGTTTTCTGTAATCTAATTAAATGTAGTAAGACTTGTTGTGAATAAAAAGAACCTTTAATAATAAACAAAAAGTGAGTTTAAATTAATTACTTCTTGTGGACGGTGTGTTGCGAAGTTTTCTTTTGATGTTCTGCGGAACTCACCCTTAGTGACGATGGGAGTGGAAGGGAACCCAGTGCCGTACGCCGGCGCAATATACTTCCTACCCCACACTGGTGACTCCGCGAAAGAACTCGCAAGCTTTTGATCTGGAGTCAAAAGAAAAACGGCGACAATGGTGCAAATAGTGACAGTGCCAATCGGTGATAATCACAGACAATTAAAGGGTGCCCAGTACCCCAACGTTACCAAAATCCAAGTGACACACCAACATCACCGGGCTGAGGACTGCCGGAATTAACAACACCATCATCGGACCACAGCAACAGTCAACTACCAAAGATAAGTATCCTTCCTTTTTCTTTATTCAGACACAAATAATAGTGCAGGAACGATATATTGCAAACAAATTAATACATCATCATCAAGTGGCAATCAAACACAATACACTATTTCTACAGAACCTATTAATAATATTCCGCATAGGACGAAAACCGATGACATACAAAGTAATAGCAATGTTTGTTTTTCTACTAACGAAAATCTTGGACTAAATGTAACCGATAACAGGACTAACGGAAATGTTATGAACATGAATGGCACTACCGGATATTCCATCGGATTGTTTTACGGTACATCTGACAAAGGTAATTCACCAAAAGGGTTAAGCCGATTCTCCGGTATCATATATCTCGGATAATAATACCAACGTGATCGATGAGCATTAGGCAAGCCTACAGGCTGATACTGGGGACACAACTTTACGTAGTTGGGTGGCAAGCAACGAAACAAGAAAAACTCGTAAAGTACAAAAAACTAGTAGGTGTTATAATCTTAAACGCAAATAAAAGTATGATTTTTTGTGTCTAGGTTTTTTTCCCCAAAAACAAAAATAAATTTGTGAAGTGTATAAACATCTAGACACGAAAAGAGTAACATTTTATTTTATCCTCTCCCCTAAAATACAATACACAAATTGGTTTATTTAATAATAGCAATGAAAACAAAAACAGAAACACAAACACTATATTTTTAATAAAAATCAAAATTTCTTACATCTAAAATGCTCAATATCTTTCCATTCAAGACTATGTCGTGCACCACTGCTGTTTAGTAGGGAGAATTTTTAAATAAAATTTATTTTATCATGATATACACATAAATTGATGACCATTTAAATATTTGCAATATAAAAATAACTATTATATGGCCCTTCTGGGTACAAACCGGTGTACAACCGCGTCCGCTTCACTCGCGACTCGATTTCAACTTCCTTCGACTCTGCTCGACCCCCTTTAGACCCCTTTCGACTTCACCCGACTCCGTTTCGACTCCGCTCACCACACACGTGACTCCAACCAACTCCACACGACTCCAATTGACCATTCTTGACTCCACACGACTTCACACGACTCCCGTCGACGTCCTTCGACTTCACATCACCCACACTCGACTTCTTTTCGACTCCACACACCCTCATTCAACCCTTTTCAAATCCGGTTCCACCGCAGACTCTTATCGACACTTTTCAACCCCTTCGACTTCACTCGATCACTCGACCACTTTCGACTCCTTTTTCAGCTCGTCTCTTACATTGGAACACAACGCCCCCATTCAACCCTCTCGGCTCCACCCCTCTTCCACAACCTCGGCTCCTCGCTGAACCACAGCTTCTGCGCATAGCAAAACTACCAGTAGGACGCCCGACTCCTAGGCCAGCTCCTTGCTATCCATCCGCTACTCAGCGTAGCAAACAATAGTTAGGACGCCCGGTTCTACCACCTTTACTCCCACGTAAGGATCTTTCCTCTTTGGGACTCTGGACGTTCCCCAAGCCACCACGGCCTAATTCAAGCGGCAACACATGGGCAAAACACGCCCCACTACGCCGCCCCATATCCCATGTGCACCATTCACCAGCTTCGGAGCACGCGCTCTAAACAGTAAGGCACCCTGCGGTTGGACATAACCAACCACCAAACAGGAGCCGCCGACGGCATCATCATGAGTGTTCCCGGCCCCTCACAAGTCCCAGCGGCAAGCAAGTCCCATACTAACGTGTGGACAACACGTCGACCATGGACTCGGGTCTCCTCCACCCCATCTCCTGGCAGTTCGTAGTACGATATCAGCGAGCCCCTAATAGGTCCTCTAGCATTTCCTAGTACAAACAAGAACTCGTTTCCTACTGCAGTCAGAGATGCCATAAACATTTAAAACCCATTAGGGTTTTAAATGTTTAAAACCCCACAGGTTAAGATCAGGGAACTGCGATGGCCCCTCCATAACATTGACTTTGTTTTGAAGAAACCATTCTTTAGCCAATTTTGAGGTGTGCTTGGGGTCATTATCCAGCATAAACTCCCATTTAATAGGCATGTCCTCTTCAGAAAATGGTAGCATAACGGTGTTTAAGATTTCTGCATAATCTTTAGCACACATTTTGTACTTTATAAGAAAAATTGGCCCAACACCAGATGCTGAAAAGCACCCCAAAATCATTAAATTGCCTCCACAATGTTTCACTGTCTTTTTTGTATACTTTGGATCGAATTCCGAGTTCATTGGTCGTCTGATGTTCATTTTTCCATCGGAACCACACAAATTAATCTTGGTTTCATCCGACCATAAGATGTATGTGGAGGTGCTTTTTTGGCAAAAACGAGTCTGCTTTATATTTTTCTTGCTCAAGTATGGAACTTTTCTGGGACTTCTTCCAGGAAGACCCGCTTCTATTAGTCTGTTTCTAATCGTACGACTCGTACAAGGTGCCTTTAAGTCATTTTTTAATTCCGTTGAAGAAAAAAACTGCTTGTCCTTGGATAGTCGGATTAGCAGTTTTTCTAATGGTGAGGTTGTTTTTCTTTTTCTGTCTCTGGTTTCCATTTTGGGACCTGAATGAAGAGCTGTGAATATTTTTTTCTTAGAGCACTCCATTAGCTTAGCTATTTCATCCATTGTTTTCCCGTCATTTCTTAATCTTTTTATCAATTCACGATCGGAACTAGTGCAATGAATGTACTCCACGACCCATTTTCACAAAATTTTATTTTTATTGTTTTTTTTTTTCTAACAAACACTAAAACACAAGTCTAATGAATTTACGAAGATTTCAATAAAGACAAACCAGTAGTTTACTTCACAATCACGATTGAAGACTGTGGTGACGGTTTGTTTCTATTATTCTCTCCAGGCAAAATATCTCTTTCGCTTGCATTTTTACTACTATGCGTGAATAGAGATTTTATTTGTTTAAGCCGGGTGACATCAGTTGGAGGAATTTGTATAATACGTAGATGCAAAGTCTTGTTAGTCCACATGTATGGCGTTTGGAATTAGTTCAGCCTGTTTATTTTCAGCGCCGGACAGATACTGCATATTTCTGCTGCAAGTTCCTCATTGGTCCATGCTGGATCAATATGTCTTATGATGAAAGTCGCTGGTTTCACCTGTGCATGCTGAAAAGCGAAAAATTCAAGCTTATGTTGCGCACATTTTTCTGCCGCCTTATTGTGATTCATTAATGTGGTTGTTGTGATGGAAGTCGAAACTCCTCTTGTGCTTGTGGTGAAATTGTGGTGGGCTAAAGTACTTTCGAGCATCCTAATTAGCTCCCTGATCTTCGTTATATCTTTAATGTAGAAGGATGCTGGTCTTATATTTTTGGCGTGTGTGTTATTCATTTGATTCCCGCTGTCTTCTTTTTTTGGGGAGATGGTGTTGTAGCGGTTCCGCCAAACCCTACGGTCTACTTACCTGAAAAACCCCCATAACTACTACCCTACTCCCTTAAGTTCGCTAATGCAACAGTATTAGTACCTGTAAATGCTGCACGCATTTAAGAGATCAAATCTATGATCTTTAAGTCCCTGTAAAGAAAACTTACCTTCATGCATTCTCTTCGCATACCACTGCTCCTTAAGATTTCTTTATTAACTTACCAGGAATTTCCAATCAATTTCGGCATCTACGTCGCCAGTCAAATTTCCTTAGATGAATTCCTGTAAACAAAATAATTCGGATTGCATTCAATTTAACCGTCATGACAGGGACCATAAATATTGCGCCGTCTATTTTCCCAGTCGCGTCATGTACCTTTTCATACACATTTTTTTGTTTGTCTTATCAATAAACAACCCAAGCAGCTGCATATAATTAGCGCAATAGACGCTGAAACCAAATTCTCCAGCATTTCCTAATGCAAATATGAACCCGGTTTCTACTGCAGCCAGAGATGCCATAAACATCCAATTTGCTTTTAGCACCTTTTTTCTCCCAACGTCGATAATAGCGACGAGGCATCGCGTAAACAATGACCCGCATTACCAACGGCGCATTTGGTCATTTTCTTCCTTTTGTCTTTGCCGCCTGCCTGTTTCGTTGTTCCACTGCACGTGTGAATAGCATCGATCTGAACGATCACCACACATACTACCATGACCTTTATCACAAGATCTGGTTTCCTATACCACCAAGAGAGACTTTACGTGTCTCTGGTGTTAGGTAAAAACGATATCCTTATCGGAGAGGATATCGGTTGAGTCGTTTTCCAACCTTCAAGGCGGTCGGGTCACCGCCATCCACCGTACCGGCGCCGGTACTAATCTGGTACTTCTGTTCGCTCTGAAGTATCTGATAAGAATGAAAAGCCTGCAAAAAAAAGTAATCATTGTTATAATATACATATCCACCCTAGCCTGTATATAACAAATTTAAGACTTGCAGCAAGGATGCAAATGATGTACCAAACCCAGCTCGCTGAATTAATACAAGGAGACAAACTGGCGGGACACCTAGTTTAAACGAGGGGAGAGTTAACGCCTGACTCATTATCAGAACCTATAAACATAATATAATGAATGTACCTCGCCTTTTAGACCAATTAACAAAACCCGACATTCATGCGCTACATGTCGTTATAGTGGAATTATATTTCCCGTAATTACCTATTAACATATACAAAGGTAGATATTTTGTAACGACCTGAGGTAGATTCTGTTATCCATAGAAATATTAGATTTTAAGTGAAAACAAGAAATAAAGTGAGTCTTAGATAAGATTCCGTGAGGAAAGGACTTCTAGTCTCAGTAAAAAAAATTCGTTTTTTCTCAAAGTAACGGTAAACGTTAAATCGCGCTAGTAATACAACAATCATCATCATCATCAGCACTACAACCGGGATCCGGTCTTGGCCCTATTTAGCAAGTAAAATTTGTTAAATTTTCCATAATAATTTGTTTTTCCGGGCAAGGTTATTAGCCTTGCGCCGTCATGCAACAATACACGTGCGCATTTTTGTTTATATTATTAAGCAGTACGGCAATGCTATAAAGATTGTATTGAATTGAACTTGTGGCGGTTCCGCCAAACCCCGCGGTTCGCTTTCCTAAAAAACACCCATAACTCTATCCAATCATATAATTTCGTTAATGCAATCGCAGTAGCACCTTAAATTCTTTACGCATCTAGGATTATCTATGCTATAATCTAAAAAGTCCCTGTGGAAGAAAACTTAGTTTCATGCATCTCTTCGCATATAATTTCCTGTAAGATTTCTACCTTTTCAGGAACCCCAAAACCTATTCAGCACCTTTGGTGCCCAGGCAAATTTTAATTTCCCACACCTGCACTGCAATCTCCACCCACCATACATGAAACATTTCCTTTTGCAAGGACATTAACGCATACAACGCGTTAGATAAGATTCCTGGAAATAATTCTTTAAAGTGCATATGGCATCATGAATCCCAAGCCAGTCGGCACCCTTTGTCTGTGTTAAAACCCTATGTCGGACAGCTTGTTTTTAAAGATGCCCTTGACCATATTTCTACGCCTGTAAACATACATAGGATTCAACTCATTGTTTATTTTCCCACTAATAAACAATCTTCTACTTCTTTCCCTGCCGCAACTAATTACCCGGCATATACAAATGTAAGCAAGGGATTCGTTTTGGCCACCGACCTAAGATACGATATACAATTCTCATTGTATAAAGTATTGTAATACTTTAGCACCTCTTTCGAATGGCTATTCGTATATTTACACAGGGGCACCACTCATCTAAGACTTTTATGATGCCCTCGTCCCATATTTGCTTTTAGCACATCTCTTCGATGCCATAGGTCGCTTCTCCCTTTTTTCTTTTTTTTTCTCGTTTCAGGTTTAGTTTATCCTTGGCTAAACGCATCGATAAACACGGTGATGTGTACAAACACACACATACACCACCGCGTCCCAGAGATCGCCTTACATTGGTCACTGGTCAAAGGAAATTTCATTTCCTTTTCACCATACCACCAAAAACTCACCCCAAACGATCGAATATCGTTGAGTCCATTTCCAACCGCCAGCCGCCATGGTCGTTGCCGCTACCGCTCTCCGCAGGCTGCGGAGACGCGATAATACCCGTAGTCGTGAGAGGTATTTCGAACTTGTCGGTTTCCAATTGTTTGTCGAGTCTGTGCCGCAATTCGTTTGTAATAGTGAAAGGAAAAGAATTTATAAGTGAGAAAAGTAACCTTATTTGAAAACAATAAAAAACCAATTCTGTTGAATTGTATTCTGTTGTGGGTTTTGGAGTGTGTTTATTGCAAAGTTTGGAATGTATGCTATTGCGGATTTTGCATGGGGAGTTGGGTTAAGGTGACGCGCTGTTAGCGGTCAAGGTCGGTTAGAATTGTGGGTTGGTTCTCCGTATGATATAGAGAACCCCCACATCTTATCCATTGGATCAGGGAATTGTCCACTCCATATGAATGTAATTTTGACAAAGGGGCTGGATGCCAAACTCTGTCGATTAAATCAGATTAAATTTTTTCTCATCACTGAAGATCACATGACACCACATTTCACTGTGTTAGATGTATGTGTCAGCAAATTCAATGCTTGCTTCCTTATGTCGCTGTTTGAGCGACGTTTTCAAAAACGCTTTTGGTACTTCAAGTTACCTGAGGAGACTGCTCATTTTCTAATGAGGTTAGAATGGCGGTCCAAATTAAAACGTTGAACCATTTGGGGCGAAGAAGCTCCTGTATTCGACATTTCACATAGAACGGCTCGATCTACCGTCAGCGGAAATTTCGTTGGTCTCCCAGATCGCTTATTTCTTCCGTGATTTTCAATACCGGGTTGTGGAAAATTCCTCACTTCACCTTGTGAGCGATTTATTTCATTGGCAATTTGCCGATGTGTAATTCCACTATTTTGTAAATCGACTCTTCTTTGTTCTCCAATGTCCGTTAATTATTTCCCACGTGGCATATTTAGAACTTTAAAAAAAGGGACTGCGTAAAACAAAAATCTGTTTATTATCACTCCAGAATGTTTGCACTGTTTTAAAGAACTGAGTTTATACTTTTTCTCAGGTGAAATTGGGGTTTTTTTCAAAAAATAATTACCATTTCTGGTAAAAAATAAATTAAGCCATTAAAGGGTTTTCCCTGAGTGTGTGTCCGTTGATAATACTTTGTCACAAAACTAGTCATAAAAGTTTATGACTCATTTCAAGAATAGTGAAAATTTTCAACAAATAAATGTATGACTGTCTAAATTGGGAAGCAAGTCATGTATGACAAACGTATGCATTCCACGAACTTTATACAGCAATCGCATCTTTAGTAAATTCGTTCGATTTTGAGACATGTAAAACATTTTGGAAGCATTAGTAACCAAATATTTTAACGAACTAGAATTCAATAAAATAAAGCATCTCTTTCAGTCAGAAATGTTTCTAGCTTCATCTTATTTAGAGAGTCTAAACTTGTTATTCGAAAAACTCACAATGACTACGTTATAAGATTAAATGCCTATTAAAACATATGCAACGCGAATCAAGTGTTGATAACGCGTTCATATACCGCCCCCAATGAACAATTTCTTATCGTCTTTAATGTAAATATTTCATGTACATCTACGTATGTATTTCAACATACAGATAATATAACTACTCGTAACTCAGATAACGTTGTTCATATGATTAAATTTAATCTAAATTCGAACAAATAACAAATTGGGAATAAAAAAAAACAATTGCTGTGACGCCTTTTCCCAGGTTTGAAAAAGATCTTGGCAAGTTTCTCTTTTATTTGTAATGAGAGAGAGAGAAAGAAAGCGTTTGGTATTAAATATGCACTAGTTTGAAGACAAAAATCCATGACTTTTATATTTACGTCAAGACATTTATTGCACATGGTTCGAACTGTTCGAGTCAAATGTGCACCGTTTTCCTTTGAGGTCACATCATCATCCCCCCCTCATAGAACCCCAAATCTCTATTGGTGAAAAGATCGACATAGCGATTTTCACATCTTCCTCGTAATATCAATTTCTTATTGCTAAGGAAGTTTTAAAAAAAAATGATGGATGTGTTTTGTCCCAAAACGAATTATTGATATGCCTGACTTGGCTGTACATTCGGAGTAACCACTA
This sequence comes from Microdon myrmicae, assembly GCA_963931805.1. Classification (NCBI taxonomy): domain Eukaryota; kingdom Metazoa; phylum Arthropoda; class Insecta; order Diptera; family Syrphidae; genus Microdon; species Microdon myrmicae. The sequence continues at coordinate 90,006,175 of OZ007497.1, forward strand.
AACTTCGGATTCGTCTGGTCTGATCTCGTTGGGTTGAACCTCCAGTCTTTTCTTATAACCAATGTTACAATGTGCCATAATTTTTGTTAATGCGGTCTAACGTCATTTTGTGTTACACTTACACGTGTAGAGCATCGCCAGGTCAGCCTCAGGAAAGCTGAGCTATCTTTTTAGAGCCAAGAAATATTTTACTCCGGCCCAACTTCATCTCCTATATAAGTAATAAATTAGACCCGCGCTCGAATATTGCTCTTATCTTTGGAGCTTGGCTCCTAAACATACTCTCGACCTACTTGAGAGCATATAAGGACGAGCGATCCGCCTGGTCGGGGACTCGGCGCTGACGTCGGGACTACGGCCGGTATCACATCGAAGGCCCGTACCCGACCTGTGTCAGTTTTACAGATATTATCACGGGTACTGTTCTTCGGAGATTCGTGGTATTGTTCCACGAGATTCGGTTTATATGCACTTCACAAGACAATCCGACGGATCGCACCAGTTTGCAGTTCATCTTCCGACGGCGCTGTTACGCACTAAACCGTCCACCCCTGAATACCTACCTCTTTGGAGCTAAGCTCCATCATTAATCGCTCATACAGTAAATATCACGACATCAATTCAATATCAAACAAATTGAACTACACGTTCAATTTGCCGATATTGAATTTAATTTGTATCCAAAACGTGAAAGAACGAACCAAATGTTCAACACGCAGAATCCTTTGGATCCAAATCTGTGGACCAGATGACTAACTTTCAAGTAAAGTAGTTGAGAATCATAAATTGCACGTCTGCTATTTTATGATCCTTCAAAGGTTTGCTTACGCAAAGCATTTCCCACAAGGAACATCCTTGTCCATTCGCCTGGAACAAACAACCTGCGCCATAAAACGAATCGCACGTTCGTCTTAGCGCCCAACAACATAGAAGATCATAAATGTGCATTAGCACGATCCTCTGTTGATTTTTCCTTTGTGTTTCCTCACCATTTCCCACAGAAGACATTGTGGCGCTTCTACGAACAACACAAACCACTATAGGTCGAGATTTCGTCGTTCCACCAAGGAACATACTCACAGACACGTGTCCTCAAAAGTACTCCTTTCCACCTGAAATAAAAGGTAACATTCATCCTGGAGTCAACAGCCCCACGTATCCACAGATACGTGGGCCACAAATCCGAACAATTTTTCCTACGGCTGCACGGCCAACGAAGGACATGACCCAACATAAAAATTGTGCATCGATCCATAAACTGGGTGTTCACAAACGGATGGCACAGATGCACCAGATGTCGACAAACATCACATCTCCGGCGATAAGCTTATTGCTGGAAAACCAATCCGTCGACAAAACCTTTGTCCCTGCCGCAATGTACGTCGCCTAGACAAAGGCCATTGCGATGCAACAGCAATAATCGAAAATGCTGTTGCCATAGGGCTATGTAAACAACGATAGTTACATTATCCCATGATCGCCACTAAAAGAAACGCACACTCGATTGTTTACGTAAGCAATCCATTAGAGGTGTGAAATTCTTATCACAGAGTGATCTACAGCATGCAGACAATAACCCCCGTGCCTGTTTGTGTGAGTGCATCCACACATCTGGCCTGCGACGAAACGGAAACCGCAGGACCAAAAAAAAGAGTGCGATCATGCCCGGGGAGAGTTTCTCGATTAAGGGAAAATCGAGAAAAGAAAACGATCGGGTGACTTGAATCACCCCCTAAAGGGAAATTGTAATTCAGTCGACAGCCAGAATCTAAAAAGAGCACACGGGAAGAGGAAAAGACAGGACATTGCTCGCGTGTAGAAATCGCGCCAAGAATGAATGTAAGAACCCTTAATTACAGATTACAATAAAGCGAGAATTAAACAACAACAAAATAAAAGGATTTTGTGTTTCATTTGGGACAGTGATCTTCGTGTTCTAGTTTGATTTTCTCCTTTGTGAACAGTGTGCGGCGTTCGATCTATGATAAGATTTCGATCTATGATAAGACTTCAAACGTGTTCGGCGGAACACAATCGACCATTGAAAAACCGCCAAAACATCCTTGCCCATTCGCCTAGAACAAATAACTTGCGCCATAAAACGAATCGCACGTTCGTTTTAACGCCCAACAACATAGAGGATCATAAATGTGCATTAGCACGATCCTCTGTTGATTTATCCTTTGTGTTTCCTCTTTTGATCCCAAGCTGGGAAAGATAAAGAAAGGAAATCATCATCATCGGCACTACAACCGGGAGCCGGTCTTGGCCTTATTTAGCAAGTCCTGAGGCTTGTTAAAATTTTCATAATGATTTGTTTTTTCCGGGCAAGGTCATTGTCTTGCGCCAAAGGCACCCCGACGTGGAATCGAACCCCGGTCTCCCGCATGACAGGCGGGTATACTAACTACTAAACTATCGAGGAGCTCTTTCCAAAGAAAGGAAATATCGGCTGGCAAAAGGGCCTCCAATCTGCAGGGTGGAAGAAAAAAAAGTCTTCGTTAAAGGAGTAAATTAAAATAAATATTAAAGATAGAATTGGTGAAGTGAGTGAAGTGAACAATTGTTAAGTTCATACTCGCAATATTCAAACAATAAGAACCAAATAATTCATATAATTAAACGTAAGTTAAGTTTCCAATAAATAAACTAAAATAAAGCAAACACACTAAAGGGTGTTTTGTATCTCTTTGGACTCTGTGGATTCTTTTCTCGACTTGAAAGAAAAAATATTGGTAAGACGATTTAGGCGCGGCAGAACTTAGGGAACTCGGCGTTCCCCATACCAAAGAAGAAAGTGTGTTGTTATTAATAAATAAGTGTGTGTGATGTGCAAGGTGTCTGGTGAAATAAAAGTTCATAACAGCGCGAACATCCCTGCATCAGAACTTGTTCCGTTACAGAGCGGGGAAGGTGTGGAACTCCCATCCCACGCGAGTGTTCCCGGAGCGTTACAACCTGCAACTGTTAAAAAAGAACTGCAACAGTTATTTGGTGGCATGTCGGAGCACCCACTCGGCGCTATATGTTCGCCTCTCCCGAGAGAAGTCTAATAAAAAAAAATAATAAAAAAACTGAAATTTTTGTTGTCAAAAGTGGTTTTGTTTTTGTCCGATGGATTGACATCGCGCACCTACGCCAATGGTGAGTCTCTACTGCCGCTCAGCAGTCACACTATTCGCATCGACGACACCGATTCCATTCTCCCCCACCCTTACTCCTCTCGACAGAGCCGAGTGCCCTTTCGGTCGCACTCCATACGCACACTTCTTACCTGATCAAACTTAATTTCAGAGTCCCCGTCGAAACCGCCGCAACTGACAAACAATACTCCCCTTTTTTATAAAACAGTTTTCATTGTTTGCATAGTATTTCTTTTTTATTTTTAAATTACAGGTTTGTAACAATAAGTTTTGAGGGTTGAGGATACTGTAATATCAAAGCACCTTGCTGTTAGCGTTAGCTAACGTAGCTTGACATCAACATTAAAGGGTAATGATTACAATTTGGCACCGGCAGTACCATACCAGCTGCGCCAAATTGTATTGTTACCTGGTCTGGAGTGGCCCGCCCGCCCTGGCTGCTCTGGGTCCCAGTGGGAAGTTAAAGAACGTTTTCGTTTTAACTTTTGATATATTATACTAATATATTTTTATTTAGCAGCAAAAGGCCCTCTGTACTTATGCGAAGCCGCGACCTTTTGTGCTTATAATTATTGTTATTTTATTCAGAGTAAAGTATTATTATTTTATTCAGAGTATAGGGCCCGCTGTACTTATGCGAGGCCGCAACCCTTTACTCTGCTTAACTCTTTCTTTCTGAATTATTTACCTTACAACCACTCTTTATATACCCAAATCCAGGGTGCGAAAACGCAAACGATACATCCTCATTTGGACTTTGACCATTTGCCTAATTATCGCTTGCAACTTAATTTGTCTGTGCCGTGTGCAACGTTGTATATCACCTGCTTAATATTTGCACCTTGACGAACCGACGGAAATATGATAGCCCTGCTGGCCATTTACACCGTTCAACCGATTGGTGCATACAATGATACGCAGTGACCGAGAGTGGACGTGTTTTGAGTTTGACGGTCGTGTTAAATGAAAAAAAATTGCTTTTATGAGTTGCCAGCGGTTGAACTATAAAGACAATTTATAAATAAATAGATACCAGTGATAAAAACAGTCAAAACAAAGTTGATATATATATAAATATAATCAAATAAAAGAGAACGAAGCCACGTGTTGTGACAGTCAAAACAAAGAACACCGTTTAATAAAAAAAAAGTGTGTGATTAACACGCTATGTGTGAACGATGTTTACGTGTGAGCACGCGAACATTGTGAGTGTGTACGCGAGGCTGCAATCTGTTTGTCCTTCGCGCAATAAAAAAAAAAAAAAAAAAAAAAAAAGGGAGAACACGTGATTCATAATATGGCCGTAGATCAAATGGATGTCAAAATGGTGCTTCGGAGAAGGCAAAATACAGACGTAAATCTAAAGGCTAAACGTCAAAAAACCAATAAAAACAAACATGCAGACACGTGGAGTGACAGCAACGACGGCGAAGACAACGCCCAGTACTCAGGGGCTGGAAACCAATTCCAGGAATTGGCTATTAGCGAAACAAATACAGACGGCAGCAATCAGGTTGAGGTCTCATTCATGAGATTGGACTTAAGAAACAAGAACTGGATAAACAAATTAAGGCAGTTCTGAAACTAAAAAGCAATTTGAGCCAGAATGAGCGGAAAACGAAAATGGCACAACAACAACAGCAAGAACAAAGACAACAGCAACCCACGAAGACAAAGAAAACACGACAACCTAAGGAAACTCAACAGCAGGAACCACATCAACAACAGGAACCATCTCATCAAGAACTATCTCAGCAGGTAACAGTCAAAAAAAGGAGAAAGTACCTCCTATCTACATTAATTACATGGAGACAAAATAATGTTGAGATAAGCTTAACATGCGATGATTTAGAAGTTTATCGCAAAATAAATCGGCATTGGCGAAATCGAAAACCAAGTACTACACGTCCATCCCAGTGTCGGAGAAAACTGTCTCCATGCTCCTCAAAGGAGTTCACCCTTCCTTTAATCCCGAAGAGCTGATCGAAGGACTAAAAAGCCTTGAAAACGACACCTTGATATTTACAGGTGTGAAACCATTTTCTACAGCAAATTCTAGAAATCCCAACCGTAAGTTGCCTTTCTTCATTGAGTCGCTAAGCCCCAATAGTAAAATTTATGTTCTTAGATATATTAAATACATTAATAAACAAACAATAAGTTGGGAGAGAAAAAAGAAGTCCGACCGCGTATTGCAGTGTATGCGCTGTCAAGGCTTCGGCCAGGTGGCAGCGAATTGCAATATGCATCTCAGATGTGTCAAATGCATAGATAAGCATATCATTGGGCAAAGAACAGCTCCCGGATAGAAATAAACTATCCTGTGTCCTCTGTAACAACTCAGGTTATCCTGCTAACTTTAGAGGTTGCCCTAAATCTCCAATTTCCCATTACTATAGAATATCCCCAAATACAATAGTTGAATAATTTAAATAAAGTAAAACACCTATTTTAAAACCTCACTCACATTACACATAGTCATATTCTTTCTATTAGCCATAGTCTACCCCTATTTGCCAATTCCGCTTCCTAGAAATAAGAATCGTGGAAGCGGAACACAAAAGGATATGGAAAACGAAGGACACGAGATTTGCTCCTTGTTCATTGAGTCGTGATAGCGAGTGGTTGTGCGCTCCGACCGTGATTTAAGCATTCGACACGTGCGGTGGTATAGTTGTTTGTTAGTTGTAAATTTGAAATAATAAATTGATTTGTATGGTGTATACTCGAGTTTTATTCTGGAATTTGCGTAGAAATAGTGGTTGTGCTCTGAAAAAAGGAAATGAGAATAAAGTTCTCTCCTTTTCTAATACATATTGTTATTTTATTAGACTTGCAATTAAAAGTGAAAAGTAAATCAAGGAATAGAAAAGCCGAAACCAGCCACATTTCAACAATCAAGTCAAATAAAGAAGATTCGGGGTAAGTTTTGTAACACATAAACAAAACAAATATTAATTGTTAAATTAATCTTTAACACCACTCAGCGGGTCGGGGTCGCTGTCTTAGTTAAAAATGGTCTACAAAACAAAGTCGTCTACAGTAGAGATATATACAAGTTCCCGGTGCTAGAAGCCTGCGTTATAGATATACATTTAAAAGGTCAAAGGCATCTATATGTGATCTCCGTATGCTCCCGAATCTCCACAGTGTATACAGTTTATCAATGAACTTGATACCCTTTTTCGAAGTCTCAACTTAGACTCGGAAAATAATTATTTCTTTATGGGGGAGATCTTAATTCCAAGCACAGTGATTGGGGTAACCTTATCACAAACGCAATAGTGTTGTTCGACTGGTGGCAAACTAAACCTAACGAACATAAGCTAGAATTGTACGCTACAAGTACTCTGTCATATCCAAGAGGAAATTCCTTCTTGGATTTACTGTTCCTGTACGAGCGAATACAATTATTAGATACGGATCTAACTGCTCGAAATTGTCTTCGTACAATCGAGTACGATAGCGATCATTATGGACTTGGTGCTGTAATACATGTGTGGCGGTTCCCTTGAACGCCACCAACCATCTTCCAATTACCAAGGTAAATACCCCCATCTAGGGCATACAACCTGAATTAAAAACAAGTACCGTGGCAGTTACATTGAACGCCACTACTTGCCTTACAGGTACAAAGGTAACAGTTTCCTAAAATACACTAGAAGCGTGTACTTACCTGTGAAACATTAATTCTCGCTAATATGAAATTCCAGCGGCAACAAATCTTATATTCTTAAAGCAATTCGGTTTAACAACCAAACAACCAATATTTCCTGTGCAATATCTACACGATATTGTTTTGTGCGCCAGCTGCACACCAGCAGGAAAAGTGTATCTTGCCTTGGCACAGCATGCCCACTTCGATCGATCACCCGACCAACCGCTACATGGGGCATCCGGCTGCCGCCCAGGGAGTCGAGTTCGCAAATGGAAATTTACCATCAGAGTTCGACTGCGAGGATATACCAGCGAAATATACACGATCAGCAATAAAGCTTTACGCAGTCGTTGATCGTGTAAACATGTCAACCCCTTTTTGACGTGGAGATACTCGCACCTGTTGCGAACATTAAGATGGGATCTATGCTATGTCTGCATACTTGCGGACGCACACGACGAGCAGCAGAAGCAATCATCGTGTGTGTATTTCAACCCCTTTTGCGTTGAACAAAGCGCAAAAGGGATTTCTTACCTTATATGGTCATCGAAGCGATGACTGAATATGTGGTATTCTATCGCTTCGATGAACTTAGTTTAATCGCGTTCGGGATTCCGTGGAGGCTAGTCGGGCCTCCACGTTAAACAAAACCAAGTCAGTCTGAATATCTTTGGAGTTGGAGTCAGTCCTGTTTTTAAGGTTGTGCACAAAGCGTTCGTTTTCTGTTACTTAAACTGAAACCCATCGTCGCTTTTGAATAATTAAAGACTTAGTCTCACCTTTAAGTTTTGTGAAATAATTAAAGACTTATTCTCACCTGTAAGTTTAGTGAATAATTAAAGACTTATTCTTACCTTTAAGTTTTGTGAATAATTAAAGACTTATTCTCACCTTTTTGTGAATAATTAAAAACTTATTCTCATCTGTAAGTTTAGTGAATAATTAAAGACTTATTCTCACCTGTAAGTTTAGTGAATAATTAAAGACTTATTCTCACCTGTAAGTTTAGTGAATAATTAAAGACTTATTCTCACCTGTAAGTTTAGTGAATAATTAAAGACTTATTCGCACCTTTAAGTTTTGTGAATAATTAAAGTCTTATTCTCACCTTTAAGCTTAGTGCATAATTAAAGACTTATTCTCGCCTTTAAGTTTTGTGAATAATTAAAGACTTATTCTCACCTTTTTGTGAATAATTAAAAACTTATTCTCACCTGTAAGTTTAGTGAATAATTAAAGACTTATTCTCAACTGTAAGTTTAGTGAATAATTAAAGTCTTATTCTCAACTGTAAGTTTAGTGAATAATTAAAGTCTTATTCTCACCTTTAAGTTTAGTGAATAATTAAAGTCTTATTCTCACCTTTAAGTTTTGCGAATAATTAAAGTCTTATTCTCACCTTTAAGCTTAGTGAATAATTAAAGACTTATTCTCACCTGTAAGTTTTGTGAATAATTAAAGACTTATTCTCACCTTTAAGTTTTGTGAATAATTAAAGTCTTATTCTCACCTTTCAGTTTTGCGAATAATTAAAGACCTATTATACACTTAAGTTTTGTGTGAATAAAGAAAGAAACAATGAATTTGTAAAAATAAATTTATTCTTGTAAACATGGCATAATCTACTACAGTGTTTCAATTTTTGGAAGTTTTGGAACAGTGACTGTTATCTTGGGGACCTTAGAGAACCAGTGCACCTGTCTGCACATAGCTAAGAATTTAGACACACTCCATACATGTCCCAAATGAACACTCACTACTGGAGCAGTATAAACAGATACATTCTTTTAATTTCGGAAAAGCACACTGGTCGCGCTTTGATAGAATAATGTAAAAAGGATTACGCTCCAATGGCATAGATCCACCAACTGACAAAAATCTTCATAATGAAATTGATCATTATCTTTCGACTTGAGCAGTACAAACAGATACATTCTTTTAATTTCGGAAAAGCACACTGGTCGTGCTTTGATCGGATAATAAAACAGAGAATTACGCTCCAATGGCATAGATCCATTAACGTACATACAACCGAGCCTCAGATCCCAGAGCCCTCCTTCAACGAAGTTGTAGACACAATAAGTCGATTGAAAAATAACAAGGCTTTCGAAGTCGACTGCATACCGGCAGAACTTATGAAGCATGGAGGAGCGGCAACCGCTCGAAAGATCCACTAACTGATCAGAACAATATGGGTTGAGGAAGTCACTCCGGAAGAATGCAAAACCTTAACAGTTGTCCCCATCTTCACAAAAGGCGACAGATCTGACTGCGAAAACTACAGAGGAATATCATTGCTCCCAAGCACATAGAAAATGATGTGTTCAAGTAGGTTTTTAATGAAACGAACTTCAGAGCCGGGTTTCTACTTGCACTTATATTAGTTATGGAACCTAGCGATAGAAAGCTCTTAGTGTCCCTTTAGTAGAATTAAGTTACTCATTTAAAATGTAAGTTGGACCCAGATTTATCTTAAGGATGGTGTATTAACTTCATAATGGTGTTGATATTCCTATTTCGATGTCGTCGTGTCTTTTAAACCACACGGGTTCATGATTGATTAAAACTGGGACGATGCAATTCCGCAATAATATTAATATTGCTTCATATCGTGTTACAATACTGGCAAGAATCACACCGTACGCAGAATAAATACTGGGAGACTGACAACCAGTGCGGATTCCGTAGGAACCGGTCAACAGGCGACCAAATGGCCACAGTAGGGCAATTGCTGGAAAAAAAGGTGGAATTACAGAGAGACGGTTCACCACCTGTTCGTTGACTTCAAAAAAGCCTACGATTCAGTTGTAAGGCAAAGACTCTACCATATTCTAGTTGAGCTGGAAGTCCCGAAAAAATAAACCGCCCTCATTCAAACCTGCATGAACGAAAATAAACGGCGAGTTAGAATAGAAAACCACCTCTCAGAGCCATTTGAAATCCGCGATGGGATAAACAGGGGAATGACCTCTCACCATGTCTTTTAACCTTGTGCTCGAGTATGTTATTAGAAAGGTACAAAACGACAACATGGCCGGATCATCCCTGAACGGGGTCAGACAAGTGCTCGCATATGCGGATGACATCGCCGTTTTGGGCGATAATATAGAAACTATAAGTAAAAACTGTGGAATCATCATGCCAGCGGCAGAAGAGGTGGACCTAGAAATAAATCAAGACAAAACAAAATGTACGATTACAGCGAGAGCAGGTGGACCTCAGGGAACACATATAAATGTCAGGGGCAGGATATTTGAAAATGTTAAAGAATTTAAATATCTGGGATCGATACTGACGGTCAGTAGCGAAATGTCGAAGGAAATTAACAAATGACTGGTTTCCGGCAACAGTAGTTGACACGCAGTCGGTAAACTGCTGAAATCCAAACTGCTATCTTTAATATAAAGCTCCGTGATTATAGAACCATAATCATGCCGATTGTTTTATACAGATGCAAAACATGGGCACAAAACGGTACGAAAACAAATTCCGCGTATTCGAGAATAAAGTTTTAAGGAGTATCTTAGGCGGTAAATATGGGGAAGGTGTGGGACAATGGAGAAAACTCCACAACCACGAATTGGAAAAGCTATACCGTAAACCTACAATAGTGAGAGTGATCAGGTCGCGAAGATTAAGATACGTCGGACAAGTGGCAAGAATTGGCAACGATAGGACTGTGCGTAGAATTCTTGACGGTAGACCAACGGGAAATAGACCAGCAGGTGGGCCGAGACGGAGATCGGAGGACAATGTTAGGTCTGACCTTGCAGAGATCGGATCGGATGGTCAAACGTGGAAAGACAGCTCGCAGGACAGGGAACCATGGCGGAGTCGAGTTGGCAAGGTTATGGGGGGCGAAATCGTGGCACCGGCATGGGCGCAAGTTTCTACTTCGTCCTCACCAATTAAGAGTTCACTGTACGCCACAACAGAATCAAAGCACACCGCAGATACCAGGACAGCGTTTCTACGACGAGTACACAGTTGATTAACGTATCCAAATCGTCTTTATTTATTGATTGATATTTTGACACGATTTGGGGTCCTCCACTTGTTGACGTACTAACTGATACATACGGAAGCACACAGATGTCCAACTGGTTACTGCCACTGCTCCAAGCACAGAAAATAAAACACAATTTGTTTACGTTAGTATGCTCCCGACACCGTTTATTGATGTAGTAATAGGTTAACATTGGTCTTTTAAGGATACTGTTTATGGATTTAGTATAAGTTAACATTGGTATTTCCACGATACTGTTTAAGGATTTACTAATGGATTAACATTGGTATTTTTACGATACTGGTTATGGCTTTAGTATAAGTTAACATTGGTATTTTCACGTTGCTGTTTATGGATTTAGTAATGAAAGCGAATATTTTGCACTCGCTCTGGCCCACTTCACCGTGTATCAAACTCGACTCTTTTTTCTTCGCCGTTTACGTGGAGGGCACGGCTGGTGAGTATGAGACTGGTGCAATATGAATTTCATTTCTGCTCGTCGACCAATAGGGGATGATTCTCCACATTGGTCCCAGCAAAGAGCGTGAAACGCACACACGATGACCACATCGTTGTTTATGCAGTGTGTCGCCTAGCGTGCGAGCCATAGACATGCAATCGAATAAACAACCGAGAAGAGCAACCGCAACTGGGCAAGTCATCGGTAAAAGGGTGTCTGTGTGTTTACACGATCAGTAACTGCGTACATCATTTACGCTCATCGTGCACATATCGGTGGCATCTCGCAAGGGTCGAACTCTCGTGTGTATATTTACATTGACGAGAATTCGATTGGCTTCGGCAGCCAGTGGTGAAGTATGCTATTGCAGATTGAACGATCGACCGATGGGTCTGCTGATATGACTTGCCATGCACGTGTGTAGGAAATATACTTTCTTCTTGTGTGCATGGACAAGTTCAAGGATTTTTGTCGGTTAAGTAATGTCGAAACCGAATTGAATTTCAGGAACATGCTGCGTTGTATGCAGGGATGCCCCTGGGGGAAATACTTATAGGATGCTCATCCCTTTGCTTGTCGATCGATTTACCGGCCGATGTGCTTGTAGGTAAAAATGTGTGCGGCGGAATTCGCCAGAGATATGTGCACCGTAATAGTTCGGGTTATATCGGTTACTTGGTGGTGCAACCGAATTGCTTTTAAGGCGCATGGTGCGTTTCGTGTAACCATGCCCTGAGGAAAAATACCTATTTGATGCTAATGGAATTACATAAGCGCAAATTATAGGTTTAGATACTTTAGGAGAAAGTTTGAGCGAACCACGGAGAGGTAATTAAATGTTTTCCAGGGTTTTTAGCGCTCTAGGAAGCAATTTCTTAATAAATGGTGTGAAGGTAAGTAGTGACGTTCAATGGAACCCCCACAAAGTCATGAAGTTCCGGGTTCCTACAAGCCAATAAATAATAATAGTAGCAACTTATCACCATACTGATAAAAACGCAATGCAATTCAAATATCACCCTTGTTATATAATTAACAGCAATTAAATACCCCCCCCCCCCCTCCTCCACCTTAACATGCACTTAAAATTTTTGCCAATCCATATCATTTCCCTATACCAAAGCGTCACATTAAAAATACAAATACAATAAAATTAAAAACATCCCTAAAAATACATGATCCCTATCCCAATATATTAATATCTGGTTAGCCACAAGGTCCAAAATATTATACACTAAAAACGACAACAGTTCCCCCAAAAAGTTTCCCTTGTTGGATGTACCGTTGTAGAATAACCCTCCGTATGGCAAATTGGAAAGGAAGATATCTTCCAACCAACAATAGGTAAGGAAAGCCTATATGACGTTTCAAATGATAATGGTATTCGAATTATCACGTTCGCAGCGTCCAAAGATCTGGTAGTGAAAAGCACGATGTTCAAGCACAAGCAAATTCATAAAGCCACTAGGATATCACCCGACGACGTAACGCGTAACCAAATAGACCACCTCCTCATAGACAAAAGACACCACTCGAAAATCCTTGACGTAAGATCATATAGAGGAGCAAAATTAGAAGTCGGCTTGCAGCAAACCCACATGGACAGTCACGGCAGACGAGCAAAAAGTTCGAGATTGATAAACTAAAACACCTTCGCAAAAGGGCTGAATATCAAGACGAACTAAAGAATAGATTTAGCATCCTAGAGAATGGGAGTAGTGAGGAAGAGGAAATCAATAATCTGGGCACTAAATGGACATCGATCAGATACACAATCAAACAAACAGCCCAAGAGGTATTAGGATTTAAGAAAACAACTAAGTCCAAACCTTGGTTTGACGATGAGTGCAGGGCAAATATCGAAGAACGAAAACGCCTCAGAATGATCCACTTAGAAGCATATGATGAAGTCAACGCAGTTAGATACGCGACGATTCGGAGAGAGACGATGAGACTCTTCAAACCCAAAAAACGCGAATGGGAGAAAACTCGGATCGAAAAAATCTTAGAAAATTCTAGAGCAAAGAACATCAGAGGTATGTATGTCGGCATAAATTCAATTAGAAATGGCTACCGAGAGAGAGTCAAAATAATTCGAGACGCAAACGGCTGTCTGGCCACAGAAACAAACAATATGGTGACAAGATGTAAGCAGTACTTTGAAAACCTGCTCAATGTACGCACCCATCAAACACAAATAAACGCACCAGACGTACATACAGCCGAGTCTCAGATCACAGAGCCCTCTTTCAACGAAGTTGTAGAAGCAATAAATCGATTTAAAAACAACAAAGCACCCGGAGTCGACTACATACCGGCAGAGCTTGTCAAGCATGGAGGAGAGGGAACCGCTCGAAAGATCCACCAGCTCATTCAAACAATATGGCATAGGGAAGTCACTCCGGAAGAATGGAAAACCTCAATAGTCGTTCCAATTTTCAAAAAATGCGACAGATCTGACTGCGAAAACTACAGAGGAATATCATTGCACCCAACCGCATACAAAATATTAACAAATGTCATTCTAGCGAGAATCACACCGTACCCAGAAGAGATACTGGGAGACTACGAATGTGGATTCTGTAGAAACCGGTCAACAAGCGACCAAATGTTCACAATAAGACAACTGCTAGAAAAGAAGTGGGAATACGGCGAGACGGTTCACCAACTGTTCGTTGCCTTCAAAAAAGCCTACGACTCAGTCGCAAGGCAAAGACTCTACCATATTGTACTTGAGCTGGGAACCCCGAAAAGATATGCCGCCCTTATTCAAATTTGCATTAACGAAAACAAAGGGCAAGTTAGAATAGAACACCACCTCTCAGAGCCATTTGAAATCCGGGACGGACTAAAGCAGGGAGATGGTCTATCACCGTGTCTATTTAACTTTGTCCTCGAGTATGTCATCAGGAAGGTACAAGACGACAACATGGTCGGATCATCCCTGAACGGGGTCACACAAGTGCTCGCATATGCGGATGACATCGCCGTTCTGGGCGATAATATAGAAACTGTTAGTAAAAACTGTGGAATCATCATGCAAGCGGCAAAAGAGGTGGGCCTAGAAATAAATGAAGACAAAACAAAATACATGATTACGGCGAGAGCGGGTGGACCTCAGGGAACACATATAAACATCAGAGGCAAGATATTTGAAAAGGTTAAAGAATTCAAATATCTGGGAACGACACTGACGGCCAGTAACGAAATGTCGAAGGAAATTAACAAAAGACTGCATTCCGGCAACGCTAGTTGGCAGGCAGTCGGTAAACTGCTGAAATCCAGACTGCTATCACGTAACATAAAGCTCCGTGTCTATAGAACCATAATCATGCCGATTGTTCTATATGGATGCGAAACACGGGCTCTCACAAAACGGGAAGGAAACAAATTCCGCGTATTCGAGAATAAAGTACTAAGGGATAGCTTTGGAGGTAAATATGACGAGGAGTCAGGACAATGGAGGAAACTCCACAACCACGAATTGGAAGAGCTATATCGCACACCTACAATAGTGCGAGTAATCAAGTCGCGAAGATTAAGATGGGCCGGACACGTGGCGCGAATGGGCAACGATAGGGCCGTGCATAGAATTCTTGACGGCGGAACAACGGGAAAGAGACCGGTAGGACGCCCGCGACGGAGATGGGAGGACAATGTTAGGTTTGACCTAGAGGAGATCGGATCGAATGGTCAAGCGTGGAAGGAGAGCGCACAGGACAGCGAACGATGGCGAAGTCGAGTCGGCGAAGTCATGAACTTCCGGGTTCGTACAGGCCAATAAATAATAAATAATAGGAATGGCATAAGGGCAGTCGAAAGTACTTATGACCATTGAATAGGGGCGCACATAACGGTATATTGAACGAAGGAAACAAAGAAAAGGAATAGATTGATGAGAACCGAATCAAGTTTTGACTCCACGTGGATTAAACCAGTGGTCGGTTTACACGTCAGGGGTTGTTGAAAAAAAAAAAACCCCGAATGACGAGTGTCCACAGTGAGAGTTAATCCTTGATCAAGCAATGAGAAGTCAACCAACGCAGTTGAAAATTGTCTGTGGTGAAAAGCAGTTAGAGAGTTGAAAATTGTTCATATCCGTGTGCGGACTTGAAAGATTATTGTAAATTATTAAAATAGAAACGGGTATTGCGAATTATTGTATAAAAAGAAATGAATTATTTGGTGCTGAAAAGAAATAAGTTGGATTAAAATAAAGAAAAACAAAGCAAATTACAACAGAGTTCACATTTGGCCAAACGCCCACGACACACACCCCCACCAAAGCCAGACCAATCCGGGGTAAGTTTTGTAAATAAAGATCAACAATTTCAATTGTTATATTAATAACGTAACACTTTGGACGTTATAAAAAAGAATATATAACTTCGCATCCAACGAATTTAACTAAATCTGAGATCACAAACCTTGTGAGACTGCGATTAGGTCATACGTACGTGACTCATCTTTACCTGCTCAACAGAGACACACCCCAATCTACCAAAAATACATGGGTGGGCTGAAAGGTTTCCGACCTCTACGTGAGGATAGCGGCACTCGTCAATAAAAGCTAGTAAATGTAGTTGTGCATCGTTTGACAGTTGTACACCGACATTTCAGCAATTTTGGATCCGTAGTTTTTCTTTGATAGTCGTTCAAGTGAGTGGATGTGAGTGTTTTTTGGAAATTGGACAAAATTGAGTATCGAGTTGTCATTAAATTTTTGTTTTTGAAAGGCAATACGCCTACGCAAATCAAAGATGAGTTGTGCTCTGTATATGGGGACTCTGCACCATTATTTACCACAGTGAAATTTTGGGCAACTCAATTTAAACGTAGACGTGAGAGCTTGGGAGCTGATGAACGTGCGGGACGTGCAAAAACTGCAACAACTGACGATAACATTGCTAAAGTTCACCAAACGGTCCTAGATGACCGCCGAATGAAAGTGAGAGAGATAGCAGGAGCTATGAAAATATCCGAAGAACGTGTTTGTCACATATTAAATCAAGATTTAGGCATGAAAAAGCTGTGCGCGCGTTTGCTCACGTTAGTTCAAAAACGTGTTCGAGTGAACATTTCCAACACGCTCTGTTGGCACAGTTTATGCGCAATAACTCCGAGTTTCGGCGCCGATTAATTACTGTCGATGAAACTTGAATAAACCATTGTACGCCCGAAACAAAAATACAGTCAAAAGAGTGGACTACTTTTTTTTTAACAGATTTTATTTTGATCCTTGCTCTCGAAGTCTTACGACTCTTGTTGGCGAGTGTTATTAAAATGTAATTCATCCAATATTATTAATAAATATTGTGACGCATATGACAATCAGTACTAGAATATTCTAGAAAGTCCAAAACAAAGTACTAGAATATTCTAGAAAGTAGTGGAAAACTGGAGACTATGAGCAGTAGAAAATTCGAGGCTAGGGAACGGGCGGAAACGAAACTCCGAATCAGAATGAAGAAATGGTATAAATACGTCACACGCAGATCAAGAAGAGAAGTGAAGCAGAGTAAGCGAGCGATAAGTAAGGAAGCGATAACGTATCGGTGTACGGTAAAAGTAACGGTTGTTATTAATGGACTAATAAAGGGTTACAGTAATGCAAAATCGATTTAACCGCTCTTGTTTATTAAAATAATTAATCCAGCTCGCTGCAATATGATTAATAGACATTCAATATAATTAATAAAATATCTTCAAAAAAATCGTATCACAACTGGAGTTGTATCTCGACTAGCCACAATCTAAGTCCGGCCATAAACCATTCAAAAGCAAAATTTGAAAGTGGCTTCAAAAGCTCACAAGAACTTAGTATCACTTTAAATATGCCAGCTGTATGAGCTTTCAGTTTAGAACTTTAATAAGTCACTCTCTACATGTCAATATAATATCCACAATATTTAATTGTTTTAAAACAAATCGCCTCTCATTCCCGAGTGAATTCGTTATAGATGCTCGTATAAACTTTAAGGACTGAAACAATCAATTCCCAGATGAACTGCTGAAAGAAGTCATGAATATCAAACATTGGACATCACATTAGTGAGCAAATCGCTTGAGTAGTATGACATGGTAATCGATAAGGACTCAAATTTAAAACGGTCAAACAAAATATTTATTGGGGAGAACATTAAACGATATTATTTTAACAAACAAAAATAGTTATATTTATTGTAAATTAAAAAGCTTTGAAACAACTTTCTTAGCTAGCTCAGCTCACTGGGGATACTTTTGGCAATATCCACTCCCATTGAGCAATCATTGATGTCAATCGGACAAACAATAATAGACTGTCGACGACGGATAAATGAGCAAACGAATGGTGATTCGAATATAAAATTGAATGTGAGGTGAGAAATAGTTTTCGAATATAAATGGGTGAAAGCTCGTGTGGATGAATTGTGCCTAGATGGAATGGTTAAGTATTCAAGACGTAAACGAATTGCAGGATGAATAAGTAACATAAGGCTGGCTTCACTCCAGCTTCCAATAGAAGTCATAGGCTAACTATGTTACATGGCTCAGCAAATAAATTTGAATTTGAATGATAACTTTTCCGTGAGAAAACTCCAGAGAAGGTGTGTCGCGTTAACTAAAATTGGTCACAATTCACGCTGTCAGGGAATATTTTTGTCCATTAACCATAGCTTTTCGGTCATTTCAAGCCCAAGGTCCTTTTCCATTAAAACATCATGTAAAACATGTAATGTAAACCTAACACAAAAAAAAAAAGTGACTATCGTTTATGGTTCTCAAGTAGCAATCAAATAACCAAGGCGTTTGTGTGCAATGTGCCTTACAAACTCACATGTGCATTCGTAAAGTGTACTAAGAAACAATGGAAATATTGCTACTCAGTGACTGGATTATGTCGAAAACATTTGGGTTGGAATCAAATGTTGAAAAGGGGTCGAAGATGATTTGATAGTGTAAATCTCGAGACGACCACAAAAACCGATGCACAGGATAGGAAATCACAAAATTTGAAACTTCAATTGGCCAGAAGAGAGTTCAGATTTCTGTTGGACCACCATTATTAAAGATGGACTGTGCTTAAAAACGGTCAAATTTCGATTGGTTAAAACAAAACATTTGTTATATCTATGTTTATACAAGACTTACATATTACCGTGGCTTCCGGCTTGGTTAAGCCCGTGAGTAGGTGGCTTCCGACTCGTAGAGTCCGTAAGGTTTGGCTTCCGGCTTGCTAGCCTGTCATTAGTACTGCCAACTTAGTTTTTGCCGACTTTAATCTCTCACATCTACAATGGACTCTGTCGGATGTCCATTCCTTCTATATCACCACCCCTCCAGTGCCAAAGAATGCCTCTACATCGGCCACTTAACTGATTCAAGCTTATATCAAGTTAGTAATGTGGCAAACCACCTAGGCAGACAGCTAGACCTTATTTTAACAACGGATTCTATTAATTTCTCAGCAGCTCCCCTTGTTCTGTCTATCATCGACAATCACCACTCGTCTCTTACCATGTCTTTTTCCCATAATAATCCCACTGAGTATTGAACCCGTCACAATCTGCACCCCATTTTCGACTGAAGATCATACCACACAGAAAAGTGCACGCCTTACCCAATGAGAACGCCAGCAACACCTTTGGTCCTGTATTAAGACTCGCCCTCGAAGAGCTCAACGGAGGGAGAGTAAGTCCCGGGGCCAGAATTCCGGGCGCAGAAGAGAAATGGACACGCCTTAAGAATAATGCCATTAGTACTGCCAACTCCATCTTAGGCAGTAGTCGTAGAGGTCGGAACGACTGGTTTGATGATGAGTGCAAACTAGCGACTGAACATCAGAATGCTGCATACCGGGCAATGCAACAGTCTCATAGGACGCGGGTGCGCGAGAAGAAATACAAAGAGCTCAGAAGATGTGAAAAAAGGTTTCCCAGACAAAAAACAAATGCCTGGGAAAAAGGCTTTGTCTGTGAAATAGAGAAAAGTAGAGAACGAGATCCGCACCAGGCGCGGAAGTTCTACCAAATAATGCACAGTATGACGCGGTAAACACTACGCTGCACTTACTGCAAGGATAAAGAGGGTAATCTGATCACCGATCCTGCAGGTATTCCGGAGCGATGGGAATTGGAGGGTCCACCAATGCAAGATCAAGGCCAAATGCTGCCGCCACCAAGCATTGAGGAAACATTAAAAGCAATTAGACAGCTCAAATCAAACAAAGCCCCCGGAGCTGATGGCATACCAGCTGAGCTGATCAAACAAGGAGGGACAGCGTTACATCACGCAATTCTAGAGATTGTGATGCACGTATGGGAGCAAGAGGAGATGCCGGAAGATTGGCATCGTGGTATAATTTGCCCCATACATAAGAAAGGAGATACAACACTGCGCAGCAACTATAGGGATATAACTTTGCTGAGTACCGCCTATAAGATACTCTCCACTATCCTACAACATCGGATAGCCCCATACGCTAAAGCCATCATTGGTCAATATCAGTGTGGCTTCATCCCAGGCTAATCAGCAATTGATCAGATATTCACCCTTAGGCAGGCGATGGAAAAATGTCTGGAATTTAAGATTTCATTATATCATCTATTCATGGACCTTAAGGCCGCCTACGACAGCATACCTAAGGTAGAAATATATAATGCCATGAGAGAGTTCGGCCTTCCAAACAAATTGATACGACTTTGTAGGTTGACCATGACCAACGTAACTAGTCAAGTAAAAATAGTGGGATTGCTGTCCAAACCAATAAACATCTATAATGGACTCCGACAAGCGGACGGTCTGGCCTGCCTCCTCTTCAACCTGACGTTGGAGAAAGCAATCCGTAACTCTGGCGTTACAACCAGAGCGACTATTATCATCAAGTCCAGCCAGATACTTGCCTACGCAGATGACATCGACATCATCGGTACAACCGAATCGGCTGTAGAGGACTCCTTCACTCAGATCGACCAGGCGGCACAAAAACTGGGACTGCACATTATTGAGGGAAAAACTAAGTACATGGTGGCAACTTCTGCGAAGAGAAGACCTAACGTTGGTCAAACTATCAGGGTAGTGGAGCACGAATTTGAAGCAGTGCAATCCTTTAACTACCTTGGGTCAATAGTATCAGCCGATAACAATATGGAAGAAGAAATACGCGAACGGCTGATTAAATCCAACAAAGCCTACTATGGTCTATCAAGGCTCTTTAAATCCCGAAATTTATCCAGAACATCCAAGCTACTACTGTACAAGACCATGGTCTTACCAGTACTCATGTATGGATCCGAGACCCGGGTGCGTAATAAAAGGCACTCTGAACTCTTGGCCGCGTTCGAGAGAAAGGTCTTAAGGAGAATTGTTGGCCGCGTATGTGAGGGAGGACGATTCCGGAGAATCTACAACCATGAGTTGTACGCAATCTACCTTGAAGCTCATATTGTAAGAAAAATCAAGCTCGGTAGACTCCGGTGGGCGGGACACCTAGCAGAATGAGCGAAGAGGAGCCTGCCCGGAACGTCCTTTGTGGCAGGATGTATGGAAGGAGACAGCGCGGCAGATCTTGTCTGCGATGGAGGGATGGCGTAGACCAGGACGCCCGAGCCTGGGAATGCTAAGCCGGATGACATCGGCTCGAAATCGGGACCGGTGGAGAGATTTGTTAAATAAGGCCAAGACCGGATCCCGGTTGTAGTGTCGATGATGATGATGATGAACCAGACTCGAAGACGCTGAAATAGCCCCAGCGGTTTTGCAATGATGCCACAACTTCGTCTGGTTAGACTTGGTTCTTGCTAACCAACATGAAATGCGATTTCCGGACGAGTTATGCGTGAAGGATTTTTTAAAGAAAGAAGCGAAAAGATTGGCAGTAGTTTGTGGGTCGGTTGAAGTAATCGTGTTATAGGAAAGGGAGTTGGGATAGGTGTCAGATTTACGTTTATAGTTAATAAAGTGTAAAAAAGATTTGGGATCATTTATCAGGTTGTTTTGAGTTTTTATGAGATAATTGTAGGAAAGAGAGTTGTAAAGCTCGGTGATTTATAAAAGGAACCGAGAAAGTTGGAATAGTCCAGGGAAGAGCGTGTTCTTAGAAATATGTTCCACAAATTATTCCTCTTGTTCCGAAGAGTACGGAGTTTGCGGTTGTCCCATGGAGGCGATGATACCGATGGCCCGAGAAGCTGTTGCTGTGTATGTTGATGTTGATGTTGATGTTTATGTTGGCCGACTTTTGGCTTCTGCTTTTGTTGTGGTTGGGTGGCTTTTTGGTGCGCAGCTATATTTTTCTTTCGGCGTCTCTCTTCTTGTCGCGCTCTTGCCATCGCAAGCTTCGCATCCAATCCGCTTATCTCCTCTTCTTCATCCTCAGACTCTGGCGATGCAAGAGAAGCGAATGAGTTGTTTGCCTCACACATGTTAAAGTTGAAGGCCGGGGGGGGCTCACTGTACTCCTCTATTTGCTGGTCTTTTTTCTCAATTGTTAATTATTTTGGCGGTTTTACTTCACGTCACAATAGCTTTTTTCGTGGTACTTTTTCTTTTGTTTATTGTTGCGTGAATTTCTTCTTCCGTGTCATGCTGGTACTCTCCGGTTTGCTTTCATTTCAAAAAAGCAAAGGACGCCTGCTATACGAACCTCGACTCAACTCGGTTTCTCCTTAACCTGACTCGAACTCGCCTATCGCCGACTAACAGTCAGTAATCTTACACTCGGGCTAAATGATGATTTAAAAACTCATTGCTTAACGAGGAATATGTTGTTAGTTATATTACACTTGCGACCGAGGTGATATATTTTACTTGTTATAGTTGCGAATTATATTATTTTTCGTGCTTCACTGCACTGTTTATACTTTTGTTATATGTTTTGTTTTGTTTGTTTGATTTTAAGTTTCTTTGTTTTGACTGTCTTGTCTTTGTCTTTTTTTATTATTTTTTATTTTTTATTTTGGTCGATTCACTCAGTGCCGCACTTCAGAACAATTATTTATTACTTTTAACTTAACTGTTTTATTTATTTAATTTTATATGTTAAACTCCACTAGTTACAACACTGTAAACTTTGCGTAGATTTGATTTGGAAAATCGTAGCAATTATTAGCAATTAGTTTTTACATTGAATTAAATCCTTTTTTTCACAGTGTGAAACACATCGTCCGTGTAAATGTGATGTTCATAATTGAAAACGAAATTTTCACGCTTTAAGCGTACGCATGCAACTTAGAGAGTCCGCAAGGGACCGGTAAGTTAGGAAATAAGATACCATAAGCTAAAGTTTAATCATTTTTGTCTAGCGAGTAAGTAAATTAGAATAAGACGAAGAAATAAAAAATGATATAAAAAAAGGTAAGACCGTGCATAGAATTCTTGACGGTAAATCAACGCGAAAGAAACCGACAGGACGGCCGCGAGAGAGATGGAAGGACAATGTTAGGTTGGACCTCGAGCAGATCAGATCGAATGGTCGAATGCGGAAGGAGAGCGCACAGGACAGGGAACAATCGCAGAGTCGAGTCGGTGAGGTCACGAACTTCTGGGTTTCTACAGGCCAATAAATAGAATAGAATAGAATAGAATAAAAAATGCAAAAAAAAATAATTAAACGATCGTTTAAATCGACCTCACGCCACACTTTTTTTATTTTTTATTATTATTATTATTATTAAGGGGTTAGTTCAGACCTCGTGTACACTCTTCCAGTAGAAACCAACGATGTAGGCCACTCTTCCCTCTAATAGAATCATGTAAGGACATTTTATCACCATTGATTCGAAAAAAGCAAAACCCCTGAAGGGTGCTGATAAGTGCTGCGTCTCTAAAGTGTTTCCAATTAAAAAAAAAAAAAAGAAGAAACTCAGGCGCAAATATAATATATATGAGAAGGATTACTTCGAATGAAATAAAATCGATTGCCACAAAAACAATGGCTAATTTACTATCGACATCAACATTAAAGGGTTATGATTACAATTTGGCACCGGCAGTATCACACCATCATCTTCATCATCATTGGCACTACAACCGGGAACGGGTCTTGGCCTTATTTAGCAAGTCCTGAGGCTTGTTAAATTTTCCATAATGATTTTTTTTCCGGGCAAGGCCATTAGTCTTGCGTCAGAGGCTCCCCGACGGCGAATCGAACCCCGGTCCCCCACGTGACAGGCGCGTATACTCGCAGCAGATAAAAAGGTCGCGGGACACACCAGAGTCCAGACGTAAAGACCCATCGGTGTCAAGTTCTTGAGAATAATTACGTCAACGCCCAGAAATCAGCAGAATGACAGCGAAGTCGACGATGATAATGGCTGCATTGGCCGAAAACCTCATGGCGGCCAAGTTCGCCACACATGAAAAGTTGATGGGAACTTTCAATAAGTTCAACAAGAGAGGGCCACCGATGGTGGCCACAGTGGAGGCGCAGAGCGCGACCTTCAGCTGAACCGGGATGAGATGCTGAATCGGCATGAACAGCTCATACGCCTGATCTCTCCATGCGCGGCCATCATCCAACGGTATTTTGAAGAGCGATTCAACGACCAAGCCGAGGAAACATACCTTTACGAGGCCACGGAGCTTGCTCAGGTAAGGTACGCGCTGATCGTCGACCGTCCGACCGCTTACAAGACTGCGACGGACACCGTTTATCAACCAAATAGTCGTTTGCCGCCGTTGATGGCGCAACCTCCTTGGTGGCCGGGAACCCTTTCAACACCTTGCATGCGAATACCACCTGGCCATCCATCAAGATTACCATCACGAATGATGCCCCCGGACCTAGTCATGATTATGGTTCTATAGACACGGAGCTTTGTATTACGTGATAGCAGTTCGGATTTCAGAAGTTTACTGAACACGTGCCAACCACGTTGACGGGATGCAATCTTTTGTTAATTTCCTTCGACATTTCGTTACTGACCGCCAGTGTTGTTCATCATCATCATCATCATCGGCACTACAACCAGAAACCGGTCTTGGCCTTATTTAGCAAGTCCTGAGGATTATTAAATTTTCCCTAATGATTTGTTTTTTTTTCGGGGAAGGTCATTAGTCTTGCACCAGAGCTTCCCCGACGGGGAATCGAACCCCGGTCTCCAACGCGACAGGCGGGTATACTAATCACTATACTATCGACGAGCCCAACAAAGATTACAAAGATTAATACTCATTAATCAAGATTCTTTAAAAAAATGATAATAAAAACAGTTTACGGTACGTTACTTCCCTCTCTGAGCTCTTATCGTCCATCGATGCTACAATCAGTTAGTTTCCTCGTTGGGCTCTTTTTGTGTATCGGAGTTATGAAGGAAATCTTCCAAATCTAAGGAAATACCCGCGAGAGAGAGAGAAAAATACAGCAGGTACAATGAGACAAGGAGACTGGCAAGTAAACCTAGTTCCCTAGCAATATCTAAAAAAAAAAAAAAACAATTGCGTAAAAAACAATGGGAATATGTGTTGTCGGAATTTAGTTTAATTATGTAAATATCTATCGTACATCTAAATCTTTTGAAAATATTAAAGAAAATGAAAAACAGCAGACGCCATATCTCAACCGTCCTTGTGAGGCAATCGACTTTTAATAAAACTTCCATCTGGGTAAAATTCAAACGTAACATACAATAACAAAAATTCGTAGACGAAAAATATTTTTTTAAGTATTACCAATAACAAAAGGCATTATAATAAATATTTCGATTATGATTTTTCGACTAAACAGAAAAAAAAAAACATTTATTTAGTGGAAAAACGATGCAATAATTTTTTTTTTAAATCCGGTCTCCGTAGGGCTCCAAATGTCTTCCCAAATTTCTTCAGGTGGACAAGTGTGGGCGCAAGAGCTCTTAAATCCTGGCTATAAATAAATCCTCCGTCTCTCTTCCAGGTATTTATAAATCTCTAAGTTTGGAAAGATTTTCTGGCAGATTATATCAATGGAGCTTCAGCTATTATCAGTTGTGACGTATACGTGAATAATATCATCACCTACGTGGGTGGCTCACCTAACGTCTTCCAGAATCCGCTTCATCGATTATCTTCATCTAGTTGGTAGTAAGATTACTCGAAAGTATGTAAGCCTTTTAGTATTCATTTTTAGTCTTGTGCTCTCTCACAATACTTCGCCGGCACTTGTGTACTACCAAACGAGTAGCGCAAAGCAGCTGTAGAAAACCAACTAAAGTCACGGGGGAACTTCATTATATCACATCACAATCAACTCCGTTTAGTGTTTGTTTTATCAGCGGCAGGTGATTATCGGTGTCCGTAGTGCAACAGAGTGACTAAGATTTGCGAACTTCAGTAAAAACCTTTGAAACCTTGGAAATATTGTAGAGTATCTGGAACTCTTCGAATAATCATAAATTAAAATTGAGTGTTGTATATAAATACCTTATAGAGGTAAATATAGCGTGAAAAATCGTTTTAAATTAAACCGCACTTTGTATGGAATCGCGGTCACGAAGACCCCGACTCAAATGAGGAAGTGAAGTTTTTAAGTCACGCGTTAACGCAACAGATTACTCGATGTGCGTGTGATTAAACTGTGTCTCGCTATGTGATGAAGCTGTGTAATAGTGAATTTATATAAATTAAGTTTAGCATCAGTGCATTTTTCCAGTTGGAAATTTTGAGTGGAATATATGAAATTCCTCAATCCGTATTTTATTGATTATCGTTGTTGTGCGCTGCATCGTTATATCAAATCACACCCACAAGTTAGTGTGAATATTTTGTGTTGTGCTTAATAAAGTCAGTAATGCATACAATTACAAAAAAGGAAGTAAAACTGGGTGCACTATAAAATTTGAAAGTAATGTTTCCAAATGGTTATTTAAAGTTTGTCATTTTTGAAATTTGAAAATGAATTTTCCTTATTATATACCCTGACTTCAGTCTATCGATAATCTGCTCCTCAGATATTTATCGATGTTTTATTTTTTTAATTTTAGAAATTATGTCAAAACTAGAAAATCAAAAGTTGATTATGGAGTCTGAAATACTTGTTATCTACGGACAGTCTCTTTCAGTGATGGCTCACAGACGAGTAGCTCACAAACCTTTCTTTTTCTATGGACTGTATTGATTTCCTCTTCTTGTTTTGCTACTATATTAACAAATGCAAAACGTTTATTTCACTAGTTAAAATTGTATTTTTTCTAACATTTTCTCATCTCAATGGAAAGGGTTTTCTGCAGTGATAATTTATACTAGAATTATGTAGGAGAGGTCTAAACTGACCCGTCGTGCCACAATGCCCACCCTAGATAGGTCTGTAGTGCTTTTTTTGTTTTGCGGCCTGTATGTAATAATCTTCAAAAGATACAAGCGACTCGAGTGTACTTGCGTGCCCGATTCACTCCATTCTCGTTTATCCGACAGTGCCTACTGACTAAACCTAACCCCGCTTTGCAACCAATTTTTGTTTACCCTGACCGGTACCGTCTCTCTTTTTTTTTTTACATTTCTGTATTTATTGACCATAAATAATTTTTACAATAAGCAATACAGATAACTTATGATACCTTAGCTATAATTGTTTACATATACTTACTAGTACATTTTTCAAACAATATGATAAAAGTTATATATTGGTTATGGATTATGATTTTAGTGAGTAGAGCTTCCTGGAAAAGGTCAGAAAACCAGGGTATAGTTATTTACTTAACCTATGCTAATTTACTTAACTTAACTTAACTTATCTTAACTTAGTCTAGTTACCTAATTATTATTGAAATAAGTTAGTGTGGTGTGGAAGGGGGTAGCATAGTGATCAATGGGTTAGTGAGGATATTGTCAGTCAGGGATGTGGGTTGGGGAACTACTTTCCGTTTGTTCGTTGAAACGCAAAATATTGGAGAAGGGTTGAATATTACTATATTTAAATTGGTGAGGTGAAAGCTCTGTATTGTGGTATACAATCTCATTAGAGTTATTAGCCAATCTGCCAGAGGTGAAGAACGTTCTGATGTGGAGACAGTTCGGGTAGGCAGTTCGGTTATCTGACGGAGTCGATGTGAGCGCATTTATTATCGGGTTGGGATTATTAGGAAGATTTTCGATAAATTTGATGGACAGTTCGAGGAAGCGTCGATCTATACGTTCAATATTAGCGGCATAGTAGAGCGAACTACTGTTGTAATATTTGTGGGAGTTGGGATGTCGGTTGAGGCCAGTGATAAGTCTGAAGCATTTCCTTTCGAAGATGCGTAGCTTCTCCATTTGGGCGGGTGTGATATGGTACCATATCAGGCATGCATATGTAAGAGCGGGTCTGATTATCTGTTTGTAGATAAGTGATTTAACTTTGGGAGAGAGACCATTCGGCTTGTACATCACTTTTCTGCAGAGATTAAGTTGAATTGCGGCTTTGCGAATCGAGTTTTTGGTGTGGGCGGAGAAGGACAGATTGTTGGTGAAGGTTATTCCCAGGTACTTTAAGGTTTTGGAGGGTTTAATTATATTGTCATTTAACTTGATTCTGATTTTGTTATGGCAGCGTATGGTGTTGTTAGTACAATTCGCATTTCTGCCTTTAAACACTATGAGTTGAGTTTTGGCTGGGTTGAGTCGGATTTTCCACTTAGTAAAATATGCAGAGAGATTCGGGAGATAGCTGTTAATACAGTTTCTTGCCTCCTTGACAAACTTGTTGCTTGAATAAATTAAAGTGTCATCGGCATGATTCAGCATTACTGTATTAGGTGACAGTGGCTGCGGGGTGTCTGAAGTATAAAGGAGGTATAATAATGGTCCGAGAATGGAACCTTGAGGAACACCCGCGGTTATACTGTATGGTGTCGAAAGAGTTGAATTTATTTTCACCATGAACTTGCTATCAGAAAGGTAGGAAGCGAGAAGTTTTATGGTGTGGGTGTTTAATCCGAACATTGAATGTAGCTTATAGAGCAGTCCTGCAAATCCAAACGTAATCGAATGCTTTTGCTATGTCGAGAGAGACGCATATTGTAGGGGATTGGTTTTGGAGATTCATTGTCACATCATGTGTCAGTTTTAGCAGAGCATGACAAGTTGAGTGTTGTGGACGAAAGCCAAATTGAGAATTCGGGATAAGGGAGTTGTCTCTAGCAAATGAGAGAAGATTTTTGTATATCTTACATTCCAAAACCTTACTAAGCGAATTTAGCTGTGATATGGGACGGAAGTTAGCCGGGTTGTTGGAAGAACCGGATTTACTAATAGGGACTATCACCGCTGTTTTCCAACATTTTGGGAAATGTGAAGCGTTTATTATGTGGTTGAGAAGAACGAGAATGGGGAGTAAGT
Organism: Microdon myrmicae; assembly: GCA_963931805.1. Classification (NCBI taxonomy): domain Eukaryota; kingdom Metazoa; phylum Arthropoda; class Insecta; order Diptera; family Syrphidae; genus Microdon; species Microdon myrmicae. The sequence continues at coordinate 90,034,713 of OZ007497.1, forward strand.
TTTCCGGGTGAAGCCTTTTAAATAGAAGGTTAGGGATTCTATCCAAGCCTGTAGATTTTTTATTGTTACGCGAAGAAATCAATTCAGATAATTCTGTAAAGCTTAGGAATGTGTCGGTTCCCATGGGATGTGACGCTTCATTGGTTCGTTGAATTCAGTAATGAATGGTGGGAAGGATGGCTCCAGTGTGCCTGAGATGAATTCATTCACGGTGTCGTGGAAATTAGTGGCTGGGAGGGAATCGTTTTGTTTATGAGTTTTACAGAAGTGTTCAGCGAGACAGTTTGCTATATCAGTGTCCGATTGGGCGATGTTACTGTTAGATGGTTGGATGAGATAGTTTATTCGAGGCTTGAATTTACGACCAGTTAGTCGATTTATATTTTTGAATAGGTCACGGTTTGGTTTGATACTGTTTAGAGTAGACGTGTAGGTCTGATCGGTGAAATTTTTAAGTTGTCCATTTATCAGGGTGGTCAAAAGCTGTATCTGTTGTTTAATGAAGGGTGAGTAGCTAATATGCAATTTACGTCGGAGTTGTTTTTTTATGCGCAATAATTTTGTGAGGAGGTTGGGTAATGGTTTTCCTAAGTGGTTATGAGGGACGGTCGTAGGGGTATGGCTGAAGAGAGCATTTCCCAGTATTTGCTCTATTTTTACAGCTGCCTGGTCAATTTCAGTAGGGAATAGGTTTGAAGATTCCGGTAAAGAATAATTTGAAAAACTGGCAGCAATATCGTTATTGACTTTTTTCCAGTTTGTTTTGGAAAAATTTGGGATAGGATTCACTATGTAGAGTGGTTCGAGCGAAGGGATTTGAACCGTGGAGTGAACGGACCCATGATCGGATGGGAATGTAAAGAACACTGTAGGGGGATTAGATGAATAGATATCTGTGGATTTTAGGAAAAAATCGATTGTTGATTTGGTTGTACTACAAATTCGTGTAGCTTGCAATGGATAGTCTGCGTAAACATATGGGTGAAGTGGGAGGAGATCTAGGAGGTGGTAGCCATATTTGTTGCACTTGATGTCATTAAATGATGTATGTCGAGCATTCCAGTCTCCCCCTATGATGAAAGGTGCAGGCAGAGACTGCTGGATTATTTGAGAAATGTCTGCAGTAGGGAAGTTAGGTTCACGAGAAGGGTGAATGTATATAGACGACAAAACCAGTACTTTATTACTTCTGCAGAAGAGTTTAACTGCCGTGTATTCGACATTAGTTATGTTAGTGAACCTGATTTCAGTAAATTGGAATTTCTTGTGTACTAGAATTCCAGTACCACCATGAGGGCTAGTGGTTCGCGGGTTGGACACAAATGTGTAATTAGGAATGTATACTCGAGAGTTTGATTTAAGCCAAGTTTCTGAGAGAAGAAGAACATCTGAGGAGAACTTTTCAACAAACAAACGGAGGTGTTGTCTACGAGTGTGGGAATATATAGATTCTGTGTTGAGGGAGACTAGGGTTAAACTATTCATTAAGAGAAAGAATGTGGGAAGTTATTAAATCTAAGATCTGACCTTTTTTTTCTATTTCCGAGCTGTGTTTCAGGGTGGGTAGCAGCGTATGCAGGCTTCTAATATAACCCATGATGTCCAGGTTGAGAACATTGGAATTGGATTGATGAGGTTTAGTCCAGTTTCGGGAATCTTTCGTAACTTCTGCATAGGATATTCCTGATCCCGCGAGATGAGATGGTTGAGGTGATGAGGGTTTAGTTGCAGTTGCTTTGGTTGATGCTGGTTTATTTGTTGTCGTGTGTGCCGATCGTCTCTCGAGGATTCGCAGCTTTTCGGGACATTGGGAAAAGTTCGCTGGATGTGGGCCTCCGCAGTTACAGCACGTTACTGTGATTTTATTTGTGCTTGTTGATCCATCAGCGTTTGTTTTTTGAATTGTTGTTGGTTCAGTACCAGGCGGGTTTACCTTGCATTCTCCAGGTGTATGCTGTTCGGCACATTTCCCGCATCGTGCACTTAAATGGCACGCAGCTGCTAAGTGACCTGAACCTTGACATCTTTTGCAATGGAGAACGTCCTGTTTGTGTGGTTCCTCAATTGCAATTTTATGCGTAAACAAATATTTTATTTGTTTAAGCCGGCTAACATCTTCGTTCGGTGGAATCTGTACGATTCGTAAACTCCGAATATTGTTTTCTCTCATATGAGGAGTTTGGAAGTAGTCCAATCTGTGTATACTCAGTTCCGGGCAGATCCTCGATATTTCGAGTAGGAGTTCCTCATTCGTCCATGCTGGGCCAATGTGCCTTATGATGAATGTCTTTGGTTTACTCTGGGCATGTTGAAAAGTGAAGAACTCATGTTTTTTCTCTGTGAGTTTTTTTACTGCCGTGTCGTGGTCCGTCAAAGTTGTTGTCATGATCGAGATCGAGGAGCCTTTGGAATTTGTGGTAAAGTTTCGATGTCCTAGGGCATTCTCGAGCATCTTTATTACTTCCTTGATGCTAGTTGCATTTTTGTTGTAAATTGGTGGTGGCCTCACCTTATTTGTAATTTTGTGTCCAACTGTTTGCCACTGGTCATCTATTTTGTTGGTATATTGGGACGTTGACGGTTTATGTTGGTTCATTTGGGCTGTAAGCAGCCTTATTTGTTCCATAGCGTCATTGTACTTCTTCTGGTAGTCGATGGTTGGTTGAGTAGTCATTGTAGCGATTTTCTTCGGGGCGTTTAAGCTACTGTGGATGGTCTTTTTTTCCATTTTATAGTTAATCGTTGGGCAGCACTGGGACCGTTGCCCGGCACCTGCGAACGCAAAATCCGGATACGGTCGTTTATTTTTTGTTTCGGTTTACCAATTTTGTAATAGTTTAGGTATCACCGAGATTTAAGTAATTTTCACTATCACTTTACACAAAGAACAATGTTCTGTCACAGACCGTTCTTAATGACGGTACCACATTTATGGTTCACACGCGCACACGTGTTATTTTTTTTTTGTATTGTTTTTTTTTTCTTTTCTTTCTGTCAAGCAGTGGCAGTGGCAAAACGCGTCTACACACTAAGACGATCAGAGGGGGAATATGGTACCGTCTCTCGATATTTCTTCAGGAGACAAAGTCGAATTATATTGTCTCGAAAGTCATTGCAGATTTCGTAGTATGCGGAATCTGTGCATGATGTTGTTGAGCCATACCCTGAGTGTGTGTCCGTTGTTTGAGCCTAACATTAGCATTCTTATGTAATATTTTTTTTTTTTTTTACACTTCGCTCGGGAGAGGCTGTTCGGCTGTTGTGGGGGTTGTTCCTCAGGAAGCGCGTTTTCTTGTCCTGAAAAGGACGTTAGATCTTTTTGTTGCTAGTTCCTGACACAACACCCGCCAGCAGCAATGGGTCGTTGCCGTGCTTCCTCTGACCCAGAAGGGACGTAACTTAGGGGATAACGTCCTTGTATACCAACCTCAGTGCCGGTTCCTGTGCCAATTCTCGGAGTCGTCCTCGTACACAAAGGAAAAGAATCGTCCAGCGTTGGTGACAACACACAATTTCCAAAGAAAGTTAGCTTTAATTTTCGGTTAAGTTTTATTTGGATTTTATGTTAAAGTATTACAACAGATGTAAAACTAGAATTTGTAAAATCTCTGCTCTGTGGCATGAGGATTTCGATACTGCCGCCTCGAGATCGTTTTTTTTTTTTTTTTTTTTTTTTTCCAAACTGTATTTATTTGACCAAAAATGAATAGTTACAATAAGTAATACAGCTAACTTATAATAGATTTGTTACATATTAAGTGTTTACATGTTATTTGTTAACATTTTTCAAACAATTCTTTTTATATGTGCTTAAGATTTACTGGGAATTATATATATTGGTAATTTTGATTTTCCTGGAAAAGGTCAGAAAAAAAACCAGGAACTCTGTTTATTTTAACTTAGCCTACTTTAAATTACTTAACATAACTTAATCTAACTTAATCTAATCTTATATACAATTTACAATATTTGATATTGCAATGATAGTGACAATTCGCATTTGACTTAAAAATAATATTTACAATTTTTAGTTATGGATGTGGGATTTCTCGTTGGGATTGAGGATACTAAGGGATAGGATCAGGTAAGTTCTTGAAGGAGGGGAGAGCCATTCGGTTCTGTGTTAAAGGTAAGGATCTTGGAGAATGGTTGGATGTTGCTGTATTTGAAATGATTGGGTGCCAGTTCGGTGTTGTGGTACACGATCTCGTTTAGATCGTTAACCAGTCTGCCTGCGGCGAAGAGGGTCCTGATTTGGAGACAATTACGGTAGTGAGCTCCCGTATTGGAGGAGGGTGATGGTAGGTCCGTTATTATCGGGTTGGGATTGTTAGGAAGGTTTTCTATGAAATTTATCGACAGTTCTAGGATCCGTCTATCCAGTCGTTCGATGCCTGCGGTGTTGTAAAGGTCGTTGTTACAATGGTATCTATATGAGTTGGTTTTGCGGTGTAAGCCAGTGATAAACCGGAAACATTTTCGTTCAAACACTCGTAATTTCTCCATTTGGGAGGGTGAGATGTGGTACCATAATGGGCAGGCGTATGTAAGAGTTGGTCTGATTATCTGTTTGTAGATGAGCTGTTTGACCTTAAGAGAGAGGCCTTTAGGTTTCCATAACACTCGTCTGCACAGGTTAAGCTGTATTGAGGCTTTTTGAAGAGAATTTTTGATGTGGGTTGAGAATGACCAGTTGTTGGAAAGGGTTACTCCCAAATATTTTAGTGTTTTGGAAGGTTTTATGAGGGTGTTATTAAGATTTAGTTTAATTTTGTTGTGGCAACGTTTAGTGTTGTTTGTGCAGTGAGCGTTTTTGCCCTTAAACACTGTTAGCTGGGTTTTGGTTGGGTTGAGGCGAATTTTCCATTTGTTAAAGTATGCTGAGATGAGCGGGAGGAAGTTGTTAACGCGGTTTCTTGCCGCTTTGACAAATCTACTGCTAGAGTAGATTAAAGTATCATCAGCATAATTTAGCATTACAACACTAGGTGGAGGTAGGGGGATATCGGATGTGTATAGAAGATATAAAAGTGGTCCAAGAATGGATCCTTGGGGAACTCCTGCGGTTATGTTGTGAGTTTGTGAGAGGGAAGAATTTATTCTGACCATAAATTTCCTCCCAGAAAGGTAAGATGCTAGGAGCTTTGTGATATTGGAATTCAGACCAAATAAGCAGTGCAGCTTATAAAGAAGTCCTGAGATCCAGACACAATCAAATGCTTTGGAGATATCGAGAGATATGCATACGGTAGGGCATTGGTTTTCTAGACCAGTTGTGACATCGTGTGTAAGTTTTAGTAACGCATGGCAAGTAGAGTGTCGCTCACGAAAGCCAAACTGAGAATTAGGAATGAGAGCGTTATCACTGGCAAACGAAAGAAGGTTTTGGTAGATCTTACATTCCAATATTTTGCTTAGGGTGTTCAATAAAGATATTGGACGATAGTTGGAGGTGTTATTGGAACTGCCGGACTTTTTAATGGGAATTACTACCGCAATTTTCCAGTTCTCTGGGAAATGTGAAGCATTTATGATATGGTTAAGAAGGACTAAAATGGGAAGTAGATTTGGCGGGTGAAGTCTTTTAAATAGAAGGTGTGGTATTCCATCTATACCGGTAGATTTTTTGTTGGGTCGTGGCCTCGAGATCGTGTTACTATCCCTTTATAAAGGAAAACACATCGAAAATTGTATCCCAAAGATACACATTTTCGTGCAACAATCTCGATTTTTTGGATATTTCGAGCGAGATGTTGTATTTACTTAAGATGGGAATGAATTCTTACGAAACTATTGCGCAGATGTGGGAATGTATCTGCTTTTGGTTTTTTGTTTGTTTTCCTGAATGGAAAATTTTCAGATAGAGATAATGATCTCTGAATTTTGGATTTGGGTGATACTGTGGGGCAAATGTGAAACGTAAACGAATATTAGATTCGTTTATTGTAACTTTTAATTTTAATTTGGATTTTGGGTTAATAATGCCGTGGGGGCAAATGTTAGGCTATAAACGAATGTTTGATTCGTTTATTCTCAATTTTGGATCATGTTTGGGTTTTTGTGGGTTTTGATGGGTTTTTTGGTTTTAGCGTAAGATAGCTAGGATTTGGATGTAGAAATGGGGGAAAAAGGTAGTAGGGCTTTTTGGAGCACTACAAGGCGAACCTAAAGCGCTGAGCGAGCGCCCCGAGATACCATCAAATACCTGTTGCAGTTCTTTTTTAACAGTTGTAGGTTGTAACGCTCCGGGAACATTAGCGTAAAAATGGAGTTCCACTGCTTTCCCGCTCTGTAACGGAGCGAGTTCTGATGCAGGGATGTTCGCGCCGTCGGAATATGAACCGCAAATTGGTGCGATCTGTCGGATTGTCCTGTGGAGCGCATATAAACCGAATTGCGCGGAACAATGCCACAAATCTCCAAAGAACAGTACCGGTAATAAGGTGTGTAAAATAGACAGAGGTCGGCTACGCACCTTCGATGTGATAGCGACTGTGGTCCCGACCTCAGTGCCGAGTCCCCGATCAGGTGGATCGCTCGTCTTTGTATGCTCTCATGAAGGTCGAGGGTATGCTTAGGAGCCAAACTCCAAACATGTGCGCAATATTCAAGCGTGGGTCTAACTTGAGATTTACACAGAAGAAGAAGCTGGGCCGGAGTAAAATATTTCTTGGTTCTAAAAAGATAACTCAGTTTTCCTGAGGCTGACCTGTCGATGCCTGACACGTGGTTATGCCACAGTACATTCTCACAGACCGTGACGCCGAGTAACTTCAAGGTTTCCTCAGATTCGAGGATCTGGCCATTCGTCATCAATTGAGGAACCGATAATCCACTTTTCTTTGTGAATGTTGTATACGGTGTCTTCGTTGCATTAGTGTCAATGAGATTGACCTTAGAGAGTCAATCTGTCTACATCTCAGCTGGTGCGACGTTGATACACCAATCGGCCGATCACTCGAAAAAAAAAGAAACAAGCGTACTATCATCCGCAAAACTGATCACTTTGTTACCCGTTGTCTCCAACAAATCACTTATGTGCAGGAAAAACAATGTTGGAGCCAAAATAGAACCTTAAGGCAGCCTCGGATTAACAGGATACAGATCCACAACAACCCGGATCGATCGATTTTCGAGAAAGCTCCTCGTCCAGCCGCAAAGCTGCTAAGAAAGTCCGTATGAACGAAGTTTGCTCAGCAACACCCTCTGACAGACGTGGTCAAAAGCCTTGGAGATATCCAATGCGGCCGCCCTTGACTCACCATGCCCCTCAATCGGAGATGTCCATATATCGGTTATAAGCGTCAAATGGTCTCCCGTGGACCGCTGCTACGCAATCCGTATTGACGATCATTCAGAAGTCCGCTGCACTCCAAATACTTAATTTACTCGACGTGGTTGACTTTTTCCATCACCTTAGATAACATAGACAGTAATGCTATTGGCCGGTATTTTTGTGGGAGACATTTTTTCTCCTCTTTGTTACTGGCTGAACTCGAGCGATTTTCCAGGTAGGAAAGGTCCTCCGTGCATAAGATAGAGAGTGTTTGCGACTAATGTACCATTAAATTGCTCAGCAAGCGTACTGCGCCTTTCCTGGAATCTACTGGTTTCGGTTAAGAAGTGTTCCGTATTTTCTACGCATCCCTTGCAGGACGGGAATTACAGGTCTCCCTTATGCTTGAATCTGTGCGTGTATTGTACAAAGCACCCAAGTCCTGTCATCATCGTCATCATCATCATCATCATCGGCACTACAACCGGGAACTGGTCTTGGTCTTATTTAGCAAGTCCTGAGACTTGTTAAATTTTCCATAATGATTTGTTTTTTTCCGGGCAAGGTCATTAGTCTTGCGCCAGAGGCTCCCCGACGGGGAATCGAACCCCGGTCTCCCCCGTGACGGGCGGGTATAATAACCACTAAGTCCTGTCAGGCATTGGAAAATGTAAAAGTCGACCTCACCCCATGGTGTATTTGTCCACTCTTTGATGTTCCGTATCATTCCTTGCGTCCATCTTCCTGTGACAGCCCCGTCCCAATTCTGTTGTCATTGACTAAGGCTTCGTTCTCGAATAGCCGCGAATTTGGCTTTGTATGCACTGGAGTCTCGTGTGTTCATTTGGTGCAAATTGCATATTTCTGCCTCAGATATCGATTCTATTTCTTTTGCCACTCGACCCGCAATTACCGTGGCCACTTCGGTGGAAGCCTTCTGTAGCTCCTGCAGATTCTCAAATTTTCTCTTCTATGGACAAATTCCATAGGCTTGGTGTATGAGCTATGTGGTGTTGCTCTAGTCCATATGGGAGCTAAGTATATAAGGACTGATCTACTCACAGAAGCTAGAAGCATTCTACCTAATCTTTAAGTCCGATCACGCTTGGCATCAACTATATGTGTTGTCGCTACCTTCTCACTGTAGCGTAGCTTGTGTGATGCTTGTAACTTAAGCGGTGGTCCAGTATAACTCGTAGATATTTTATGGTGAGTATGGATTCGATTGTGTCCGCCGACATGTAGGCTAATCTGTTCATTAGGTAGGCTGGACACCAGTATGATCTCTGTTTTGTTGTCTGGTAGTTCCGGTCCAAAATTTGTAAGCCAGACTCGCATCGTTTTCATCGCCTGGTTCGATCTCTCACAGGTTTCTTGGAGGATTTTTGCTGCTGTGGCAATTCTCCCTAAAGCCTATAATATCCACTCCTCGTTCTTTTTTATTTATGTTCAGTTTCCCGTTGTATATTACGTTCCATAGGAGCGGCCAGCGGACTAAGCCCCATGGTACTCCTCTCTTTTCGTGGTATTTTCTCTGTTAAATGCCTTCTTAACGACAACAATGATGACTGCGCAAAACTGCTTCGTGTCATCACGCCATCTGGTCTTCGCCAGTGCGCCATTGGCGATTCTGCATACATGGACGATTGCATCTTTTGATCTTCGAATTCGTTGATTCTTAGGCTCGGAACTTTACCCAGACAAATCCTGTATGTTCTGCGGTATCTTTTTCTTGAAAGGATGACTTCCCTCTTGTCTCCATCGGTGTGCATTGAGGTAAAATGTCGGCATTGCATTCTAGTGTCATTTTGAGTTACAATGTGTTGCTCGACTCCAGTTGTATTAAGATTTATTTGTATACACTTAGGGAAACTTGGTTTTCTTAAGGGGTAATATTACCTTGTATACACTAAATTTCACGTAATTTGCTGCGACGTACTACGAACGATAGGAAAGAGATAGAGACATGAGGTGCATATGAGAGTCATCATCATCATCATCATCGGCACTACAACCGGGAACCGGTCTTGGCCTTATTTAGCAAGTCCTGAGGCTTGTTAAATTTTCCATAATGATTTGTTTTTTCCGGACAAGGTCATTAGTCTTGCGCCAGCATATGAGTACTAGTCTTTAATTACAAAGAAAACCACTTATGTGTTAGGTGCCCCTTCTCTTTTGTTACACCTCAGGCCGGTTCCCGATGGGTCGATCTCATTTTTGCACGACTTCCCCATATGAGTAAACTCCAAAAGCTTAAAGTAGCGTGTTGGGCTTATCTGCGGCCTTACGCTACATATAACCTGTCTGCCAGACGCACAGAAGCGTCTTTTAAAGGATGAAATAGAATAGCAATTTGGGTGTTGTCCTGAGGTTCCCTTATCGTTCTCACTGCCTTTTCCACAATAGCCAAAACATAGGTCTGTAATAATGTGGTTCTCGTATGATGATGAGTCGCTAACGGTCTCAGCTGCAGTACAAAGCTCTCCATCACGCGGTAGCAACGTCGTTGTTTTTTTTTTTTGCCTTTTTTGCTCTCGCCAGAAACCGGGAACCGGTCCTGGCCCTATTTAGCAAGTCCTGAGGCTTGTTAAATTTTCCATAATGATTTGTTTTTTCCGGGCAAGGTCATTAGTCTTGTACAGCCATATACCAAAGCAATTAACATGACGATCCCACAGCTTAAATAGTAATCAAGAAAAATACTTCAGCGCCGAGGTCTAAAAAAATTGTATTTTGCTTCTAAGCAATTCCTGACGTTCTTTATTATCATTACTGAACGCTATAACTTTACCTTTCCTTCAGTTTCTTGTAGTTATCGATTCTCATTGGCCTTGTCGCTCAACATTCCTTGGGAGCTTCTTCTAATTTTATTCTTCTTTACTCTCTGTTTGAACAGCTTTAATTCATAAAGTGGTGTTACTTCAATCGATCTTTTGTCTCTATTGTGAGCCCCTTTTGATCTGAACCGACCTTTCTCGTCTACTATGGCCGTTTTCCAACCACCCTCGGCATAAATCTTCTTCTTTACGGTTGAATTGAGGCGTGATGCAATAAAGCCTTTATACAGAAGAGCTAATACTCAAGTTGAACCTTTCAGTTCATACAGATCTACTGAATCTACTGACACCATATCCAGTACCCTTTGAGTTTGGGCCGTAAAAACATCCTCCCTTAGTCCTTCATCATGTTCATCAAGTTCATCTAGTGAGGCTTGTGGACCCCCTAAAAAGAGTCCTAAGAGTGCGGAACGGAGTGATACCATCGATTACTTTTTTTTCAAGAAGGCAGTAGTATTCCACTTGATAAAACCCATTTAACATAATATTCATATCGTACACAATGCGCTCATATACGTTTCCTCTTTAATTACCCATCTGTGACGGAGAGCCATTGCCCGAGCTACACGCTATCCAATTACGAGTACAATTTTTGCATCGCATCCCATATCGTCATTCATTTCCCAAACCAAGTGCCACACCTGGCATGGGATATTGCTGACTTCTACGGATAATGACAATTGTCGTACGTCGGGTATCCCGCACTCAGAATTCACATTGAAATGCGTATGCCTGCGAAAGTAAGACTTATGAGCAATAATGAATCGCCACCGGGGGTTCGAAGTGACAAAACGAATACTTAAACCAAGGCCACTGCACTTTAAGTCGGTCGATTAAATGGCTATATCAATTAAGCGAAACGAATACTTGAACCAAGGCCACAGCACTTTAAGTGGATCGATTAAGCAATATCAATAAAGCAAAGGAAATGACTTGTGCCAGGCAATTCCGCTCAGTATGGGTCAAAGCCGGATAAGTGAAACTGTGGCAGGGTAGATGACTTCCGCTTGAGGTTATGCGGGATGGAGAAGAATAGGTTGCATCGTTTACTATTCTTCTCCAATAGTTTTCGTATAAAAGGAGTGGTTTCAAATAGAATAATTCAGAGAGTTAGAGTTAAGTAATCAAAGCGAAAGGCCTCAGACTTGCATTGGAACAGTGGGCTTTTTGCTTAAGAACAAATAAGACAGTTGGGTAATTAACCTAAGTTAAAGGTCGTTTAACATAAGTTAAATCATTTAGCCATTTTCGTTTCCGTGGTCGTCGTCATGTATCCGGCACATATCCGAGGCTTGTTCAATTTGCCATAATAATTCGTTTTTACGGGCATGGTTATTAGCCTTGCGCCAACCTTCCTCAGGATGTCGCTGCATGCATTGGTTCACTTGGCGGGTGTCAAAGTAGCTATGCAGGCGTGTCACGTGGAGACTGCATGTCAGCTTGAATTAAACAGGGACAAAGATCGTCCTGGCCTTCGCCGGGTTGAAAACAATCAGTGACTTTGCCCTGTATTTCACTGGCTGAATTTCTTTCGACAACGATTGAATATCGTTGAGTCTTTTACCATCAGCAGACCAGCGCGGTCGAGCCGCTCCCACTCTCCGTCCGGAAGCGTTGATATACAAAAGTCGTGTTAAGAAGAAGTGTTTCACCTTGTATCGAATTTTTAAAAATCAATTTAGCATTAATATTAAGTCCGTTGTGAAATTAAAAAAAAAAAATTAAGTAAAATAAACTTGTGCTCAGTGCGTTTTTTTTTTTTTTTTTTGTGACTTCCATCGGTGTGTTTTATTCGCGGTGCCGCGTTTGTTCTGTGTTTTGGTCTTAATCTTTGATCGGATAATGGCGGACCCGATGGACTTGTAGTGACTTCGGTGGGGGCGAAGTAGAACCTAGTGCCCATGTTTGGTCCCCCTGGTTGTGTTCCTGTTGCCAATGTAGTGCTCCACGAAGCCCTACCATTTCCCTCCCACATATATAATACCTGTATACATATCCCCAGAAATCCCTTCAAATTCAAACATCATCATCATCATCGGCACTACAACCCAGATCCGGTCTTGGCCTTATTTAGCAAGTCTCGAGGCTAAATTTTCCATAATAATTTATTTTTACGGGCAAGGTTATTAGCGTAGCGCCAAATTCAAACATCACAACGCATATTTTCATATGCATCGTATGCCCGATAATCACGTGATAACGAACCAAGTATTCATTTGGTTCGCATACACGCAATTCCCAAAATGTTAGAAGGAATACGCGATAAATGAACTAAATGTTCGTTTATCATGCACATACAATTCCTAAAAATCTAAACACCACAATGCGTATTATTATATGCATCATATTCGGACATACATGTGTTAAACGAATCGAATGTCCATTTGGTTCGTATACACAAAGTTCTTACAAATCCTTATCCCCATATGCTTTTTAACTAGATGTGTATGTTCTAAAAATATATTTCCTATTCCTTTTCCTCAGTTTGTCCCATACAAATCTCAATGAAGATTTGTATGCAAGGGCAATGGGTTTTGGATTCGAAGTCTCGAGTAGCGTCTGAGGTACAAGGACACCAATAAACTAAATCTATTAATAAAATAAATTCAACTTTAAAGTATTTGTGTTTCTAATTGAGCCTGGCCGACTCCCAGGCCCCTATTCAACAATCGGCCGTCACTCTTCCCGGAGGTCCCGGAAGCACGGAAGCACGGAAGCAACAAGCAACTAGGGAGCGGTCTAACAAGCAGTTTTTAAAGAAAAGGAGAGGCGCTCCTTAAGATTTCGTATTACACCTAGGCCAGTTGAAATATATAGTGGTATGAACACTTGACAAGTTCATCTACAAGAAATAAAGTTTTAAGAGCTAAAAGACATTTTAGTCCACCCCAACTTCTTCAGTTCTGCGAATCCCAAGTTTGGATCACACTGGAGTATTGTCTGCATGTTTGAAGTTTCTCTTAAACATAACTCGAATTTATGTTTTGAAAATTCCAGAGCCATGTAAATCCTTAGAGTGGTGCATTCACAATTTTGTTTGAAACTGGAACTGGTCCAATTTTATTTTATAATCTGTTGGTTTTTTTTTCTTTTTTTTTCCTAGAAAGAATTGTTTTTACTTTTATCTGCTTTCCAGCTTTGCATAATTGTCGCTTAAGAGTGCTATTTTCCGGTTTAGTTATCAAGATTCTGTATTCGATTTGTTTTTCATTACAGGAGCTTCTGGATTTCCTCTTCTATTCTGCATAAATCCCTGGATATTAATCGGATAACTAAAAGCAGGTAAATGGCGCAAGACCTTGTCCGGAAAACCAAATTATCATGGAAAATTTAACAAGCCTCAGGACTTGCTAAATAAAACCAAGACCGGTTCTCGGTTGTAGTGCCGATGATGATGATGAAAAGCAGGTAAAACAAATTAAAAAAATTAAATATTTCAAATATTTATTCAATTTTTTTGACGCATTTAGTTCTTCCAAAGCCAGCAAACAATGACATCAAATAAAATAAATTAAAAACTGCCCGCACAATAATGTTATATCTGTCAAAAAAGAAATGAGATTGAAATTGTATCTCTTTTAAGAATCAAACCCCGATTAAAGATTATGAAAGTCATGTGGGGTTACACAAGTGTCATAAAAGAATTCGAAAAGAAGTCAACTAGTTTCGAACAACTGAATTTAGACTTTTTATCAGCCAGAGATGAACTCCGGGCTCTTCAAAAGGAATACCATGAAATACAACAAAAATATGACGAAATCCAAGCAGAATGTAATCAACATGAAATTACTCTGGAAGAAATTCAATCTGAATACAACTTCATACAAGAAAAGTACAACATTCTGCAACTAGCATACGAAACATTAGATAGCGACAGTACTCAGTCCATTTCTGAGCATGATCGAGTTCATGTACAAAATGAAAATTTAGAAATGAAAATACGCGTGCTGAAGTCAAAAGTGGAAGAAGCTCAAAAGAAACTAATAAACGGTGATCTTGAAAACTCGGAAACAGAAATTTCAATATCCGAATTGGCTCAACAGCACACTTGGTCAGAAAACGACAGAAACCACAAAAACGATGCTGAACCAAACGAAATTGACTCTTATGAAGAGAATATCAGACTGCGGCATGCACTGAAAATTATTTCAATGCAATATGACAAATTGCAGAATGAATACGACGACTTATCCACAGAACTAGTTGATCATATTTCTGACAATGAAGCACTTGAAGAGGAAGTGCGGCAACTTAAATTGGAGTTAGAAAAGCTGAAATATTCAGAAAGTAATTCCCGTTGGAAAACAAAGGACGACGCCCTACAAGAACAACTAGAAGATCATCACATTGAAAATGTTCAGCCAAAAACACCTCCTGAAGAATGGGAAAAACAGATTTCCTTAATAGATGAATCTGAAAATGATAAATGTCAAAATGAGAGGAAATCTAATTTTTATTTGGGGACCTACAAAACTAGTGGAAGAAATTCTGGCATTTTCGATAACTCTGTTCTCTCCAAGTCGTTGATGGAGATCGCAGGTCCCACAACAATTGAAGAAGTGATGAAACTGAGTAATATAATCCGACGATTAACGGAAGCACAAATAGTTATGATCAAAGTGGAGCCTGTGGTAGAAGGGATGTCGAATAAACTTCAAATGTTTATTGAGATTCCTATAAGGAATGGTGAAGTAGGATTATTGAATGGGATACATGTATACGAAAAGCCGGATAGATTCAGAGTTAGCTCGATAATTAGCGACGAAAATTACGATTCTCGTGTCAAGACTAAATTGACCGATATCATAACGACAACACAAGGGTTAAATATTCACGGCTTTCACCAGAAAATCAAAAATGGGTATCCGCAAGTAAAACTGGGCCATACTCAGTATGACCTCCGAAAGGAGAATCATGAAAAACAAATTCTGATCGACGAGCTTAGTCGAAGTGATTGTATGGTAAAAATGTTAGGAGAAGCGAGCGAAAACCTTGAAAAACCGATCTCGCGGTCTCTAATTCCTATAAGCAAATCCCTCACCCCACCACTTGAAGTGAATGCAACATTTTTAGAACTTAAAGAACTGCTGAAAACTATGTCGCAGTTTCTCAAATACGAAATGAACTGTAACTGTCTAGAACTCGGCAGCCAATTAAGGTCGACTCTGATCGAAATAAAACAAATTTTAAAAGATTGCGATTTGAGATGTCAGAAAACCAAGACAAATCCACAATTTATCCAATCTGAATGCGAATCTAAATGTCAAATAACCGCCAGCAAAAAGCAGTTGCAAGAAACGCCAATCAAAAAAGATAAAGAGTTGGTTTTAGAAGAGCCAAATTCCCACCTGCAGTGCCCTACATGTTCTAAATTACAAATCAAATTGGAAGATATCACATTAAAATATGAGAAAGAAGTTAATAATCTTCGTCAGAAACTCAGACAACAAGAATTTCAAAATCAAGAAGCACAGCTTGAACTGAAAGCGCGTTTACAAAATAAATCAGAAGAATGTAACGGACAACCGACAGAATTAGAAAAACTAATCGGAAAACAGTTACACTTGCATCAAATACCCCAAAAGCAACCAAAGTGTTCAAAAACGTCGGAAAATTTACAAGGCACCATTAAAATCGTCGGCTGCACAATCAAAACACCAGCAAACCATTTAGACACCGTAAAACAAGTGGAAAATATGACAGAGGAAGAAAAAGATGCCACAAAGCTGGAACTACCACTTAGTGAATTATCTCAAGATTTGACGGAGCATTTAGTCCATGAGAAAGATTTAAATAATAAAAGCGTTCAATTACACAGCGATTTCCAATTCAGTATGGATACGAAAATTGATGAGTTCGATGTATTAGAGCAACCACACAAATCAGTGCGAGCTCAAAACAATTTCTTACGAATAAATATCTATGTCAAAAATGACGAATTTGACTTATTAAGAAAAGAGTATAAATCAGTTAAAGACCTAAATTTGAAGGTTGTTGTCGAAAATGAATACTTCGCTGTGTTACAACAGTATTTGAGATCATCTCAAAATGATCTCACGTTCAAACCCAAACATGACGAATGTGCTACATTAGAAAGACTGAAATCAATGCAAGCTGAAAACACTTCTCTACGAACATTTATAAAAGTCAGAAATGAACAATTTGACTTATTAGGGAAGGAATACGAGTTATTGAACGATCAGAATTTGGAGCCTACGCTCAAAAATGAGGAATTGACCAATTTCAAACAACAATATAGACAGTGTCCAGATCAACATAAGTCAAAACATGACGTATGTGCTATATTAGAAGCAGAACTGAAATCATTTCAAGTTGGAGACAGATCCTTACAAATAATTCCGAATGTCAAAAATGTACAATTTGATTTATTATGGAAGGAATACGAGTTATTGAACGATCAGAATTTGAAACCTACGCTCAAAAATGAGGAATTGACCAATTTCACACAACGATTTAGATTGTTTTCAGATCAACATAAGTCAAAACATGACGAATGTACTATATTAGAAGCAGAACTGAAATCATTACAAGGTGGAAACAGATCTTTACAAATAATTGCGAATATCAAGAATCTACAATTTGACTTATTGGAAAAGGAATACAAATTATTGAAAGATCAAAATTTGAAATCTACGCTCATAAATGAGGAATTGACCAATTTCATACAACGATTTAGATTGTTTTCAGATCAACATAAGTCAAAACACGACGAATGTGCTATATTAGAAACAGAGCTGAAATCAGTTCAAGCTGAAAACAGTTCGTTACGAACAATTGCAAATGTCAAAAATGGTCAGAATTTAGAGTTTGTCATCAAAAGTGAGGGATTGATGAAGTCAGATCAACAATTTAGGTCACCCCTAGATCAAAATAATAATCTAAAAACTGTTCTAAAAATTAAACATGACAATTTCACTACATTAGAAACACAACTGAAATCATTTCAAACAGGAAACAATACCCTGCAAATCAGTGCGACCGCCAGAAATGAGGCATTCGTCGGAGCAGAGGAGCATTTTAATTTTGGGAACGTCTTAAATCAGGAAATTGATGTCGAAAACCAAGCGTTCGACATATTAGCAAAACCCTGGAAAATATCAAAAGATCAAAAATCCAGTGTCAATTACGACGAATTCGCTATATTGGAGGGGCAATTCAAAAAACTACAAGTCGAAAATAATAAACTGCTAGCAAATGCGAATATTGAAAATGAAAATTTTGATCTATTACAAGAAGACAGTAAATTGGAGATGGGCCTAAATAATATTGTAAACAATCTGGAAACCACATTACAACACGATCAGAATAATACTCGTCAAATCAACCCTACGGACAAAAATGACAGATTTATCTTATTGAAATCAGATTATGAATTACCAGAGTTACAGAAAAATACAATACAAAACAGTCTCAATACCAAAGAGAACGCATTGACTCTACTGACAGAAAAATACAAATTTGCACGTACTCAAAACGATATTTCACAAAGAATGGCCAAAAGTAGGGAGCTTACCGTATTGGAAGAAGAATATAAATCACATCTTAACCAGAATAATAGGTTGGAAAGATGTTTTAATGCTAAACGAAAAAACAGTCTTTTATTGAAGGAAAAGTTCAAATTATCAGACTCTGTCAAAATCTCGTATCCAGTCAGAAAAGACGCATTAGGAGAAAAATACAAAGTTCCCCAAGGCGGTGTAGCAAATGAAACTGACCAATTTACTTTAACAAAAAAACATGAAAAACAATATGACAAATCGGTTATTGAGGATGTGGATACTAAAAGCTGGAAATATGTCATATTAGAAAAACCACTTAAATCATTACAGATTCGAGATAAACGCTCCCAGATCAGCCAAAATGTGAATAAACACGCTACCAGTTTACTTGCCGGATGGGATGATAAAAAGAAAGCTATAAACGAAGATTTCGGAGTCGAAGACCAGAAATATAATACATTAAAAAAGCAACGGATGGCCAAAACTTACCCGACCATTTTATTTTCAGAGCAATATGCTGAATTCAAAACTATAAATTATAATCCCAAAACCAATAATCCGAAATATGCTATTTCGGATGAATCATTACAGCCTCAGGGTAACAGAATACTGGTTGGCCAGAATTTAAAAAATGATACGATCTGCTTATTTGACGGCCAACCTGATAAATTCAAACCCAAAAATCAGGACGTTGATATCAAAAATCATGAATATGCTACATTGGAACATCACCTTAAGCCTTTACAAGCTCAGAATAACATACAAGGTACCAAAACATACACAATCGGTTTATTTGAAAGACAGTGTGATAATTTGCAAGCAGCAAATCAAGATATATACACAAAACACCAGAAATGTGCCTTATTAGAGCTGTCACATGAACCATTGGACGCTCAGAATAGAAAGACAGATGTTTGCCAGAATGCCAAAAATCACATGAGCTCTCTACTTGAACAACAATATCATAAAATTGAAAATAAATACCTTGACAACAAGTCTGCCCTTAATCAATTAAAATCTCAAAATGTAAGCTTACAATCACTTGAATCATTAGAAACGCTGAATTTAATCACAGATATTAGTCAGAATACCAAGAAACACATACCCTCACTATTTGAAGAACAATATCAACAAATTGAAATTCAATACCATAACACCAAATTTTCTTTAAATCCATTACATTCTCAGAATGTAAGCTTACAGATGAGAGAGAATATTCAAACCCATACGGACATGTGGGGAGGAAGTATTGTGCCAAACGTAACAGTGGGGTTTGGCGGAACCGCCACAGACATTTTATTTGAAGAACAATATTATAAATCGAAAGCAGCAAATAAGGTCCTACAAACCAAGCTTGATGTAAAGCAACTACTTAAACCATTACAGAAAGCAAGTCTACAGCAGATTAGTCAAAATGTTGAAAATCACACTTCTACTTTATTTGACGAACAACCTGGTAAATCGAATGTTATAAATGAGGTTCTAGGCACCGAAAAGAAAAATGCCATCTTAGAACAACCACTTGAATTATCACATGCTCAAAATTATGGCTCACCGATTGGTCAGAATGTTAAAAATTACACGATTACGTTATTTGAAGAACAGTATGACAAATCGAAAGCTCTAAATCAAGATCTGACTGTTAAAAGCCACAAATTTACTACATTAGAAGAACAAATTAAATTATTACAAGTTCAGAATAATACCTTAGACACCATGGAAAATCTCGAGACTGCTAGAATCTCTTTATTCAAAGAGCATTGTGATAAATCTAAAATTACAAATGTAGATCTACAGACCAGAAGACAAGAATGTGCCTTAAAACAACGTTTTCAGATGCAACAAGACAAATTAGAGAATCAAAATGCCAAAATTCAAGAGAGTATTCTACTTGGAGAGCAACTAAATAACTCGAAAACTCTGAACCAGGACCAAAAATTAAAGAACCAAGAGTGGATCTTAAAACAATCACTTGAAACATTAGATTCGCTCAACGAAAGTTTTCAAATTAATCAGCATCCCCAAAATGATCAGACTCTCCTATTTGAGGAACAGTATGATAATTCGGAAGCTGTCAATCAGGATCAAGAATTCAAACACCAGAAATGTGCATTAAAGCAGCAATTTGAAACATTACATCCGCCCAATGAACGTTTACATCCTAGTCGGAATTCCCAAAATGATTGCATCAATTTATTTGAAAAGGAATATAATAAGTCAGAAACTGTCAATCAAGATAAAGAATTCAAGCGCCAGAAATGTGCCTTAAAGCAGCAATTTGAAACATTACATCCGCCCAATGAACGTTTACATCCTAGTCGGAATTCCCAAAATGATTGCATCAATTTATTTGAAGAACAATATGATAATTCAGAAGCCGTCAATCAAGATGAAGAATTCAAACACCAGAAATGTGCCTTAAAGCAGCAATTTGAAACATTACTTCAGCCCAGTGAAACTTTACATCCTAGTCGGAATTCCCAAAATGATTGCATCAATTTATTTGAAAAGGAATATAATAAGTCAGAAACTGTCAATCAAGATAAAGAATTCAAGCGCCAGAAATGTGCCTTAAAGCAGCAATTTGAAACATTACATCCGCCCAATGAACGTTTACATCCTAGTCGGAATTCCCAAAATGATTGCATCAATTTATTTGAAGAACAATATGATAATTCAGAAGCCGTCAATCAAGATGAAGAATTCAAACACCAGAAATGTGCCTTAAAGCAACAATTTGAAACATTACATCCACCCAATAAAAGTTTACATCCTAGTCGGAATTCCCAAAATGATTGCATCAATTTATTTGAAAAAGAATATAATAAGTCAGAAACTCTCAATCAATATCAAGAATTCAAACACCAGAAATGTGCCTTAAAGCAGCAATTTGAAACATTACTTCCGCCCAATGAAAGTTTACAACTTAGTCAGAATGCCCAAAATGATTGCATCAATTTATTTGAAAAGGAATATAATAAGTCAGAAACTGTCAATCAAGATCAACAATTCAAACACCAGAAATTTGCATTAGAGCAGCAATTTGAAACATTACACCCGCCCAATGAGAGTTTACATCCTAGTCAGAATTCCCAAAATGATTGCATCAATTTATTTGAAAAACAACATAATAAATCAGAAGCTGTCAATCAAGATCAACAATTCAAACACCAGAAATGCGCATTAAAGCAGCAAATTGAAACATTACACCCGCCCAATGAGAGTTTACATCCTAGTCAGAATTCCCAAAATGATTGCAGCAATTTATTTGAAGAACAATACTTGTATAAAAACTCGGAAATTATAAATCAAGAAGTGAGGCCCAAAAACCAGAAATATGCATTTAAACAAACATTTAAGATATTACCTTCGCCTAATAAAAGTATCCAGATTAGTCGGAATTCCCAAAATGGTGGCAACAATTTATTTGAAGAACAATATGATCGGTCGAAAACTGAATATCAAGATCTAGAGTTCAAAAACCAGAAATGTGCCTCAAAACTACCATTGGAAACGTTAGAGACGCACAACGAAAGTTTGCAGAGTAGTCAGAATCCCAAAATTGAACAAACAATTTTATGTGAAGAACAATACAAAGAGAGGAAAACTAAAAGTCAAAACCACCAAGGTGCCTTACTAAAATTGGTTAAAGAACCAAGAGTTCAGAATTGTACTTCCAAAGTCAAACCCATTATAACAAAAGAGAAATTGTATACTGTAAAAGAAGAACAGGATTTATTAGATGATCAGAGTAATGCTTTACAAACCGGTACCAATGACGAACAGCTCAATTTATTGGGAAAACATCAGCAGAGATCCAAAGATAAACAACTTGAACTATTAGATGGGCAATTTAATTTGTGTCAGGAATCAAAAGACACGGTTTCAAAAACAGCGAAACCTGTAAGTCACCCTAAAGGTGATCATGCATTCAAATTAGATAAAATGGTGATCATGAATTTGTTGGATCCAAATAAAAAACATGATGAAGTTGAAAACAAATATATGAACTTAAAACGGGAAACTACGAGCAGATTAAGTAGTAACTATAAAAAGAATAATACTCTCGGGTCGAATAAACCCCCAAAATCCAAGGATTCACTTAAAAACGCGATAGTCACAGATCTATCTCATAGAGATAAACTAAGATTAAATTGTCTTCAAGTAACAAAACCCACACAAAACACAACCCAGGGCTTCAAAAAACCTCTCGAGAAGTGCTTACTAGGTCATAAAGCAAAATTAAAACGTGAATTGGGTTTTGGTTCGCAAACTAAAAGTCAAAAACATCAAGATTCCTTATTAGAAAAAGGACATAAACAATCAATAGTACACAATACTATATTACAAGGCAATCTTAATGTCGAAAACGAGAGATGTTGTACAACAAAAGAAGATTATGAATTATTGGAGGTTGAAAATACTGAATTTCAAAAGCAGACTGAAAAAGAATACAGTGTAAAGTCCCGCTTTCGGACGTCAGCTCACTCCCAAGTAGGACCGGACAAAACCACGGTACTCCAGAAAGAAGCATACTTTCAGGAAAGGACACTTAGTGGGGAAAACGAAATGAAAGCAGGCGATTTCAAGTATACCATTTTCAATTTACAAAAGCTATATGATTTAAAACAAAGCCCAAAAGGTGACGATCAAAGACTCTGTGATTGTTCCAAAAACTTGATGAACTCACAAGAAAAAAATCAATTGCAACAGGGATACCCGATGGACTTTGTTACTAACTATATGGTCGCAAAAAGTTATAAAAACCCAGGTGGATGCGAAGAAGAAGTCGTGGTCCCCCGTAATGGATTACAGCAAAAGGGTGAAAAAATCAGGCAATGGCAAAAGACATTTTCACAATCACAAACGAATAGCTATAAACTACAAAATATCTTAACGTCAGAACAGGAGAAGTGTCACCTATTGAGGACATATCTTGAACAACAAAAGAGTCAAAATGAAACAACTACACATTACCTAGATACCTTCAAAGAAGAGGGCATGGTTCATCAACTGAGTCATCATGACAACGCGTCAGAAACCGACATAGCTGATCAATGCAAGACATTAAAGGGGAAGTTCCAAAAACTAAATTTCAAAAAATCTCCGACCCAAATAAACTTCGAATTAAATCAATTTAAACAAAACCGTGCCAAATTAATTAGGGACTCCAGCGAATTGCAAGGCGACCCAGAGTACGAAAAGCAAGGTTTGCAATCAGAAAAGGAATGCCCAGAAATGCCAACGGAAGTGGCATACTGGAAGTCACAGTGTGATGCTCAGAGCAAGGCCCTTGATTCAACAATAAACCACTCAAAGATTGACAAAAATATTGGCAAAAAGTGTAAAGGAAGTAAAAACGCAGCAAAAAACAAGCTGATTCGTATCAACAGAGAACCAGACAAGCCGAAATATCAAAAATTCCAAGAAGAGCCGTATAAGAAATTGACACAAAAGACATCTCCAGTTGGATTCTGCCTCGTCGAAAAACCATTGAGTCATGCCATGCAAAAACAACCAGTTAAGGAGAATTCCCCTACAACAATTCACAAAACAGACAACATCATCCTAAATCGTCCATCCGTATGTCTCACCTCGAACGAACACAAATTTGGAGATATCATCCTACAAGCTAACACCCCGCAAGAACATAGCAACGCAAGTAAAAGAGGGCTTCTACCCTTTAATGAATCTCTGGTTCAACTCATTGAATATAACACTCCAACAGCAGCCCACATAGACGTTCCCATGCAAGGGCACAAATGTGTTAAAGAACAATGCTCTGTATTGAGGTCGCGTTTGCATGAGAAGACTCAAGAATGCATCTACTACAAAACAAAATTTAGCACGCTTTACGTAGATTATATAGAGTTACAAGATCACTGTACGTTAATAGAGACTATATTAGCCGACGAAAAATGCATCGATCTAGAAAAGACGTTAATGACTCAGACAGTGCAATATAAATCGAGCCAGGCATCAATTACTACCTTCAAGAAACCTTTGATAGAAAATAGACTAAACAATTGTATCTGTGAAAAGAAGGTAAGAGAAAGTGATCTCACGCAACTGCACAAATCTTGCGCGAGTTATAAAGTCAAATATAAAAAAGTAAAAGAGAATCTCTTGGAACTACAGAAGCACTGCGACAAAATCAATAAAAGTCTAATCAATGGAAGGCGGGAACAAGTACAGCTCAAGAAAAAATCCATAGAATGGGTAAGTTACAAGCACACCTCAAGAAAAAATGGATAAGTTACTATTTATTATTTCTTATATTTATAAGGCCGACTCATGCCTCCATCAAGTAAGCAATGTCCCAAATCATATGGGGAGACAACTGGGCCTCGTGTTCACAACGGACCCACACAAGTCCTCAGTTGCCCCTAGTCCACACGGCCTCTCCACCATTGATAATTACCACCCCCCGCTGCTCTTATCCATATATCCTGATCATGAATCCCAGCCTTCTCTACCTCATGACAGCTTTTCCTACAACTTCCACAAAGCTAACTTCCGCCTTTTAAATGAGCATCTTAGCAAAACAGCGTTTCGCTTTGATCATTTGGGGGTAGAAGAAGCTACTGCCGCTCTCTATAAGGAGATCTACTATGCCATCGCCTTATATGTCCCCTATTCTCGTCACAGGTCATCGGTTTCATCGCCGCCATGGTACAACCGCACACTCCGCGCTCTTAGGAACAAGAGAAATAACTTGTTGAACATTTTCCTCAAAACGCGTTCCTTCCAAAACTACTCTAACTATCTCGGTTCTTTTTATAAATTTTCCGAGCTCTACACCAACTACCTTACAAAAACACCATCTAATTTGATCAATGACCCCAAATCGTTTTTCCACTTCATAAACTACAAACGTAAATCCGACGCCTATCCTAACTCCTTTTCTTATGGCGCGACTACTTCACCCGACCCTCTAACTACTGCCAATCTATTCGCTTCGTTTTTCAATAAATCCTTCACAGACATCTCCTTCGAACCCAATCCGTCTAACTTAAAAGACTTGCCCGAATTCTCCCTCGGCCCCTTCACCTCTCAAATTATTCAGCGTCACGTAGTTGAGGAGAAATTAAACTTACTCAAAGACGAGTTCAGCCCTGGGCCTGATGGACTCCCGGGTGTATTTTTAAAGAAATGTTCCACTTCTCTTTCCCTCCCGATATCAATGATATTCAATCTATCCCTTTCACAAGAGATCTTCCCTAGTATTTGGAAATCCTCCTATGTCACCCCTATACATAAAAATGGACCTAAAAACGATATAAGCAACTACCGTCCCATCGCCAAACTGTCTGATATCTCCAAATTGTTCGAAGGAATTATTTATAACGCGTTATCTTTCCGTTGTAAATCCATCATCTCATCCAACCAGCATGGTTTCCTTTCGGGCAGGTCGACCACAACGAATCTGATCGAGTTCTCATCCCATACTCTCCGTGCTTTAGAGAATGGCAACGAAGTTGATGTAATCACCACCGATTTCAGCAAGGCCTTTGACAAAATCTCCCATAATCTCATCCTTTTTAAGCTGTCCTCCCTAGGATTCGAACCCCTATTGATCAAGTGGTTATCTTCTCATCTGAAAGATCGATCCTACCGTGTCAAATTCAGATCCTCGCTGTCCAATCCTTTTCTTCCCACGTCAGGCGTTCCACAAGGCAGCCATTTATTTATCCTTACCATCAATGATATTGACTCCATTATTAGATACTCATCCATCTCCCTCTATGCGGACGACGCCAAACTCTACAAAATGACCATCTCTCCTCTCGACTCCTCACTTCTTCTAACGGACCTCGACAGCTTCTCAACTTGGTGTCCTAATAACTGCCTTGAACTCAACGTTGTCAAATGTCACTCCATCACCTTCTCCCGCAAACATCCTCCTGCCCAACCACGTTTCTACTTCCTGCTAAACCAGCAGGTATTATCTGTACCCTCGATATGCGACCTCGGGATTTTATTTGACAGGGAGCTTAGCTTCATCCCGCATATTGATTATATTATTCTTAAGGCCAACTCTGTCCTTGGGTTTGTGAAACGCTGGTCTAAAGAATTCTCTAACCCTTACGTTTCCCGTTCTCTCTACATAGCCTTCGTCCGCCCCCTTCTTGAATACGCCAGTCAGGTCTGGTCCCCACACTACTCGTCCCATGTACGCAGAATCGAAAGCGTGTAACGTCGTTTTCTGCGTTTTGTCCTCCGCGGACTGAACTGGGCGAATCCTCGGATTCTCCCACCATACACAAGCCGGCTCCATCTGATCAACTTCAACACACTTGAGGAGGGCAGAACTCATGCCGATATCCTTTTCGTCCACCGTCTCCTTTCAGGCACAATCAACTGCCCAAGTTTGCTCTCCATCATTCCACTTCACACCAACCCCCATAACCTGCGAAACCCTCGTCTCTTCTATCTGCCCCCCACCACACTTCTTACGGCTCTTATGAACCCATTTCGCGAATGCTCGATGGGCTAACTCCTTCCCTACCTCCTTCGATTTCAACTTTACCTCTACTGCTCTCAAACTTCATATCCTCTCTTTCCCCTCCTGACCTCCCCACTCCCCGTCTACACTCTTACATCCTGTACTAAGCGAGGTGAATGAATGAGTGATAATTGATGTATAAACTCAGTAACCAACTCGTCAAACATACCCTCCCCCCTCTTTTTTTTTTGTTTTCAATCATAGTTTATATATATAAGAATAGTTTTAAGTTTTATCGCTTGTACTAAGCTGAATATATGAGGGTTCTGCCCTCACTAAACTAAAACTAAACTATAAAAATATTCGCATGGCAACTCAAACGATATAACTACCAAAATGTTCAAAGTAAAGACTATTCCAAAATTTGCTTGCTAATTTCCATATTAAATTAAACGCATACAATTGACGGTATTATTTAAAAAAAACACAAAGGTCAAACCTTAGCCACCTACAGTTTGATAATTCGTGCTGATCTAAATGTATACATATAGCGTTCGCGACGATAGTGAAGAGCGTGTGAATCGAACCGACGCTATGGCGGTTAGAATCACTAAAAGATAGAACCAAACCCTCAACACATCAGTCCATTTGTTACAACGAAATGTTAAAATGAGTGCGAGGGAGGAGCGAAAAGGCGGAGAGTTGAAAACGTTCTTCTTTTGTTTATGCAACTTTTATTACTTTAATAGTTTCATTTATTGTTTTATCTTAAAGCAATGGACCCGCTATTTCGTGGTAAGGCTGCATCCCTTTGCTTCGCTACTTAACTCTAATCTATTCAGAGTAAAGGGCCCGCTGTTCCGTTGCAAGGCTGCAGTCTTTTACTCTGATCGATTAATCTCAATTTAATCCCTTGGCAACCATTCCTTTTATACCCAGAGTACTGGGGCAGAATCGCAAACGAGGCATCTAATTCTTCTGACCCCAAGCGCAAGTCATTTATTTAATTTCGGGTTTGACCCCTATTCAGTACAACTGCCCGGCATGAGTCCTTCGCTTCGCTTAACTGATATTCGGACTTAATCGATCCACTTAAGGGGACATTCCGGTTTGTCGGGTCAAAAAATAGGTTATTTTCATGATTTTTTTAAAGAGAAAGTATTAAAGATATAACAACAATTTTTTTTTTAACATTTTATTTATCTTTCGACTACGTTTGTAAATTTTGTCGAGTCACTCCGGAACCGGAAACCCCTCCCCACTTCCAGGTGTTCAAAGTTTCCCATCCGTTCTGCTCGTGTAAGGGTTATTTTTGTCCCCGGTGAAGAAATATAAAAAAGGGAAAAAGTTTATTAAACTTAAATACATTTAGCCCAATGTGAGTGAAAAAAATTTTAAAATTGATAAAAAACAACAAAATGGCGGACTATTGAAAAAATTTGATTTATCGGCCCTTTTTTACTCCATTTTTTAGTTATAACTAAAAAAATAAATAAATAAATAAATAAATAAGTAATTCACTCACAATTTGCGTGTGCTTGTTAGAAATATGTGTGCGAACTTTCATAAGAATCGCATGCACCGTTTTCATATTATCGCTTACACCGCACTCAAAAAAGTCGTTTCGAGAAAAACGCATTCAAACTTTGGAGGTAAATTAGACAAAAGATAAAAGTGATTTTTTTCATGAAATCATCGGGATTTTTTATACTAACAGCTAGACATCTATTCCTGGACCATAAACAATTTCTTCCACGACTTCGAATTGGTCCTCCAGTTGCATTTACGCCTTTTTCCTCGCTGTTCGTGCCTCGTGCGAGTTGTATACTAGGCTGCGGTCAGCGTCTTGCAGCCGATCTCTGTCCCTCTTGTTCGTAAACGCTCTCGCAGCGTACCCAATTTTGATGCCCATGACTAGCATTATTAGCAATACAGCTGCGATAAGAGCCGCAACTTCAATAATTTTCTTACCACTGTATGTGTGTTTTGGCGCCATTTGCCAGATAGTAGCATTGAAATTTTCGTTGTTAATTTGCGTGAAACCTCCCTTGCATTCTTTTAACAAATCGGGAGCTGTCAGTTTTACGTAAACGGGGTAAATAGCTGTTCGTACTTTAGGATCCAAGGGACGTTCTCGCCACCATTTTTTTTTTTTTTTTGGATCCAAGGGACGTTTGTCGTGGTGGAACTTTGACAGCTCATTCGCAGCTTCCGCGCGTTTCCATTTGCGCCATGACTCTGGGCGCTCTGGACAGTTTTGATGTTGCGGATTTTCATGGGTTGATATTTTGTGTTAGTATGTTGCCCAAATTTCTTTCGCCAATTCTTTAGCAGAGTGAGCATTGCGTCTAATCGCAAGTTCGTAATAAGTCGTCAGTTCTGTTATGTTTCCCGTAAGTTTGCCAGGACCAGCTCCTCCTAATTGGTCTGTTTTTTTGTTGTTGCTTTTTTTTATGACAGCGCGTAATTGCGAACCGTTTCGCTTTCCCACGTGATTGATACAATCGGCCTTTACAACATTTGGAAATGATTTCTGCATCGCATTCATTATTTTTACATCCCCGTCTCCAACGTACCTTTCGTAAATGCGGCCGTGCAGATCAAAAGCGCGCTCAAACATCTCTAACATTCCGTCAGGCTCCATTTTAGCCGAACTTCCATTGTGATCCAATGTGCAAACTGGTTCGTGCTCATCCCACCAAGTATCATATTCAGGGGTGCCTTTCTTTATTTTCATAAGGCAAGCTTTGGCAATAACGCGATTTCACAGTAAGATCAAGAACTTTGTTTGTTTTGTTGCCGATCAATGTCATAACGCCATAATTAGCAGTATGACCCCTTTTGCTCCAACTACCACCTCCAGAAGCAGTAAATGTTTTATCTTCACTTTCATCAGTTTTTTCTTTTTCTTCTTTGCTAGCCTTTTTTATCACGGAAGAAAAAAAGCCGATACAAGCAGTGTGTGCATTGTCGAGTGCAGCGTAGTAGATGTGTTTCGCAAATTCGCCAATATCCATGAGTGAAGTGAAACAATGTAATCCATTTAACCCGACACCCAAGGTGCGCATTACGAATACTATTCTACGATTAATTTCGTAGGCTTTGTTGGCGATTCGTGGGCAGGACTCGATGACCCTCTCAGCACAGTTGCATTCGACGATCAGTTTGAATCCTAGGCCTTTCTCAGATTTTTTGAAAAGTTTATCGAACCCTCACAGTTTTTACACGTTATAATGTTTGAAAGTTCGGAAAAAACTGAAAAAAAAAGTTACATCACGTATGCTGCGGTCACTGTGACCGTTGGAGCGAAGTCGGGCGATGTAGCCAATTTTTGTGCCGATGTAGTCGCATACTCCGTTTCCAGTTCGTTTACAGTTCCCATAAATCCTTTTCGTTTTTTATATCGACTCCCTGGACGCACCTCTGACTTACGTGAACCTTTAACGTTTTTAAACATTATGTTAGAAAAATTTGCCGTTGAAAAACGTATGAAACGGACGCGTAAACGCGAGCACTGCACGCTCTGAGACAACGTTTACACTAAATCCTTTTTCCTTCTCATGAAAAAGAAACAAAGAAACATCAAAAATACCTACCCCACGACGTCACCGATAGGAACATCTTCCATAGTCACCAAACAAAAAAAAAAGCCAAGGGCACCGTGCAACAGGCAAGTTAGTTTCATATATATGAAACTAACAAAAACTCAGGCAATCGCAGGTCACACGCAGTATGCCCGAATGTAAAAACAACATACACAGGAGCGACTATCCATTACCGCTTATGAACATTTTGTTCAGACTCACAAGATTTCGACATATTCAAAGAAGTGGCAGTTGGCCCAAGCCAACAGCAAAGCAAATTAATGCCCATAAGTGGATATTCTCCATCTTTCTAAATACACGGTAGTTGCCACCTATGATACGAATTTGTATCCGCGGGACACCCGACCCTTTAATGACCTATAACTTTGGAACGGCCTAAGATTTCGTTTCCAAATTTTAACATACTATTTTTGGAGGATACAACTATCGATTAAGCAAAAAAATTGCTTTTTTGAACCGAACAAACCGGAATGTCGCCTTAAAGTGTGGTGGCCCTCGTGCAATTCGTATCGCTTAATCCAGTGGCGTTTCGTTGTTATGCATGTGCGTGCCCTTCGTACGTCTCAGCAATTTAACGAAGATTCTGTCAAACGTGTTATATAATTCATCATTATCATCGGCACTACAACCGGGATCCGGTCTTGGCCTTATTTAGCAAGTCTCTCCACCTGTCCCGATTTCTAGCCGAGGTCATACAGTTTTGGAGTTCCAGTCCCTGGACGTCGTGGTCTGCGTCGACAAGGTCTGCTGCGCTGTCGGGTTTCATACATCCTGCTACAAAGTAATTTCCGGGCAGGCTCCTCTTCGCTCATTCCAACGCCAGGTTTAAGAGGAGGCAGGTCAGAACGTCCCCATGTCGGAGTCCATTAAAGATGTTTATTGGTTTGGACCCAAATCCCCGTATTTTTACTTGACTAGTTACGTTAACCTACAAGGTCGTATCAATTTGTTTGGAATGCTTAACTCTCTCATGGCATTATATAGTTCTACCCTGGCTATGCTGTCGTAGGCGGCATTAAAGTCTATAAATAGATGATATAATGAAATCTTAAATTCCACACATTTTTCCATCGTCTGTCTAAGAGTGAATATCTGATTAATCGCTGATTTGCCTGGGATGAAGACACACTGATATTGACCAATGATGGCTTTAGCGCATGGGGCTATCCAATCTTGTGGGATAGTGGAGAGTGTCTTATAGGCGATACTCGGCAATGTTATACCTCTGTAGTTGCTGCACACTGTGATATCTTCCTTCTTATGTATGGGGCAAATTATTCCACGACGCCAATCTTTCGGCGCCTTCTCTTGCTCCCATACGCGTACCTAGACTTCATGAACTGTGTGATATAATGCTGTCCCTCCCTGTGTGATCAGCTCAGCTGGTATGCCATCAGCTCCGGGGGCTTTATTTGATTTGAATTGTCTTATGGCCTTTAATGTTTCCTCAACGCTTGATGGCGGAAGCATTTGGTCTTGATCTTACATTGGAGGAGCCTCCAATTCTTCTGTGAGCTGACGATTTAGTAATTCATTGAAGTGCATTTTCCATCGCTCCAGAATGCCTGCAGGATCGGTGATCAGATTACCCTCTTTATCCTTGCAGTAAGTGCAGCGTGGTGTGTACCTCGTTCTCTACTTTTCTCTATTTCACAGACTACATTTTTTCCCTGGCCTTTTTCTTTTTTGTCTGTGGAGTCTTTTTTCCGATCTTCGCAGTTTCTTGTATTTCTCCTCGCGAACCCGCGCCCTATGAGTCTGTTGCATTGTCCGGTATGTAGCATTCTTACGTTCAGTCGCTAGTCTGCCCTCACCATCAAACCAGTCACTTCGATCTCGACGACTACTGCCTAAGATGGAATTGGCATTACTAATGACAGTATGCTTAAGGCGTTTCCAATTCTCTTCTATGCCCGGCATTCTGGCCTCGGAACTTAATCTCCCTCCATCCAGCTCTTCGAGGGCGGATGCAATACGTCTATGTAAGGCAATCCGAACTCGGGAAACTCTACCAACAAGATAGTGATCCGAGTGGACGTTAGCACATCGGTACGTTCGTATCGTCGTCAGGGTCGAGGAATGGCGGCGATCTATCAACTCGTGGGCATCAATGCTGTGCATTCCGAACGGTATCTTAAGATGCCATAAATGTCTGGCCCGGAGGAAACTACTTGATATTGCAGCTAAGGAAAACGCTGCGCTGCATGAGTTCTCATAAGAGAATCGCCGTCGAATGCGGTCACAATTAGAGCTCTCAAGCCTAAGAGAATGGCAATGAAGGTGGGATTCTTATACCAAAGGAAGATGGACCTATGGCGTTTCTAACAGATACACACATAATATACAAGCAAATAGTGAAGAACGCCGAAAGAAAATCAAATAATAAAATGCATCACCGTATACCAAGGAATAATAAAGCAATTCCACATCAGTACACTCAGAGTTTATAAATCGAATTCGTACACGCGGCAGTATCCTGATGCTTCAATGCTTCGCTTCTCACCCGTTTTATTGTATGTTTAATTCACCTTCTTCATTATCCTTGCGAAACGCTACAATGGCGCAAGGCTAATAACCTTGTCCAGAAAAACAATATATTATGGAAAGTTTAACAAGCCTCATACTTGTTAAATAAGGCCAAGGCCGGATCCCGGTTGTAGTGCCGATGATGATGATGATCATGATGAAACGCTACAATCCTCTCGTGTGATCTCATACACAACACACAATCTCCAATAGGTAAACAGGACTTTAAAACTACGATCACGACTTCCACATAGATCACCGGCACACTCGCCTGCTCCGACGTTCTCTCGCTCGCTCGCTCCTCGCTCCGTCGTTCTCACACGAAGTTGATCGTAACAAAGTTACTGAAAAGGGAGGAGTAGTGTGGTGTTTCTAACAGAGCGCACACAATAAGAAAGAAATTTGAATAAGCAATAGCATCAGAGTCGTATACCATAACGATAACATAACAATTCCGCATCAGTTAAATTTACTTGGGTTTAGAAATCAAATTCGTACACGCTGCGGTGGCCTGATGTGTTGAACATTGGATCAAGTTTTAGTGATTCTAACTATCATAGCGTCAGTTCGAATCACACGTTCTTCACTATCGTCGCAAAACGCTGTAGACCCACACCATAATACCTGATATAGAAACATGGGTAATGAGAAAATTTGACGAGCTGGACTACCACCTGACTCAGCTGATATCAGGACATGGATGCTTTCAGCAATACTTGCACAAGTATAAACATGTCAATTGCCCATACTGCTTGTACTGCTACGGCAAAATACAAAATGCGGAACACGTACTCACAGTGCGTGTACATTGCCTAAGATACGAGACCGCACGAATGATTTATGAGACAGGCCGTTATTCCGACAGGAGAGGAGAATACATCCTAAATTCCAAACAAGTACAAGTAACAACGGACCGTAGCAAATAATATTCTATGTGACATGGTGCAGCAGTTGCGGCGCGACGAGCGGAGTAACAGGTAAACTCTGTCCCGCACCGCGAAGGAGTCTTTAAACGAAAGTTCCAGGGGGATCAACGAGAACAAGTGCTTGGCGGAATGTGGTTTTAGTCGGTAAAAATCTGGCATGCCCTTTGGATCGTTCGAGAGGTACATTTTGAAGTATTCCATCTTCCTACCGAAACCAAAAAGGAAAAAAAAACACACGTACGCATACACACACCCACGGTCCGTACTTGCCAAAAGAAATCCACATACACCGACCAAAGCGCTGATTATCAAATGCCAAAGACGTAGTCTGTGCTTACTGCCATACTCAAGACCGACCGGCCTTCCACGATTTTATTCCTATTACCCCTCCATCTTTGTATTGTCGTTAAAGGCCGCATGCATTACCCTGGTAAAAGCTATAAGTAGATAACCCTTCCGAGTTTAAGCTACCCCGAGACTGAGTCTCACGAATGAGGGGATTCTCATTGCTTCATACAACCAGAACACAGAGATTATGACATAATTGTCCTTGTCTCGTGTAAGTCGGCCATTCTACCACCCCTTTTCTGAATTCAGTATTATGATTACAACTCAGAAGATATAAGAGTATAAATATGTATTTTTTTCGAATTACAGGAACAAAAGGAACGTATCTTATATGAGCGTATTGCACAACAGAATGAGACTTTTGAAAAGTCGATGAACGAAAAAATGTCAGAAATACTATCTCTTCAGCAAAAACTTACTCTCTTACTGACAGAAAATGCACAACACATAAAACAGGGAACTAAAGCTGGATATAGCGAATGCCATAAACAAAAGGTAAATGCTACAAAATATATTTGGTAAATGCAAATTTAAAAAGTAAGTTTTTTTTATTGTAATATTTCTTTTGTTGTAAGACAAAAAATTCTTGTTTGACGGAAAAACTTGAATCCTGTTATAAATCTCGAGAGGAAGATAGACGACGCCACCGGATTAAAGCACATGATAAACGAAGAATTGCACTGTCATAAGAGAGGCCGGAAAATGTTTCCAGGAAGACCCTTCGCTTGCCTATACATAACCTGAATAGGTTTATTAACTTTTTTAGGTGATGAATAAAGAATGACGTTTTGTACTCGTAGATATTTAATTTATTTTTACTCAAGATATTCTGACCACCACAGCCCATGGCACGAACATACGAGATTATGTACCAATTTCGCAACACCTGTCGACAGAAATGTTCCTGCCTTCAGAAAAGTAACCTTTCTACATAATGGTGACACCTTTTTGATATAATAATTATTATGTGGAGGAAAAGAAATCTATCGTCTTTCGCATGGGTGTCAGAAGTAATCGCCTTTGTGTGTCCGGTGGTTTCCCTTGTGTGTTCAATCATTTGTATTGGGAACCAACAATCGGTATAAAACATATCAGTCAATACTACAATAATGCGATCTATTTCAAATCCTCTTTTTTTTCATAATCTCCACGGAAAAAAATTTCTCCTAGCTAAAAACTAAAGCCCGCCATTATCGACTTTAATGCAATAAACGAAAGGCTACGCCCTCTTCGCGTGCGAGGCAAGTTTAAAAACATAAGCCTCATAAACGTTCACGGACCTACAGAGGAGTCCCTTGTCGACAAAAAGGAAGAATACTACGAAAACGTCGAACGGGCCTTCAATGCCTGCCCAAGATACGATGTGAAAATCGTACTTGGTGATTGGAATGGGAAAAAGGGTCGGGAGCCGGTTTTCGGGCACTACGCAGGTTCCCACAGTTTGCATGAGAACACTAATGACAATGGACTACGAGTTATCGAACTAGCAGCATCAAAAAACTTGCTCGTTACAAGTACTAGGTTTCCGCGCAAAGATATCCACAAAGCCACCTGGGTATCACCTGATGGAACTACTCGCAACCAAATTGACCTCGTGTTGATAGATCGCCACCACTCCTGGAGCCTGATGATGGTACGAACGTACAGTGGTGCCAACGTTGACTTGGATCACTAGCTTGTTGGTATAGTTTTCCGAGGGCGGATTGCCTTACGGAAACGTATTGCATCCGCGGATCAAGTTCGAATCAACACGGGTGCCTTACGCAATGAGGATACCAGTAACACATTTGGTCATAAGGTATGACTCGCCCTCGGAGAGCTCGATGGAGGTAGAGTAAGTCCTGGGACCAGAGTGCCGGGCGTAGAAGAGAAATAGACACGCCTTAAGAATACTGTCATTAGTACTGCCAACTTCATCTTAGGCAGTAGTCGTAGAGATCGGAACGACTGGTTTGATGATGAGTGCAAACTAGCGACTGAACGTAAGAATGCTGCATACCGGGCAATGCAGCAGTCTCATAGGGCGCGGATGCGCGAGGAGAAATACAAAGACCTCTGAAGATCTGAAAAAAAGACTTCACAGACAAAAGAAAAGTGCCTGGGAAAAAACCTTGTCTGTGAAATAGAGAAAAGTAGAGAGCGAGGACCGCACCAGACGCAAAAGTTCTACCAAATAATCCACAGTATGACGCAGTACACACTACGCTGCACTTACTGCAAGGATAAAGAGGGTAATCTGATCACCGATCCTGAAGGCATTCTGGAGCGACGGGAAGTGCACTTCAATGAATTGCTAAATGGTCAGCTCACAGAAGAATTGGAGGCTCCATCAATGCAAGATCAAGACCAAATGCTGCCGCCACCAAGAATTGAGGAAACATTAAAGATCTTGTCTGCGATGGAGGGATGGCGTAGACCAGGACGCCCAGAGCCCGGGAGTGCCAAACTGGATGACATCGGCTTGAAATTAGAACCGATGGAGAGATTTGTTAAATAAGGCCAAGAACGGATCCCGGTTGTAGTGCCGATGATGATGATGACGATGATGATGATAATGATGATGATGATGATGGTGATGATGATGATGATGATGATGATGATGATGATGATGATGATGATGATGATGATGATGATGATGATGATGATGATGATGATGATGATGATGATGATGATGATGATGATGATGATGATGATGATGATGATGATGATGATGATGATGATGATAATGATGATGATGATGATGATGATGATGATGATGATGATGATGATGATGATGATGATGATGATGATGATGATGATGATGATGATGATGATGATGATGATGATGATGATGATGATAATGATGATGATGATGATAATGATGATGATAATGATGATGATAATCATCATGATGTCATAAGCAAGGCACGATTTTCCAGATTATGTGTTGTCTTCCTGTTGCAATCGTAGAACATTCAAAAGCGATATGCGCCGACGCGTTAGTTAACGTCTGACTCATGTAACAAATAAAGATACGAACACATCTGACTCATGTAACAGATAAAAATTCATCCCTAGATAAGAACATGTGAGATAACGTCTGCCTCATGTAACAGATAAAGATACGAATACATTCCTAGATACGAAAACATTAGATTACTCAGGCTCCATATCTTCCCCGCCGCGACAAAGTAAGTTGAAAAAGTATAAATAGGAATAAGACCATTTTGTAAGTGCGTAGTATTATTGTAACAACAATGAAAGTAAAGTCGATGCTCCTCGAGCAGAAGAAAATTATTTTTATAAAACAATAATATATACCAAACATAACTCGTTCTTGACTATCCTTTGAATTTTCTTCCTCTTGAGTTATAATGCGAATACGGAAATTGCAATAAAGAAATGGCGTTGGAATCTCGCTACAATCGTTTACGACACTAAATGTAGCTGTGGTAGATTAATAACGCGCGCTGTGCTTGCACGTGACTTAAACGGATGATATCGAGATGGCTTCACATCCCAATTTCTTTTATTGCCACATTTCTTTACTCGTGATTCAGTGTCCTTGGTATCCTCAAGCAAGCTATATCTATAACGTTTCTGACGATAATGAAGAGCGACGCTATAACAGTTAGAATCACCAAAAGATAGAACCCATCCGTAATGCATCAGACCACTGCCGCATGCACGAATTCGATCGTTATATTCTAGTACACTTAACTGATGTGGAATTGCTATGTTATTGCTATGATTCCATAGCTTTCGGTGTCGTTGTTCTTCACTATTAGTTGTGTGTACATGTCTACTTGAATGGAATAAAACACATCTCCTGTAGTTGATAGTTTAGTTTATTTTTATTCTTAAATTCCTTGAAACAATGAACAGTTGTTAGATGTGTTCCAGTATTCCCTGGCATCGGGCTTGTATTACGATTTATTGTTTACCCTTAAACTCTAGATTTAAACATCTATAAATTACAGTCTAATAACAAATGCATTGATCTTTAATTATTGTTATCTTCTCAAAAATATGATATTCGATTAGTTTTAGTTCATTAGGCTATGACAACACTGACAGAATTGGCATTTATTTATCGGTAGTCTTGCGCTTTCTACTCTACAACTCCCTTAGCTTCTTTTATAAAGCAACAATTTAACAATTAACAATAAAGCGAATCGTATCTCTACTTCAATCTATTTTAAACTTGACGTGTTGAACTCCATTTCGATTTAAATTTGTTTTTAGAAAAAACGATTGGAATTTATGAAAAAATGGGAATAAAAATCGAAGGAAGAAAAAACAGCTTTTTTGGTTTGTGACTGTACTACATAACGGCATTCTAACTCGCCCCTAGGGGGCGCACAAAACACGAGCATTCACATGGAAGACGAATTCATGGCTGACTTATTCCTGTCTGCACAGCAAAGACACGAACCGAAACAGCCTCATCCAACTTAAAAGCTTCGACTCAACAAAACTGTCCTCAACCGTAGACGTCGTCATGCTAACATGCGACGATGACGACGACTTGCTTGCTCGTTTGTGCGACTTCACTGCTGGGGAGCCCATTTTCTGACGACTGGTGTAACTCTAGATCGGCTGGAACCTGAAAAGAATAGAAATACAAAGCCATAATTATTACTCCAGACCTTTTTATACATTTGAATAATGAATGAGACGAAGAATCAATCGGATTTGAAACTACAGGTTACAAATGGAGGTCAACCACATTCAAATATGATTCTTCTTCATCTCTAAATAACATATTGCGTAACAGAACACCTATCGAAAAGTATCTAATCTATCTACCGTCTATTGAATGCCCGAAAATCTTGACCCAATTGTAGAGTTTCTGTAGTAAAGACCAAACATCCGGATTGGTTCGACAACAAATTGGTTATGACCTTGTGGAAGCAGAGAACACTTGTCCCACTTACAGATGCCTACCTGAAAAGAGCCAATTTCATTGATGGCACAGTACAAGTAGTCCAAGTACGTCTGTGCTTAAGGGAGACATTGGAAGCAACCGATACCATGGAACCATATAGGATCATCGCCCACGAATGTACGTGTAGCTCCATGAGAAGGTAATTTATTACGCACCGTGATGGTGGGAGAACATCTTCGGATTAGGGTTGCAACACATTTGATATGAAAGGAAAGTGGAGAGGTACTTACAAACGCACGTCGAGGGAATCGTGGATGGCGGACGAACAGGCGTAGTAAAGAAATCACTTAAGGGAGAAGGGTATCTACAAAGCGACAACCTATATAGCACAAAAGTGGCAGTGTCTTATTGCCGATTGAAAGTGGAAAAGTATTATTGGCCTCAAATTCATCATTTTCCGCCTGTTTCGACACGAAAAGGGACACGGAGGGATTTATATAATACACGTTTATATTGAAACCATTTCAGAGAAACATTTTTCAATAAGAACTTGACATAAATCCGTCAGATTATTGAGAAAAGTTAGTGGTTCTATAGCTGTTGGGAAGGCGGGCCATCCAAACACTATTTTTCTATACAAATATAGGCATAAAGGCGGATTTTGAGATACTCTTAAATGGGAAAGCACTGTACGAAGGAAGAAGGGATAGAGGATAAAGTAGCGATTATCATTTGTCTTGAATGTCTGGGAATTACAACGACAAGAAATCGCAATATTACGTCAGTGAATCGAACCCACGCAGTGACTAGTGAGAAGCGAAGCACCACTTCATAAGATCAACCACCGTAAGAGATCCATTATTTTGAACGATTGTTTAGTGAAACGAAAACGTTATGTTTATTGCTGTGATTTCTGGCTCTGATGGTTTATTTCTTCGATTGTCTTTTTGTGCTGTTCTTTATTGTGGTTAATGAAGTGACGTTTGTGTCTGTGCCCAAAGGCAAAGTAAGTCCACAGGACTGCATGGAAGATCCTTCGCGGTGGTTTAGCTAGCCTTGTGAGTAGGGTGAGAGAATATACTCACAGCCAGGCCGGCTTGTCGTAAGAGGCGACCAAAGGCCGAGTGGTAAGTGGGGTCCCAACCCCCTGCCGCCTGGTAAAATACCACCCCTTCAAGCTATAGGTTCCGTGAAATGGTCGGGACAAATCCGTGGACATCTTTCGGAGTCTGGCTGATGGACCGGTTCGAGCAAAGACTGGTTTAGGTGGTAAGTGGGTCCCAAGGTGAGATACCACCACGTCACGCTGTACATTCCGCGATATCGTCGGAAGAAATCTTCGAATATGCTTCGGATGTATGGCTGCTGATTAAAATGAAGACTGAGGAATTGTGTGAAATTTCTTTATTGTCTTTTCCCCCTCCCCGAATGACGATCGACTGGTGAAGCTTTTCGAACATCTTTCACGTACCATCGACTGAATACAGATCAACCACCCGGCTTCTGAAATTGTGGTTCTTGGCTATAATGGTACCTTCTGAGATAAAGAATTCCCGAAGTAAACTAGTTTCTCTTTCCGATCTCTGAGGAGAACTATATTAGGATGAACATCAAACAAATGTTTTGATAAATAACCAAACTCTAAACAATTTGTCACCGGTTCGTCTGCGAAACACTGTGAATGTTCAATTCGTAACCAGACTTTGTAACATCAGGCGTATCAATATTTGCGGAGATAAGTCATGATGTTGCCTTTTGAAATAAAGAATTCTGGAGATAAACTAGGTCCCATTTGAATCTCCGGGGGGACTATGGTGGCGGTTCCGCCAAACCCCAGTGACTACTTACCTAAAGAACCCCCATCCCTACAACCCAGTCTGCATAAGCTTTCGCTAAAAAAGAAAACTTATCGGTTCACACGTAATGTAACCGCATAATCAGGGAATCTTAGCCTTGAGTTGGCTATTCCCAGCCTAACATGTGTACAACTTGTTTGACTTTACGTCTCTTTTGTGGTAAGTAAAACATATCCTTAGTAAAGAGGATATCTACCACCACACCTCAAACTCACCCCAAACGAAGGTTTTATCGCTGAGTCAAATTACATCCGCAGACCAGCACGGTCGTTGTCGCCCCCGCTCTCCGTCGCGCGGCGGAGAAGCGTATATATACAGGAGTCGGGTCGTGAAAGAAGTGTTTCACCGTTTTCAAAATTTATAAAGATCAATTTAATGTGAAATAATAAGTTCTAAGTGAAGTATAAAAACACTAACATATGTAATAATGGCTGAGAACAAAGTGATTTGCATTTAAGGAATAAAACGGAATACACTAAATGTCTGTGTTTCATTTAACTTGTTTCCTGTGTTGTGAAGTTTTGTTTTGTGTCGCATTCCTTAGCGCGTGAACAATAGACGATGGGGGTGGAAGTGAACGGAGTGTCCGTGTTAGGCACAATACTTCCTCCCCACACAATGTCAG
Source organism: Microdon myrmicae (assembly GCA_963931805.1). Taxonomy (NCBI): domain Eukaryota; kingdom Metazoa; phylum Arthropoda; class Insecta; order Diptera; family Syrphidae; genus Microdon; species Microdon myrmicae. The sequence continues at coordinate 90,075,545 of OZ007497.1, forward strand.
GGGAATATCATCCAAATATTTTGATAAATAACCGAACCTTAAGAAATTCCTCATTGCGTAATCGATCTCGAAATACTGGCGACCATCGACTGATAACGGCATTTTGTAACATCAGGGGGATCGCTTTCCCCAATACGAATATATACTCCGGCCACCAATATTTGCAAACAGCGGAACCTGATATCCTCGTCCTAACTAAAATCCAGATCGATTCGTCAACTGATTCGATATATCTTCGTTGCTCAGGATACGATTTGCATTCGAGATTCCGTTTTATGGATGGAGTCTGTGTCTTCACCCGGTCCGATCTGGCTTACCAAAGGACAGAGGATCAACCATCCGTCTTCTGAAATTGTCGTCCTCGGCGATTTTATATGCACAATTCCGGCTGCTTGGTGCATTCTAACAGAACCGATGAGGCCGGGAGGCTGGCTATTAGCCGCAATTTGACTCAACTCGTGGAGGAGCCTACGCGAGTTCCCGATAATCGAGGTGATTATGGGAACACCCTAGATATGTGTTTGACATCCGAGCCGAGCATTTATACCGTGGAAGTTGTTACGTCACTGGGAAACCAACATCGCTGCTTCGAATCGATCGCGCAACCACTTGCATTTCAAACGAATAACCGATTTAAGAAGCTTCGCCACGTATGGAGGTATAGGGCTGCCAACTGGGACGATTTGCGAGATTTCTGCGCATCCTTTTCGACGTTGGAGGTGTGCTTGGTGACTCTGGTGTTAACGCATGCGCGGAGTCCGTCATGGAGATTATTCTCCTCGGGATGGAGATTTACGTCTCGCATTCCATAAAAACGAAATCCATCTGATAAACCTTGGTTTCAAGAGCGGTCGCATTGGATATCTCGAAGCCTTTTGACCTCGCCTGGCATGAAGCATTGCTTAGCAAGCTTCGTTCATACGTACTTTCCCAGCAGCTTTGTTACTGGACGAAGGACTTCCTAAAGGAACGATCGATCCGAGTTGTTATGGACGACGAGTGTTCGCATCTGTATCCTGTTAATTCTGGGGTGACTCAAGGTACTATTTTAACTCCAACCTTGTTGTTGCTTCATATAAGTGATTTGTTGGAGTCAATGGATAACCGAGTGTTCAGTTTTGCGAATGATAGTATGTTTATTTCCTCTTTTTCGAGTTATCAGCCGATTAGTGCGTTGACGCACCAGCTGAGATGTAGCCACATCGACTCTCTGAATCGGGATGTAGATAATGTCTTGCAGTTTGGAAAGACCAATCTCGTCGACTTCAATGCAAACAAGACACAATATATATGATGATGCCTGTCCTTGTTCAATCGAAGTTGACATTCAGTCTCCACGTGCCACCCCTGGATAGCTACTTTGGCACACTCCAAGTAGTGAACCAATGCATGCAGCGACATCCTGATAAGGGTTGGCGTAAGGCTAATACCCTTGCCCGGAAAACCGAATTATTATGGACAATTTAACATATCTCGGATATGGACTGGATACCGATGGAGAGACTTGCTAAATGAGGCCAAGATCGGATCGCGGTTGTAGTGCCGATGATGATGATGATGAAACAGAGTTGTATTCATGAATATCTAAGTGGACTAAGTCCGTCGGCGGATATTGATTACTCTCTCTCTCTCTCTGGAACGCAATACGTAAATTTAAATGCCACCTATAAGAGATGCGTAGGGACAGAGGGTACACCGATCTGAAGATAAAGTTGAAATATTTGAACAACATCTGTTTTCAGAGTTTAAACCGCACAACGTCCGCACTACTTCTGATCCCTCACTCAGCCATCAAACCAGTCACCACGGTGGACATTGGCCAAGAAATCGACAATAATCTGAACCACAAAAAAACACCAGGCATCGATGAAATATCACCTGGCGTATATAAGGAATTACCTCGAAAAGCTATTGTGGCGGTTCTATGAACCACACAAACCACTATTGGTCGAGATGTCGTCGTTCCACCAAGGAACACACTCACCTATAGCTATATAACACGTGCCCTCAAAAGTCCTCCTTTCCACCATTACAAAGGTAACATGCATCTGGGAGGCAACAACCCCACGTATCCACAGATATGCGGGTCACAAGTCCGACCAATTGTCCTACGCCTGCATGGCGATAGAAGGACGCAACAAACCGGCAAACATTGCCTTACCAAGAACATTTAATGCATTTCCCAAATTCCCTGTAAATTCCCTGTGAATTCTCTAACAATCATGCATTCAACGCATCATCCTAAATTCCTGAAAAGAATTCTTTACATCATACAGACATCATAAATTCGAAAACCTTATCGGCGCCCCTGTTAGCAAGCGTTCCCTGCACACGTGCACAGCACATTTCCCTGGTTTATCCCCGAGCTTGACAGCCTTTTGTCCTATCTACAAAAGCAATCTACGCATCTTGCGTCTAGCCGCCACGAATCGAATTCTTCAGCATACAAACGTGCAAACAAAATCCTTTTAGCACCGTTGTCCTAATTGCGTTGCAGGCTATTTACACAGCTGCACAATGTATCCTATGATGCCCCTTGTGCCTTCCTCTTTTCTCAATTTCGTTTTCCCATGACCTTCGTTGTATGAGGGAACAATGGATCTGTAGGGGTTCTCTATATCACATGGAGAACGAACCCACAATTCCTACCTAACTTCGACCGCTAACAGTGCGTCACCATAACCCAACCTGTAATCCATTCGCAAACATGCAAAGAACACATCCCAATATGCAACAGCATCCGCCCCCAAATCTGCAATTGCATACATCCCCAAACTTACCAAGAATCCATTTCCCAAGCTGTAATAAATGCATATTCAAATTTACAACGGAATACTAATCATCTCCCCCAACTACTTCAAACCGCATATAATTTTTCCCAAAAAAAAACACTTCGGTTAATTTCCTATTTGAATTATATTGCTCGCTGCAACCAAGCAGCTCTAATTTCCCCCGAAAATCATTCCATCTCACTTCCCGCTTAACCTATTTCCTCGCTTGTAACCAAGCAACATTGAGTTTCCCCGAAAATCATTGCGGCTCCCATGCTACCCAATACCAATTCTCCTTACTGGCAAGTCACCAGCACGATGCATTGCATTACCGCGAAACAACCATCGCAACGACGAAGACCCACATTCCTTTGTCTAACCAACAATTCATGCCCATACTTGGTCGTATTTCCAAACCAATTTACTTGTATACATAGCGCCAGAGGAATTTAACTCAGCCTGTACGGCAATGATTCTCTGGAACTAAATTCCCTATGCACATATAGCCACCCTTTTCCAGTTCCCAGTAAGCGGCAGTGAGCTTACTTCGCTATGACATAACCGCCACGACACGACGAATGATTGCTTACCCTTTCACAGTCAGTCGAGCTACAGTCACCATCGAGCGCACATCGCCCTTCAACCCAAAAGCAGTCGAGTTCTTACCCTACAAGAATGTACCCCGGGGAGTAGAGTGTCAACCACAAGTCCGGATTCGCACAGTCGGTATAAGCGAGTGGATAGTAGTCTGAGCCGCATGTCTTGTGAGTCGGTCGATTAGCCCATCGAGGACAATTAAGTATGAAAACACCAACCAAAATTATAGTTTAAACGAAATACTAACAAAGTAGTGCTGAATAATACACAACGTTCCGCTGTGATTAATTAAGTGTAAAATCCTCTTATAAAATAACGGCAAGCGAGTGATAAATGAAATCAGCGTTGTTAGCAAGTGTCTACTGAACTAGGATTTAATTAAAGAAACCACAATTGTACATAAACACATTTTAATACTTTAGATGCAACAATAAATTTGTGATCAGTGAGACATCACCGGGAAACAAACTGCCTTTTTCTTTCAACAATTTGTGTTCATTCTTTCCCCTCTTTTCGACAAAAGGATTTAATATAGTTTAAGTAGGACTTGGACGAATAAACATATCATTTTGAAGACAGTAGATCATGTCAAGTCAACAAAGAATCTTATGATTTGCCTTAAAACGATAAGGGCTAAGGAAAGTAAATAAAGTTGTCTTTCAACCCAGTTGTGACGTTCGGTGATCAACTGCATCCCCACGTGAATCGGTGGAATATTAGTAAACACGTGCCCGTGCTGGCACAACTACCTAATATTACCCACAGATCTATTAGCACACTAGCTAAGATCAACCAGAGAGATCCCCGCCAATTCACCACGACAAAGAGAAACTTCACGTTTCTCTCGGGGAAAGAAAACTCACCACGAGTCCCTCGCGGTTAATCCTTGAGTACAACAGCCGAGATACAGAATCCGCGCAACGCAACCGTCGCGATAGACAGTCGTCCATTAAGAGTCACGGAGCTCAGATCCTCCATTCCCAAACGAGAGTCGTTCGTGTGTCGTCGCAGTCGAGACTGAAAATCCCAACGAGGGAGTCGAAAAGTGAATTAACCAACGAGGAGGTATCCGCGTATCGGAAAACGAAAAAAAGACGAAAGTAACGTGTGTCGAGATTAACATGTGTCGTTGTGCGTAAGAAACGAGAGTATTTATATATGTGAATACGAGTAATACAAATTGAACACATTAACAACAAACAAACAGCGCTTTAGTAACATACAAATAATCGAGTAATTATGCGTAGATGGTCGCTGGTGCGAACCTTAAGTGTGTAAATTTAAACGGGAAAAATAATGTTCTTACTTGTCAATGACAAAACCCATATCTCCGTGTTTTACTTGTGTGTTGTATCCGCTCCGTGTAGGTATTGGGCAGTGTTCGGCGGAACACTTCTTTCGACAATGAGACCAAAATCCGCCAAAGCAGGACAGTGGAGGAAACTTCACAACCACGAATTGGAAGGGCTATACTGCAAACCTACAGTAGTGAGAGTAATCAGGTAGCGAAGATTAAGATGGGCCGGACATGTGACGCGAATGGGCAACGATAGGATCGTGTGTAGAATTCTTGACGGTAGACCAACGGGAAGGAGACCGGCAGTACGGCCGCAACGGAGATTGGAGGACAATGTAAGGATTGACCTTGAGGTGATCGGATCAGATGGTCAAGTATGGAAGGAGGGTGCACAGGACAGGGAACGATGGCGAAGTCGAGTCGGTCAGGTCCTGAACTTCCAGGTTCCTACAAGCCAATAAATAGAATAGATATATATATATATATATATATATATATATATATGTGTATATGTAAACATATATATGTACATCATCATCATCATCGGCACTACAACCGGGATCCGGTCTTGGCCTTATTTAACAAATCTCTCCACCGGTCCCGACTTCGAGCCGATGTCATCCAGTTTAGCACACCCAGGCTCTGGGCGTCCTGGTCTACGCCATCCCTCCATCGCAGACAAGGTCTGCCGCGCTGTCTCCTTCCATACATCCTGCCACAAAGGACTTTCCGGGCAGGCTCCTCTTCGCTCATTCGAGCTAGGTGTCCCGCCCACCGGAATCTATCGAACTTGATTTTTCTTACAATATGAGCTTCAAGATAGATTGCGTACAACTCATGGTTGTAGCGTCTCCGGAATCGTCCTCCCTCACATACGCGGCCAACAATTCTCCTTAAGACCTTTCTCTCGAACGCGGCCAAGAGTTCAGAGTGCCTTTTATTAAGCACCCAGGTCTCGGATCCATACATGAGTACTGTTAAGACCATGGTCTTGTACAGTAGTAGCTTGGATGTTCTGGATAAATTTCGGGATTTAAAGAGCCTTGATAGACCATAGTAGGCTTTGTTGGATTTAATCAGCCGTTCGCGTATTTCTTCTTCCATATTGTTATCGGCTGATACTATTGACCCAAGGTAGTTAAAGGATTGCACTGCTTCAAATTCGTGCTCCACTACCCTGATAGTTTGACCAACGTTAGGTCTTCTCTTCGCAGAAGTTGCCACCATGTACTTAGTTTTTCCCTCATTAATGTGCAGTCCCAGTTTTTGTGCCGCCTGCTCGATCTGGGTGAAGGATTCCTGTACCGCCGATTCGGTTCTACCGATGATGTCGATGTCATCTGCGTAGGCAAGTACCGGGCTGGACTTGGTGACAATAGTCCCTCTTGTTGTAACGCCAGAGTCACGGATTGCTTTCTCCAACGCCAGGTTGAAGAGGAGGCAGGCCAGACCGTCCCCTTGTCGGAGTCCATTATAGATGTTTATTGGTTTGGACAGCAATCCCGGTACTTTTACTTGACTAGTTGCGTTGGTCATGGTCAACCTACAAAGTCGTATCAATTTGTACATTACAATATATGTACAATATGTGTACATAATTAAGTTAAATTTAAAGTAAAAACAGAAAAAAAAAATGGCACAACGTTTTTCAAATTGTTCTTTGTTAGACAAATAATCATTCATTTCATTTCGTGGAAACACTCTGGGGTTTCAAATAGTCCGCCATATCAGAGCCCTTTTTTTTGTTTTATATCCGCATTTATTTAACAAATTAATTACATATTTTACTTAAGATTAAATGTTAACTGCTCTTCGCAAGCACTCTAAATACATTATTATTTTTCTTATGCCTTTCGGCGTACAATAACTGCTTTTATAACATGTCACAATAATTGATATGTTTTCTTGTTTAAATGTATTCTATTTTTTTTTCTACATCGTGTATTATTTATAATTTTTTTCTTTTTTTTTTTATTTTTTTTTTATTTTTCTTTTTTTTTTAATTACATATATAGGGGGTTGACACGCAAAAAAATAAAACATAAAATAATGAAACAAAACGGACAAACATGAACAAGGAATACGAATAAAAATAAAAAATAAAAAATTAAAATTAAATTAAAAACGATAATAAAAAAAATAAAAAAATTGGGAATTGGGGATAGTGGGAAGGAAAGCGGTGCACCTGAGAGGCATACTATGTTTGGAGACGTGTAATCCTTTCTTCATCACTGATCCACCACCAGTTGGGATGGGATCGATCTTTTATTGATTTATCTCTTTCACCGATCACCATACTAAAACGCAGGCGAGATCAGAGCCCCTCTTTGATATGGTAAGGTCTGGTTACTGCTCTAATTCGACCCGGTGTCAGAGAGGCGCTGTTATAATACATCTTTTACATGGGACGTAATCTTCTTGCTTATGATGAAGCCGGTTCCGAGGTTATGTGTTTCGGTACCTCCACACACCAGTGTAAAGTTTCGATTACTTGATGTGGGAGTCGAACTTCCTGAAGCACGACGATGTCCATTTTATATTGTTTCGCGTTCTCTACGACCGTCTGTATCGCGCCTGGTTTATATAACGTTCCAACATTCCACGTGCCGACGCGTATATCCCGCTTTTTCAGTTTTTCCCTACGTCTTCTTTTTGCCGAGTCGGTGTTGTCTTGATGATTTGTTCCCTTATGGTAGTGTCGGTTCGTCACACCTCCGTCTACCGGGTTTTTTGTGGGATTGTTTTTTGTATATTAAATATTCATTTTTGATCCCAAGAGACTTGGGGTTTCAAATAGTCCGCCACATCAGAGCCCCGTTTTTATGTGGTAAGGTCTGCTTACTGCTCTGATTCGACCCGGTGTCAGAGAGGCGCCGTTATAATACAGCCGGTATACCCCTGGCTGCAAACCATCCAATGGACACAGTGGCGCGGAACAGCCTGGATTAGGGGTGGTAGATCTTTGTATGTTACTCCTCGCTAGCCTGTCTGACATGGGTGGCCCTACTGGCAGCGTATGCTTCCGTCAGCATAGACTGAGTGATTCATCGTAGTTTAAGCCCCCGCACCACATCAAGGTTTCTACCAAGTGGGAGTCATGAACTTTCGGTGAGGTCATGAACTTCCGGGTTCCTATAGGCCAATAAATAATAATAATAATTATTATTATTATTATTATTATTATTATTATAAATATAATAATAATAGACAAATAATCATAACTAGAGCCACAAATAAAGTCCTGTCGCCGAAAGGGAAATTACACAATAGTCATGTAATGTTTAGCTCAGAGCGTCTGTGTACGACCAGTAAATTATAATATAATATAATTAAGCTAGAATTTAAAGATTTTTTGTCTAGCATATAAATAAGAAACTAAGAATATAAAACGAAAATAAAAAATGTTACAAAAAAAAATTCAATAATACTACATGTCTCAACGGAATTCCGGTTCCAAAAACAGATTCAGCGAAATATCTCGTTATACACCCGGATAGCAGATTAAACTTGGGATATCCTGTGAAACAAATAGCTGAACAAATAAAACTGAAACATAGACAGATGTATTGGTTAATCGGGCATCACTCTCAACTTAATCTCTATTGTAAGGGATTGTTTTATCAATCTATCATCAACCCGATCTGGATGTACGGAATCCAATTATGGGGCTGTACAAAGCAATCCAATAGAGAAATAATTAAATGAAGCCAGAACAAAATCCCTCGCATTAGATATCACCAATGCGTTCCGTTTTGTGACAATTCGGGACATACATGACGATCTAGAGAGCAAATGTATTAAAGCAGTTATCCAAGAATATGCTGTCAAACACGGAGAACGCCTACATCATCACACCAAAGTGAAGCTATACAGCTCTTGGATATCACCCACGAACTGAAAGGGGGTAAAACGGACGAATTGGCGCAAGGCTAATAACTTTGCCCGGAAAAACAAATTATTGTGAACAATTTAACTAGTCTCGGATAAGGAGGATACCAGTGGGTAGACTTGCTAAATAGGGCCAAGACCGGATCCCGGTTGTAGTGCCCATGATGATGATGAAAACGGACGAAACTTTATGAATTAACATACTAAAATTGACTTAGGAGCTGAATCCTGGTCCAGTAAACCCTCACACGTTTTACTTAATTAAACTAAATTAAGTACAATTCAACTATAGTATTAAATTAAATTGTTAAGATTGTACTATTCAATAAACCTAATAAAGGATGGTATTAAAAAAAAAGATATAATCTCTTATTCTCTTAAATTTCATTCTGCTTTGATTTAGTGACTTATAGTCGACTCTATAGACATTTTGCGAAATAGCTCCAATGGCACATTTCTGGTACTCGAAAATTTATTTAAATTTATCAACTTCCTAGAAAGGAACTGATTCCTCCCAAAATCTTAATAATTTGATGCCGATACAAATATTTCAAGTTTATAGATATTTGCACATTCTAGACAATCCTTGAGTTAGAACGTTTGGAGCATCAGATTCACCCACATACCCCGATGTAGATACAGACCGACGTCGCGTATTTGTCATTAAATATCACTTATTGATTAGTGAATACATTGCTTCCTCCGAGACCATGGAACTCCACGAATACTTTCCCACTTTGTTAAGAAAAACAATTCAGAGTGATGATAGATATAACAATACTTAATATAACTTTCGAACACCAGTTGTAACAGATAACGACAGCCTTATATGAACACATGTTCACACAACATCGTAGGTACATTTCCAATAATCTGTCAGGCGTAATTTTCTATTTCACTTATTGCCAGATAGATCACCACCTAAACAGATATTCGTGCAATGTCGCCCTCATTTACAACCGATTGTGTGTCAATGTCACTTATGAGTTCGCAGAATACACATACTCATTGCCAACAAGAATTGTCAGCAAAAAAAAAAAAAAAAAAAAAAACTTGGTGGCTTTGAAACAAAACACTTGGAAACTAATTCTTGTGACATACACTCCCTGCGGGCGCAGATCGTTTGAAATGCACGCTCGCCAAGCGATCGGACAACACGATCCACTGCGACTTGAGGGAATTAAGTCGCTTCCAACAACGACATTACGGGCATGGGCTTTCGTCGCTACGGCGACCGATCAAAGGCATAAAGTGTCGCCTTTGATTTGACTGTCGAATAGATGTTTGCTTGCACACGACAACTGATCAGTCTCCCGGGGAGTGTGATAATACTTCGACGTCATCTGTCTACATTTAGAGAGCCTGTAATGAGGCCCCATTTACGACCATAAAAGTAGAACGTCCGCCGAATAGATCACCGCATCGCATACATAAATTTCCCTGTTTCGCCCAACATATCCCCTCTCCCGGGAAAACTACGTTTTTTATGATTGATTCGGCATTGTGTCTGTCTCATTGGGAATAGAATGAACCAAGATTTCTATTTACAATCACGAGTTCGGTTACACGCGCCGCCCTCTTGCGACACAGCTTACGTAATCTATGACTGAACAACGTCAATCTGGATAGAATTCCCCCCGAGAAAATGACAATCGCTTGCGACTAGATCCATTGTAGCTCACCTCAACCAGAGTTGCAGTTGATGCTGCAACAGCATCAATTAGCCGCCAGCGTTACTAACGACTGTAGCTGTTATATTTGCCATGTGAATACATGACCTCCTTTGATAAGCAAATTGACAAGCTCACTTAGAAAAACGACCCTCCGAACGTTAGTCTCTCCTGCCCACGCGATAAATATGCCGGGTGATAGAAACTGTACTACAAGATACTTTAGAGACTTTTCAACCGGATTGAAGTAGCATCGAGTTTCGTATAATTGAAACGTAAAAACAATATCTTGGAACTACAAGCGACCTAGATTGTATTTGAAACCAAAATCCACCCACACCGACACCGGCTGTAAGTAGCGCATTGATATGCAAAGCCGGTTACAGGGCATTTAGGTTGCTACGTCGTCAACAATGCAACATCCAGTTATCTGTTCGAGCTGCCGCTGCAATGAGGCCACGCGAATACCAACCACAAAAACAACAAACTCAAATAACAGCAGCCACAATCGCAGCCGCGACGGTAGCGGCAGTCGGTGTAAGTGAAATTGTTCACGGATCGTCCCTGGATGTGATACCCAATCCTACCACCTCCACCGAACACCACGTAGCAGGTTGCAAGTACAACAAGTAATTGGAGTCTCTCTTTGTGTATCTTTGCATTTCCGGTAACGTAAACTCCTCACTCGACACGTTGAATACCTGGAAGTATACCTTCGTGCCAATAAGTGGAATATCTTCACACAAGAACGCTAAATCTGAGATTTTGTTTTCTCCGCGTAACGTGAACTTGAATGAAATGCAAAACCTATCACTGAGAAGAGGTGACTGGTGCTTCGGCTTCGACGGTTGACCACATGGAAGTCGGTTATTGAAAATTGCTGGAATTCTTCAACGCCACTGGTAAGGAAATTTAAACGGGTTGCATGTGGATTTATGTCGCGTACTACAAGGCTTTCAAAGTCCCCCCGCCACTTGTTTGAAAGGTGCAAATTGAGTATAGTTTGGTTTAATGTATTGAAGTCTCAAAATCATAAATTCAACTGGTCAATGAGTTCAGACAGTTGAAACTGTTCCTTTCGTCCCACTCTACTATCAGGTTTCTTTAAGAGGGACATAACAACTTTATGTTTAACTTTATGCAGACTTCGGCACTGTGTGGCTTGTGAGATGCCCAATTCTTGTAAGGCATGGAATCGACGGCTTTGGGTCATTTTGAACTCGTGTGATATTTTCAAGACTTCGACTCATACATTGTCCCATTGGCATAGCAATACCGAATAGTGGATATTTTGATTCAAATTTATCAACTACATCACGCTCAGCTCGTCTTCTAACGATTATTACGACCGAAATAAATAGTAAGCGCCCGTAAAGTTGTGACTCAGGATTTCGATTATAGTTTTTAAAAATCTCCAAACGTTGCTCCTTCGTGAAACTTACCATGAAAAAATGGAAAACTTGACCGATGTTTTGACTTTAAGAGATGTTGAAAAAAGTCTAAGAGTGCGTTCGTATTAAAATGTAATGTCAAAACAGACTTCTAGTTGAAGACGGCACTAGTTGAAGTTAAAAAATGCTTTCAGATTTCAGTTGAATCTGGCGACCAATATGTTTACAACAGTTGGATAAGTCAGTCGATGCCAGTAGACTGTGCGCGATTTTTGCAATGAGTAAAAATATTGAACAAAGAAATTGTCTCTTGTGTTGCGAATGATATGGTGTGTGTTAAGGCATTGAAGATGTGGCGGAAAACTTGTCACGATTAACCACTGTCAATAAACTGTGCAAATGAGACGGACACAAACTTCAAGGAGGGTCGAGACCTCGTTGAAGATTTGCCCCGTTTTGAACGCCCACCGAGAAAAAAATGTAGGACATTGTACTCGAAAACGTTCATTCTAGTTTGGTAGGGGTACCACGTGAACTTGATATGTCCCCTAACTTTGTTCGTTTGATTTCGGTCAATTGTTAGTCACGAAACGCATCGTCGCAAGACTAGTCCCAAATGACCTGAATTGTTTTCGAACACGTTATCGTGAGCTGGTCTCTGTGGACACGCTGGATCGCTGTAATTCTGGCCCCACGTTCATGAAGTGCATCATAACTGATAATGAATCATGAGTACCCGAATATGTTATACCCATGTAGTGATCCTAAATCACTGCAGCAACCTCAACATCACTGCAAAAACCAATCCTCCATACCCAATTATCCTACCCCTATCCATAATCGTTACCCCCAACTGATTCATATGCGCGACAAATTAAACCAAATGTTCATTTGCCGCACATTGATTCAATTCCCAACAATCCTAACATCATGAAAAACCTATTTTCAAGTGCAATTCATGATTTTCATCATCATCATCATCGGCACTACAACCGGCAACTGGTCTTGGCCTTATTTAGCAAGTCCTGAGGCTTGTTAAATTTTCCATAATGATTTGTTTTTTCCGGGCAAGGTCATTAGTCTTGCGCCAGAGGCTCCCCGACGGGGAATCGAACCCCGGTCTCCCGCGTGACAGGAGGGTATACTAACCACTATACTATCGAGGAGCTTCTTCATGATTTTACCTTCCGGGAATTTGTTCAAACCAATTCTCATATCCTTCCTGGAACCCCATTCCAAATGAAGCGCCCACCAAATCTTGTTTCTTCTAGTTGGATTTTTTATACACTTTTTAACAAATCTCTTAAAATAGAGAGTATAAAAGAGCATCGCATTTTGGATTCATGATCACGATGACATCAGATCAGTCAGCCAGTGCGAGTTACTCACACCATTTAGTTGGTTTCGTGCTCAGTGAAAAAAAAAAAAACAAAAAAAAAAATTCGACTTGTAGACAAAAGGAACTGGTATATATTCAGTTGTCCGATTATTTCAAATTTCAAATTTCTATTTAATTTTCTTTCCTTTCTAACTTAGGTCAAAACAAAAAAATTGTTAACTTTGTTTTCCCAATTGAATTGAGCTTTCACTACTACTATTTATTGGCCTGTAGGAACCCGGAAGCTCATGACCTCACCGAGTTGACTCCGCCATCGTTCCCTGTCCTGTGCACTCTCCTTCCACGCTTGACCAGCCGATCCGATCTCCTCAAGGTCAAACGTAACATTGTCCTCTCCTCTCCGTCGCGGCCGTCCTGTCGGTCTCTTTCCCGTTGGTCTACACACGGTCCTATCGTTGCCCATTCGCTCCACATATCCGGCTTACCTTCGCGACCTGATTACTCTCACTATTGTAGGTTTGCGGTATAGCTGTTCCAATTCGTGGTTGTGGAGTTTCCTCCATTGTCCTGCCTCCTCGTCATATTTACCTCCAAAGTTACCCCTTAAAACTTCATTCTCGAATACGCGGAATTTAGCTTTTGCATTATCGAATTTGTGTTTTATTTTATATTCACTTCTTCTTCTTCTTCTTCCTTTGTATTTTCTTGGTATTTTCATGGTATTAGCTTAAATTTCTATTTAGCTGTTTTAAATTGGAGAAGCGTTAGTGTCTGCTTTTCTTTTCTGCTTCCTCGCTTCTGTATATCCCTTATTTGTTTTATCTTGTCTTGTTGTTTTCTTTTGGCTTATCAATTTTTATTTTGTGTCGGGTTTAATACAACCGAAGTCAGCTCCCGCTTCTGAAGTCGTGTTACCATATATACCTTTCCCTCTTCGTCTTTTCATTGTTTTCCCGTGTTTGTATCATTTTATCGTATGTGTCCTCGCCAATGGACTTCGGATATCCTCAGAGCGCGACCCCTGATCCCGGTTTGATGTCTCTTCTGGAGACATTGAGGGCCGAACTCGCCACCGCGGTAGCCAGGATTCCTGTTCTCGAGAAAGAGAATGCAGCGTTAAAAGCTACATGACCCTTGACCCCATCTAAGAGCAACTCGGAAACCCCTGACCCAAAGATGGGAATCGAACGCAAAATGGCAACCCTCGACAGTGATTTTAATTTCTCTGCCGACGAGAGTTGCACCCGTGTCCCTACCCCCAATACTCTTCATTCCACGCCTACCTCTGTTCGTGCGGAAAACGGAAATCACCTCGGACAATAGTAAACCTCGAGGGAGGTTCCTCCAGTACACGTGTTGCGACCGGCTGTACGCCAATAATATCCCAGGTTTCGGCTAATGAAACAGTGTCAAACCTCTCGGTACAGTCCACTGCACAAAAACTCATTCCTTTGGACAAATCGTGCACACCCAAGACAGCATCATCCGCAACCCCAAAACCTAAGACCGCTCCAAATCGAAACGCCACACAGACAGCGGTCGCTGCCGACCTACCTGCTTTAAAAAAGAAGCAGCAACCTGTAGTCTTTGCACGAACCTCAACCTAAAGGAGTTCGCCTGTGATATGAACCGACTAGGAATCTCCGATTTTAAGGCAAAGATCTTGAGTCAAACCCTCAATAAAATCATAACCTACGTCGACGGACGTTCTCTAAGGTTAACGATACCCTCAAGACCAAGGAGGTGAATTATTACACATTCTCCCCGCCCGACGAAAAGTCGAGGACCATCCTCCTAAAACAAGTCGCTGCCTGCTGGGAAAAAGACGACATCGTAATTGCCCTTGGGGCAACATTTCCTAACGTAAAATTCATTGACGTCAAAAAATTCTCTCCCCCACAACGGTTTGTGAAAATCAGACCGGAAAAATACAACAAGGTGAACATATGGGAGCTTCACCTTGCCCCAGAAACCGACATAGATTCCATAATACGGACAAAGTAGCTTTCAGTCTTTCTTCAACAAGTTGTCTTCGAGGTATTTCATAACAATGAAATAACTCAATGCCAACGTTGCCAACGTTTTGGACATGTCTCCCGGAACTGCAACGTGGATCGACGTTGCGTCCGCTGTGGAAAACCCCACGACCTTGGCAAGCGGGAACTCCCACCGGCAAAATATGATCGCACAACAAATGTACAAATGTAAGAAAGGACATCCCACCAGTTACAGGAACTGTCCTAAATATAAAGAGATTGTGCACAGATCTAAGGAGACTCGAGCTAAACAAGTAGCCAAGTCAAACTTCGGAAAAGAGGCCACACAAAATTTCATTCAAAATTGATTTACATTCGCTGATAAGGTTAAAGGGATCCAAACAATGAATATGGAAACTCTTTCACCACCTCTCCCCCAAAAACATATTCAAGTCCCTAAGCGATCCGCTATAAAGGCCAACACAACGCCACAAATCTAAGCGGCGGCACAGAAGCCTCCAAAGGGGCAATCCTCAATGCTCCAGAAATTAGTCTTTCCCGGTTGATTGAGGATATTCGACCCCGATATGAAAAACTAACAACCGGCGCTGAGATGGATGCACTCCTTTTCACGGCATATGTAAGAGTTACGCTTCAAAATGGATCCCAAAATTAAAGTTATCCTTACAAATCCTCCCTCGTTTCGCTATCAAGGCGTAGGATAGTGTCTGACTTCATAAAGGATAACCGAGCGGACGTCGTTCTTGTAACCGAAACTAGGTTGCATCCATGTCATCATCCCAGTTTCCCAAACTTTTCGATGATTCGAAGAGATCGAACCCTCACTGACGGCCCCACCATCAACTGAGGTGACACCTCTATACTAGTTAATAGCGAACTTTGCCATGAAACTATTGACCTCCCACATTTCGAGTCCATAGAGGTATCCGGGGTTGAACTGCATCTAGCTAATAACGTAGAGTGAACATATACTCCGTATACCACTCGCATAAAACCAATAATGGCCACATTAATCCCGACGATATCGGCCAATTAATAACGTCCTCGGGGCATACACCCTTCATCATAGGCGGAGTTTTTAACTCCAGACATCTTCACTGGAACAGCTCTGTCTCTTGCGCAAATGGCACAAAACTGTACCAATGGTACACCGAAAACACTAATGCCCTCAACTTCGAAATAGTCGCATGTACGGTTGGTACCCCAGGTAACTCAATTCTGACAATATTTTTTGTGTCGAAGGACTTAGTTCCCCAAATCACTCCTCCCCAAATATCAGTGGGTGTATCTCACCATAATGCTGTGACCACGGCTATCGAGCATTCCGGGCTCATGTCAGACACATACCGGATTATAGGCGCACAAATTGGAACAACTTCAATGTCAAATTGAACGAAAAACTTCACCAACTCTCTCTTCCCACTGACAGGAACCTAACGACGGTTGAGATAAATAACGCTGCCGCACGACTTCACAAGATTCTAGTTGAAACTTCGGAGACTCATGCCCCGAAGTATAAACTTGAAAAGACTCTGATAAAACAAAGAATCCAAAACAATCGTACCCGACGATTGGAAGACAAACTGAATGGTATTCAGATGGACCAGAACGTTTACAAATAATAATCAGCATACAACGATACACAGTGACCGAGTGCGGACGTGTTTTCGGTTCGGCGGTCGAATTAAATGAAAAAAGTTGCTTTTATGTGTCGCGATGTTACAAAGTAAATATAAATAAATAGAATCAATTAAAAGAGAACGAAGCCACGTGTTGTGACAGTTAAAACGAAGAACACAGTTTAATACAAAAAGTGTGTGAGTAACACGTTAACGGTATCTACGTGTGAGCACGCGAACATTGTGAGTGTGTGCGCGAGGCCACAATCTGTTTGTCAAAAAAAAAAAGTGAAAAAAAAGAATGAAATAAAAAAAAAAAAAGTGAGAACACGCGGTCCATAATATGGACGTAAAACAAATGGATGCCAAAATGGTAAATCGGAGAAGGCAAAATACGGACCTAAACCTAACGACTAAACGCCTTAGAACAAGTGAAAATAAAAATACAAACACGCCGATTGTCACCAGCAATGACGAAGACAACACCCATGGCGCCCAGTACTCAGGGGCTGGAAACCAATTCAAAGAACTAGATGTCAGCGAAACAAATGCAGACGCTAGTAATCAGATCGAGGTCCTCAACAGACTCATCCATGAGATTAGTCGTAAAAAAGAAGAACTGGATAGACAAATGGAGGAAGTTGTTAATCTAAAAAACAACCTGAGCCACAACGAGCGAAAAACGAAAATGCTAGAACAACAACAGCAAGAACAAAGACAACAGCAACCCACGAAGGCAGAGAAAACACGGCTAGATAAGGAAACTAAACAGAAGGAATCACATTAACAACAACAGCAGGAACCAAATCAACAGCACGAATCACACCAACAGCAGGAAACATCTCAGCAGGTGCCAGTCAAAAAAAAGGAGAAAGTACCTCCTATTTACATCAGCTACATGGAGACAAAGGATGTCATAAAACTGGGTGAGTTGACATGCAAAACTTTTAAAACAAAACGAATAAATGATTTTAAGATAAGTTTAACATGTGAGAATTTAGAAGGGTATAACAAAATTAAATCGGCATTAGGGAAATCGAAAAGCGAGTACTACATGTACACCCCTAAATCGGAGAAAACTGTCTCCATGCTCCTCAAAGGAGTTGACCCTTCCTTTACTCCCGAAGAGGTGCTCGAAAAACTAAAAAGCTTCGAAAACGATACCTTGAAATTTACAGGTGTGAAACCATTTTCTACAGCAAATTCTAGAAATCCCAACCGTAAGTTGCCTTTCTTCATTGTGTCGCTAAGCCCCAATAGTAAAATTGATGGACTTAGATATATTAAATACATTAGTCACCAAACAATAAGTTGGGAGAGAATAAAGAAGTGCGACCGCGTATTGCAGTGTATGCGCTGTCAACGCTTCTGGCATGTGGCAGCGAATTGCAATATGCATTTCAGATGCGTCAAATGCCTAAATAAGCATATCATTGGAGAATGTCCATTGAGCAAAGAACAGCTACCGGATAGAAATAAACTATCCTGTGTCCTCTGTAACAACTCAGGTCATCCTGCTAACTTTAGAGGTTGCCCTAAGTACTAACAACTAAATTCAAAGTTGGAAGCCAGAAAGAAGCAAGTTGAAGAAGAGAAAAAGATGAAAAGTCGCTCTTACAACAACTTCGTGGCACCAAGTGTGTCATACGCTCATATGGCAGGTGGAGTAAAAAATCCACCAATCTTAGAACAATCACGTAATATCATTAAAACGCCTGGTCCAGAGGCACAAACTGATATAACAGCAATATTACTGTCCATACAAGGACAGTTTGCTGCGTTTGATGAAACATTCGGAATGTTCGAAAAAAAACTGACGGAACAAGTGGCTCGAACGGACATTATATATTCGACCCTGTTTCCAGACGAACCCACACTCTAATCACAACGTTCACTGCGACTGAATTAACCCTAAAAGTTATAGCTGTGAATGTTAATTCACTAATCCGCATGGAAAGAAGGGATAATCTCAGCAATCTGCTGGAAGCTGAACGCCCAGATGTGCTTTTGGCTAGCGAAACTAAGCTAAATCAAAGGCACAACTTGGGCTACCCAAATTATAAAATAATTAGACGAGATCGTCCATATTCCACTCAGGGGGGTGGGGTCGCTGTCTTAGTTAAAAATGGTCTACAACACAAAGTCGTTTACAGTAGAGATGTATATAAGTTCCAGGTACTAGCAGCCTGCGTTATAGATATTCCTTTGAAAAGTCAAAAGCATCTATATCTTATCTCTGCTTATGCTCCCGAAGCACCACAGTGTATAGAGTTTATCAATGAACTTGATACCCTTTTTCGAAATCTCAAGTTAGACTCAGAAAATAATTATTTCTTTATGGCGGGAGATCTCAATTCCAAGCACAGTGCTTGGGGTAACCTTATCACAAACACAAGAGGCAATGCGTTGTTCGACTGGTGGCAAACAAACGCTATCGAACATAAACTAGAATTGTACGCTACAAGTACCCCGTCATATCCAAGAGGAAATTCCTTTTTGGATTTACTGTTGCTGAACGAGCGAATACAGCTATTAGATACGGATCTAACTACTCGAAATTGTCTTCGTACAATCGAGTACGATAGCGATCATTACGGACTTGGTGCTGTAATACATGTCCCAAACGAACATTCACTACTTGAGCAGTACAAACAGATACATTCTTTTAATTTCGGAAAAGCACACTGGTCGCGCTTTGATCGGATAATAAAAAAAGAATTACGCTCCAATGACATAGATCCACCAACTGACAGAAATCTTCATAATGACGAAATTGATCATTATCTTTCGACGATGAACAACATTGTTACTAATACAATGAATCGTTCTATCCCAAAAGTGTCTCACTCCGAGAGCCCTACAAACCGGTACAGAAACGCAATGATCGACGAGCTGTATAGGCAAAAGAGTATTCTGCTCTCTAAGTTAAAACTGCTCTACAGACAATTCAGCGATCCAAATAGCCAGGAAATAAAAACAATTAAGTCATTAATTAAAAATCTTCAAAAAACGGATCCGTGATAACTATAGATCAGTAATCCATGGAGACTGGAACAAGAGAATTCAAGCCATTAAAGCTAGTGGACCGAATATGTTCCCACAAATAAATAAAGTTTTTCGAAGGAAAGATTATAATGACATCCCATGTCTGCGAGTTCCGCGGACTCCCGAGAATTGTCAAACGCTGCTGAACGCAGGACTTACTCTGGAACACATCAACTCTAACGAAGAGTTCATAATAGTCGAGGATCCGCAAAAAAAGGCGAACTCAATTGGCGCTTGTTTCGAAGCAATGTATAGATTGAACGAATCGGCTCATTTTAACCTTGACCTGGAAAATAAGACTCTCCAAAAACATATTTCGTTACGCAATGAACTTAACAATTGGCGTCTCTTAAGTCGAAGTTTCACTATCTTTAGTGAAAATAATAGAGCGGATTCCCCGCTTAGAGATCTAAACACTAGTATATTCGTACACAAGGATGAACTGAAGGGCATTCTTAGATCGATTAAGAACAAAAAATCTTCTGGAATAGACAGTATTCCAAACATTGTTCTAAAGCATTTACCTCTTGAAGTAGTGAATGTTTACACTATTTTGTTCAATAACGCTCTAAATAATGCATATTATCCAATCCAATGGAAATCTGCAGTAGTCCATCCCACCCCCAAAAAGGGCAAGGACAGGAGCAATCCAGCCAATCTTCGTTCGATTAGTTTGCTTCCGAACATCAGCAAGGTATGTGTGTGTGAAATTTATATTATCCCGAACAACCAATTTGGTTTTCGATCGCAACATGACACAGTTCATGCTGCGACAAAACTTGTTTCCGACATACAGTGGAACAAGGCGAAGAGACAATGCACAGGGGCCTGTTTGGTTGACTTTGAAAAGGCTTTCGACACCGTATGGTTAGAAGGGCTTGTATATAAGTTATCAAACCTAGGTATGCCCAAATATTTATTATACATTAGCTACGATATGATAATGGGTAAACAATTTGTAGTGAAATGTGGAGATATAATCTCTAACAAGACCTTCCACATCAAAAACGGCTTACAACGGGGAGCAGTGAATTCTCCCATTTTATTTAACATTTACACTAGTGATCTAGTGGGTTCTCTCAACCATGCAATGGCGTATGCCGACGACATTGTGATGTATAGATCTGGAGAAAAGATTGATGTCACCAACAGACTTCTGCAAGATGATTTCAACAAAATCAAACGTTTTTGCGACGACTGGAAATTAAAAATAAATTTCCAGAAAACAGAGACTATCCTTTTCAGAACGCCACTGTCCTGTGCATCAAGGGACACAAAACGGAATTGGAAAACATTTTCTATTGCGGGAAGTAATAATCTTCCACTACAAGTAAAAACTGTAGTCAGATACCTTGGAATCTGGCTTGATCAATATCTTTACGCTGATAAGCATACAGCAGCTGCTCTTACAGCAGCTAAAAACGCATATGCAATGACACGAAGACTCTTCCGTAGTAGTCTGCTGGACCCCAAGGTGAAAATAATTTCATACTCAGCATTCATCCGACCAATATTGGTGTATGGCTGCCCGGTATGGTACAACATATCCCCATTTTACATAGAGAAGTTTCGGGTGTTCGAGAGGCAGTGTTTGCGTTCCTGCCTAGGAATGTATAGAACCCCAGAGTCGCAGTATAAGAAATACCATCCGAATAAAGTCCTGTATGACAAATCAGGACTAAACAGGATAGATAACTTCATTATCAAGACTATTCGTGGTCACACAACAAGGGCAATTTGCAGCGAAAACGATCTCATTTCGGGAGCATTCTATCCCAATGATATGTATATGGAGAGTACTCTCCAGAATGGGTTCATTCCCCCAGAAGCGTTCCTTTCTTGAATAAAAAAGGACTAAACCAAGACAAACGTGGAGTCCCTATTATTTACCACGCTTTCCGTGGTGCCAGGGATAAACGAATTCTCCACGATAACGATATCTCTAATTTTCCAGATCGCCTGCGTTTCAGTATGGTGATCGGTGAAAGAGATAAATCAATAAAAGATCGATCCCATCCCAACTGGTGGTGGATCAGTGATGAAGAAAGGACTACACGTCCCGAAACATAGTATGCCACTCAGGCGCACCGCTTTCCTTCCCCCTATCCCCAATTCCCAATTATTTTTATTTTATCTTTTAATTTGGTTTTAATTTAATTTCAATTTTTTATTTTTTATTTTTAATTTTTATTTGTATTCCTTTATTCCTTGTTTGTTTGTCCGTTTTGTTTTATTTTTTATTTTTTGCTTGTCAACCCCCTATATATGTAATTAAAAAAAAAAATTATTGATAATACAGGATGTAGAAAAAATAGAATAAATTTTAAAAGAGAAAACATATCAATTATTGTGACATGTTGTAAAAACAGTTATTGTACGCCGAAAGGCATATGAAATATGATAATGTGTAATTTAGAGTGCTTGCGAAGAGCCAGTAAGTTAATGTAAGAATGTTCTTTGTAAAATAGATGTTAACATTTAGTCTTAAGTGAAATATGTAATTGAATTGTTGAATAAATGTGGATATAAAACAAATAAAACAAAAAAAAACATTTACAAATACGTTAAAAAGATATGTGGCGCTTCTCGTATCACTGGCCCAATCATGCACAATGGTGTTGTTGATAACAATGTCACTAATAAAACAAACATCATCGGAGAGACCTTTGAGAATAATCACAAACTTACTCTCCAAGATGGCGACCCGGACACTAATGCAATAATTAGTTCAGAGGTTCACAACAAATTAGACAACTTTAACGAGCCAATAGTTGTCTTCAACTCAGCTAACAGTACTTACTTCGAGGAAACACGTAATAATAGTGATCTTTTACCACTGGTGAGGGGAAGTTCTCTAGGGTACCTATAAAAGTAAGGAAAAGGGGCGGTTTAAAAAAACAGCTTTTGAAGATTTCATAGCCTCAAAAAGTCAGCACTTCTACGAAAAAGAAATATTTGAACTTGTATCACGTTGGAAGAATGTCATAGATGTCAACGGATCCTATTTTGATTGAATAAAAGTTACGGAAAAATAATAATGGCTTTTAAATGTTTACTATGAAATCGGACATTTTATGTGGTACAACCCAATAGATATTGTACGAGAGAGAATCAAATATAAACGGTATTGTTACTTTCTTGCTTAGCAACATGCTGCGAACTAAATAATCTTATGCGTGGCTGTTGTTTGGTTTATGAAGAGTAGGCGAACCGACTTGACTAGCAGTCGCGCTCGACTTCGTAGTCAGTACAGTCATGTGCGAACGTCTGTTGCGCAACGGATTATTATAAAAAATTTAACAAATGAAGGCATTAAACCCTGGGAAATTTTTCTCAATTGAAGGCACAGTTTGATGATGATGCACTGTCTCAGAATCGTGTGTATATGTAGGCCAAGAATTTAAGAGTGGGCGAGAACGTATCAAAAACGGATGAGAACATCCGTGGTGTTCGAGAGCTTATTGAAAGTAATCGCCGCTTAACTGTTGGAGAAACCTCATTAAAAGTGGGAATCGGCTATGGAAAAAGTCACATATCGAAACAAAAGAAGAGGTATGTCCATTCGAAATGTCATCCTTGTAGATGACAACGCCAGGCCTCACAC
The DNA here is from genome assembly GCA_963931805.1 of Microdon myrmicae. Lineage (NCBI taxonomy): Eukaryota > Metazoa > Arthropoda > Insecta > Diptera > Syrphidae > Microdon > Microdon myrmicae. The sequence goes on from OZ007497.1 coordinate 90,098,763, forward strand.
CGCGTCCTTGACAAGGGATACATTGGAAGAAATGGGCTGGGAAACCCTCGAACACCCCCCTATAGCCCAGACTTGTCTCCCTTTTTTGTTCGCACCCTTGAAGGAATCATGAAGAAGTCGAGGAGCGCGTGGGCAATTGGCTAATAACACGCCCTAAATCTTTCTACGAACAAGGGATATTAAAGCTTCCATTTCGGTGACAAAAGTGTCTAGATCAAGCAGGAGTCTATATTATGTTGATAGCATAGTTAGTGAGTAACATTATTCAAGAAATGTATAAAAAGAAAATTCCGTATATATATATTGTTATGGATGCTGCGGATTCATTGAGTATCATGGCTATCAAAATTTCCCTTGAATCCAAACCCCATGAGAGCTGAAAAAAAAAAAACGGAAGTTCCCATACACCAGTCGTATTGAATATCGAGTTGCGCGAATGTCAAATATTTTGAGTTCACGCTCAAAAGAGTCATATGGCCGCAACAAAACGTAACAAGACGCACCATCAGCAAATATAGGAGATTGAATAGCTCAAAATAGGTATGGAAGCAGGAAAAGTGTTTGATAGGCAGCAGAAGAAAAAGAAAAATTCTTCGCGACACGAAGAACATCGTCTCCCGTCCTATGAAAAAGAATTAGAAATAAATAAAAGATACGAGGGTTGCCTTTTATATTTCGGGATTAGAGAACAAAAACAAATATTGATCATCGAAAATCACTTTATTGTTTTTCAAAATATTCCCCATGAAGATCTATACACTTTTGCATGCGTTTGAACCAATTGTCGAAGCACTTTTGCCATTCTGATTGAGGTATCTCCAACACATGCATTCTGAATGCAGCAACCGCTTCTTCAGGTGTCGAAAAACGTTGACCTCTCAGTTTGTTTTTTACGTACGGGAATAAAAAGAAGTCATTCGGTGCCAAGTCAGGACTATACGGCGGATGACCCATCAAATCGATGTTTTGGGTGCTCAAAAATGCAGTTGTCGCAGCCGATGTGTGAGAGCTCGCATTGTCGTGGTGAAGAGTGATCCGTCTTCGGCGGTTGGTTTTCCTGATTTCTTGGAAGACAACTGGCAAACAAATGGTTGTGTACCACTCAGAATTGACTGTTCTGCGTTGTTCTAGTGGTACGGTTGCGACATGTCCAGTTTTTTCGAAAAAACAGGCGACCATTTGCTTGGAAGTGCTTCGTGCGCGAACAACTTTTGTTGGATTTGGCTCATCTTGAAACACCCAGACAGTCGACTGCTGTTTACTTTCGGGCTCATACACGTAAATCCACGATTCATCACCTGTCACGATGTCATAGACGTGTTTCGAAGCACCGCGACCGTATTTTTTGAGCATTTCTTTCGACCAATTGACACGAGCCTTTTTTTGGGCGATTGACAAATTGTGTGGGATACAACGCGAACAAATTTTTTTGACGGTCAAATGTTTATGCAATATTGAATGTATGCTGGTCCCACTAACGCCTAAGGTTGTCTCAATCTCACGATAGGTCACATGACGATCTTCCAATATCAGTTCGCGCACAGCATCAATGGTTTTCGGAACAACAACTTATTTTGGACGACCTTCACGAAATTCATCTTGGAGTGAACTACGACCACCATTGAATTCACCATACCATCGATAAACACTGGTCCTTGATGGAGCTTCATCGCCAAAAATTGAATTAAGTTCATCCATGCACTGTTGCTGAGTTAATACACGCCGAAAGTTGTAAAAAATTTTTGGGCCGAGATGAATCTTTTAAGTTACTGTAAACAACACAAATAGCGCTCGTATGTCAAAACGTTCTGAGTGCGTATAACCTCAAAAATGTCCAACTTTAGGACAGAGCTGTCACTTGCCGGATTGCAACACTAGGGCTGCCAAATCCCGAAACATAAGAGGCAACCCTCGTATAAACTATAAAAGTCTTGTGCAGAATAAAAAGTTATAAACAAACTGTTTTGTGAAATTAATAATAGTTATAAACAATAAAAGTCTTGTGAAAGATTAAAAGTTATAAACGAACTGTCTTGTGTAAATAAAAGTTATCAACAATAACAGTCTTGCGAAATAAATAAAAGTTATAAACTATAAAAGTCTTGTACAAAATAAGAAATTATAAACAAACTGTTTTGTGAACAATAAAAGTCTTGTGAAATTAAGAAAGCGTCTTGTACAGAATTAAAAGTTATAAAAAAATAAAAATTTTGTGAAATAAATAAAAATTATTAACAGTAAAAGTCTTATGCAAGAATTAAAAGTTATAAACAAACTGTCTTGTGTGAATAAAAGTTATTAAGTATAAAAGTCTTGTACAGAATTAAAAGTAATAAATAATAAAAGTCTTGTTAAATAAATAAAAGTTATAAACAATAAATATCTTATGCAATAAATAGAAATTATAAACAATATAAGTCTTGTGAAAGAATTAAAAGTTATAAACAAACTGTCTTGTGTAACAAAAAGTTATAAACTATAAAACCCTTGTGAAATTAATAAAAGTTATAAACTATAAGAGTCCTGTACAGAATTAAAAGTTATAAACAAATAAAAATCTTGTGAAATAAATAAAAATTATTAACAGTTAAAATCTTATGGAAGAATTAAAAGTTATAAACAAACTGTCTTGTGTAAATAAAAGTTATAAACTATAAAAGTCTTGTACAGAATTAAAAGTAATAAATAATAAGTCTTGTGAAATAAATAAAAGTTATTAACAATAAAAATCTTGTGAAATAAATAAAAATTATACACAATATAAGTCTTGTGAAAGAATTAAAAGTTATAAACAAACTGTCTTGTGTAACAAAAAGTTATAAACTATATAAGCCTTGTGAAATTAATAAAAGTTATAAACTATAAGAGTCCTGTACAGAATTAAAAGTTATAAACAAAAAAAAATCTTGTGAAATAAATAAAAATTATTAACAGTAAAAATCTTATGGAAGAATTAAAAGTTATAAACAAACTGTCTTGTGTAAGAGAAGTTATAAACTATAAAAGTCTTGTACAGAATTAAAAGTAATAAATAATAAGTCTTGTGAAATAAATAAAAGTTATAAGCAATAAAAATCTTGTGAAATAAATAAAAGGGTAATCTGATCATCGATCCTGAAGGCATTCTGGAGCGATGGGAAGTGCACTTCGATGAATTGCTAAATGGTCAGCTCACAGAAGAATTGGAGGCTCCACCAATGCAAGATCAAGACCAAATGTTGCCGCCACCAAGCATTGAGGCTACATTAAAGGCCATTAGACAGCTCAAATCAAATAAAGCCCCTGGAGCTGATGGCATACCAGCTGAGCTGATCAAACAAGGGGGGATAGCGTTACATCACGCAATTCATGAGATCGTGGTGCTCGTATGAGAGCAAGAGGAGACGCTGGAAGATTGGCGTCGTGGTATACTTTGCCCCATAAATAAGAACGGATATATCACACTGTGCAGCAACTATAGGGGTAGAACATAGCTGAGTACCGCATATAAGATAATCTCCACTATCCAATAAGACCGGATAGCCCCACACGCTAAAGCCATCATTGGTCAATATCAGTGTAGCTTCATCCCAGGCAAATCAGCAATTGATCAGATATTCACCCTTAGGTAGGCGATGGAAAAATGTCAGAAATTTAAGATTCTATTATATCATATATTTATAGACTTTAAGACCGCCTACGACACCATAGCCAGTGTAGAACTATATAATGACATAAGAGAGTTCGGAATTCCAAACAAATTGATACGACTTTTTAGGTTGACCATGACCAACGTAACTAGTCAAGTAAAAATATCGGGATTGCTGTTCAAACCAATAAACATCTTTAATGAACTCCGACAAGGGGACGGTCTGACCTGCCTCCTCTTCAACCTGCCGCTGGGGAAAGCAATCCGTGACTCCGGCGTCACAACTAGAGCGACTATTGTCACCAAGTTCAGCCAAATACATGCCTACGCAGATGACATCGACATCATCAGTATAACCGAATCGGCTGTACAGGAATCCTTCACCCGATAACAATATGGAAGAAGAAATACGCGAACAGCTGACCAAATCCAACAAAGCCTACTATGGTCTGTCAAGGCTCTTTAAATCCCGAAATTTATCCAGAACATCCAAGCTATTACTATACAAGACTATGGTCTTACCAGTACTCATGTATGGATCCGAGACCTGGGTGCTCAATAAAAGGCATTCTGAGCTCTTAGCCACATTCCAGAGGAAGGTCTTAAGGAGAATTGTTGGCCCCGTATGTGAGGGAGGACGATTCCGGAGACGCTACAACCATGCATTGTACGCAATCTACCTTGAAGCTAATGTAAGAAAAGTTATAAACGAACTGTCTTGTGTAAATAAAAGTTATAAACTTTAAAAGTCTTGTGAAATAAATAAAATTTATAAATTATAAGAGTCTTATACAGAATTGAAAGTTATAAACTATAAAAGTCTTGCGAAATAAATAAAAGTTATAAACTATAAAAGTCTTGTGAAATATATAAAAGTTATAACCTATAAAGGTCTTGTACAGAATTGAAAGTTATAAACAAACTGTCTTGTGTAAATAAAAATTATAAACAATAAAAGTCTGGTACAAAATTAAAGGTTATAAACAAACTGTCTTGTGAAAATAAAATTTATAAACTATAAAGTCTTGTGAAATAAATAGAAGTTATAAACTATAAGAGTGTTATACAGAATTAAAACTTATAAACTATAAAAGTCTTGCGAAATACATCAAAGTTACAAACAATAAAAATCTTGTGAAATAAATAAAAATTATAAACAATATAAGTCTTGTGAAAGAATTAAAAGTTATAAACAAACTGTCTTGTGTAAATAAAAATTATAAACTATAAAGTCTTGTAAAATAAATAGAAGTTATAAACTATAAGACTGGCGCAAGGCTAATAACCTTGCCCGGAAAAACAAATTAATATGGGAAATTTAACAAATTTTACTTGCTAAATAAGGCCAAGACCGGATCCCGGTTGTAATGCCGATGATGATAAACTATAAGAGTGTTGTACAGAATTAAAACTTATAAACTATAAAAGTCTTGTGAAATACATCAAAGTTATAAACAATAAAATAAATAAAAAAAATTAAAATAAAATAAAAATTATAAACAATATAAGTCTTGTGAAAGAATTAAAACTTATAAACGAACTGTCTTGTGTAAATAAAAGTTAGAAAACTATAAAAGTATTGTGAAAAAATTAAAAGTTATAAACTATAAAAGTCTTGTACAGAATCAAAAGTTATAAACAATAAAAAGTAAAATAAAAAGTATAAACAATAAAAGTCTTGTGAAAGGAATAAAAGTTATAAGCAACCAATTAAACTGTAAAAACTGTAAAAGTGTTAAATTAGATAAAAGTGAATGTAAAAGAGTTAAATAAGATACAATTTAGGATTGTAAAGTTAAAACTATATAATATTATCATTTTAAAATTAACTTAAAAATTAAGATTATAATCATAGTAAGTTGAAATAAGATTCTGAAAATTGTCATTCTCAAATAATAAAAAACCAAAATCGTAAAAGTGTCAAATTAATGTAAAATTAAGTTTGTAAGTTAGAATAAGTAAAGTCTAATTTGTGTAAACATTTGCTTGTAGGATTGTGTTAATGAAGTTAAGTTAAAACTAAAATAATCATTTAAAACTAAGGACAAATAAAAAAAAAAACTTCACAGGGCTGCATTTCTTCCGCTCCAGTCTCCGTCCCACCTGGTCTGACGGCAACACAGGAGGTTCTCCCCATGAACTACATCTGGCCTGAAGACCTCGTAGTGCTCTTTATACAAGGTGTATAGCCGAAGGCATAACAATATATATATATATATATATATATATATATATATATCATCACCATAATCGGCACTACAACCGGGACCCGGTCTTGGCCTTATTTAGCAAGTCTCTCCACCGGTATCCGATCCATATCCGAGACTTGTTAAATTGTCCATAATAATTTGTTTTTCCGGGCAAGATTAGTAGCCTTGCGCCGTATATATATATATAAATATGCATATATATATATATATATATATATATATATATTGTGACGCATATGACAATCAGTACTGGAATCTTCGAGAAAGTCCGAAACAAAGTACTAGATTATTTTAGGAAGTACTGGAAAACTGGAATAGAACATTCAAGACTATGGAACGGGCGAAAACGATACACCAAATCAGAATGAGGAAAAACGGTATAAATACGCCGGACGCAGATCGGGAGGAGAGTGATGAGTAAGAAGTAGAACGTGAAACAAGCGATAAGTCTCGAGCGAGAAGTAAGCAGTAAAATACGCGATAATTACGGAAGCGATAATAAAGATAACGTTAAGTGTACGGTAAAGAGTAATGATTGTTATTACGGACTAATAAAATGTCACATTAATTCAGAATCGATTTAACGGCTCTTATTTATTTAAAAAATAATTAATCCAGCGAACCCTAGCTACAATATATATATATATATATATATATATATATATATATATATATATATATATATATATATATATATATATATATATATATATATGCATATATATATATATATATATATATATATATATATATATATATAGAGTATACATAAAAAAAAAAATTAGAAAGCCAATATGTATATTGCGTTAGCAAAATTGTAAAACAGGAAGACCTCTTATACATTAATTACACTGTAAACAATATTACAAAAGTCATTGTACGCCGAAAGGCATAAACAAAAAACTAGATATTGTATAATTTAGATGCCTGTAAAGAGCCAGAAAGTTAACATAAGAACAATATTTGTAAAATAGAACATGTATTCAGACCTACATAAAGAAAAATGTATGAATTGATTTTGAAATAAAATACTATAAACGCGAACTTCAAAAAAAAAAAAAAACGTATTCACGCTGAGGAAGGGAGGAATTTGCAATAAACATACCGCATCCATCCAGTACGAACAATCTCACGTGAATCGCACAAGTAAACATGTTAAATTTCATATCTAAAGCCATTACAGGCACACTTCCTATTAGGAAAACGACGATATTTTTGCGTTTTGGCCTAGGGATAAAAAAAATATCATTCCAAGCTAGATATGGACCATAAAGTTATGAAACTTGAATGTGTAACGGTTTCGATATCTTTATGCTTTCACTATAAGACATTCCTTATGTCAAGCAGGTACGAATTGTACAATTATTTTCGGCCCTCTCTTAAGCAATAATTTAAATTTATAGGACATCGTGAATGTTCGTTTAGTTAATGAGCTTGTATCTGAACACATCTTCCGTCCAAGATAACATCTAATTGACAGCCATCCAATAAACATCTTGAATACTTCAAAACAACAAAACTGTCTAATAGTGTCAATCTTTTCGTTTTCCATTTATCTATTCATTTCCAAGTGTGCCAGAAATCCCTCATCACCAGACCTGTCAGACCCAAACTTATTAGGTATTCCATTCATATGGATGTGTAATTTTCCTACCTAATCATTCGAATGGCACGTCAGTTTGCCAGCATGATACCATGGTAAAATTCTTATTATCCTGTCTTATCCCTCCACTCACTGCCATTAGATTACGTTTTCGTAAGCAAGTACCCAGCGGTACCAAACAATCATTCCATCAGATGACACAGACAACACACTTTCCCTTTCATTTCGCAACCTGTTTCCATTAAAATCTCACAGGAAGCATATTCGGTATTTTGTCTCGAAAGATTTGCCAGCGTTCTTCGAAAACACTTAAAAATAGCCTTTGATGCTTAGCCAATAGACGTCGTGTGGCTGAGTGTACGTTTTTCCAGTTTTTCTTTTTTAGAATTTTTGACATTCGGGTGACTATTTTATTTGAACCCATTTAGGGCACGCAGAGGCGTTGGCTCATTAAAATCATTCGGTCCCAGTCGTTCATGTTACAACGAAGACAAAACTGAAGTTGGGAATCTGTGGAACGAAACGATCTTTCGACGCCTCACTACATGTGGTCCACCCCACGCTGCCGGCCCTTAAACATAATCAACCAACAGGTTACATGGTATGCACAATTGATTTCCTCCAATTCAAAGGTTCAAAATTCCCGTCATTGAACTTCTGAACTCGAATTTTAGGTCGAGTCCGTATAAAAATCGAATTCAACTCAATTATCCGTTCGATGCGTGACATTGTTCAGAATGTGGTATAGGCAATCGCCTCTAAATTATTCAAAACACCAGACGGCGACAACAACAAACACCTCAAATCGACAACCGTTTCGAAAAGTAGGCCACACTAATGCCACTATCTATCGATAACAAACTATTCTTGCTGATAAGAACAATAAAACTAATTACGTCATTCAAGAGATGCAAAGTGGTCTAAATTAGCCAAAGTCATTCGTTATGGGGGCTAATGTCAGCGTACCCAATACCATCAATGACCCAAAAACTTACCACTTCCACGTATTAAATCACGGAGTTCGTGGACTGGTCGTTTTAATTGAGAACAATTATCAAGTCGGGCGTTTAGTCGCACGGCGAAGTGGCGATAACGAGAACAGCTGGTCAGCTGGCGGCCATGAAAAACAAGTAGAAGGGTTAAGTCGCAGCAGTCTCTGATTAAGGCAGCGACTCTCAGCGGTCACATGAGTTCGTATCAAATTACTTAATTTGTCGTTCTTCATTTGCTGACCTTCGGGGGAACTAACGAAAAATAAAATTTATTGTTCGATTGGACCCGATGCTATCGTGACTATGGGTGTTTACGTCACCGCTGAACAACAGCCAAGATAAACAGCTTTTGTTGACTTTGAATCAGTTATAGACTATTGCTGTTAAACGATTGTTTGAGTAGGAAAATCGTTGTGGCAAACAGCAGACCGACAAATTATGCAAACGCTCTTGTGGTACACCCTTTGGCAAGCGCCATGCTTAACAAATTGTGTTTGTGGAGCGCCTGCAACCGGGGAATAGACTAATTGTCGCTCTAAAAGTCGCCTTTGTTCAGTTTGTCGCATGAACGACGAAAAGAAATTGAAATTTGTGGTTTGTGTGGTTTCCGATGGTCGCTTAACCTAAAACCGAGTGCGTCGTGTGAAAGGTCAGCAAAGCCGACCACAATGTAATGTTTAGCTATTATCATAATTGTAAAAGGGCACACTTTGGGAAGATGGCATAGAAAGCGACATTTGCTGTGGAGAATGGGAATATTTCCATTGGCAATTGTATCAAGTTACAGGTTGGAGTATTTTATTTCATACTCGCACATCTTACCATATTGTTGGACAGAAATAGAAAGTAAATAGTGTCAAGTGTTGGGGTGTTTTAACTACATGTCTGCTTACTTTCGGCTAAAATTACCTCTATATACCAATCCCCACGTAGATGTAGCAAACATAAAGAAGCCACAGATAATTACTTTTTGTTTCGTGGAAATACTGCTTGAATATATTTAGCAATCGATCGTCTTCCTTCTTTTTGGTCCTAGTAAGCCTAAATACTCTCAAACGAAGGTTGGTCACACGATCCCCCAATGCTGCCATGATTATACAAGAGTGTTTCGAAACTGTCCGCATGCATGAACAATGAGCTTACTTCGGAACGCCATCTATTGCCGTTGTTTCGTTTTGAGAAATACATAACGAAACCAAGCTGGAAAAAATTTAGAACCAAAGTACCAGTGCATCAGACCATGACTACGCGTCTCTGAACCCGCTACATAAACTCTTATGCAATGTTCATGCTTGGGTATACGGCGCTGATGATGCACTCCTACTGACGTGTTCTCCACCATGATCGTTTGTGTCATTGTAGTAACTGTTAAAATTGCTACATTGTTACAAAGCGGTGAATATTATTTTGTAAAGTGGGGGTATGAGTTGCTCTGTGCTATTCTATTTCTATTTCTTGGCCTGTAGGAACCCGAAAGTCCACGACCTCACCGACTCGACTCCGCCATTCTTCCCTGTCCTGTGCGCTCTCCTTCCACGTTCGACCATCCGATCCGATCTCCTCGAGGTCCAACCTAACATTGTCCTCACATCTCCGTCGCGGCTCTGTGCTAGAGAATTAACGTTTAAAAAAGGTAGGAAATTGGGGAGAGAACAGGGTACAGGCAGTAATTTTATATGTGCTTCTTTTTATCATAAAATGAAAATTGAACAAAAAAAGGCAAGATAAGCTTTTAAAACCTTCTACCAAGACATACTATTAAATAAACAAAATTCACAGAGGTGATTACTAATCTCAATACTCATATAACTTTAAGAATTCCATAACGGCTAAGAACATCCCAAGGTAATCAGTGCTCGAAAAAGAGGAAACGGAAATTTTGAAGTTCACAAAACAAATCTGGTTGTTCAAGATATCAAGGACAACAAAAGCATATTTCCCCGCATAGCGCATTTCAATTAGCTCATTAGAGCTCACCGTGGATGCTAAAACCGTACCAAAACCGGCACTCGAGAATGAAACAACGTGGTGATGTTGATATGTTCCCAAAGTGTATGCTCACGAAACACCATCATTTTTTCCGGCAAAGCACAAAAAAAGACAGAAGAGGGTAGGCTAGTGTATCTACACACATGTGAGGGACAGTTCTCAAAAAATGTTGTTTTTTTTTTTTGGTTCTGAAAGTGGTAATCTTAAAAAGACACAGATGGGCCACTTGTACGCCTGATTCACTCCGTTATCCACTTTGTAACCCATTCCAGTTTGCTCGCCCGGATACCGTCTGTTCTCCCATGATGCAGGTTAGAAAAGAAAGTTTCCCACTAAGCAGCTGTCGATCGTTTTACTTTTGCGCGTGTGTATTTATTATAGTACATGTGCGATCTCGTTATTTACAGAGCTCGTTCAATTAGTCCCTAGAAAAGGATATTCAGACGAGAAAGTTTTTTTCTTGTTCCTTCCCTCTTCCTATTCATTAACGACTCATAATATTCACCAGTCATTGTTTTACCTTTTTCCAGGTAATCGATATATATGAGCCTGCATTGCAAAATAGCGTTGTCAATATCTTGGCACGCTTTTTCATTGTCTTCACCTTCTTCGGAGACCGGTCGCCGTCAAAATTACACTGAATTGATAGTTCCTTTGTCTCTGAAGTGTTTGCTCGCCCGGATACGTCCCTCGTAATTTCTTCCAGGACGGAGGTTGGAAAAGAAAGTTCCCTACTAAGCAGCTGTCGATCGTTTGACTTTCGCGCGTGTATATTTATTATAGTATATGTGCGATCTTGTTATTTACAGAGCTCGTTCAATAAGTCCGTAGAAAAAGATATTCAGAGGAGAACTTTCTTTTGTGTTCCTTCCTTCTTCTTATTCAATAACGACTCATACTATTCACCAGTCATTGTTTTACGGTTTCCCAAGTAATCGATATATATATAAGTCCGCATTGCAAAATAGCGTTGTCAATATCTTGGCACGCTATTTCGTTGCCTTCACTTTCTTCGGAGACCGTTCGCCGTCAAAAATACACTGAATTGATAGTTCGTTTGTCTCTGAAGTTTGGTAGTATATGCATGTTTCATCTATAAATTTGTATCGACGTCCACAGTTATGTATCGATGCAGAAACTCGTCAGACTTCCAAATGTAGTGATCCCAAATCACTACTCCCATCCAATCCCCATTATTACCTATAATCCCAATCTTGTTCTCATAGTGAATCATACGAGCGACAAATTGAACCAAAAGTTAATTTATCCCACATTGATTCAAGTTCCAATTACCTTAACCTTACCCATAATCCCAATCATGTTCCCCAATTGAATCATATGCACGACAAATTTAACCGAAAGTCCATTTGTCGAACATTTTTTTTTTTTTTTTTTTTTTTTTTTATTAGACTTCTCTCGGGAGAGGCGAACCTATAGCGTCGAGTGGGCGCCCCGAGATGCCATCAAATAACTGTTGCAGTTCTTTTTGAACAGTTTCGGGTTGTAAAGCTCCGGGAACACTCGCGTGGGAAGGGAGTTCCACAGCGTCCTCGCTCTGTAACGGAACGAGTTTTGATACAGGGATATTCGCGCCGTCGGGAGATGAACCGCACACGGATGCGATTCAATTACCAATAACCATTAACATTATAAAATGCATTTCATAATTTCTCCTTCCAGGAATTTGTTCAGACAAATTCCCATCCACTTCCCAGAATACCATTCCAATTGAAGCACACAAAATCTTGTTTGTGCTTCTTGGAATTTTTAAGTAAAATTTTTAACATTCACCACAGAGTGTGAAAGGGCGGCACATTTTGGATTCGTGATCAGTTCGAATCCAGAGGCCGAAGCAATGGCCACAAAAAGTAACTAATTCAGTAAATAAAAAAGAAAAAACCCGAAGTTCAACTTTTCATTTTAAACACCCCGTCAGAGACATGGAAGGAAGCCACGGAGGTACGCAAAAAACATACTAAAAAATGTAACACTACACAAAGAAAAAGCGTCAATATAGCCCCTGTGTCGACCACATGATCGCGCTTATTCTCTACAGAGACTAAACACCACACTCGTTGAGATTTTGTTTACACACAATTTTTCGTGCAATTGTCTAGTGAATAATAATGCCTACTAAAAACACAATTTTCAGTGCTACGAGCGCCAACTTTTCTGAATGTTCTAAGAACTTGCTGAACGACTCTCCGAAATACTTATAAATATGTTCTAGCAGCAGTATGGTCGTAAAACAGCATAGACATGAATCGTTATGATCCCGCGATAAAATGAACCCGAGATAGTACGACTTCAAAATACAATAATACGAGGGTTGCCTCTTATGTTTCGGGATTTGGCAACCCTAGCGTTGCAATCCGGCAATTGACAGCTCTGTCGTAAAGTTGGACATTTTTGAGGTTATACGCACTCAGAACGTTTTGACATACGAGCGCTATTTGTGTTGTTTACAGTAACTTAAAAGATTCATCTCGGCCCAAAAATGGAATCAAATAGTCAACATTTTCGTGCGATTATTTTTTACAACTTTCGGCGTGGATTAACTCAGCGACAGTGCATGGATGAACTTAATTCAATTTTTGGCGATGAAGCTCCATCAAGGACCAGTGTTTATCGATGGTATGGTGAATTCAATCGTGGTCGTAGTTCACTCCAAGATGAATTTCGTGAAGGTCGTCCAAAATCAGTTGTTGTTCCGAAAACCATTGATGCTGTGCGCGAACTGATATTGGAAGATCGTCATGTGACCTATCGTGAGATTGAGACAACCTTAGGCGTTAGTGGGACCAGCATACATTCAATATTGCATAAACATTTGACTGTCAAAAAGATTTGTTCGCGTTGGATCCCACACAATTTGTCAATCGCCCAAAAAAAGGCTCGTGTCAATTGGTCGAAAGAAATGCTCAAAAAATACGGTCGTGGTGCTTCGAAACACGTCTATGACATCGTGACAGGTGATGAATCGTGGATTTACGCGTATGAGCCCGAAAGTAAACAGCAGTCGACTGTCTGGGTGTTTCAAGATGAGCCAAATCCAACAAAAGTTGTTCGCGCACGAAGCACTTCCAAGCAAATGGTCGCCTGTTTTTTCGGAAAAACTGGACATGTCGCAACCGTACCACTAGAACAACGCAGAACAGTCAATTCTGATTGGTACACAACCATTTGTTTGCCAGTTGTCTTCCAAGAAATCAGGAAAACCAACCGCCGAAGACGGATCACTCTTCACCACGACAATGCGAGCTCTCACACATCGGCTGCGACAACTGCATTTTTGAGCACCCAAAACATCGATTTGATGGGTCATCCGCCATATAGTCCTGACTTGGCACCGAATGACTTCTTTTTATTCCCGTACGTAAAAAACAAACTGAGAGGTCAACGTTTTTCGACACCTGAAGAAGCGGTTGCTGCATTCAGAATGCATGTGTTGGAGATACCTCAACCAGAGTGGCAAAAGTGCTTCGACAATTGGTTCAAACGCATGCAAAAGTGTATAGATCTTAATGGGGAATATTTTGAAAAACAATAAAGTGACTTTCGATGATCAATATTTGTTTTTGTTCTCTAATCCCGAAATATAAAAGGCAACCCACGTATGAACATATAACAGTTTAACCTCGAAACAGTATAATACATAAGCTAAACAAACGATCCCAACATACAATAGTATGAACATTAACCTCGAAACAGTATAATAAATAAGCTAAACGATCCCAACAGAATACGCAACAGAATATGACCGCAAAAGAACACGCTGGTGGAATTTCAAATCATACAATCCCAGAACAGCGTGATTTTGGGACAACGCGAACTAATAACCGTTTTTGGTCGAAATAATATACTTCCGAATCAATGCGGCCAAATAAATGGAGAGTATGATCCCGAAAACGAACGATCTTGAAATAGCATCGGAACAATAGTATACTTCAAGAGTATGTACCCATAAAGTGTGGTCCAGAAACAGTGCAGGTCGAAGAATATGATCCTGTTACGTGGTAACCTCCCCCAGCCCCATTGTCCCACCGAGAAGGGATAAAGTATAAAATTTACATAAAGCAAGCCTACGTTTTGAATCGCATATATACCGCAAAAAAATAATACCCCAAGCATTGAATTATACAAAAAACACTTAATCCACATTCCACATTTTAGATTAACAATCAATACTAGCAGATGCACAAACCTGGATTCGTTAAGATGTGGATTTCAAAGGGGCAGTTATGGCAGGGTTCTTTTAGGAGAGGTAACGAGATAGCGAGGAATGGGGGGAGAGAGTGTCCAGTGGGAGTTGAAAAAAAAGTCGAAAAAGATGGTCGACACGGAGAGACAATCGTGAAAAAAAAAGAAAAAGAAAAGTCGTAGCGTAACACGTGTTACCTAACTAAAATTGCAGTAATTGTGTCCGCCTGTTGTTTCGGATGTTTGTACATTTAATAAGAAATCTTTGTAAAATAAAAACTTTTTGTATAAAAACCTTAGACAGTGTGTTAGTAAACATCACAAACTGTGAAACCGAGAGCCGATAAACCGTGGCCCGGTAACAATCTGTTAAATTGTTCAACTCCATAACGATTCATAGCGGAAAGAAGTCAAACTGATATCCTATAAGTATCGGTCTGGCAGTACGTTTGATGGTGGAAGTTATTCGGTGAAAGTCGCCGCTTTGATTGATTCCGTTACGTAGTCGAAAGGGGAAAACAAGTCGAAGGCTAGTTGCCGAGCTTCAAAACCAGAATTTCCAGAGCGCACCTGTCGGAGAAACAATTCGGACGGGAATAACTTAGAGAATATTGTCAGTAATTTCTACAATTTCTCTACACTGAAAAACGTATTGTTAACTTTATTGTAGTAATAAAGTGGAAGCTGTTAAATCCATTAAAAAAATGGTTATATGATCCGGTGGTGTTACATGCAGTCGAGGCATCAACGATTGTAGTGAAAAACTTATTGTTAACAAATTGTAACAATCCCAAAAAAGTGCAATTCCGAAACAGTATGATTTCGAAACAATACGAATCTGAAACAGTGTAATCCAAAAACAGTGTCATCCGGAAACAGTTTGATCAAAAAACTGTATAACCTTGGAGTTTAAAAATCACTACACGCTTTCCATCCTACCATATTGAGAGCATAACTTTCCTTTGATGGACGACAGGCTTTTCAATTCGTTTGAGGCGAATCATCACATCGAGACACAGACCGTTGGCGTTCCACATTATTGTAAACAACTCACTTCTCATGATAGCTGGTGTATCACTCTTTTCAAAAAAGAATCGTTTTCTTCGCGTTTCAGCAGCATATCGCAGATGTTTATCCGCACAGTCAAATGAACTGAAGCTTACGTATTCAAGCTTCTTTAGGTGCAAGTGAACATTCGTTTGATTGATCTTCATGTTTTTGCAATCTCTCATGTCATGTAACGTGGGTTTGACTTGATCAATGCCACTATTTTGTAGTCAACAACCACGGTGGACTTCCTGAACAAAGAACATCTTTGATATCAAAATTACCACCAAGGTTTTTCTTGTACCTGTTTTGGCGCTGATTTCTTTTTTGTAGACCATCGTCACCTTAAATGTTACGCAATTTATCACAAGTTTACGCGTTCTTCTTTTTACGGAAATGAAAGGGCAAAATATGACAAAAAAGGACATATGTTGTTAAACGACATATGAAAAAAATGTGTGCGAATGACTCCAGTACTGCCAAAACGATACTAACAAAAATACGCAATGACTTTTTCTCAACGCAATAGTACGTTTTCGTACAAATATTGCAAACACCGCAAGTCCGAAAAAATATGAATCTGCAACAGTATTTTGCGAAAATAGTATGATGTCAAAATAAAATGGTCGATTTAATTATGAAGTCGAACCAAAGGGTAAAACTCGGAAACGGCACAATACAGAAACTTTCCGATCCCGATACAGCTTTGTGAGTACGACGTTAGAATATATACACGTTAGAATATACACACGTAAGAGGTGACTAAAGGCCGAGTGTTAGGTGGGATCCCAACGCAGCGTCTCCCGTCACTCTGTACATTCCGCGGTATGGTCGGGAAACATTTTTTACTGTTTCAGATGCATGGCTAATGGTGCGGACCGACACGGAGATAAGTCATGATAGTGCCTTCTGAGATAAAGAATTGCCGGAGGTAAACTAGTTCCCCATTCAGATCTTGGGGGGGACTATGTCAGGGAAAACACCATCCAAATGTTCTGGATGGGATGCAGCCAGATCGACTCCCTGAATGGAATAGGGATAGGTCAATCTTGTCGACTGCAATGCAACGAAGACACAATATACAACATTCACAAAGAAAAGGGGATCGTCGGTTCTACAGCTGATGATCAATGGCCAGACCCTCGAATCTAGGGAAAGCATAAAATTGCTTGCCGCCACAGTTTGTGGGAATATATCGTGGCATAAACACGTGTCAAACATCGCCAAGTCAGCCTCTGGAGAACGGAGGTATCATTTGACTTTACTTCGGCCGAACTTTTTTTTCTGTATAAATCCAAATTTGACCGACGCACAAATATTGCTCTCATATTTGGAGCTCGGCTCCTAAGCATACCTAAGCATATCACTACTAAATTAGACTCGATGGTTTCGGGATGATTAAAAGGCAGTCAATCCAGTTTTGCGAAGTTGTAATTCAAACCCATGCTTTTGAAAAATTAAACCAAAGTACTGATGCGTTTAATCATGGCCGAGGGTAACAATAATGTCTCACCTCCCTACATAAACTTTTATTGCTACATTATAGCACTGATCATTTTTTCGATTCTCTTTTGGTGGTATGTTCTTCACTGTATACGAGGTTGTATTTACGTAATTTGTTGGACTCACCCCAAATCTAGTAAATCCTGCGTAGTAGGATTTAGGGTGATTAGTGTGAATAGTGCACCTTCGCCGACGACGAAAACACGAAAAGCATTGAATAATATCGTACTCCTATGGAAACACATACCGCCACTGCACAATAGGTTCGGGTTGACTGACCGGCTACCTGCCTGTAAAATCTGGATTTATTGTGAACCATAGCGAAAATATAAACATCACTCAAAAGTGGAAATGATTAGTAGCACAGGCGATATGTACTATATGTATATAATCTTCACCTTAAAAATGCCTAAGAGTTTTACGGAAAGACTACAACTTCACTGACGCGACGGCGCTTCAAATTTACGTGCCAAATTGGATTATGTCGGCTCCAGACTGAAACCTGTGGGAGAGATGCCTAGCATATTGTAGTAGCGTGAAAAAATGATACTGTGTTCAGTAATCAGATTCAAACGCATCTCACAGTCTCTTGACAGCTGAGACGTAAATATTCCATTCATTCAAAAGTTGTGTAATAAAATGTATTGGTTATAAAAGTTCTATTAGAAAATGTTGCGTATGGTAGCATTTAGTCAATATTGAAGAATAAATTCTACTATAAACCCGGTAGGCGTAGGTGTGAGCCGACACTACCATAAGGGAACAAATCATCAAGAAAACACAGACTCGGCAAGAAGAAGACGTAGGGGAAAACGGTAAAAGCGGGATATACGTGTCGGCACGTGGAATGTTCGAACGTTATATAAACCAGGCGCGATACAGACGGTCGTAGAAAATGCGAAACAATATAAAATGGACATCGTCGCGCTTCAGGAAGTCCGACTCCCACATCAAGTAATCAAAACCAATGGGTTTATACTGGCGTGTGGAGGTACCGATACACATAACCTCGGAACCGGCTTCATCATAAGCAAGAAGATTAGGCTCCATGTAAAAGATGTGAAATTTATTAATGACCGAATGTCGATGCTAAAAATACAGGGACCATGCTACAAGTATGTATTTATAAACGTACACGCCTCAACAGAATCTACGGACGAAGAAATGAAGGACACATTCTACGAGACCCTAGAGAGGAGATATTTGATGAGGTCTCATCATTCGATGTTAAAATCCTCCTCGGGGACCTTAACGCAAACATTGGAAAGGAAGATATCTTCCAACCAACTATAGGTAAAGAAAGCCTACACGACGTTTTAAATGATAATGGGATTCGAATTATCACATTCGCGGCGTAAAAAGATGTAGTAGTGAAAAGCTCGATATTCAAGCACAATCCACATCGTAAAGCCATTTGGGTATCACACGCCGGTGTAATGCGTAACCAAATAGACCACTTCCTCATAGACAAAAGACACCACTCAAATATCCTTGACGTAAGATCATATAGAGGAGCAGATTGCGACTCCGAGCATCTTCTAGTGATGAGCAAAATTAGAAGTCGGCTCGCAGCAAACCCACAAGGGCAGTCAAGGGAGACGAGCAAAAAGTTCAACATTGAAAAACTAAAAGACCTGCGCAAAAGAGCTGAATATCAAGATGAACTAACGTATAGATTTAGCACCTAGAGAATGGGAATAGTGAGGAAGAGGAAACCGATAATATGGGCACTAAATGGGCATCAATCAGAGACACGATCAAACAAACAACCCAAAAGGTATTAGGATTTAAGAAAACAATTAAGTACAAACCTTGGTTTGACGATGAGTGCAGGGCGAAGATCGAATAACGTAAACGCCTCAGAGTGATCCACTTAGAAAGATATGATGAAGTCAACGCAGAAAAATACGCAACGATTTGGAAAGAGACAATGAGACCCTTCAAACGCAAAAAACGCGAATGGGAAAAGACTCGGATCGAAAAAATCCTAGAAAATGCTAGACTAAAGAACATCAGAGATATGTATGCCGACCGGAATTCAATTAGAAGGGGATACCGAGGGAAAGCCAAAATAATTCGAGACACAAACGGTTGTTTGGTCACAGAAACAAGATGGAAGCAGTACTTTGAAAACCTGCTCAATGTGCGCACCCATCAACCACAAATAAACCCACCAGACGTACATACAGCCACCCCTCAGATCCCAGAGCTCTTTTTCAACGAAGTTGTAGACGCAATAAATCTATTGAAAAACAACAAGGCTCCCGGAGTCGACTGCATACCGGCAGAGCTTGTGAAGCAGCCGCTCTAAATACGCGGATTGCCTCTTATGTTTCGGGATTTGGCAACCCTAGTGTTGCAATCCGGCGATTGACAGCTCTGTCGTAAAGTTGGACATTTTTGAGGTTATACGCACTCAGAACGTTTTGACATACGAGCGCTATTTGTGTTGTTTACAGTAACTTAAAAGATTCATCTCGGCCCAAAAATGGAATTAAATCGTCAACATTTTCGTGCGATTATTTTTTACAACTTTCGGCGTGGATTAACTCAGCAACAGTGCATGGATGAACTTAATTCAATTTTTTGGCGATGAAGCTCCATCAATGGCCAGTGTTTATGGATGGTATGGTGAATTCAATCGTGGTCCAAGATGAATTCCGTGAAGGTCGTCCAAAATCAGTTGTCGTTCCGAAAACCATTGATGCTGTGCGCGAACTGATATTGGAAGATCGTCATGTGACCTATCGTGAGATTGAGACAACCTTAGGCGTTAGTGGGACCAGCATACATTCAATATTGCATAAACATTTGACTGTCAAAAAAATTTGTTCGCGTTGGATCCCACACAATTTGTCAATCGCCCAAAAAAAGGCTCGTGTCAATAGGTCGAAAGAAATGCTCAAAAACTACGGTCGCGGTGGTTCGAAACACGTCTATGATATCGTGACAGGTGATGAATCGTGGATTTACGCGTATGAGCCCGAAAGTAAACAGCAGTCGACTGTCTGGGTGTTTCAAGATGAGCCAAATCCAACAAAAGTTGTTCGCGCACGAAGCACTTCCAAGCAAATGGTCGCCTGTTTTTTCGGAAAAACTGGACATGTCGCAACCGTACCACTAGAACAATGCAGAACAGTCAATTCTGAGTGGTACACAACCATTTGTTTGCCAGTTGTCTTCCAAGAAATCAGGAAAACCAACCGCCGAAGACGGATCACTCTTCACCACGACAATGCGAGCTCTCACACATCGGCTGCGACAACTGCATTTTTGAGCACCCAAAACATCGATTTGATGGGTCATCCGCCGTATAGTCCTGACTTGGCACCGAATGACTTCTTTTTATTCCCGTACGTAAAAAACAAAGTGAGAGGTCAACGTTTTTCGACACCTGAAGAAGCGGTTGCTGCATTCAGAATGCATGTGTTGGAGATACCTAAATCAGAGTGGCAAAAGTGCTTCGACAATTGGTTCAAACGCATGCAAAAGTGTATAGATATTCATGGGGAATATTTTGAAAAACAGTAAAGTAATTTTCGATGATCAATATTTGTTTTTGTTCTCTAATCCCGAAATATAAAAGGCAACCCTCGTATCCACCAACTCATCAAAACAATATGGGATAAGGAAGTCACTCCAGAACAATGGAAAGCCTCAATAGTCGTCCCCATTTTCAAAAAAGGCGACAGATCTGACTGCGAAAACTACAGAGGAATATCATTGCTCCCAACCATATACAAAATACTAACAAATATCATACGGCAAGAATCACACTATAGCTATAGAAAAACGTGTGATTCGAACTGACGCTATGATGGTTAGAATTACTAAATATGTAACCAATGCTCCACATATCAGGCCACTGCTGCGTGTACGAATTCGATTTCTAAACTCAAGTACACTCAACTGATGTGGAATTGTTATGTTATCGCTATGGTATACGGCTCTGATGCTTTGCTTATTCAAATTTCTTTTCGGTGTTCTTCACTATTGGCGTGTGTATTGTGTGTGTATGTTGCGTCTCCAAAACGCCGTGCTTCCTCTATCGACGGAAGAGCGTGGAGGTTATAATAAATTCGTTTATTAATTATTTAATGTTCTTTATTTTTGTATTTATTTATTTAAACAACTTAAACAATCTTTAGTTTAGACAACTTTAGCAATCTTTAGTTCATAATACAACTCTTCTTCCAAACTTTACAATCAAAACTCTTTCTCAAATCTCACAACTCACTTTCTCAAACTTGACTTTTCTCAAACTCCAACTAAATCAAAACTCAATACTCAAAACGCTTCTAACTCAAAACTGACTTTCTCAAACTCTTCAATTTCTCCAACTCTATTTATCCAACTGTATTTCTCCAACTGTATTTCTTCAACTGACATTATCTAACTGACTTTACAATAAAATGTTCCCTCTTCTTATATAACTTTGAGTTCTAATCTACTGTAAATTATAATTTGAACAAAATCAATATTATCAAAGTATTACTTACTCTACTGTGACTTTTAATTTTGAACAAACTTTGAACGAAAATCAAAGAGCCATGTTTCAAATGAAAAAAGGGGCATGTTATGAAAAAACGGGCATGTTATGAAATGTACTGAAACTGATTTGATGTAGAATATTGTGGATGTTTATTTATGATATGTATTAAATGAGAATGTTAGAGGTTAGGAGAATGTTTTAAGGATGTGTTAGATAAATAATGAGATTCAGTATTAAACTTAATAGTTATAAGGACAGTAGTATTCTGGAATACTGCATGTATCTGTTAGAAACGCCACAGCACCGTACGCAGAAAAAATACTGGGAGACTACCAATGCGGATTCCGTAGGAACCGGTCAACAAGCGAACAAATGTTCACAATGAGGCAACTGCTGGAAAAGAAGTGAGCGAGTTAGAATAGAAAACCATCTCTCAGAACGATTTGAAATCCGGGACAGACTAAAACAGGTGGATGGCCTCTCACCATGTCTTTTTAACCTTGTGGTCGAGTAAGTTATCACAAAGGTACAAGACGACAAGATGGCCGGATCATCCCTGAACGGGGTCACACAAATGCCCGCATATGCGGAGGACATCGCCGTTTTGGGTGATAATCTAGAAACTGTAAGTAAAGAAGAGGTGGGCTTAGAAATAAATGAAGACAAACAAAATATATGATTACGGCGAGAGCAGGTGGACCTCAGGGAACACCTATAAGCGTCACAGGCAAAATATTCGAAAAAATTAAAGAATATAAATATCTAGGAACGATACTGACGGCCAGTAACGAAATGTCGAAGGAAATTAACAAAAGACTGCATTCCGGCAACGCTAGTTGGCACGCATTCAGTAAACTGCTGAAATCTAAACTGCTACCACGTAATATAAAGCTCCCTGTTTAACCATAATCATGCCGATTGCTCTGTACGGATGCGAAACATGAGGTCTCACAAAACGGGAAGAAACCAAATTCCGCGTATTCGAGAATAAAGTTCTAAGGGGTATCTTTGGAGGAAAATATGACGAGGAGGCAGGACAATGGAGGAAACTCCACAACCAAGAATTGGATGAGCTATACCGCAAACTTACAATAGTGAGAGTAATCAAGTCGCGAAGATTAAGATGGGGCGGACATGCAGCGCGAATTGGCAATGATAGGACCGTGCGTAGAATTCTTGACGGTAGACCAATGGGGAAGAGACCGGCAGGACGGCCGCGACGGAGATGGGAGGGCAATGTAAGGTTTGAACTTGGGGAGATCGGATCAGATGGACAAGCGTGGAAGGAGAGTGTACAGGACAGGGAACGATGGCGGAGTCGAGTCGGTGAGGTCATGAATTTCCCAGCCCCTACAGGCCAATAAATAGTCATCATTATTCATCATTATCGGCACTAAAACCGGGATCCGGTCTTGGCCTTATTTAGCAAGTCTCTCCACCGGTATCCGCTCCTTATGCGAGACTTGTTAAATTGTCCATAATAATTTGTTTTTCCGGCAAGGTTATTAGCCTTGCGCCAATAAATAGTAAACAGTAGTAAAATTCGACTATATTGGCTTAATCCCACCGCGGGTATTGTAGAAAATGCTGACGTTCTTCAAGACTGCTTACCAGTGATTACTCATTACAGTATACGATTTTGTATTCGAACTACAAGCCTCTTAGTGTGCAGAAATTATTTAAAAAAATATACCCGTTTGTTAAATAGTATTTAAATATATCCGATTTTCAATTAAAAAAACGATGCATACCATCAATATCCATTTCAGTTGCGTTTGAGAATTTTTGAACCATAGATAAATCCCCATTTATCATCAATAGTGCAGGTTGGGGTTTCCTTAGCTACCGATTCTCTACCTTTATTCTACTCTGTTTTTATGAGACTACGGGCGACATGCATGTAGGTCGCTTTGCCTTATTCATCAGCGCCCAATACATACCCTCGCCCACTCCACAAAATGTTACTTTTGGGAATAATTTACCGTAGCCCAGATCATCGATCAGCCCTTTACCATATCCGAATCAAAATAGATCCCTCAAACAGAAACTGAAATTCGAAAACAAAACTCGAGAATAAACTATTCAAATATTAGGCAACCCAGAAAAGATTTCCCAACGTGTAGCGTGGTCGACTCAATTTTGTGTGGTGCTGTTGTGGGTCGGCTCGGTTACACTACTCGCTGTGTACTCAGTACCTTGTCGGGAGTAATTAACATAATCTGTCTACCGATGTAAAAGATTAATATAAACAAGTATTTCGGTTGAATTGGAGCAGCACTGACAAAATTAGGCAACAGTTGTTGCATTTCGTCAATCTACCCGAAACATATTTTCACGACCGACCGATTTCATTTCAAAAACTGAAAACCTTGACCGGATTATTTTGCAACTGTAGCACCGAATGTGTTGTATCTCAAATCTTTTTTTCTCTGTGGTGTTCGCTGGACAAAGTACACGTTGGCGGATCCCTCACTCATGCAGCGGAGTGAAAGATGGAGGCTGGCATGACATATATATGATATGGAGACGATTTATGCAGATGCTGTAAAACCATCCATCGTTGCCTTTGTTTGCCTTAGGCAAGTGGTTGGGTTATCTTTCAATTGGGCAGAAATAAAATTGTGAACTGTGTTGACCGAACCTCTTAAGATATTTTACACCTTCTTCTTGATGCAGGTTTCACCCAACAACATACCTATAAGTAAGTAACTAATAAGTAAGGAAATATCATCACATCTTCAGATGTTTCTCAAGGTAAGCGTTCGCAGATTACAAATAAAGTTATAGAAGCACACTACATAGTGGTTGAATTGTAAATGAAATTTGAATAGGAATGTGATAATACCATAGAATCATCATCATCGGCACTACAACCGCGAACCGGTCTTGGCCTTATTTGGCAAGTCCTAAGGCTTGTTAAATTTTCCATAATGATTTGTTTTTTCCGGTCAGGGTCATTAGTCTTGTGCCAGAGGCTCCCCGACGGGGAATCGAACCCCGGTCTCCCGCGTGACAGGCGGGTATACTAACCACTATACTATCGAGGAGCCTAATAATACCATAGAATATCTTGCTATAAAAGTGTCGTAAAAGACCGGTACCCTAGATTTGTCGGGATATTCATATTAATTGCGGTGAGCTAATATACCAACAAAGAAGTTTCACCAATAGAAGTTGTCTAAAGCCATAGTCGTCAGCATAAGAAGCTACGCCAAGAAAGTTACAAGAACGAACACATAGAGGACGATACTGCTGGGATCAGAACTGGAAAGTACAGCCTAAGAGAGAAGAGCCGACTATGAAACGCTCTACAACAGTTTTAGGAAAGCTAGAACGCAGCTGAAGAACGCTATAGCGTTTGCGACGATAGCGAAGAATGTGTGATTCCAACTGACGCTATGATGGTTAGAATCACTAAAACTTGAATCAATGCTCAACACATCGGGCCACTGCCGCGTGTATGAATTCGATTTCTAAACTTCAGCGGATATGGAGATGCTGTGTTTTTGCTATGATTTTTTTAATTTTTTTATTACACTTCTCTCAGGAGAGGCGAACCTATAGCGCCGAGTGGACGCCCCGAGATGCCATCAAATAACTGTTGCAGTTCTTTTTGAACAGTTCCAGGTTGTAACGCTTCGGGAACACTCGCGTGGAAAGGGAGTTCCACAGCTTCCCCGCTCTGTAATGGAACGAGTTCTGATGCAGGGATGTTCGCGCCGTCGGAATATGAACCACAAACGGGTGGGATTCGTCAGATTGTCTTGCGGAACGCATATAAGCCGAATTGCGTGGAACAATACCGTGAATCTCCGAAGAACAGCACCCGTGATAATATCTGTAAAACAGACAGAGGTCGGCTACGCGCCTTCGATGTGATAGCGACTGTAGTCCCGACGTCAGCGCCGAGTCCCCGATCAGGCGGATCGCTCGTCTCTGTATGCTCTCAAGTAGGTCGAGGGTATGTTTAGAAGCCGAGCTCCAAACATGAGAGCAATATTCGAGCGCGGGTCTAATTTGGGATTTATATAGGAGAAGAAGTTGAGTCGGAGTAAAATATTTCTTGGCTCTAAAAAGATAGCTCAGTTTTCCTGAGGCTGACCTGGTGATACTCGACACGTGTTTATGCAATGATACATTCCCACAGACCGTGACGCCGAGCAATTTCAATCTTCCCCAGCCTCGAGGGCCCGGCCATTCATCATCAGCTATGGAATCGATGATCCGCTTTTCTTTGTGAATGTTGTATATTGTGTCTTCGCTGCATTGAAGTCGACGAGATTTGCCCTTCCCCACTGCAGGACCATATCTAGATCCTGATTCAGAGAATCAATCTGTCTACATCTCAGCTGATGCGACGCAGATGCACCGATCAGCCGAACACCCGAAGAGGAGGAAACAAGCGTACTATCATCCCCAAAACTGAACACTTTGTTATCCGTTGTCTCCCACAAATCATTTGTGTGAAGCAAGAACAAGATTGAAGCCAAAATAGAACCTTGGGGCACCCCTGAATTAACAGTATACAGATCCGAACACTCGCCGTCCACAACAATCCGGATCGATCGATTCTCGAGGAAGCTCCTCGTCCAGTCGCAAAGCTGTTCGGAAAGTCCATATGAACGAAGTTTGCGCAGCAATGCCCCGTGCCAGACGCGGTCAAGAGCCTTGGAGATATCCAATGGGACCGCCCTTGACTCACCATGCCGCTCAATCGCAGATGTCCATATATCGGTTATAAGTGTCAAAAGGTCTCCCGTGAACCGCATGCCACGGAATCCGTATTGACGATCATTCAGAGGTCCGTTGCACTCCAAATACTTAACGAACTCTGTATTGATGACTTTTTCCATTACCTTAGATAAAATAGACAGTAATGCTATCGGGCGGTAATTTTGCCGGAGACACTTTTTTCCCGTCTTTGGGATTGGCTGAACTCGAGCAATTTTCCAGTAGGCAGGAAAGGTCCCCCGTGCATAAGGTAAGCGGAAAAGTCTGCCCATATCCGGCGAGAGTTCTGGAGCACAGTCCTTCCTACAATCCAGTTCACGTAGAATGCGTTGAATAGTGCGCGAATGAAATCTCACATCCCGCATCGAAGACCGTACCGGCGAGATCACAGGTGGCTCCAAAGGGCCGGGATCGAGGTTTGAATTCGCGGAAAATAAATTCGTGAACACGTTAGCTTTATCCTTTGAATTCGCGACTAACGTCCCGTTGTCTGTCACCAACGGGGGGAAACAGGAGGATGCAAAGTTACCGCTGGCAGCTTTTGCCATTGACCAGAAGGAGCGCGAACCAGTTGGGCACCGAAGGAGCTTATTGATCACCCTGTCGTTGTGAGCCTTCTTCGCGGAATCAATCGCCTGGTTGCACGCGTTTCTGATTCTAACAAAATTCATTCTGATAACATCGGTGGGATTGGAGCACCATTGCTTAAAAGCTCTATTTTTTGCTGCTGTAATCAGCTGGCATTTTTTATCAAACCAAGGTTTATCAGTCGAACTTCGTTTGATGGAATGTGGAATATACATCTCCATCCCCAAAAGAATAATCTCTGATACCGACTCCGCGCAAGCGTTAACATCGGAGTTTCCGAAGCGCACCTCGGACCATGGAAAGGATGCGAAGAAATCTCGCATTCGTCTCAGTTAGCAGCCCCATACTTCCATACATGGCGAAGCTGCCTAGGCCGGTTATTCGCTTGATATGCAAGTGCTTGCGCGACAGATACCAAGCAGTGATCTGAGTTTCCCAATGGCACAGAAACCTCTACGGTATAAATACTCGGTTCGGATGTCAAAAACAGATCCAGGGTGTTCGCATAATCGCCTCGGGCATCCGGCACTTGCGTTGGCCCCCCAAGAGTTGAGTCAAGTTGTGGCTTACAGCAAACATCTCCGCCAGCCTCCCAGCATCGTCGGTTCTATGAGAATGTAACAAGCAGCCGGAATTGAGCACATTAAAATCGCCAAGGACAACAATTTCAGAAGCTGGGTGGTTGATCCGTATCCAGTCGACGGTATATGAAAGATGTTCGAAAAATGTCGCCGGTCGATCGTCATTCGGGGAGCGGTAAAGACAACAAAGAAATTTAACGGAATTCCTCAGCACGACCCTCAACCATATGATGTCCATATTATTGGGTTCCAACGCCTCCATCCTATGGCAAGCCAGATTGGACCGCGCGAAGACGCAGGCTGCGCCCTTAAAACGGAATCTCGAATGTAAGTCGTATCCTGAGCAACGAAGATAGGTCGAATCAGTTGACGAATCGACCTGGGTCTCAGTTAGGGAAAGGATATCAAGTTTCGTTGTTTGCAAATATTTGTGGACGGCGTTTACATTCGTACTGGTGAAACCGATGCCCCTGATGTTACAAAATGTCGTGACCAGTCGAGCATGGGCAGAGCCTCGGGAGCGAGCCCGATTATGCGATGAGGAACCTCTTAAAGTTCCATTATTTATCGTGATATCTGCATAATGTTCCCCCCGACATAGGGTGCTGTGTTTTTGCTATGGTATCTGATGGTTTGGTTATTTGATCTTCTCTCGGTGTTGTTCTTCACTATTTCCTTGTGTACTGTGTATATCTGTTAGCAACGCCACAAACCTATAAAAGAGAGTAAGATTCAGGTTTTCAACTAACGGACAAAGTCCAAAATGACGTTTGGGTTGGTGCCTATAAGTTAGCCTTGCGTCGCCTTAAGGTAAAGTATAATGTACTGCACCCAAAAGTCCCGATCTAGTGAACATCATTATGGCCAATCAATTCCCTACCGACAGAAATCTCAGTGATAGAAGTATAATGACGGTGCAGCAATCTGCGGTGAAGTCAGTAATGTCAACAGTTGTCAATCAAAGTATCAAAAACTGCTGAATTAAATTGCAAACCAATTGAATTGCTCAAAAAAAAACGTGCAGGCCCATATTCAGTAAAATATTCACCAAATGCCTAAGAGAGGAAGTTTTCTGAAAACACTGGATGGAACAGAAATTAGTCCCGATAACGAAGAGTAATAAATCAAACTCTCGAAACTAAAGCAATACACGGAGCGAAGAGGAGCACTCTCCCAAATACAGTATGGTTTCAGACGAAGAAGGAGGAAGGTAGTTGCATTCACCCAAGTGTGCAGATACGTCGATGGAGCACCGGAAGAATTTAGATTTGTATGGTTGTGTGAAGCAGTGCTGCGCTGTCATCACACTGGATGTCAAAAACACATTTAACTCAACCAGTTAGAATCACACGCGAGTTTTATGTAATACGAACAGCAACTCGCCAAGTTCAACAAACAGCCGGTCATCAAAAATATTTTTAATTTAATTTAAACTGAACAAAAAACAAACAGGAAAGGGTATGAGTTTTCCCGCACTGTACACTTCCACACAATTTGTGGTGATCCGTTTGTTTACTTCGGATCCCACAGAAGACTTGACGCGCGAACCGATAGTGCAATTAGGGTATCTTGTGTTTACTTAATGAGGGAGAAACTAAGTACATGGTGGCAACTTCTGCGAAGAGAAGACCTAGCGTTGGTCAAACTATCAGGGTAGTGGAGCACGAATTTGAACTAGTGCAACCCTTTAACTACCTTGGGTCAATAGTATCAGACGATAACAATATGGAAGAAGAAATACGCGAACGGCTGATTAAATCCAACAAATCTTACTATGGTCTATCAAGGCTCTTTAAATCCCGATATTTATCCAGAACATCCAAGCTAATACTGTACAAGACCATGGTCTTACCAGTACTCGTGTATGGATCCGAGACCTGGGTGCTTAATAAAAGGCACTCTGAACTCTTGGCCGCGTTCGAGAGAAAGGTCTTAAGGAGAATTGTTGGCCCCGTATGTGAGGGAGGTCGATTCCTCTGAGTTGTACGCAATCTATCTTGAAGCTAATGTTGTAAGAAAAATCAAGCTTGGTAGACTCCGGTGGGTGGGACACCTAGCTCGAATGAGCGAAGAGGAGCCTTAACCCTAAATGGGTTAAAAAGCAGAAAGCTCCTGGCCTCTATGAGCAGATCAATCTTCCTATGCGCAGCTCCCGTATGGGCTAAGACAACCGTTAACACCTGATACGCCCAGGTAATAAAATCCGTCAAAAAAAGAGGAAACCTAAAAATTTGTGAATTTGTAGAGCCTAGAAAAACGGGGTCGTGTGCCCATAATAATCTAGGGTTATTTTATAGGAACTTGACAACTTTGAATTTAATTTTTGAACGCACCCTTTCACTAATCATCGAACTGTCACTGTCAATTGATTCAGTAAAGTCAACATTTTCATCGTGGTTAAGTACACGAACAAACAACGTCTGCAAATTAACTACCGAAATTTTGAGTCGGTGACCGCAACTTTAAGAGCGTTAACTCCAATTTTCGATCGTAATTCGCGCCCTAGTAGAGACCCAATAACAAGTTTAGTGCAAAAATTTGAGCCTACATATTCGTTGTGTGATGTTGCCGTGCCAGTGAGACAACGGGTTGGTCGAAGTGTCGAAAATATCGCTGCCGTTCAGGCGCCCGTAGCAAACGATCCAAATCAGTCAATTCCAAGGCGTTCTCAAGAATTGTGCATCGCCCAGACCACTTTATGGCGAATTTTGCGTAAGGATCTTGGTTTACACCCATACAAGATCAAGATGGCTCAAGAATTGAAGCCGATGGACCATTTGAAGCGCCGTACGTTCTCCGATTGGGCTCGGGAAAAAAAGTTGTCAAGTTCCTATTGGAAAACCCTATATAACCAAGATTGGCGCCGAAGATATACAAGCTATGACGACGGAACGCACGAGACTCCAGTGCAGCCCACTTTCACTGTCCCATAGCCTGACAGGACATAGGTGCTTTAAACAATACCTGTGTTTTGAAGATAATAGGGAATCTCCTTGTTCTTAAAAAAACAAATCTCCGTTGAGATTCATTCCACTTTCCATTGCGATAAACCATCTTACTTCCGGGGCTCCGGGAAGAGTGGAGCACAGTGTTGAAGTTAAATAACAAGACTGGTCAGCTATTTATTATTTTTTATTTATAATTTTTCGTGGGTGAATAGTTTTGGCGTCCGCACTATTGTGCCACCTTTTATACAAAATCTCCTCGAAAGTTGTATCTCGGGAATATGTGATGCTTCTGTGAATCGTTGAGAAAACTTGAGTAAATCATTCACAGAAGCAAAATTACAAGAAGTGAATGAAGAAGTCGGTTTATAAAGCATCTTTTGGAGAGATACAGGGGTGGATTGAAAAGTTCCCAACCTAACAAAGATACCGGACATTTTTTCTTAAAATTTATTTTTATTTTTCTACATAGTCTCCTATTTCTACACTTCTTCCAGCGATGCTTCCATCTCTCTAACACGTCCAAATATTACTCGGGGTTTTTCTCTGCAAAATAACTGTTCACGAAGGTGATTGCCTCTTCATTTGACGAAAATCTCTGTCCTCCAATCGCAATTTTTAGACTAGGGAACAAAAAGAAGTTGCTTGGTCTAATCTGGTGAGTAAGGCGGATGGACAAGCAGTTAAAGCCGTAATTCGCGGATTCTCGCCATGGCAACCGCTGGGGTGTGAGACGCGCGTTGTCTTTGTGAAACAGAATTTAAGCATTTGTGTATGCGATAGCCTCATTTGATGTAAACCGTTCTCAACTGTACCATTTTTTTAAATTTGAAAATACAAAGAAGTGATTAGGGGCCAGATCTGGTGAATACGGTGGATGATCTATCAATTCACACTGCAATTCCTCAGTTTTAGCCACTGAAACTGCGCACCTATGCACTTGTGCATTATTGTGGAGAAAGAGGATTTTTTTTTCAAATGAGGACGATTTTCTTTTATTTTCTCAATTAGCAGACTTAATAATGACGCATAATACTCTCCAGTTATCGTCTGTCGCTTTTCCAAATAGTCAATGAAGATAATAACGCGCCATCTCTTCGATTTCTAAGAACTTATTGACCTGCCCTCGTAACTCCGCTATTGAAATTCAAATCAGGTGTTCTGAAAACAAAACTTCTATAATACAGGCCCATTATTAGACTAAAGGGTTTCTTATATGGTTCACAATTTCGCCCAGAGTGGCTAGGAACCTAAAGATATTTGAGAGAACCTGCCGCTAAAATTACCCCATTAATGGACTATGCCACCAGAGCGATGGTAACTGAAATCGTAAAGATGTCCGATAGTGAAAACGGTGTAATCAGAAAATTACTTGACTTATCCGGCCAAAACAGGGGCTTAAATTTGTCCCCACTAAACTTTTCACTAAGTGCCTTAGGTGTTTATTTTACAAGAAAGAAAAATTAATAAACACTTAATGAGAAAATAAATTTGGAAAAAAACATGTTGGAAATTGCAATAAAATAACCAACGTTGTGGATCAGTGCCATGTTTTAGTATTAAGCTTAGTATTAACCATTAATATAAGACTTCTTTCGGCGTACAGTACTATAGCAATTTGTATAAAAAAATGACCCAATAAACGTTCTGATACCACTACATCGTTGATTTGTCCAGCGATAATGCTGTGCTCCTCGTGGAATCGACTGCATTCGGTTCGATATTCGGCGTTTTCAACATATTTCTTGTAGGATGGGCACTGCGGGTTTTCTTTGTACTTGAATCCGTGCAGGCGAAGTGATTCAAAATTACTACTCTTCCCACATCTTTATATTTCTTAATATCAATAATATCAATAATTCAAAATCTAATGATTACGACGGTGGCCTGAAAAGTCTCCATCCTCAACGTGAAGACAGCAGCATTCGTCAATAAAAGCTAGTGAATGTAGTTGTACATCTTTTGACAGTTACTCGTCAAAATTTCAGACATTTTGGAAGCGTAGTTTTTATTTGACAGTCGTTTGGGTGAGTCGATGTGAGTGTTTTTGTGAAAATGGACAAAATTAACTATCGAGCTGTCATTAAATGTTTGTTTTTGTAAGGCAATACGCCTATCTAAATCGAAGATGAGTTAGGCTCTGTGTACGGCTACTCTGCACCATCATTTACCACCGTGAAATTTTGTGCAGCTGAATTTAATTGGGGCCATGAGAGCTTGGGAGACGATAAACGTCCGGGACGTCCAAAAACTGCAACAACTGACGATAACATCGCTAAAGTTCACCAAATGGTGCTAGATGACTGCCGAATTATAGTGAGAGAGATAGCAGAGGCTATGAAAATGTCCAAAGAACGTGTTTGTCACATATTAAATCAAGATTTAGGCATGAGAAAGTTGTCCGCACGTTGGGTGCCGCGTTTGCTCCCGTTAGACCAAAAACGTGTTCGAAAGAAACATTTCCAACACTCTGTTGGTGCGGTTTAGGTGCAATAAATCCGAGTTTTGGCGCCAATTAATTACTGTCGATGAAACTTGGATACACTATTATACGCCCGAAACAAAAATACAGTCAAAACAGTAAACTACAAAGTTTAAATCGACTCCAAAAAAAAAAAAAGTAAAAACTGTTTTTCGGCTGGGAAAGTGATGACGACTGTTTTTTAGGATAGTCATAGAGGTATCTTAATCGATTATCCTCGTAAAGGAAAAACCATTACAGGAGCAAACTACGTATCATTACTAACCCAACTGAAGGCAGAAATTGTGGGAAAACGGCCACATTTGCAGAAAAAGAAAATCCTGTTTCACCAAGAAAACACGCCGTCTCACACCTCAGCGGTTGCCATGGCGAAAATTCACGAATTACGGTTTTAATTGCTTGAACACCCGCCTTACTCACCACATCTAGCCCCAAGTGACTTCTTTTTGTTCCCTAATCTAAAAATTGCGCTCGGAGGACAAGCATTTTCATCAAATGAAGAGGCAATCACCTCCGTGAACAGTTATTTTGCAGAGAAAACCGCCGAGTATTATTGTGACGAGTTAGAGAGATCGGAGCATCGAAGTGTGTAGAGTTACAAGGAGACTATGCAGAAAAATAAAAATAAATTTTAGGAGAAAATGTCTGGTATCTTTGTTAGGTAAGAAACTTTTCAGTCCACCCATGTATAACGGGAAGTGAACGATGTACTGCAACAGAAAACGATAGTACCATTGGCATTCATCACACGACTCAATGCCTTTGATTGCTATACCTGCTCTTCATTATTATGAATTAAATCGTCAACATTTTCGTGCGATTATTTTTTACAACTTTCGGCGTGGATTAACTCAGCAACAATGCATGGATGAACTTAATTCAATTTTTGGCGATGAAGCTCCATCAAGGACCAGTGTTTATCGATGGTATGGTGAATTCAATCGTGGTCGTAGTTCACTCCAAGATGAATTTCGTGAAGGTCGTCCAAAATCAGTTGTTGTTCCGAAAACCATTGATGCTGTGCGCGAACTGATATTGGAAGATCGTCATGTGACCTATCGTGAGATTGAGACAACCTTAGGCGTTAGTGGGACCAGCATACATTAAATATTGCATAAACATTTGACTGTCAAAAAAATTTGTTCGCGTTGGATCCCACACAATTTATCAATCGCCCAAAAAAAGGCTCGTGTCAATTGGTCGAAAGAAATGCTCAAAAAATACGGTCGCGGTGCTTCGAAACACGTCTATGACATCGTGACAGGTGATGAATCGTGGATTTACGCGTATGAGCCCGAAAGTAAACAGCAGTCGACTGTCTGGGTGTTTCAAGATGAGCCAAATCCAACAAAAGTTGTTCGCGCACGAAGCACTTCCAAGCAAATGGTCGCCTGTTTTTTCGGAAAAACTGGACATGTCGCAACCGTACCACTAGAACAACGCAGAACAGTCAATTCTGAGTGGTACACAACCATTTGTATGCTAGTTGTCTTCCAAGAAATCAGGAAAACCAACCGCCGAAGACGGAGCACTCTTCACCACGACAATGCGAGCTCTCACACATCGGCTGCGACAACTGCATTTTTGAGCACCCAAAACATCGATTTGATGGGTCATCCGCCGTATAGTCCTGACTTGGCACCGAATGACTTCTTTTTATTCGCGTACGTAAAAAACAAACTGAGAGGTCAACGTTTTTTGACACCTGAAGAAGCGGTTGCTGCATTCAGAATGCATGTGTTGGAGATACCTCAATCAGAGTGGCAAAAGTGCTTCTACAATTGGTTCAAACGCATGCAAAAGTGTATAGATCTTCATGGGGAATATTTTGAAAAACAATAAAGTGATTTTCGATGATCAATATTTGTTTTTGTTCTCTAATCCCGAAATATAAAAGGCAACCCTCGTATATACAAGTTTGTAAATATTCGGTGTGTACCACATGAAATGTCCGATTTTCACTGAGTCGGAAATAAGAAGTTCTCGAGTGAACATCTGTGCCATAACGTTAAATTTTCTTTCTTTATAAAGTAAAGTGGCACGTGTGTTTGACATGTGAAAATTTTAGGGTTCGTTACAAGTACAGTTATTTTTGTAGGAACTGTTTACCACGCTGTCGGGACTTCAAATGCGAACCCTCTTCCTTTAAGAATTTAAAATGGGACATAATGCGTCATTGGCAATGAAAACTATTAATGGCGCATTTGAGGATGTAGCGGTAAACGAACATACTATGCGACGTTGGTTTGGAAAGTTCGGGAGATTTCAGCCTCGAAAATGAACCATCTGGAACCTGGAAAGGTTAGTTGACGACGATGTTTTAAGAGCAACGGGGATGCGGACCTAACGAAACCGGTGCGGGAGATTGCACAAAGCATGCAAGTATCCCCAATGACAATAAGTCAACACCTTTCTCTCATGGGAAAGGTAAAGAAACTCAATAGGTGGGTACCCCAGGAACTGACCAAGTCCCAAAAACTACGGCACCTGGAAATCTGCGTGTCGTTTAGATTGTTAAGTACCTTTTTTTACACCACACACTATGCACACCACACACACTTATTTGTTAATACGACGGATACCACACCAACAATCGTTCTTTCGTGGACCGTCCTGGTCAATCCTCCCGAACCAACCACTAATGATCTTTTCGGTCAAATCTCAAAAACCAACTTCCCAAACGAAGGCTTTTTTTCCTCCATCCTGCAGATCGAAGGATATGTCCTTTTTCCGCTGTTCCTTTCTTTATCTTCCCCGGCTTGGGATCAAAAGAGGAAACACAAAGGAAAAATCAACAGAGGGCCGTGCTAATGCACATTTATGATCCTCTATGTTGTTGGGCGCTAAAACGAACGTGCGATTCGTTTTATGAGGCAAGTTATTTGTTCTAGACGAATGGACAAGGATGTTCTCTGTGAGAAATGGTGAGGAAACACAAAGGAAAAATCAACAGAGGATCGTGCTAATGCACATTGGCGATCCTTTATGTTGGTGGGCGCTAAAACGAATGGGTGGTTCGTTTTATGGCGCAAGTTATTTGTTCTAGGAGAATGGACAAAGATGTTCCTTGAGGGAAATGGTGATGAAACACAAAGGAAAAATCAACAGAGGATCGTACTAAAGCACATTTATGATCCTTTATGTTGTTGGGGGCTAAAACGAACGTGGGATTCGTTTTATGGGGCAAGTTATTTGTTCTAGGCGAACGGACAAGGATGTTCCCTGTGGGAAATGGTTTGGGTAAACAAACCTTTAAAGGATCATAAAATTGCAAACGTGCATTTTATGATTCTCAACAACTTTACTTGAAAGTTGGTCATCTGGTCCACAGATTTGGATTCAGGGGGTTTTGCGTGTTGAACATATGGTTCGTTCTTTCACGTCTTGGATTCAAGTTAAATTCAATATGGGAAAATTGGTGATTCTAACTATCATAGCGTCAGTTCGAATCACACGTTCTTCACTATCATTTCAAAACGCTATAATTTCATTGCATCAAAAAGTCAGCACGTCTACGAAAAAGGAATATTTGACCTTGTATCACGTTAGAAGAATGTCATAGATGCCAACGGATCCTATTTTGATTGAATAAAAATGTACGTAAAAATAATATTGGTTTTTTTATTGGGCATTTCATGTGATACAATCCAATAGATGGGGGCAGGTTGTAAAAGTGGATGGTGGATATTTTTCAGAATAAACATTTTGTAAACGCATTGTTTTGATATTTTTCTTTCTAAGTGAAACCACACCAACTTTCTGGTTTACTGGATTTTTATTGCTATTGTTGAACGTGTTAAATATTTATTTCCTAGGAACGCAATTTTGGCACTGTTAGATGCGTTAAAAACGTAAAAAAGAGCTGAAGTGTAAAGGTAAAACCGAAGGGCATCCGTTTATGGCATTTCTCAAATTATGTTTACACCAGAAAGTCGCCATGAAACCATGTGTGTCAATGTGTAAAGATTTCAGTTAAATAAACTAGAGTATACGTACTTTTAGCCGAGTAGTTAACCGAAAGTTCAAAAGACAAGATAGAAATGGGTATAAAACGAGCGAACCTTCTAGTCTCCTTACCATCTCGGTCATTCAAGCTAAATAACATCTTACAAGTAAAATTCGGCAGCATATTTTTCACCCCCCTCTAGATGAACCTGTGTGTGTGTTTTCACTTTCCGGTCGTTTGATGGATTTGAAGGAATTCCCAGAAGTTCACCCACAAATTTCATTATATAATTATTCACTGTGAGGAAATAAAAGTATCCTTGTAGGCCTGTTATAGCCTTCCGCAATTTCTTTTCTAAATCCATGACTCTTTAAGGAATATGAAACTTTGTATAATTTTAAAATTTCTTTTGCAACAATGCTACCAGGGCAACAGATATACAATACAAGTTTTCCCTTTTTAGTACATCGCAGTAGGTTTTCCTCTTCTTCTATATTTGATATTTTGTTACTCATCTCACATATTCCCTTCAACTGATATGTGGGGGTATTAGGCCTTGGTGGTAGATATCCAGGAATCCAACAATGGT
The DNA here is from genome assembly GCA_963931805.1 of Microdon myrmicae. Classification (NCBI taxonomy): domain Eukaryota; kingdom Metazoa; phylum Arthropoda; class Insecta; order Diptera; family Syrphidae; genus Microdon; species Microdon myrmicae. The sequence goes on from OZ007497.1 coordinate 90,136,289, forward strand.
AGAGGAATGTACCCAATATATTTCGGATCATAATGAATCCTAACTTTATCTTATCAGGAGATTCTGATTAAAAATATTCAAAGTAGTTTTAGACCCTGAATTCCAAAAAGATTGAATTTTATATAAACCGAATGTTTTAGAAAACCTCCTTTGATTGTAGGATAAATCTAAGATTCTAAATGCTATATTAGATGCCAGTCTCCTGGTACAATGTGCATTATTCTAGTTTAGAGGCGCAACAACTAGACTATTTCGAAATCAAATTCCTTCGACATGCATCAACTGCCATAGGCGCTCTGATGATGGCCATTAATCGAATTCTCATCTTTATGAAGATGGTTCTATACCTCTTATAGATATGACTGTACGAGTTGCTCAAAACCTTGTCAGGATTTGTAATGAAAATACCAGGATACCTTGGAAAAATAGACGAAAAACAATATAATGGAATGCAATCAAAAGAAAATAAATTCTTTTGAAGTTCAGTGTTCTGAGTGCTGACAATGACTTCAAAATGACTGGTAATTTATTTTTATTGGCATTTCTTTTTTCAATCTGCAATTCCAATTGGGATTAATACAGCGAATAATGTTTGATACAATTTACAATAAATACGGGCTAATGGGAACGTCAAAAAGGGAATACAAATAAAGTATCTAATTCACTTCGAGTTGAGAAATATCGCGTAATTTCACGTTGTTCAAGGACTTTGATATGTAGAGCTTACTATCACAAAATCAGTCCAGAATTTTGCTGATTTCATAATACGACACGAGTTTCTCTCCAATTCTACATAGAAACAAAAGACTCAAGCATACTGTGTGCAGAAGTCATTACAAGTTAAAAGCATCACTTACTATGTTATCCTTGAGTTTTTTTTAACTTTGGCACACCAACCCTAAATCAAATACACTTTTTTATGCAAATGTTATCAAAGGACGGCATTGAAAGGAATTCCTTAACCACATTCCACATATCTTGTTATACAAATTGCAATCCACTACTATCATTGCCCATCATTAAATTAAAACCAACAATCACAATAACTGTCTTCTGCATTAGGTCCTTTTAAGAGTTTTATTCAAAACTTTATCCCAAATATCTTTCCATCGATATTCCTTTCCTATCCGTATGAGTTCACACAATCACACTCCCTTCAAATCCTTGGAAATTTATTAGGGTTGACTGGCAGTTATAAAACAACCCAACGTTTTCTCACACACCAAAATATTGTATCACATTCACCCTCGCACAGTCACGAGACTTTTTCTCAACGTGTAACAGATAAGATACAAGACGAGGACACTTGTCCTTGACAACTTATTGTGAACGAGATAAAATAATATATGCACAAAAAACGCGGGTGTTGAGAACACCACGGCAAACAGATCCCATAAAACACTTAATTGGTCGTTTTGTGAAGAGTATAAATATACCTTTGGACCAAACGAGTCCACTATCCGCCGTAACACGGTCCTACTGGAATACGGCTTACGCTGCTTTCTCCAACGTCAGCAAGGAAGTCTTCCTTACAAAAATGTAGGTCTTATCATGCACTTGAGATTCTAAATTCCAATAACACTTTAACATTGGTGAAATTACTCCTTCTTATCCTATACTCAACTTCAGGACATTCGAACATAATCCAGGACACAGTCATGTTACGTAAACCTCCACATATATCACAGAAAGAAGTTTTCTCTACCCAATCCTCTATAAACTCGGTGTCTTTGAGGACATCCCCTAAATACTCTAAACAATTAGCACTTCTTACCTGTTAGGTGAATCTGCTAGCTACGTCTGATGCGTGGGACGGTAGGATATAAGTGAACTGGAGGTTATTACGACTGAGGAGAACACAAACGATTACGTTCTAAAGGGCACACAGTAGTTGGAAATCGCGGATTATATCAAGGGAAAGCTTTTCGTTCAAAGAAATCAGTTTCCCTAAGGCTGTTTAGGATGACGGACAACGTAAGGAAAATAACGTAAACATCAACCGAACTGCTAGCCGACAGCTGACTGAATGAAACGAATCCGTTCACACCAACCTCCAGGTACTCAATCGCTAGTGATTTGGTTGTTTGTTGTGAAGAGAACGAGCGTAAAACGCAAAAGTATTACGACTAGAGTTTGGAGCTTGTGTGCTTCAGATATGGAATACCGAGGGGGCAGCAATAGATGGAGAGATGGACGACTCTTTGTTATGCAGTTTTCTCTGAAAAGTTTTTGGTTCTTTCTGAAAAAGTGTTACCGTCGTCTTTTATTTGTGGGGATTAATCCAATAGGAATTATAAAGGGCAATATCAATCTATTGGTAGTCTTTAGCGTTGAAAGAAGTTTCCCATATGGTAGTTTTAAAATAAAGTTTTAACTTATTTTAGAACTGAAGGAAGTCCGATCCGCGGTCCAAAGATTCAAGCACTAATAGATGGCCCAAACGAAAAAAAGCACCGTAAATACTTAATTAATTATGTTTTTTTTATTTTATTTTTTATATTTTTATTATTATTTTATTTATTAACCATCTTTTTATGTATCCATTTATTTTTTATTACTGTTTATTGTCTTATTATTTCTGTATTTGTTTATGCTTTTAGATTCCGGTGGTGACCGCCAAACGGTGGAGACGAGCCATCGTAAAGTAATTTAATAGTGTAACAGTGTAATAGTGAAGTTTTACATTCAGTTATCTATTATAATAAAATTTCATCAATCAACAAAGTTATCTTATACGCAAAAACCAATTCCACGAAAAACTCGGTAGGCGTAGGTGTGATGAGCCGGCACACAAAGAAACAAATCATCAAGAAAACATCGACTCGGCAAAAGTAAGACGTAGGGAAAAACAGAAAAAGGGGGATATACGCGTCGGCACGTGGAATGTTCGAATATTATATAAACCAAGCGCGATACAGACGGTCGTAGAAAACGCGAAAGGTTATAAGATGGACATCGTCGCACTTCAGGAAGTCTCTTCATTAAGTAATCGAAACCAACTGGTTTACACTGGCGTGTGGGGGTACTGATACACATAACCTCGGAACTGGCTTCATCATAAGCAAGAAGATTACGCCCCATGTAAAAGATGTGAAATTTATTAATGATCAAATGTCGGTGCTAAAAATAGAGGGCCCATGCTGCAATTATGTATTTGTAAACGTACACGCCCCAACAGAATCTATCGACGAAGAAACGAAGGACACGTTCTACGAGACCCTAGGGGGGGTATTTGACAGGATCTCATCATTCGATGTTAAAATCCTCCTCGGGGACCACAACGCGAAAATTGGAAAGGAAGATATCCTCCAACCAACTATAGGTAAAGAAAGCCTACACGACGTTTCAAATGATAATGGAATTCGAATTATCACGTTCGCAGCGTAAACAGATCTGGTAGTGAAAAGCACGATGTTCAAGCACAAGCAAATTCATAAAGCCACATGGATATCACCCGACGGCGTAACGCGTAACCAAATAGACCACTTCCTCATAGACAAAAGACACTACTCGAATATCCTTGACGTAAGATCATATAGAGGAGCAGATTGCGACTCCGATCACCTTCTAGTGATGGGCAAAATTGGAAGTCGGCTCGCAGCAAACCCACATGGACAGTCACGGGAGACGAGCAAAAAGTTCGAGATTGATAAAATAAAAGACCTACGTAAAAGGGCGGAATATCAAGACGAACTAACGAATAGATTTAGCATCCTAGAGAATGACAGTAGTGAGGAAGAGGAAGCCAATAGTGTGGACACTAAATGGGCATCGATCAGAGACAATCAAACAAACAGCCCAAGAGGTATTAGGATTTAAGAAAACAACTAAGTCCAAACCTTGGTTTGACGATGAGTGCAGGGCAAAGATCGAAGAACGTAAACGCCTCAGAATGATCCACTTAGAAGCATATGATGAAGTCAACGCAGTAAGATACGCGGCAATTCGGGAAGAAACAACTAGATTTTTCAAACGCAAAAAACGCGAATGGGAGAAGACTTGGATCGAAAAAATCCTAGAAAATGCCAGAGCAAAGAACAGCAGAGGTATGTATGCCGGCATAAATTCAATTAGAAATGGCTACCGAGGGAGAGCCAAAATAATCCGAGACACAAACGGCAGTCTGGACACCGAAACTAACACTATCGTGACAAGATGGAAGCAGTACTTTGAAAACCTGCTCAATGTGCGCACCCATCAACCACACACAAACGCACCAGACGTACATACAGCCGAGCCCCAGATCCCAGAGCCCTCTTTCGACGAAGTTGTAGACGCGAGATAAATCGACTGAAAAACAACAAGGCCCCCGGAATCGATTGCATACCGGCAGAGCTTGTGAAGCATGGAGGAGAGGCAACCGCTCGAAAGATCCACCAGCTCATCCAAACAATATGGGATAAGGAAGTCACTCCGGAAGAATGGAAAACTTCAATAGTCATCCCCATTTTCAAAAAAGACGACAGATCTGACTGCGAAAACTACAGAGGAATATCATTGCTCCCAACCGCATACAAAATGTTAACAAAAGTCATTCAAAAGGCGAGAATCACACCGTACGCAGAAGAAATACTGGGAGACTACCAATGTGGATTCCGTTGGAACCGGTCAACAAGCGACCAGATGTTCACAATAAGACTGCTGAAAAAGAAGTGGGAATACGGAGAGACGGTTCACCAACTGTTCGTTGACTTCAAAAAAGCCTACGACGCAGTCGCGAGGCAATGACTCTACCATATTGTAGTTGAGGTGGGAGTCCCGAAAAATATGGCGCCCGCATTCAAATTTGCATGAACGAATACAAGGGGCGAGTTAAAATAGAAAACCACCTCTCAGAACCATTTGAAATCCCGGACGGACTAAAGCAGGGAGATGGTCTATCACCGTGTCTTTTTAACCTTGTGCTCGAGTATGTCATTAGAAAGGTACAAGACGACAACATGGCCGGATCATCCCTGAACGGTGTCACATAAGTGCTCGCATGTGCGGATGACATCGTCGTTCTAGGCTATAATCTAGAAACTGTAAATAAAAACTGTGAGATCATTATGCAAGCGGCAGAAGAGGTGGGCCTAGAAATAAATGAACACAAAACAAAATACATGATTACGGCGAGACCAGGTGGAATTCAGGGAACACATATAAACGTCAGAGGTAAGATATTTCAAAAAGTTAAAGAATTTAAACAAACTGCTATCACGTAACATAAAGCTCCGTGTCTATAGAACCATAATCATGCCGATTGTTTTATATGGATGCGAAACATGGGCTCTCACAAAACGGGAAGAAAACAAATTTCCCATATTCGAGAATAAAGTTTTGAGGGGTATCTTTGGCGGTAAATATGACGAGGAGGAAGGACAATGGAGGAAACTCCATAACCACGAATTGGAAGAGCTATATCGCAAACCTACAATAGTGAGAGTAATCAACTCGCGAAGATTAAGATGGGGTGGACACGTGGCACGAATGGGCAACGATAGGACCGTGCGTAGAATTCTTGACGGTAGACCAACGGAAAAGAGACCGTCAGGACAGTCGTGACGGAGATGGGGGGACAATGTTAGGTTTGACCTTGAGGAGTTCGGATCGAATGGTCAAGCGTGGAAGGAGAGTGCACAGGACAGGGAACGATGGCGGAGTCGAGTCGGTGAGGTCATGAACTTTTGGATTCCTACAGGCCATTAAATAATAAAACAAATTTATCTTACGCATTATGCTAATTTATGGATCTGGGATTTGCCTGGAGACCTGTTGTTTGGAGTTTACCAAATTAGACATCTCAGAACAAAAGTGAAATCGCCGACTTTAAGAATCTCTGAACTTATTGAGAATTTGTATTAAATTATATGTGCTTCATGAAATATATGTGGTCGGTCATGATATTATGTTATTGAGACACATATGACAATCAGTTGGACATCTGGTAGGTCTGTGGGGATTTAGGGTATGTGTGCCGACCTATGGCGCATGGTTCGCCTTATCCCCGACGACGTTTCGCCAAAATTGTTCGTAGGGATATCCGAGGGGAAATAAGCGGACGCAGGACCAAAAGAATAAACACTCATATGTGGTTATTGTGATTGATGTTTTTTTTTCTTTATTTAATCTTCTTAAACTATTCTTAATATTTTTTCTCTATTTAAACTTCTTAAACTATTCTTAATCTTTTTTCTCTATTTAAACTCCTTAAACTATTCTTAAACTGTTCACAATGCTGGCCTTCGACACTAAATGGATAGAGTTACTTAGGGTCGTTTGGCTATACAAATTTCACAGGGGGAGCTGATTAGTTCGTAACGTGGATGATGCATTTGTTGTTATTGATTTTTATAAAATGGGTCCAAACGAAAACAATAAGAGGAAATTATACTTCGCAAAACTTTCTCCGAGGAAAAAAAAATCTTCGGCTGCGCAAATGAATTAAAGCCAACCAACTCCCGAGTGTGCGTGCTCTGCGGTGTATCAAACTCGACTGTAGTGTGTGTGTGCACCTTGGCGGCTGTGCCTCGACTGACCAGCTACTAGCGAGGAAAAGTTCGTCGCGCCGTGGCAGTGGAGCCATAGCTAAAATAAACTCACTGCCATTTACTAGGAACTTTGAAAAGGGTTGCTATGCCTGTATAGGGAATTTGGTTCTGGTGAATCACTGCCGTATAGACTGAGTTGGATTCTTTGGTTGTGTGTACCGGGAAATTGGTTTCAGAGGCATAGCCAAGTATGGTCAAGGGTCTTGATCGCTGCTATGGTCGTTTCGTGGAAGGGCGACGCAGCATGCTGGTGGCTTGCCAGTAAGAGGGAATTGGGGTGGTTCTACATGGTTTAGGTGGAATGGGAACCGAAATGGTTTTCGGGGGAACTAAATGTTGCTTGGTTACAAGCGAGGAGATAATTTAAGCAAGAAGTGAGCCGGAATGATTTTCGGGGGAAATTAGAATTGCTTGGTTGGAAGCAAGGGATATAATTTAGATAAGATATTAACCGAAGCGATTTTTGGAAAAATGTATGCCGCTCGATGTAGTTGATGGAGATGGTGAGTGTTTCGTTGTAAATTGAATATGCGTTTATTACAGCTTAGGAAATGGGTTCTTGGTAGGTTGGGGATGTATGCAATTGCAGATTTGGTGACGGATGCTGTGCATATTAGGACGTGTTTTTGCATGTTTGGAAATGGATTACAGATTGGGTTATGGTTGATGCGCTGTTAACGGTCAAAATTGGTTGGGATTGTTGGTTGGTTCTCCATGTGATATAGAGAACCCACACAGGTCTCCAAAACAAAGTACTGGAAAACTGGAGACTATGAGCAGTAAAAACAAAACGATAAGTCGCCAGTCACAGAAGTGTCACGTTTGAATGTTTACCGAAAAGTGAAAAACGGTTGTCATTAAGAGACGAATAAAGTTTTAAACAGGAAAACAGAAAATCGATTTCACGGCTCTTATTTTATTAAAATAATTAATCCAGCGGACCCGAAGTTCGTTACAATTGGTGTCAGAAGTGGGATTAATTGTTGGTGATGGAAATAAATCTGTGAAAATGTGTGGAGACGATGTCAGATCGACATTTGGAGGATTTTCGCCTTCCTGAGTTGAGGAAGGAACTTCAGGGCCGGAATCTGTATAGCAGAGGATAGAAGCAAATTCTTCGACAGCGTCTGCAAGCAACAATGGAGAAAGAAGATATTGATGCCGTCACATATGTTTTTACGATTGGGCCAAACTGTCCGGATGGAGAAGAAACGGCCAGTCAAGATGGTGCCAATATAACCGAGAAGAGTTCGCCACAGTTGGACATTTCGGAGATGTTCAGGATGATGATGACAAAGTTGGACTCCCAAGCTACAGATATTAACTAAAAATTGGACGCGCCAACTGTAGATGTTAATGCAAAGATGGATGCCCAAAATTCAAAATTCGACGCACAAGCTGCAGATCTGAACACGAAACTGGATGCCCAATCGCAGTGGATGAAATGTAATTTTCAACACTTTGAGGAAGAAATTCAGTCAAAAATTCGAAACGAAGTAGAAAATCTGGATCTAAAAAACGAAGGTGAATTTAAGAAAGTAACGGATGAAATTACGCGAATCGAAAAGAGACTTGAGTGTGTTGAGAGAAATACGACATCGCCTAGCGATCAACATGACTACAAAGATACAGGGATGCAACCGCCAACATTCGATGGAACGGGACCTTTCTCTGTTTTTTACGTCAGTTTGACCGCGCGGCCAATTATAATAAGTGCCAAAGAATCGGGCATGTACAACGGAGAACCCCGAGACCTAATATGAAGTGTTGGACATGCGGCGAAGTCGGCCACATCTCTATTGAGTGTAGAAAACGTCGACGAATGAATGAAACATCAAGTGAGAATTGTTGTTCATGCGCTAATCATAAGAGGAGACTATCAACGGACCAACCTGAGGTCAATAGCTCGGGAAACTTGTAAGGGCAGACTTTACGGGGCGAAAGTCGCCTGGTGTAATGTGCAGCCCCAGCATCGTAACTGTATCACAACTCCAACGGGATAACCAAAGTTTGGTTGTAACTACTATCGTTAATGCAAGGACAACGAAAGTGACAATTGACACTGGAGCAACGTGATCCATAATTCGGCCAGATGTCGCGGGCAAAATAGCCCTTAATAAAAATAGAAGATACGCTTTGAGGACTGCCACAGGAGAATGCTCTACAGTCTACGGAAAAGTCGTGAACATAATAGTGCTGGGCAATATTTCCATCTCCCACCAATTTTTGGTTTCCGATATTACGGACGAATGCATTCTTGGAATGGATTTCATGAAGGAGCATCAAGTTGTTCTAGATATCGGGCAAAGAACACTGCGAATTGGTAACTTGGAGGTTGCTATTACACTGCAGGACGAACAATTGCGAATGCTGAAATGTTATGTGCGCGAGGAGGATGAGATCCCAGCTTGTTCAGACTCGGTAATTTGGAGCAGTCTCGAGAGTGATCCCGGTGACAATCGATTCTACATCACCGAAGCTGTACAAAATCAGCGTAAGGGGAACATCCTTGTTGAGAAATTCCTTATCGATGCGAAAAAGCACATTGTACCTGTCAGAGTACTAAATGCGGCCAAGGAGCCGGTCGCAATAAGAAAACGAGAGGTAATCGCGCGATGTGCACCCGTATCAATGATAAGCTCACTTCAGACAAGGGGAGAGGCCATTCAATTCAACAGTCCTCTAGTACATCCTCTGTGGTTAGTAGGCTGATGTCCCAGAAAATCGGATTAACAGACAGAGAAAAGGCAAGCGCTAAATCACTCCTGAACGATTTTTCTGATATTTTTGTGACAGGAAATGGTAAATTCGGACGCACCGGTATAGTTAAACATCGCATTCAGACGGCTGAGTCAAGACCTATAAGGCAGCCACCTCGTCGACTACCGTTGGCCAAACAATCAGAAGTCAGCAACATGATTCGAGAGACGGAAGAGCAAGGAGTCATCGAGAAATCATCGAGCCCATGGGCTTCGCCGGTAGTGCTCGTCAAGAAGAAGGATGGGACAACTAGATTTTGTGTCGACTACCGGGGGTTAAACGACGTTACGAAGAAAGACAGTTACCCACTTCCTCGAATCGACGACACACAAGACACCCTTTCTGGAGGTCAGTGATATTCAACATTGGACCTAAAAAGCGGTTACTGGCAAGTGGGGTGAAGAGGGAGGACAAGAAGAAGACAGCGTTTACTACCGGAAACGGTCTTCATCAATTCAATGCGATGCCTTTTGGATTGTGTAATGCTTTAGCAACGTTTGAACGATTAATGGAAAGTGTTCTACGGGGACTTACATGGTAGACGTGTCTTGTGTACTTGGATGATATCATCGTTGTTGGAAGGAATTTACCAGAACACATCAATAATCTGCGCTCCGTCTTCGAACGACTAAGACAGGCCAACTTAAAGCTCAATTCGAAGAAATGTGAACTCTTCCAAAGGAGAGTAAAATTCCTGGGACACATCGTTTCCTCTGCAGGAATTCAAACGGGTCCTGATAAGATAGCAGCAGTCCAAGATGGCAGCATTCAACACATTGAAGGCCGAGTTATGTAAGACTCCAACATTGGCATTCCCAAGATCGGATCGCCCATTTATATTGGATACTGATGGTAGTAACACAGGAATCGGAGTAGTATTGTCACAGGAAGTCGATGGTAATGAAAGAGTTGTCGTATATTATAGTCGAGTTCTATCTAAGCCAGAGAGAAATTACTGCGCAACAAGAAAGGAACTGCTGGCCGTCGTAGAAGCCGTTAAGAATTTCCATAAGTACCTCTAGGGACGTCGAGTCCACCTTCGGACGGATCATGCCGCCCTGAAATGGTTGTTAAATTTTAAGAATCCGGAAGGTCAAATAGCTCGATGGATCGAACGACTTCAAACGTACGATTTCCAAGTTTCCCATCGTCAAAGGAAGGTGCATAATAACGCTGATGCTCTATCAACAAGACCATGTAAACCAGATTGTAAACATTGTCTTAGAGCGGAAGAAAAACAAGAGGCGTACGACCTTCGAAATTGACAATTAGAAGTAGTAGATGGGTGGACGAGTGATGTTATACGGGCAGCTCAACTTCAGGATGAAGATATGTCGCTAATCCTGGAACACAAAGAAAAGAACGAGCGGCCAACTTGGAACAATATTTCCGACAAGAGTGAAACATTTAAAGCATATTGGGCACAATGGAATTCTAAAGCGTAAATGGGAAGCCGCGGGCGGAAAATCCCATCGAATCACTCATGTCAGACAGGCTGCGAGGAGTAACACACAAAGATGTACTACCCCTTAATCCTGGATGTTACGCGTCTCCGTGCCGATTGGATGGTTTGCAGCCAGGGGTATACCGGCTGTATTATAACGGCACCTCTCTGACACCGGATCGAATCAGAACAGTAAGCGGATCCTATCATATCAAGGCGGGGCTCTGATATGGCGGACTATTTGAAACCTCAAGACACGTGGCAACAAAAATGCCACAAAACAATCCCACGAAAAACTCGGTAGGCGTGTTATGGTTTTGTAGGGGTTTGGTTTCAGGAAGCGTGTCTCCCAGTCCTTAAAAGGAGAAGGGATCTCTTAGACCACTCCTGAAAAACGTCCTACAAAGGGGCGTCGCCGTGCTTCCTCATATGCCTGAGGGAAGAGCAACGTCCTGTCGTCGGTTGTGGTTCTGGCTTTTCCAGGCCCTTGTCTCCGCTAGGATTTGCCTGAATATTTGGGGGTTTTCGAAAAATGAAAGATCAAGTTTGCTTACTATAACCTTTTATTTGCCAGCTCCTCCTTGGCTTGAATATCCGTTGGAATCCTATTGTGTTCAATTTTATTTTTATAAGGCTTTCGGAATACTTAGTACTGGATGCTGAATGCGGGATACGGATGTGATTGAAGTGAATGAATCGAATGATTCAATTGGAATAAATCTGGATACTGAGTACGGGATACGGATGTGATTGAAGTGAATGAGTCGAATGATTCAATTGGAATGAATGCTACCCAAGTGAGCACGGGTATTGAAGTGAATCTGGATATTTCTTTACCATTCCTTTATAAAGGGAAACAAATCGAGATTTGTATCCCGAAAATACACATTTTCGTACAACAATCTCGATTTTTGGGTATCCTGAGTGAGATGTTGTGTTTACTTTAGATAAGAATTCAATTTCTTGAATTCTTACGAAACTATTTCGCAGATGTGGGAATGTATCTAGATTTTGGTTTTCTATTTGTTTTTCTCAATGGAAAATTTTAGATAGAGATAACAATCTCTAAATTTTGGTTTTTGATGATGCCGTGGGGCAAATGTGTTTTGCGAATGCGAATTTTGATTTTAATTTAAGTTTTGGATTAAATCATGCCGTGGGGGCAAATTTTAAGCGATAAACGAATGTTTGATTCGTTTATTGCGAATTTTGGATCATGTTTGGGTTATTTCGGTTTTTGATAGTGTTTTGGGTTTTAGGGTGATATAGCTGGGATTTGGATGTGGCAATGGGGGAAAAAGGTGGTAGGGCTTTTCAGAGCACTACAGGCGTAGGTGCGATGAGCCGGCACACAAGGAAACAAATCATCAAGAAAACATCGACTCGGCAAAAGTAAGACGTAGGGAAAAACAGAAAAAGGGGGATATACGCGTCGGCACGTGGAATGTTCGAATGTTATATAAACCAAGCGCAATACAGACGGTCGTAGAAAACGCGAAACGATATAAGATGGACATCGTCGCGCTTCAGGAAGTATGACTCTTACATTAAGTAATCGAAACCAATGGGTTTACACTGGCGTGTGGGGGTGCCGATACACATAACCTCGGAACTGGCTTCATCATAAGCAAGAAGATTACGCCCCATGTAAAAGGTGTGAAATTGATTAATGACCGAATGTCGGTGGTAAGAATACAGGGCCCATGCTACAATTTTGGGCTCTGATGATGATGATGATGATAATTAACGCTTGTTAATTATGTAACAAGACAATGACTTTTCAAACGCAAAAAAAAACGCGGAAAAGGCTCAGATCAGAAAATCATAAAAAATGCCAGAGCAAAGAACATCAGAGGCATGTATGCTGGGATAAACTCAATTAGAAATGGCTACCGAGGGAAAGATAAAATACTTCAAGACGCAAACGGCTATCTGGTCACGGAAACAAACAATATCGTGACAACATGGAAGGAGTACTTTGAAAACCTGCTCAATGGGCGCACCCATCAACCACAAATAAACGCACCAACTGAGTCTCAGATCCCAGAGCCCTCTTTCAACGAAGTTGTAGTCACAAGGGAGTCACTCGGGAAGAATGGAAAACCTCAATAATCGTCCCCATCTTCAAAAGAGGCGACAGATCTAACTGCGAAAACTACAGAAGAATATAATTGCTCCCAACCACATATAAACAAATGTCATACTTGCGAGAATTACATCGTACGCAGAAGAAATACTGGGAGACTACCAGTGCGGATTCCTTAGGAACCGGTCAACAAGCGACGAAATGTTCACAGTGAGGCAGCTGCTGGAAAAGAAGTGGGAATACGGAGAGACGGTTCACCAACTTCAAAAAAGCTTACGACTCAGTTGCAAGGCAAAGACGTTACCATATTCTCGGTGAGCTGGGAATCCCGAAAAAATGTATCAAATCTGAATGAACAAAAACAAAGGGCGAGTTAGAATAGAAAACCACCTCTCAGAACCATTTGAAACCCGGGACGGACGAAAAACAGAGGGATGGCCTCTCACCATGTCTTTTTAACCTTGTGCTCGAGTATGTTATCCGAAAGGTACAAGACGACAAATTGGCCGGATTATCACTGAACGGGGTCATACAAGTGCTTGCATATGCGGATGACATCACCGTTTTGGGCGATAATCTAGAAACTCTAAGTAAAAACTGTGAAATCATTATGCAAGCGGCAGAAGGGGTGGGCCTATAAATACAGGGCAAAGTCTCTGCTTTCAACCCGGCGAAGGCCAGAAAGATCCTTGTCCCTGTTCAATCCAAGTTGACATTCAGTCTCCACGTGACACTTGGCACCCACCAAGTAGTGGCACCCACCAAGTAGTGAACCAATTGCATGAAGCGACATCCTGAGAAACGTTGGCACAAGGCTAATAACCTTGCCCGGAAAAACGAATTATTATGGACAATTTAACAAGTCTCGAGTATGTCATTAGAAAGGTACAAGATGACAACATGACTGGATCATCCCTGAGTGGGGTCATACAAGTACTCGCATATGCGGATGGCATCGTCCACAAAACAAAAATACATGTTTACAGCGAGAGCATGTGGACCTCAGGGAATACATATAAAAGTCAGGGGCAAGACATTTGAAAAAGTGAAAGAATTTAAATATCTGAGAACAATACTGACGGCCAATAATGAAATGTCGAAGGAAATTAACAAAAGACTGCATTCCGGCAACGCTAGTTGGCACACAGTCAGTAAACTCTTGAAATCTAAACTGCTATCACGGAATATAAAGATCCGTGTTTATAGAGCCATAATCATGCCGACTATTCTATACAGATGCGAAACATGGGCTCTCACAAAATGGGAAGACAACAAATTCCGCGTATTCGAGAATAAAGTTCTAAGGGGTATCTTTAGCGGTAAATATGACGAGGAGGCAGGACAATGTAGGAAACTCCACAACCACGAACTGGAAGAGCTATACCGCAAACTTACAATAGTGAGAGTAATCAGGTCGCGAAGATTAAGATGGGCCGGACATGTAGCGCGAATGGACAACGATAGGACCGTGCGTAGAATTCTTGACGGTAAACCAACGGGAGAGAGACCCATAGGACGGTCGCTACAGAGATGGGAGGACAATGTTAGGTTTGACCTTGAGGAGAACGAGTCGGCTGGTCAAGCGTGGCAGGAGAGGACACAGGACAGGGGACGATGGCGAAGTCTAGTCGGTGAAGTCGTGAACTTCCAGGTTCCTGCAGGCCAATAAATTGTAATAGTATAGTAAGGTATTTACGCCGAGTATATTAATGCAGGTACTGAGTTTCTGGTGTCCAAAATAATTAATAAAAATAACGAAATTGAATAAACGTCAACAGTAAAATCGATCGCAGTATATTTGTTGTGTGTTCTAATAAATCAAATACTCCTTTTATAACGATTAACAATTCATTGTTGTTGTTTGGTTTTGGTCTAATGGTGGAAAGCTAATTAGAAAATATATGGGTGATTTTTATGAGACCCAACATTTTGGAAAACCAAAAAACAAGTTCCAAAATCCCATTGGTTTCCAACCCAAATTCGGAGCTTTTTGTCCAATTGTCGAAATCGAAAACGGTTTTATATCAACATTGAAAAGAAACAACAACTTTATATTAACATTGAAACTTTCCTGAGTTGTTGCCAACCCGCTTATCAGGATTCAAGGCCCCTGTGACATGATGGGTGTTTCCGTGTTTAGGAGAAGCATCAACGTTTCGTTAAGGTATCATATTACAGAATGCCAGTGAATTGCAATATTCCATCAAGTAATGTAACACAATGTGTTCTTAGATGTTTAAATGTATTCTTAGATGTTAAGTGCAGCTTAAATGTGCCTAAGTGATCCATCCGGTCAACAGTATCATTGCAACAAAAATATGCTCGTGCAGTGTTGTTCGTTTTAGAAAGGTGTGTCGTAGAAATGTGTTACAGGTATATGTCCCAGTGTTAGTTCAAATTGTACCGTCAAGTTGTGGGGCATGAATTAGCCCTTTAAGTTTTATTGTTGCTTTAATGACCTCTTATTTTGTTTGTCTTCTTCTTCCTTCTTGACGTCTTTCCGTATTCGGACACAGACAACGGTAGTCACCAGACACGGTGTTCACCAGATATCGTCATGTACAACCGCAGTTAGCGGCCGGTAATTCACACCCTGCGAAACGAGAAATTAGAAAGATTTACTGGTTACCTGTGGTTACAGCTTCTTCAACATCATTCCTCGAAACATTCAAACTCGCAAGACAAACGACATCACTCCAATGGGTCTGTATAACATTTATTTAAGCTAATACACAAACGTTCCTTTGATAATTCTTGATACAAAGTCAATTTCGCATAGGTGTGTGAAAAGGCACATTTAAAACACTTCCGTATCGTATGATCTCTCGATTTCACGTTATAACGTACTTTTTAAATACTGTTCCGGGCACGAACGAAAAACACAAATCTTTACATTTAGCTATGCACGACTTCTTTTACGACCACTGCTCTTTACCAGTTTACGTCTACTTTTTTGTTACAAGTCTTTACAAGCTCTCGTCTACGACTCAACTAAGACTGTCCGTTGCTTAACCAAGAATCTCTTCCACTCTCTCTCAATCCTCTATCCCTCCCCAGCATCAATTCAATTTCGACGACGGTTGACTTCGAAACTAGCAAAAGTCACCACCGCCGAAAAGAAACCGGGTTTACACACTACATGTATTCTAACTCAATTCCAATCCAGCCGGATTTAATTAGTCTTCAATTTAGATAGTATTATATAATATTATAATATAATTGTATTTTTGTATATTTAATTAATTCGTTTAAATTTTTATTATATTATTATTTATACTTAAATTTTGATGCAGCCGAGTTGGTCGGAATAAAAACGACACGAAGGTTACTCACGTAACACCCCATGATCTTTTTAGACTGCCGAACTTTGCCGACATCGAACAGAGAAGTAAATTTCGTACAGTATGGTTGCTCACGTATTTATGAAGTACTCCGATTTTGGTACGTTATTTAACAAGTGGCATCACTCGCGCTTGTTCCTTCGTCCCTATAAAAAAGCTCAAAAGTTCTCTCACCTACGACGAGAATTCGAAGTAATTTCGTGCCCGTAAACATTGCTATCCTGTGCAAACAAATAACCATTTCAAATAATGAGTCCTTGGTCCGCCAAGAATTTCTGTTATCGCTATACATATAGGAGATCCAATATTCTAACAGTGCCGAACAAAAAGTGATACTTAAATAGATTATACTGATCTAGAATGGTGTATGTTAAAAACCAAATATTTTCAACCTGTAAATCAATTTACGTAAGCATCATTAAATCTCCCTATTCGGTGCCATTAAAGGATGTGGAATACCTTCTTATATCCGATGGCCTCTCTAGTTGTCAAACAGCACAAACTGGCCTTTGAGAGTATCCCACAATAATAGCATCTAATATCCCTCTTATCGTCATTCAACATCCTTTTTAGAAAACACAAACACAAAAGCGAATTACAAAATGTTACGGATAACGATACCTTGTTGCACTGGACCTGAACACTAGACTGACTAGCACTTAACTTGCAGGACACGGACACTTCGTTGTTGTGGAATACACGCCAGTATACACAAAAGGATACTTGTTATGCGACAATAAGTATTGGACCAAACGAGGGTATGGTCCTATTATCACAATTTTCTTCCTTCTGCCATTCGCCTGGCCAAGGTTATGAGGCCGCGGCAGATTTCGAAAATGTAGGTCTTTCAAGGAGAGAAACGTGACTGAAAAGCTTAACACGCAGAGAATAACATAGCATAAGGTCATCACATGGTTGGATCGATGGGGGGATAGAGGGAAAGCTTATTTTGAAAACTTATGGTAAAAAAAGTGCGTGCGATGAAATTATAATTAAGGATTAGTATGTTTCATTGAATTTATACAGGTTTGGGGATTTTGAAAATGTAATATTTTATGGCATTTATGGTATCTTGAAAATGGGTTTACATTATTTTTAGTAAACTGCTTGTGTTGAGGAGGAGACTGGTTATTTTAAATAGACAACCAAATTTTCAGGAAAACGATGTTTTTGACGAGAACTAAGCTCCATACACCACCAACGGAGGAATATGGAGTATTATAGCGAAGGGTTATGAGGAAGATATCCTTTGGAAAATAGGAAAAATGTGTTACAAAAATTTCATAGGAACTTACAGATCCTGTGAACGGTTATGAACCTTAAGAAGCAAAGGGGACCATAAAAAAATGATGATGGGCAAATTGTAATCTATGGGTTGATGTTTTCGGAAGCATACTGAAGTAGTGTCACTCAATCAATGCTGCCATTCATTAATTCATGAGAACTTTTTATAATATGTGCGGACAGTATGTATTTTGTGATACATTTAAGTGTCAAAGCACAGTCCGGACGAAAGGAGATGATCTGGATAGGGAAAGGGGATTTTGATTTAGATTGGTTTTGGTGTAAGAAGACTAATACCGAAGGGCGCTCCATGTGCATATAATTCGACTGAGGAAAGACTTGTCTGAGGCGTTGAGTACGGCAATCAGCCTAATATATATTAACAAATTTTATAAGAACGATAAAAAACCGTTGAACTAAATTAATTGGATTAGTTCAAACTACTTGTATATAGTAGTGTGGGGGTTCTCTATATTACATGGAGAACCAACCCACAATTTCCGCTTTATTTCGACCGCTAACAGCGCGTCACATCTACCCCTATCCCACCGTTCATGCTATTCACCTGGAATATCATATTTCCCAAATGGACGCATAACTGAATTCATTCTTCTATACAGATAATGCATAATTGAATTCAGCTACCTTTTTGCCATACGGAAACTCCATTTTGCTAGCCCATGAGATTTCCACTGGAAATCACATCATGTCGGTTAACAATAACAAGTCGAATCAGACGACACTGTTGCATAATCAGGCAACCACTGGGGAATTTATCAAAATATTTAATTAATTCTCACGATAAATTACCCTAGCCAATTTGGCGTCACTTCGGCTTTTCCGCAGATCATCCATTCGCTTGGGATCAATGATCTCTTTTCGCAGGTGAATAGCACCGGCCACATTTCCTCTCCTCCATAATTCTGTCTCTCACCAGTTCAATGCACTCTGAGATCACCACAGCCATAACACTGGGGCAGTAGGTCTGTGTGGGTAAAAAGTATGAATGCCGACGTACGGCAAGTATTCACTTTTTCCCAACGATGATTCGAATGAAGATTGTTCACTAGAATATCCAATTAAAAAGGCACTAATTGTTTCTGTGTTCAATTAGTTTTTTTTATTTGTTTTTTATTTTTGCACAATATCCAATGAGAGAGTTTTCTCGTTGCTCTATAAGCGACGAATATAAATAACAATTCTCGCGTTTCGATTCAAGTAGCGCACTATGAAGTTCTTGATTATTAAGTGTTAACTCGCGGTTGATTTCATGGTTCGTCTCCATTCGTAAATAACGTTTTAATTGTTAATCGGATTTTCTTTAAACGACTGTCTCGCGAGGTACGAAGATTGCCTTAAGCGGCGAATGAATTTAGCCTCGAGGGGCGTGACCTAACGCAATTAAGGTTGAGATGTGACTGTCGAATTAGGGGTGAAATTCTGTATTTCATTTTACACACAGGACAACCAAAAGAGACCGCGCCTCTGCTCTCTCAGCGTCACGCTCGTTGAAGTGTGGTAACTTCGGTTAATTGGTAATTGACGCACGTAGAGAATGAGAGAACAGAAACACGATGTACTGTGATCTCGAGGTAGCTTTGGTTGTGTGTGTTGGTATCAACTGCTGTTTCTGAGCATGGCCTACTGTCCCAATGTCACGGCTGTGGTGTACTCGGCGAGCATTGATCCGTATTGAAACAGAATTATGAAGGAGAGAAAATTTAGCTGGTGCTATTCACCTGTAAAATGAGATCGTTGATCCCAAGCGAATGGGTGGTCTTAGGGAAGTCATAAGTGGCACTTAATCGGCCAGGGAAATATTAACGTGTGAACCAAATTCGAAAAAATATATCACAGTACTCCCAATTTGGAGGGTTGAGAAGAGACGAGTTGTGTCTGCGGAAGTAGAAAGAGGTCTAGTGAAAGGAGTCGTAAGCGGACGCTAACGTCGAGAGGAGTCACCGGAGAGTCGCGTCGAGTCGAATAATGCCGTGAAAAGTTCGGTTAATTGGTAATTGACGCACGTGGAGAATGAGAGAACAGAAACACGATGTACTGTGATCTCGAGGTACCTTTGGTTGTGTGTGTTGGTATCAACTGCTGTTTCTGAGCATGGCCTACTGCCCCAGTGCCACGGCTGTGGTGTACTCGGCGAGCATTGAACCGTTTTGAAACAGAATCATGAAGGAGAGGAAAATTTAGCTGGTGCTATTCACCTGTAAAATGAGATTGTTGATCCCAAGCGAATGGATGGTTGGCGGAAGTCATAAGTGGCACTTAATCAGCTAGGGAAATATTAACGTGTGAACCAAATTCGATGAATTTGGAATTTCCCCAGCCGATGCATGATTATGTAACCGCGTCGCTTGGTCTGGTCTTGGTTGTTGTTAACCAAAATGACTTTGAAATTCCCGGTAGAAATCTCATGGGTTAATGCAATGGTGTTGCCGTATGGCAAGAAAACACTGAATGCAATTGTGCATTAACCGAATAGATCAATGACTTCCGGCCAGTCTTCTTTTAGGGATTTATCTATTGCAGGTGAAATAGCCGACGGTAGGAATTGGGATTGGGTTGACACACTGTTAGCGGTCGAATTTAGGTTAGGATTGTGGGCTGGTTCTCCATGTGATATAGAAAAACCCCACAGGTCATTCTCAGGGACTGCATTTGATACAAGCGCACAAGCTAAGCCAACCCCGAAGTTATTGCGCTCTTTCTTTTGTTCTTTTCATCCTTCGCATGTCCGGCGACTGTCGAATGATGCGCGAGTGTTATTCACCTCACTGAGACAAGCAAATGAGAAGATTCATGAAAAGAGCGCAATGATGATTGGCTAATAGCTGCGCGAATTCAAAATTGATTTTTCATCCCTAATTCAGTCACTCGTTACTCAATCACCATCGCGGGCAGTCACGCCGCCACTCGAGACTAAATTGTAATTTCTGCAGTTGCCAGTCAGTCACATCGCAATCACTATCGTGCTAGGTCACGCCGCCCACAAGTATCTGAAACGGCATCCAACATACTCGCCGCAGTACTCTCAAAATGATTTTAGTTCCTTGTGTATTATTGGCCAAATCGAACAACTAAATTAAATCAGTGACTTCTAATTTCTCCTGCTCTTTCCTTTGTGTTTGAATTTTTGATATTATTTATCCAGTGACGTTGTGGGGAAGAAAGCGAACCAAGTGCCCGTGTATGGTGCAAACTTCTACGATGGATAAGATCCTATTAGCATCCGACGATTTCGGTTTTATTTGCTTTACCGAAATCGTATCCTATGAATGCACTTTATGCCCTTTCTTTGTTCTAGGTTCGCTCTCACCCATGAAAGAACCATGCACACATACCACCATGATCACGAGATGATTATCTCTGAATCGTTTTACATCAGCAGACCAGAACAGTCAGGCGTCGCTCCCGCTCTCCGCCGGCAGCAGAGACGCGTAAATACATAGCCGGAGTCGTGTGTTGTTCGATATTCACCCAAAAACAAAAGGACAAATCTAACGGAAATGTATAACCAAGTGTTAAAGTTAACTAAAACGAAATAAATTGTCAATTATAGAAACAAACTGGAGTGTTTTATTTTCTTCTCTCCTCCGGTGGACGGTGTGTTGTCGAGGTTTGTGTTTGTGCTTTCCCTTTGACGTCAGCGGCGGAACTTCAGTGACAAATTATGATGGTGGAGGAAGTAGAACTCGCACCCATTCCGGTGCCACGACTTCCTACCCCATAATAACCTATGAATGGTTCGCCAAAATATGTCGTCTTCCTTTTGTACTTCGGCCACTCTTTCGAAGTTGTCGCCTCCAATGGAAACATTTATAATCCATCCCAACGGGTATCTTAGACTAGGGACGTTATCCTCCTCGATGCTGATCCTCAACCACGTTCAACCATCTTTCTTTCCACCTGTGTCTGTGTTAATATTATTTCCTGATGTTCTACGTCTTGGAGAGTTTTCGCTCGAGAATAGAAAACGTTTGGTGTGAGACATTTTAGCACTCTCCCTGCCTGATATTGTTTCCTTTGAATGGAAATTTCACCACAAATCGACCGTCCTCTTTCCTTGTGGTTATCTGGTGGAAATATGGTACCCAGTTCCTTTTTGCCGCCGTTATCTCTTTTGTCTGATAGTTCTTCAGTCCGCTAGAATATCTCCTATTGCTTGAAGATGTTATCAGCAGTCATTATTCCGCAACTGGGATTGCCCTTAATCTCCTTGGTGTTGGATCTGCAACTGCCCATCTATATATTGATCTGTACAACGGACAACTTGAATTTAATCAATCAACACAAATAAGAAGTACTACTCTACGCCAGGTCATCACATGGGTGGGTTGATGGGGCGATAGAGGGAAATACCATTCTATCGATGGTACTGAGTCTGTTGACTGTCGGATCTGCTGAATGGATGTTGCCAAGTATTATCCAGGCGGCTATGTTCATTACATCCGGCACGTTCTTGGGTAGAATTCTAACTTCAACTCCCGCCGTGATCGTTGGTGATCTTGTGGGGAAGAAGCATGGTGGGCGGCGTACGGCACTTGTTCAGTTCCACTCCCATCGTCACTGAAAGTTCCACCTTCTAACGCCAAGGAAAAGCATAAACACACCCAGGACACCGCACCGAAGGTTAATGAAACGCACCGTTTAATGTTCGAATGATTTTTATTTTATCGGTATTCTAATTATGTCTTGTTAACATTTTACATACATGTATTTCATGCGTTTTGGAAATTTCCAGTCAGTGTACACTATAATTTTGTTTTATTCGAAACTTATTTCACAAACTTAAAGCTCACGATCGCGGAGGAAAACTGGGAGGAAAAACGATTCCGACTTCGAACGGCACTCGACACAAACACTCGACTGGGACGTACCCATCCCCGTCGCGATACGGGGAGCGGCAGAAGGTGAACCCACCGTCGCGATCGGTGGTTGGATTTAGATTCAGCGATGTGAATTCGCTGGCAAAGGAAATTCGGCCAGTGCTACTGGCTCTCTTAGTTAAGCGTGCGTTTCCTATTCCAAGAGAAACGTGAAGTCTCTCTTTGGGGGTAGGTAACCGGATCTCGTAGAGAAGATCATGGTGGTATGCGTATATGGGTGATCGTACAGATCACAGTGTTCATCAATGCATTTGAGCAAAGGATAAACGAAACCTGAAACGAGGAAAAAAGAACAAAGGGAGAATCGACCTAAGGCATCGGTCTGTAATGAGGGTCGGCTAAATAAATAAGCTGCAACTCATTAGGTGTGAAATGCATTTGGGATACATCATACAATTTGTATATCGTATCATTGGTCGTTGTAAGAAACGGATTCTTTATTTGCATTTGTTGATGCTATTGATTTCAATCCGGCAGCTATGCGCGGAGGTGATGATTGCTTGAAGATTCAAACAAAGGAGCATTTCGGGTTAAAGTGCTTTCAGCTGTATCAATAGCTGCAAGTCATTGCGAAGCAATTTAGATGGTTACACGATGATGGTTTGTATAACATGTATACCAATTGTAGATGGTATCTAAGGCAACTCAAGGGTCGAATTCTAGTGTGAGTATTTACACTAAACGGGAGCTCGGTTCTTGGTCGCTAATGCGGAGATGCATTGACGCATGCATGAATGCCCTTGTGGGAGAAATTCTTTACAGGAATTCCTAGATAATGCGTTGAAAGCATTAATTGCCCTTGAGAAGGGAAATGTTTTAGGTATGCGAGGAGATTGGAGTGCAAATATGCGGAGGCTGGAATTTGCCTGGCAACCGAAAGTGCCGAATAGGTTTTAGATTTAAGATCCTGTGCAATGAAAAGAATTCTTGTAAGGAATTGGGATGCGAATTGATACGTGAAAGGTAAGAATTCTTTTACAGGAACTTTTAGGTTATGCGTTAGATAACCTTGATGCGTGAAGCAATTGCTGGTGCTAATGCAATTGCATTAGCGGGAAATGGTGGAGTTTGAGCAGCTTCAGCACAGGAAGCTTGGGGGTAATTGGGCACGTAGATAGTGGCGTTTGGCGGAACCGCTACAATCTGGTAGCAGTTCCACCAAACGGCACTACTTACCTTTTTTTCAAATACCCCAAAATTCCCTCTAAAAGCACCTAAAACCGTTATCATTCGCTGGTGCAATTGCATTACCATCTTCAAACATTTCCCCAGGAGCATAGTTGCATACGTCGCATCATGTTCCTAAAAAACAGTTCGGTTACGGCGCCAAGTAACCGATATAAAAAAACTTGTCGGTGCTCCTGTCTCCCAATGTATTTTGCCGCAGACGTGCATGACAGCTTGTGTATGGAGGTAGAATCAGAGGATTTTTCCAATTTAGTCCTCGGAGGGCAAAGCGTAAGAAACGACGTTGAACCCTTTCGATCCTACGAATGTGAGACAAATGATACGGAGACCAGACTTGATTAGCATATTCGAGAAGAGGTCGGACAAAGGTTATGTAGAGTGAACGGATGAGGTAGGGATTTAGGAATTCTTTCAATCACCGTTTCACAAAGCCAGGGGTAGGGCTGGCCTTGAGGATTATGTCGTCAATATGTGCGATAAAATTGAGCTCCTTGTCACATAGGATGCCCAGGTCATGAATCGATTTAACCGATATTATTGGTTGGATAAGTAAGAGATAGAAGCGTGGCGAGGTGGGGGAGTCTTTCCGAGAGAAGGTAGTTGTGTGACATTTGGCGATATTCAGTTCGATGCAGTTGTTTTGGCACCAAATCAAAAAATTGTCAAGATCGGATGAGGAAGTGGGGAGTGGATTGTCTTGAAAAGTTTGGTATCATTCAGATAAAGCGAGCTAGAGGGGAGATTGATACTGAAGCCTATGTAGTTAATGGACAGAATAAATAGGAGGGGGGCGAGATAACTGCCCTGGGGAACCCCTGAAATTAGAAAAAAAACAGAATTGGAGGGGGTGGATCTCGAACGCACTCAGCGGGTGCGATTATTAAGATAGGATGACATCCACTTAATCAGTAGAGTTCAAAGCCGAGGAAGGACAACTTAAAGAGAATGAGGTTGTAGGGGATTTTGTCGAAGGCCTTGCTGAAATCAGAAGTGATAACATCGACTTCACTGCCGGTTTGTAAAGCAAGGAGTCAAGGTTGGTAGTAGTAGACCTGCCGGAGAGGAAACCGTGTTGGTTGGGAGAGATGATAGATTTGCACCGGAAACATAACGTATCATATAGAAGGCCTTCGAACAGTTTTGGAATGCGCGAAAGTTTAGCAATGGGACGGTTAGTCGGATTTGTCGTTTTTTGGTTCCTTTTTGCGTGTAGGTGTGATAACGGAGGATTTCCAAGTGTCCGAGAATACACTTTGTGCAAGGGATAAATTGTAGATTAAAACGAGCGAGATATAAAGAGAAGAGCAACATTTTTTTAAGAGGATAGTAGGGAGTCCGTCTGGCCCGGGGCTGAACTCGCCTTTTAGTTGTTTTAGTTTTTCTTCAGCTTGGTGTTATTGAATGTGTAGTGGTATCATAGGGCCTAGGGGTAATTCAGGCAAGCCAGTAAAGTAAGAAGAATTAGGGTGAAGGATTGTTTGAAGAAGAATGCGAAAACATTGGCGATAATTTGGAAATCAGTTGAAGAAGTCGAGCCCTAGGAAAGAGAGTTGGGATAGGCATCAGATTTGCGTTTGTAGTTGATAAAGTGGAAGAAAGATTTGCGGTCATTGATCAAGTTGTTTTGTGCTTTAATACGGTAATTGTAGTAGAGGGAGCGGTAGAGTTCTGCGAATTCATAAAAGGAACCAAGATAGTTGGAACAGTCTAGGGGAAACGCAATATTAAGAAAATGTTCAACAAATTAGTCCTCTTGTTTAAAGTGGTACGGTGTTTGCGGTTATACCAGGGGGGCGATAAGGACGATATCCTGTGTCGGGAATATGGAACATATGGGGATACAGCATTGTAGATTTATATGTAGGGAAAGGTAGTACCCAACTTTGCACTTATATCGTTAAAGTAAGTTGTGGTATTGCTAAGCTACTGATTTAAGAGGAGGCAGTTGGCTTTTCGAAAGTTATAAGAAAAGTAGTTGGGGGGGGGGGGGGGGGGGGGGGGGGCTGAGTAGTCGTTGTATATGGATAAGAGAAACGGGGGCGGTGAGTGTTAATAGTTGAGAGGCTGTGGGGACTAGGGGCAACTGGGAATTGTAGGGGTCTGTCGTAACAAAAGGTCAAGTTGCCTGTCCAGGCGATTTAGGACATTGCTTATTTGACAAAGACTTGAGTCGATAAGGCTATCTACGAAGAGGCATTGCTTGACAGTTGGGGGGTTTGAGATGTAGTGGTATTTATCGTCTGACAACGTCCATTACAGATGGGGAACTACGAAGTCATTTTGGTAAGAACTCAGCTCAATTGCGGTCGATTGTAGCAATTGTGAGTTCGTATGGCTCGATAGTTTACGAAGGCGGTGTATAAAAACAAATGGTGGAGAAGAACTTGAAATAATATTGAACCTTTATTGTGACATAGTCGAAGTTGGGAGAAGAAGAAATGGTAATAAGGAAAGAGTTAGTTTATTTTGGATGGCAAGCAGCACGCCTCGGCAGGGGTGTCAGGACAGCATCGATAAACATTGTCGTGACGAAAAACGTTGAAGGAGAAGGGGAACAGTTCTTGGCTATTGATACTGGGGATTAGATTACTTTCGGTCAGAGTGTATATATCAACGGAAAGGCAGTGTGTATTTTGTAAAATCGAATGGATTTTGGGGAGCAGTCCTCTGACATTCTGATAGTAAATGGCCAGGCGGAGGGTATTAAGAGATCCAACGGTGCGTGGGATGGGCGACTGATTGGGGTCGAAAAAATTTGTTAATAATGGTTCCACTGCGTTGGGCACCAAAAGCTATTTTCATGATGATGTATTCACGAAAAGCCGAGAGGTCTTTTGATACTTTATGTGGGGGAATATTGAAATGTTTGTGGAATTTTATATGTAAGCTATAAGTTACGCTGGAGGGAAGCCATGACGCTCGTTTTCGTTTTGCCCTTATATGGATTTTATAGATTTGCCATTGAGGTAAGCAAGATAGATGCGGACATCTTCGTAGGTCAGTTTATATCTGAGCTTAGAAAGGGCATAGCGAGATTCAGTTGACTTAAGGGAGTGCTGTGCGATCTTGACAGGAGGAAGTAAGGGGGGATCAATATTTGGGGGGGGGGGGGGGGTACGTTCCTATGAGGAATTGAGGTGCGGAGTGCGAAATACAGATTTGAACTATGTTCAGGGTCAGGGGGGGAGGGGGGGGGGGGGCTTTTAGGTTTGAGAGAATGTGTTCTGTAAAATTTGGTGTATTTAGTATTGGTTTTCAAGTTGCAAAGTGGTAGGGGCTAGAGATAGGGGCAACGTGTGATGTGGGAGGTGCAGTTGAGTTGATATTGGGCAAGGCGTTATTGCGGGAGTTTCCGTAGAAGGGTTTGGAATAAGGAGTGTGAAAGCGGTGAGATATGGGGAGGTGGATCGGTTGTACCTTGGCTTGGGAGAGGGTTTAGTGGGGCGAGTTAAAGTTCCTTTGGAATGACGAAAGCGAACGCGGCGAGATTTGGGAGAAGGAGTATAAGTATAACTTGACTTGGGGAAGGACTTTATGGGACAAGTTATAACTGGGACGTGGGGTACTCTAGAAGATATAGGAAGAAGAGTGGGGGCTGTTTTAGGATAGAAGGCACTGTTGTTATTACCCAGTGTGGGCTTAGATATAGAGAGAAAGTTTTTAGTTGGTTTGTTGCAGTTGCTCTTGGATAAAGTTATCCTACCGATCCTAAGGCGTTCGCTGTTGTTCGAGTGAGAATATCCAATCGTATCTGGAAGGGAGAAGTAAGCGGAAACTGGGAAATAGTGACCGGAACTGAATGACATGCCTTTAAGGGAATGCTGTGTTTCATCAGAAAGAATTCAGATATCCAAGCGAAGTTCGTGGCTTTAGGTACGGCCTTTAAGAGAAATGATGAAACCGCTTCGTTTAAATGCTCAAGCTTGTTGATCCGAGCTTGCTATTCTGCAGGTGTCCAAAATGTGCCAAAATGAACTATTGGCTAGGTGTCGCTTTGAGGCGTCATAGAAGCGGGTGTGGGGGGGGGAGTAGCGAAGAAGAGGGAAGATGAGTGGGACGAGGTGGTAGTGGTGTAGTGAGTTGGGGCGGGGATGAGATCACGTCCTATAGTTCGTCATATAGAGACCTGTCGCATTGCCGGATGGGGTGTGGGCTGGTTTGCTTCAACTGAAGGTCCTGCATCGTCTTAGAACACGGCCCAAAATATCGAAATCACACAAGAATAAACTGCACCACTTCAGTGAACAGCTTGGTGAAACGTGCACCTTTCCCCCACGTGCACCTTTCACCCAGCCTTCGTTCAACTTTGCTAATAGTATTTTAGGACACTTAAGTCCTAAACCGCTGCGATGTTCGATTGAGCTTAAGATTAATTGAACATGTCTAGATATGATCTGCAGATTGATAGACATCCCTGTGCCTCCCCCTCTAGCTAATACTACTACCCAATATCGTAACCCTCACGACCGGGGTCAGTAAATTGTTCGCATACTTTCCAGCAGTTGGCGTGTATTTCTGCCCAATATCGCTCAATGCACTTCTCTTTAACTTGGAAACATTGTTCGGTTTCATCCACGTCAAGTTCCACTGCAAGGTGCAGATCCTCTTGATCCCGTCCACGGAAGTTTTATTTGTTTCTTTTCATGTTTTCATATCACTACAAAGCGTATCTCAAAATGATTGGGCCCCTCCATTATTCTGTACTTTCCACCCCCCTCGATTCCTCATCGTTGAGTCTTGTGATGATGTCGTCGGGTGCGTTTTCATATGCCCTTTGCATATTTTGCCATCGTGAAGAATGGAATTGACCGGAATGATTCCCGCTCGTAGCTCCTACGGATGATGCTGTCGCTACCATCAAATTATATCTATAGCTGTACGAGGGTTTCAAGGCTTTTGGTCAGTGTTTGTTTTGTTCTCCGTGTGATTGGCTTTTTATACGCCGCTATGAACCAGTAGCGAGGTTCGTCTTCTTCGTCTTCTCCTGTTATCATGGCTAGCCAATCTACCGCCTTCTTTGTACCGATCATTTCGCGCAAGTTTTTCCAGCTACCGCTGACTTGTTTCTATGAACTTACTTTACACCAAAGGTTATAATGCAAAACCAATGGCATTTTCACCGATTATTCCTCCGGGGTGGGTGACCACTGAAAAGCCGTCAATATCATTAAAGTATATCGCGTGGGCTTGTCAACTAATCCCCACTAATCCCCACTTAGCCGTATTGATGGGATCCCTGATTTGAGCGGTTTTTTTTTTTTTTTTTTTGCTTGACTTTCTTCAGCCGAGGCATGATATCGGTCCAATGCTCATCCACTTGCGGGTTTTGTGATTACGAATTGTTTCTTACCACGAATGAGCGGAAATGATTTTGCTTTATATAATTTTAATCTCTATTGAATTGGCCCTTACTACTTGGAGAGAGGGAGCAATTTCGGGGCTCCTGAAAATACACGAAATATAAAAAGAGTGCAAAAGACTCGAAAGCTCCTCGATAGTATAGTGGTTAGTATACCCGCTTGTCACGCGGGAGACCGGGGTTCGATTCCCCGTCGAGGACCCTCTGGCGTAAGACTAATGACCTTGCCCGGAAAAAACAAATCATTATGGAAAATTTAACAAGCCTCAGGACTTGCTAAATAAGGACAAGGCCGGTTCCCGGTTGTAGTGCCGATGATGATGATGAAAAGACTCGAAAGTTGTTTCTTTGCGAATGAATTTTAATTTTTTTTGTCTTGAGACGTCCTAACAATTTTGCCCGACTCGCAGGGCTGACTGAGAGAACAAATTCCAAATAATTGTTGCCCTCTTTTTTTTTTTTTTTTTTTTTTAATCATTTTTTATTTCTTTCCCTTTTTTGGTAACGGTTGGATGATGGCCGTTTTCCAACGTACTGGATAGTGTGCGTTGTTCAGAGCGTTGTTAAACAAGACTGCATATATGTCAATTGCGATTGGAGGAAGATGTTTAAGTACTATATTGGGTACTCCATCAATTCCAACTGGTTTTTTGTTTCTTTATGATGCAAATACGCCATGGATGTCTTCACTAGTGATCAAAAGGCTGTTGGCGCTTTCGACAGTCATCTCGACGTTTGCCGTATTTTCATTATTGAATTCGATAAAACCATGGTTTTCTGCTCGCCACTGTGAAATGTCATTTCGAAGATGACGATAATTCAGTAAAACTCTATCTTCCAAGCCATGGTTGCGGCAAATTACTTCATTTGCCTTGTACAGATCTTGAAAGACGGCCCCTACAACATTCACTTTTTCCAAGGGATCTTCAAACACAAAAACTTCGTCATTAAGGATGGCGTTGTTTGTGTCTATGCCTATGTTTGTCAGCATTCGTTGGTTTTCGTCAGTTCGTGGTATTTGGAGACACTGAATCTCGTTTTCATTACTCCGTGTAAATATTTTATTAATTTGCGGGAACATACTAGGGTTGTTGGATTTTACCGCCCGAACTTTGTTGTTCCAATACAAATTTGCTGATAGCCTATAGTTGGGTTTTATCAGCTGTTGGAGATTTTATCTCCTGGTCGTGCCTATCAATAAATCGTCTGTACCGTAGTTTTAGTTGAGACAGAAGTCTACTTTTTTTTCTGTGGAGTGCGTTTATTGTGACGTTTCGGTACATGTTCATGTTGTCCGTAGGTGTGGTTTTTGGTATTGTTTTGTCCATAGTTTGTTTTATGGTTTCGTCCATTTTTTTGTATGTATTTGTCGATATCATCGTTGGATATGTTTCTGTTGGTAGGAGGGTTAATATCTTCTAAGCGAATTTCTCGTGAAACGCGTCCATCGCATACCCCCATAGTTATAGGGTTGCGGTATCATACATTCACCGAGTTCCGCAACTTCGCTTGGTGTTTTTATCACGATTGTTAATGCACAATGATCGCTGTCATATTCAATTGTGCGTAAGCAGTTTATATTTTGTCCGTTAGTATGTGTATGTTTAAGTCGTGTGTCAATAAGCATAATATCGAGGAACGACTCCCCTCTGGGGAAAGAAGGATATTCTGCTGTAGCTAGCAGGTCAGCCTTATATTCAATGTGATGTTGATCTAGCCAACCAGCTAGTTGATTTCCTTTCATTTTTTCATTTTTCATTTTTAAAACATTTTTTATTTTCTATTTATATTCCTAGTTTCTAAATTAAAGGCTAGACAAAAAATGCTTAAATTCTAGCTTAATTATCTTATATAACTTACTGGTCCTTCGCAGACGCTCTAAGCTACACATTACTTAACCATTATATAATTTGCCTTTCGGCGACAGAATTTTGTGGCAGTACTTATAATTATTTGAAAGACAAAGAAAAATTTGAAAAACTTTCATTTTTTTTTTTTTTTTTTTTTTTATTTCTTAAAATTTAACTTACTTAACTTAACCATTTTTTTTTTTTTAATTTTTAATTTTATGTAAAAGTACTTAACCTAACTTAACTTAAATCTTATACTACCCTAATTCTAGAAAAGCTAAGTCTATGTAAGCTAGCTGATGAAAGTGTGATTCTATACCGACTTTGGTATCCAGGTCTTTATAAGCCATTCAACCACCAGAACTGTTGACGCTGTCTAATACTATCGTCCCGGTCTCTGTGGGAGATAGCCCTACTGAAGCGCAGGAGCTCTTCTTCGGTGCGCGTTACTTCCCGGTCGTAGCACAATCGCCCGTCTACGGATGATCTACATACATGATAGATCAGCGGAATTCCGGATCTATTCTGTATAAGCCCTTTCATGTCCAAGTCAAGGAACGCCTCTGGTGGAACAAAGCCGTTGCGACGCACGCTCTCATAGTACATAGTGTTTGGATAATAGGCCCCGAAAATTAGGTCATTGGACGAGCTTATTGCTCTCGCAATATGTCCTCTGATTAATTTAATCATAAAATTGTCCACCCTATTTATGTACGCTTCATTATATAAAGTCTCATTTGAATAATACTTTTTATAGTCCGATTCCGGTGTCCGATATAATCTGAGACAACTTCTGAGACACTTCCTTTCGAACACCCGAATCTTTTCCATCAAATTTGGACCTATGTTCAACCATACTGGACAACCATATATGAGCATTGGCCTGATTAGCGTCATGTAGCATATGACTTTTACCCTGCTGTCAAATTGGCTACTGTGAAATAGCCTCCTTGTAATAGCAAAAGTTTTCCTGTTGAAATACAGATATTGGTCTAGCCAGATGCCCAGGTATTTAACTAAACTCTTGGTTTCCAGTTTATCTCCATGCGGTCCCACGATAACTAGCTTTCGCCAGTTTTTCCTTGTGTCGTTCGTGGCTTTATATAATGGAATTCTAAATAGGATGGCTTTACATATCTGGAAGTTGATCTTAAGTTTCCAGTCATCGCAATAGCGCTGTACGTTGTTGAAGTTTCGTTGTATTAAACTATTTATGATCTCAACTTTCGGCGCTGTTCTGTAAATTATGAGATCGTCTGCGTACGCAATAGCCTGCGGAAGTGCTTCTAATAAGTCGCTAATATAAATGTTAAAAAGAATCGGAGAGAGTACCGCGCCCTGTTGCAAGCCATTCTTGATATTATACGTTTTATTAGAGGTCGCATTACCACTTTTGACCACGAACCTCCTGTCCTTTAACATGTCGTAAAGTACATATAGTAAAGGCTTATGTATGCCATGTCTGACCAGTTTGTAATACAACCCTTCGATCCAGACGGTATCAAAGGCTTTCTCCAAGTCGATCAGACAGGCACCTGTGCATTGGTTCCTACAGTTATTCCATTGTATGCCGGAGACCAGTTTAGCTGCGGCATGTGTGGTTTCATGACCCGCCTTAAAGCCAAACTGGTTATTTGGAATAATGCTGTTGTCGTCTACCCATTTTAGCAGAGCTTTGTTAATGATTTTTCAAATACTTTACTGATGCTTGGGAGTAAACTTATCGAACGCATGTTCATTGGGTTTGCAGTCTTTGCCCTTTTTTGCGATGGGCTGAATGATAGCCGTTTTCCAACGCGCGGGATAATATGCATTATTCAACGCGTTGTTAAACAGGACCGTGTATATATCTATTGCCTTTGGGGGCAGGTTCTTGAGTACGATGTTAGGTACTCCATCTATTCCCACTGACTTTTTGCTTCTTAATGAGTCGAAGATACTCTGGATTCCTTCCCTTGTTATTAAAAGGCTATTAGCCACTACACCATTAGCATTAATGTCAATTGACAGATTATCTTCACTGAATTCGGTAAAACCCGGATTCTCCGATTGCCAAAGTGAAATTTCATTCCGGAGGTGCAGGTGATTGAGTAGAACTCTGTCCTCCAGGTCGTGATTTCGGTGAATGCTTTCATTCACCTTGTACATTTCCTGAAAGACAGCTCCCACAGCGTTCACCTTTTCCAAAGGATCTTCGATCACGAAGAGCTCACTATTGAGGATAGCGTTCTCTGTATCTATGTCAATGTTGGTTAGCAGCTGCTTGTTTACCTGGGTACGTGGAATTTGGAGACGCTGAATCTCATTTTGATTATTTCTCCTGAATATTTTATTTATTTGTGGGAACATATTCGGGTTATTAGTTTTTATAGCCCGAATTCTGTTGTTCCAATACAAATTTGTTGCTAATCTATAATTAGCTTTAAGTAATTGTTGGAGGTTTTTTAATCGGGATTTCAGTGATATTATCTCCTGGTCTTGTCTGTCTGTAAACTGCCTGTGTAATTGTTTTAATTTCGATAGCAGTCTGCTCTTTTTCTTGTGGAGTGCGTTTATTGCTGCGTTTCTGTACATGTTAGTATGATCTGTAACTGTTGTTTTGGGAATTGTTTTGTCCATTGTTCGTTTTACGGTTTCGTCCATTTGTTGAATGTATTTGTCGATTTCGACATTAGTCAAGTTTCTGTTTACTGGCAGATTAAAGTCATTCGAACGCAGTTCTCTTGTTAATGATCTGGTGAACCGCGACCATCGCATTGCCCCGTAGTTATAGGGTTGCGGGATCACGAATTCCTCCAGATCTGCGAGCTCGTTCGGAAGCTCTATTACTGCCGTGAATGCACAGTGGTCACTGTCGTATTCAATTGTCCGTAAACAGTTTGTGTTTCGTCTATTGGTGCTAAGTAATCTCTGTCGTGAGTCGATTAGCAGGATATCTAAGAACGATCTACCTCTGGGGAACGATGGATATTCCGTAGCTAGCAGGTCAGTTCTATATTCAGTATGAAACTGATCTAACCAGCCAGCCAACTGATTTCCTCTGGCATTAGATATATGATTTCCCCAATTTCTGTGCTTGGCGTTCATATCTCCCCCTAGGATAAAGTAATTTTTGCCCAGGTGCAATTGTAAGCATCGGAAGAGTGTCTCGAGCTCTGCTATAAATAGATTATGTTGGTGCTCCTCAGGTGCGTAGACCGCAATCGCATACAAACCTCTTTCTTGCTGAAGGGGTATGCGTACGATACAGGCTTCCAGCACCCGGAACCTGCGCACTTCTCCACTATATATTACTTTATGATTGATCCCTTTTCTAATAAACATTGCGTCTGCCTTTTTTTAATTTGTCCCATGTGACACTTTGATGATCCAAGACTG
Organism: Microdon myrmicae; assembly: GCA_963931805.1. Classification (NCBI taxonomy): domain Eukaryota; kingdom Metazoa; phylum Arthropoda; class Insecta; order Diptera; family Syrphidae; genus Microdon; species Microdon myrmicae. Next base: position 90,170,407 of record OZ007497.1, read on the forward strand.
TAATCGTAGTTGATTTCCTCTCGTGTTGGATAGGCTATTTCCCCAATTTGGGTGTTTAGCATTCAAATCGCCACCTACGATATAATAGTTCCCTTCCGAGTAAAGTTGTAAGCATTGGAAAAGAGTCTCTGGCTCCACTATACATTGGTTTTGTTGATGTGCTTCTGGTGTGTAGGCAGATATCACATACATTTTCCTACCTTGTCGGAGGGGTATGCGGATAATGCACGCTTCAAACACCTGAAATCTGCGCATCTCACCACAGTATATTACCTTATGTTGGAGTTCTTTTTTAACAAAGATTGCCGCCGCCCCCCCCCCCCCCCCCCGCGTCCTTGTGTGGAGTTGGGTCGGTCTCTTCGTATAACGTCGTAGTTTGTGTGACATTGTTTATGCCTCTGATTCAGCTTAGTTTCGCTAGCCAGAAGTACGTCAGGACTTTCGTCTTGCAACAGTTTAAAGAGAGCGGCTCTTCTCTAGATTCTGATAAGTGAATTTACATTCACGACTAAAGCCTTAATTGTGCTTTCTGTTGGTGGGTTTATATTGACGGCTGGCTAGACAACTGCGAATAGACCCAGTCTAGTCTAGTGTCCTGGTCCTTTATTTGTTTTTGCATTTGTGTCATCTGCGTCTGAATAGCGAGGAAGGTTGTGAGCACATCTGCTAGTGTTACTGTTTCTGGAGGCCCGGTATGTTGCGGCGGTACCCGTGTGGTGGGTTGTGGGGTTTTAAACCAGTTATTATGTTGGCTTCACTTTGTGATTTCACTATATATTTTAGTTCTTAGTTCTTTTTGTTTCTTTTTTATTTTTATTTGTTATTTCTGTTTTGTTTTTCTTTTACTTCTTTGTTTTCCTTTTCTTTTTCTTTTTTTGTTAATCACATGCTCACATACACTCTCACAGTTCGTTAGTATTAATCTGTGTTTGTTTTGACTGTCAAACCCGTGGCTTCGTTCTCTTTTATTTTATTATAATTATATACAATCACTTTGTTTTGACTGTTTTTATCAAGAGAATTTATTTATTTAATTGGTCTTTCTATGCTCACTGTCATTGTCACTTTTCACAAAACAAAACACGGCGCGAAAACAAAACTGTACTGTATTATTCAGGTATTTGGTATACCTGCTAGGTCACGTGATGTGAGAAGACAATTAGAATGTAAAACGTATGAAAGGCAGGACGAACCGCACCGTGTGAATGTTAGCTGATGAATGTGATTGTTGCCCTCATATATGAGATGACCAGGAAATTCCCGGGTCTCAGGTATATTGAGAAAATTACTAATCACATAGACAGGGAGCGTAAATAATTTCCACCTCCACCCACAGATGTTGCACTGATAGACGCGACACTCTTACGTCATTGCAACGATTTGGTATAAAACGATGGAGCCACCACAAAGATCGGCGACACTGATTGATACGATTAACCTCGATATACTCCACTGGACACGGCACCGAACACAATTGTTCGAAAAGGATTCTAATAAAAATTATTTTAGTGAATGATTGCAGTGAAAACTATACATCTGCTGACATGTTGGCACAGACCAGTGAGGAAAAGGCATTACAATGCCAAATAGAATGAATTTGGCTCGTGGTTGACACACATTGTAAGAAACGGCTACTGAAAACAAACCCCGCAAAAGTATACAAAACAATTGCTATGATATCACAATTAAATATAATATAAACGAAATCTTCGCTACTTTTCTTTTTATTATTTGATTTATGATATACCAGGTCTTGTGATGTGGAAACCAATGAAAAGTTTACGGAAAATTCACCTTAATATCAACACTTAATAAGTGTACTCGTATATACCCGAAGAGTTGCCTACTTGTGCCACAGTAATTTTCATAAAATCTTAAACAGGAAAAACGAACATTGAACACACAAAACAATTTCATAATAATACTAAAGCAACTACCTTGATTTCAAAGTTCCTCCTAGAATTCATTAAAAATCCTTTCATATTTTCCAACGAACAGTATACAACCATTCTACACTGCGATCTCAAAACTGGTCAACTTTCTGGAAGAGTTCGTCGTTCGTTACCAATTACAGGGTCATCACCACCGCACATTAATCGCCCAGCAATAGCCCAGCGTGCTCATTTCCAATTCGCGGTCCACATACCTCATTTCTCATTAGTTGTCTTCCAAGAACCTGTTACTTTATGGGTTACTCTTTCGTCTTGTCACAAATGTTTCGCGATCTGATTACGAAATTCCCATTCAATTCAACTGCTTCTTCTTGCCATGGAGTCCAGTCCGTGACTCCGTCACCAGCTCACGTAACCGCGCGTGACGAAACTGAATTAATAAGAAGAACCTTTGATTACATCGCAATACACCATCATTTCTAGTTTCGCAATTTTGACACAGTAAACCACTCCTAAACCCCAAAGCCGTGATAACTCCCCAAGGTCAGTCGTATAGTATCATCGATACCGCCCGCTCAACCCACTATTGGATAACCGAACTTAAAGTGATATACCTACTCTGCTAAGGGCAAGAATGTGAACGTTACAGATACGAGTATTACATAAGATTCGCCAGGGGGAGTTCAACGGTTAATCACTCCAACTCAACCCCACATGCTCCACTTTCGGGATCGTAAATAAAATTAGTGAGGGAAAGCTGCCGACAGTTCTATGGCATCGCGCGGCGCTGTCACGGCAAATCAGGGCTTACGATGCAGTGTCGACGAAATTAAGGGAAAATATGAAAAATTTATAAATGGCGCCATCAATTTCGGTTAAGGGTGACCCCGGAGCACGCCACAGTTTTATCTATTAAATCAACGGTTTGTCATAATCAGGGATCTTAAACGTTCCCCAGCGAGATACATGGACATAGTGAATGTATCTAATTGGTGACGCGCTTACATTTCGTCAAGGCGATTCTGTTATTTCCGGATAATTACAATTTAAATGGAAATATTTTGATTCTTGACGGGCGCGGATTTATGGTCCGTCGATTTGGTTGGTGTTTCTTTTTGTTAAGTGTCACAACTATGCATACGTTCGCGAGCGCCGTCGTTGGAGCATCGTGTAAGTGGCGCTCGGAATAGCTTCCCCTGCCGAAAATAGAACGCAAATGTTGGGCCATGAATTGAGCAATAATTCTTAATAGAGAATCGTGGTGCGATACGAGCAGGCCAATTGGATTCATCGTAAATCACTAGGATGTGAAAAATTTGAAGGAGTTTGCAAGAATGCTCGTAAATTACGACTTCGAAAGTACCTCCAATTTGGGTATTGCGATATATTCGAGCAGTAAGTGGAATAAGTTGGTGGATAACGCCACGGGTAAATTGTGTAACATGACATCTAGAAATAGAAAAAGTAAGAGAGCTGCGGTGTGAAATGTCTGAAAACTGTAATCGCAGGGAAAAACCTCACCAAGTAGGGCATTCCACATTGGTGTAGTTCGACTGAAGAACAATTTGATATAATATTCTAATACAAGATTAAATTTAATTGCGCACCTTTGATTCGCACGTGCTAAAATAAAACGCACCCTTGACTCAGAGTTCGCAAGATAACTCCTCATAAAGTAGATTTCATCAGATATTAAACGCCACCGATGTCTTGACCGACAAGGAATACTCTTAGAAAAATTATGTTCACTTGGATAAATCATTTTCATGAAGTCAGTTTTAGCGAAATCTGTCTACAGGATATCCTCCAACCAGCCAGTAAAATAATACGATCCACTAAAAACAGTAAAATAATACGATCCACTAAAAGCAACCATTTTTGCTACTTCGACCCGGAGATGGATTAAAGGAGGATGCTTACAGCCAGATTCAGGATCCCTGTGATGAGCAGAACAGGATGCCATCCGAAATGGTACCGATGAATCACTTTAAGGAAGTAGGGGAAGTAAGCCGGGTGCAGATGCCTGCACGTGCCATGTGGCTGATTAAACCGCAACTGCCACCGTGCACGTCACAAGAGAAAAACAGGTGAGTGTCTCTACGAAATTAAAACGAATTCTTCCATACCCTGCTGGAGGAGCACCATCTAACCGATCCGTGGTAGATATTCCCACACCAGCCAGAAGAGGGACACCAATATATGCGCCAGAATCAAAAAAAAGGAAAGCATCGCGCAAAATTAATTGGTTCGACCAATAAGAATCGCCACGGTCGAGTCCAGATTGATGACTTCCCTGCAAAAGTTAAAAACTATCGACACGAGATCCAGATAATTGCAACAAAAACAAAAACTCAAATGACTGAAAACCAGTTCAAAAGAAGGGGAGCCTATCGATGAAGGCTTAGCACGTGGGGCTCTATTTGTAAATTTAAAAGTGAAAACGAAGACGAACGCTACCCAGCTTTTTACTGATGAAGAATCATAAGTTGTGTAGGGCTCTACAAAGCCCGACCACCCCCCCCCCCCCCCCCTATGTTCCTACAAATCCCTTTATCTGCATTCTAGACAGATGGGTATGTTCTAAAAATAGATATCCTATTCCGTTTCTCCAGTTTCTCACATACAAATCTCAATGAAGATTTGTATAAAAGAGCGATGCATTTTAGATTCGCCACTCGCCCATCGTTCATTCAGCCGGTCATATTCGTCCTGTGCTCATTTATAAATAAAATTGAATTCGTAGACGTTAAGTCGTCGTCGATCTATGGGGGTCACATCGAATCCAGATTCCAGATTGACCGTGTGTAATTTTTGCAATTACAGAAAAAAAAAAAACCAAAACAAAAAACTATGAAACACGTGTGATTTTCGCTGGATGTCGTAGTCGAAATCTGCCTTCACAGATGCCACACAACGACCCGAGTGCTACACATTGAGTACGAAGAAAAAATTCCACGAAGCAAGGAATACATCCAACAACTTACAACACAGGTGAAGCAACTCCATCCCTAAAGCAACCCACCAAAAACCGTGACGATGCCAGTATAGAGATAACGCCTTCTCCCAGCTTAAACCATAAAACATCTCCACCCAAGCAACTATCACCACCGTAGGGAATCCACCAAACAAGCCAAGCCAGTACCGAGTGCCCTGCCTGCTCAGCACAAAAATGTTAGACCACCACCAATCTACATAAAAAATGTGACCAGTATCAAGGAAATAATCATAATAGTAGAAAATGCCCTTGGACACCGCAACTTCACCACAACCACTAAAGGTTCCTCTGTCTCCATTGCAACAACAACTCTGGTTGATCACGAGAAAACCGTTTGAAAACTTGTGGAACTACGACACAATTTTTTACCTTCCAACAACATCAGCTCAAACCAACAACATTCATCATTAGGCACGTTGACCCAACTTGGACCAACGAAGAACTAGCGTCGGAGATTATCAGGATTTGCCCAGAGCTGAAAATCCACCGACTGGACTATTTTCAAACTCCGTACATGCGAGAAAACAACTTAAGGAACATACGGATTATCCAAATCCCTCCAAATGAAGACCCCAACAAACTCAAACAAATTAAGTACTTCTTTACGCATAAGATCAGTATCGAGGAGCCTCATAAACAAGGCATCCTCCATTGCAAAAGTTGCCAAGGATCGGGACACTTGGTGGTGGCTTGCCACCTAAATATACGATGCGACAGATGTGCCAATGAACATCAACCAGGAGAATGCAAAGTCAATCCACAGGGTATGGAACCAGGAAAACTCCAAACCACAAACCCCGATGGATCCATTACTACTAAGGAAATCGTTGTGACATGCTGTAACTGCAGAGGTCCACATCCAGCCAATTTCTCCCAGTGCCCTCATAAATTGAGAATTCTCCAAAGAAGAATAAAACCAACTACAACCAACAAATCCGCACCACCGAAATCCACATCACAGAACACATTACCACAACCTACAAGGCCAGGAACATCATATGCGGATGTCATCAAAAATAATCCAAACACGCCGACATCAAACAACCCCAACTCCTTTGGCCTCAACCTGGATATCATGGGCTACATCAAGAGTCTACAAACTATGCTTCCTACATTGAAGCATATGTCGGATATCGAAGAAAAGGGTTAGATTCTCTCACTTATAACTTCCCATATTCTTTCCCTCATTGGCTGAACTAACTATAGTCGCCCTAAACTATATACTCCAACATCCGTAAGCAACACTTACGGTTGTTTGTTAAAACCTTCTCCCCTGGTATCCTTCTCCTCTCAGAACTCCAACTCCCGAGTATCCATCCCCAATTATACATTTATTTCACACCCCAGAACTACTGGATCTCATGGAGGTACCGGCATCCTACTAAATAATAAACTTCAATTCACTGAAATCAGGTTCGCCAATGTTTTTAATATTGAATACACGGCAGTTAAACTTTTTTGTGAAAACTAAAAAGTAATCATATTAACATCCCTTTACGAGGGTTGCCTCTTATGTTTCGGGATTTGGCAACCCTAGTTTTGCAATCCGGCAATTGACAGCTCTGTCGTAAAGTTGGACATTTTTGAGGTTATACGCACTCAGAACGTTTTGACATACGAGCGCTATTTGTGTTGTTTACAGTAACTTAAAAGATCCATCTCGGCCCAAAAATGGAATTAAATCGTCAACATTTTCGTGCGATTATTTTTTACAACTTTCGGCGTGGATTAACTCAGCAACAGTGCATGGATGAACTTAATTCAATTTTTGGCGATGAAGCTCCATCAAGGACCAGTGTTTATCGATGGTATGGTGAATTCAAGCGTGGTAGTAATTCACTCCAAGATGAATTTCGTGAAGGTCGTCCAAAATCAGTTGTTGTTCCGAAAACTATTGATTCTGTGCGCGAACTGATATTGGAATATCGTCATGTGACCAATCGTGAGATTGAGACAACCTTAGGCGTTAGTGGGACCAGCATACATTCAATATTGCATAAACATTTGACCGTCAAAAAAATTTGTTCGCGTTGGATCCCACACAATTTGTCAATCGCCCAAAAAAAGGCTCGTGTCAATTGGTCGAAAGAAATGCTCAAAAGATACGGTCGCGGTGCTTCGAAACACGTCTATGACATCGTGACAGGTGATGAATCGTGGATTTACGCGTATGAGCCCGAAAGTAAACAGCAGTCGACTGTCTGGGTGTTTCAAGATGAGCCAAATCCAACAAAAGTTGTTCGCGCACGAAGCACTTCCAAGCAAATGGTCGCCTGTTTTTTTCGGAAAAACTGGACATGTCGCAACCGCACCACTAGAACAACGCAGAACAGTCAATTCTGAGTGGTACACAACCATTTGTTTGCCAGTTGTCTTCCAAGAAATCAGGAAAACCAACCGCCGAAGACGGATCACTCTTCACCACGACAATGCGAGCTCTCACACATCGGCTGCGACAAGTGCAATTTTGAGCACCCAAAACATCGATTTGATGGGTCATCCGCCGTATAGTCCTGACTTGGCACCGAATGACTTATTATTATTACATAAAAAACAAACTGAGAGGTCAACGTTTTTCGACACCTGAAGAAGCGGTTGCTGCATTAAGAATGCATGTGTTGGAGATACCTCAATCAGAGTGTCAAAAGTGCTTCGACAATTGGTTCAAACGCATGCAAAAGTGTATAGATCTTCATGGGGAATATTTTGAAAAACAATAAAGTGATTTTCGATGATCAATATTTGTTTTTGTTCTCTAATCCCGAAATATAAAAGGCAACCCTCGTACATCCACCCATCACGAGAACCACACTTCCCTGACTCTGACATATCTCAAATAATCAGACGGTCTCTCCCCACGCCATTCATAATGGTAGAGACTGGAACGCTCGACATACAGCATTCAACGACATAAAGAATAACAAATACGGTTGCCAACTATTGGACCTCCTCTGATCTCACCCATACACCTACATCGACAGTCCACTGCAGCCAACTCGTGTCACCAACTCGACGCAGTCAACAATTAACTTCTTTCTCAAGCCGGCTGATGTCTACTCAACGAGCCCCCTCATATAAGATTCTGCCCCTTTATTAAAAGTCAGATCCAACTCCTGACCACCCTAATAAATGAACATTTAAAAAAGTTCGCGGATCAGACCTATACCTCTAAGAAACATCAACCAACTAACTGGTCGGAAGTTTAAACCGCGAATCGATCACCTTATCAACCCACTCAGCAACAATCTCATCCAATCCGACACGAACATAGCCAATTGCCTGGCTTACCACTTCTCAAAGATCTATCAACAATATGATTCCCTCTCAGTCACTAATTTTCGAAACACTGTAAACGAATATATTTCACACAGATTACCCACATCTTATACTGCTTTCATTGGGGCATTTAACGACACAAACAAGGCGTCACATCCTTCAGACACCACCGCATTTCTAACCTCAGATGAATTAATCAAGTTCATAAAATCACGATCTAACAAAAAATCGACCGGTCTAGATGGAATACCACATCTTCTATTTAAAAGACTTCGCCCGCACAAATCGACTTCCCATTCTCGTCCTTCTTAACCATATCATAAATGCTTCACATTTCCCAGAGAACTGGTAAATTGCGGTAGTAATCCCCGTTAAAAAGTCCGGCAGTTACAATAACAACCTCCAACTATCGTCCGATATCGTTATTAAACACCCTAAGCAAAATATTAGAATGTAAAATCTACCAAAACATTCTCTCGTTTGCCAGTGATAACGCTCTCATTCCCAGTTTGACTTTCGTAAGCGACACGCCACTTGCCATGCTCTACTAAAACTTACACACGATGTCACAACTGGTCTGGAAAACCAATCCCCTACCGTATGCATATCCCTCGATATTTCCAAAGCATTTGATTGTGTCTGGATTTCAGGACTTCCTTATAAGCTGCACTGCTTATTTGGTCTGAATTCCAACATCACAAAGCTCCTAGCATCTTATCTATCTGATAGAAAATTCATGATCAGAATAAATTCTTCCCTCTCACAAAGTCACAACATAACCACGGGAGTTCCCCAAGGATCCATTCTCGGACCACTTTTATATCTTCTATACACATCCGATATTCCCTAACCTCCACCTAGTGTTGTAATACTAAATTATGCCGACGATACTTTAATGTACTCTAGCAGTAGATTTGTCAAAGCGGCAAGAAACCGCGTTAACAACTTCCTCCCGCTCATCTCAGCATACTTTAACAAATGGAAAATTCGCCTCAACCTAACCAAAACCCAGCTAACAGTGTTTACGGGAAAAAACGCTCACTGCACAACAACACTAAACGTTGCCACAACAAAATTAAACTCAACCTTAACAACACCCTCATAAAGGCTTCCAAATGGGGATGGGTGCGAACATACAGGGTAAAGTTACTGATTCCTTTCAACCCGGCGAAGGCCAGGACGATCCTTGTCCCTGTTCAATCCAAGTTGACATGCAGTCTCCACGTAACACCCCTGGATAGCTACTTTGGCACCCGCCAAGTAATGAACCAATGCATGCAGCGACATCCTGAGAAAGGTTGGCGCAAGGCTAATAACCAGGCCCGTAAAATGAATTATTATGGAAAATTTAACGACCCTCGGATATGGACCGGATACACGACGACGACCACGGAAACGAAAATGGCTAAACGATTTAAGAATTTTTTTCATGGAACATCCACTCACTATATAGAGCTCGAGCTGCACAGCAGCTAGCCGATGGCCTATCCGAATACAAGGCTGACATAACATCATTACAGAAATAAGATGGACGGGGAGTGGTGTTATTCAAAGAAACGAGTATGACATTTACTATAGCTGTCATACAAAACATCATGTGCTCAAGGTAGGCTTTCTGATCAGCCAAAATCTGAAGCATGCCATCGTCGGCTTTAATGCAATAAACGAAAGGCCATGCACTCTTCGCGTGCGCGGCAAATTTAAGAATATAAGCCTCATAAACGTTCACGGACCTACAGAGGAGTCCCCTGACGACGAAAAAGAAGAATACTACGAGAACGTCGAACGGGCCCTCAATGCCTGCCCAAGATACGATGTGAAAATTGTTCTTGGTGATTTGAATGCAAAAATAGGTCGGGAGCCGGTCTTCAGGCACTACACAGGTTCCCATCGTTTGCATGAGAACACTAATGACAATGGACTACGAGTCATCGAATTGCCAGCATCGAAAAACTTGGTTGTTGCGCGTACCAAGTTTCCGCGTAAAGATATCCACAAAGCCACCTGGGTATCACCTGATGGAGCCACTCGCAACCAAATTGACCACGCGTTGATAGATCGCCGCCACTCCTCGAGCCTGATGACGGAACGAACGTACCGAGGTGCCAACGTCGACTCGGATCACTGTCTTGTTGGTACAGTTTTCCGAGCGCGGATTGCCTTACGGAGATGTATTGCATCCGCGGATCAGGTTCGAATCAACACGGGTGCCTTACGTAATGAGAATGCCAGTAACACCTTTGGTCATGCGCTAGGACTCGCCCTTGAAGAGCTCGACGGAGGGAGAGTAAGTATTGGGGCCAGAATGCCGGGCGTAGAAGAGAAATGGACACGCCTTAAAAATATTGTCATTAGTACTGCCAACTCCATCTTAGGCAGTAGTCGTAGAGATCGGAGCGACTGGTTTGATGATGAGTAGTTCGATTTGGTTGACATTGAATTCAATGTTGATTTGGGTGTAGGGATTTGTATGTGGGGGAAGGAGATTGTCTCTATGGGGTAAGGAAATTGTAGGGCTTTCCGGAGCACTACACCAGAGTGAGTTGCGTCTTCGCTGCTTGTACGGCCCATTTTGAATTCACTAAACCACCGATATTGGCGCAAGGGTAATATCCTTTCCCCTGAACAACAAATTATTATGGAAAATTCAACAAGCCTCGGAACTTGCTAAATAAGGTTCTCGGTTGTAGTGCCGATGATGATGATGATGAAACCACCGATAAACAGTTGTTCTCAACGAAGCAGATGTGAGATAACATTTCTGCAACCATTGCAATGATTGTTCAGAAATGTTTGCCGTCAAAAAGCAATGTTTGCTCAAGATGCAATACTCCTATTTTTCCATTTTTTACGGAGTAGAAAGTAGCGTCGTACAAACGGCTATATCTTGTAAACGAATGAACGAAATAAATGTCGCTAAACTTCGTACATAAAATAGTGATAGATGAGCTTCTCGAAATGAGTCATATTCATTTTCTAGTGGTGCCACTATAGCGTTTGAAATAATAGTGAAGAAGAACGTGTGATTCGAACTGACGCTATGACAGTGTGAATCACCAAAAATTGAACCTAAGCGTTACCCATCGGGCTACTGGCCGATTTTAGAATTTGATTTTTAAACTCGACTATACTCCACTGATGTGAATTGTTGTGTTATCGCTAAGGTATACGGCCCTGATGTATTTTCTTATTCGATTTTTCGTTCGGTGCTCTTCACTATTTTGCTTGTGAATTGTGTGTGTATCTGTTAGAGTCGCTACACGACTCACTCCGCAGTAACTTCGTTACGATCAGATTCGTATGCGAACGACGGAGCGCACGAGAGAACGTCGGAGGCTGTGCTCTATGCGGAAGTCGTGATCGTGTGTGAAGTTCTGTTTACTATGGGAAAGTGTATGCTGTGTGTACATATCACGTCGGGGTCACCACTTTGGCGGATTTTAGTCTTTGGTCGAAAAAAGTGTTCCGCCGAATACTGTCCGCAAAACAATTTGAATCGAAACCAGAAAGAAACACGCTGGAGCGAAACAACACAATTAAAACACTGAGATTTATCTTTAGTTTTATTTTTATTGTTCGTAGAATTTGCTCTTCCCAGTACGTAAATTCCTGCAGCTTTACGATTAGACTATCCACTTACGGCCGCACATAAGAGTCAGATACTTAGTAATTAACCGTTACCCGTTACAATAATAGTTCGACTGGAGTCCAACAGAAAACACACAAAACTTTTGCCACACTTCGAACCGTATTCCTGTTTAAAGCTTCTATCTTTACTCTGGTCTATCGCGCATAGTCTTTCACGATTTCCTTCCGCACAAAAGACGGCAACGTATCTAAACGAGGGTAGTTATCCGGCGCGTGTGGATAAATCAAATATATGTTTTGATGTTGCCGTCAGTGGCAGTTGCGACAATTACTTTAATTACTCGCGGAACTTAGTGTACGTTGACGTCGTTATTTTCAACTTCGGTACGCCGCGGACTGACCTCGTCCAAAGGATTCTGCAACTGTACTCTCCAGGACGATCCAACTTACACTAACTGTCTGCCCGAAATGGTATCCCGATTCACAACTGGTATCTGTATCTCTACGGAAAAATGTCCCTATTCGCTCTGCTAACAGAATTTCCGAATTTCTGTTAGCAGCATGTTATTAATGCCCATGGGTAATTTAGGTGCCTGAAAAGGAGAAAGTCAATCGCCGCATACAGCCTTATCACCATCAGTGGTGGTGATCTCACTCAACTTCCAGGCCTTGTATTTGCACAGCGCATCTGGCGCGCAGAACAGAGATGATTGTTAGGACGTACAGTCCATGGGTTTGTTTGCCTTTTGTAAACACACCCCGAAATCCATTAGATCTTTCTGATTGTGTGAAATTCAGAAGGGACCGTGGGATCAGAGTAGTTCCTTTTGTAGATTTTAACCTCACATATTTTCCGAATTATCTCATTGAGATAATTACGGTTGCCTGCCATTGGCAACGGATAGGCGATATGCTTTATTGCATGAGGGAGCCGTTTTCTTTGTTTGCCGATGGATTTGGTGGTCTTTGTGTCAGACCACCCTCACGTGCATCCATTAGTCGGCTAATTTGCTGGTGCTAGCAATTCACTGTATCGATACCCGGGATCGTCGGTTCGATGAGGTGTTCCTGGGCTCAGGCAGAATGTCTGGCATTCTCATGAATTGCTGTTAGGAACAGGATAAATGTATGGCTTTTGTTTCAGGCATGAAGAACTATAATTGTTGAGTTTGACATTAAAAGCTTTGGGGACGTTCAGTTCCTTGCTTTTTGGTGTCGGGCTCAACGTTGGCTGCGAGTTGCAGGCCCTAAGGTGGGACTTTGGGACACGCGTCTGTGGGGCGCGTGCAACGTTTTCAGGGTAGGTATTTCCTTGAAGGGTAGGAACCTTACCTTGGTGGAATTGTGCGTTCGTAGAACGCTACACCACCAATTGAAAATTTCCCGGGGCTTTTCAGCCTCTTCGGACCTTTTCTACATTCTAACATCGAACATTCTGTTTCGAACAATTGACATGGACCGAACATGCACTTAAGGGCGGGTGTATTTCTTTTTACCTATTGCACCATTAAGACCATTGCCCTAAAATAAAATTGAATATTATTCCTTCTTATGAATTTTCCTACATTATTAAAGCAATTAAACAAAAAAAAGTAAATATCGGCTAAGACCTGACTCAACACTATTAAGGAAACTTAATTTAACACCCAAACGAACAATTCAGTGCTTTCACTCCTGATTTCTAATTGTAATAACATTTCGCCACATCCTGACTGCGTTGGATTTCAAGTATTTGTGTTCAGAACCAATTTTCTTAAAGCAATTGTTCCCATTCAGATTGGTTGCTATATAACATACCACTAACTGCGCCCAGCACCAGGAAATCATTTTGCTTGTCTTTTATTAAGTACTACAATAACCCTATCTCCACCCAACCATAAGTCGGTCTCGTTTTGGGAGAGTGAAAATCTTATTTCATTTAGTCCTGCAACACTTCGTTTCATTGTTACATAACACAATTAAATTCAAAGCCACAAAAGAATTCAAAAATCCGTCGCAAGAGAATTACACTTCCTGTTAAAGGACTCAACACCCTCAAGAAGCTCTTTCACAAAAACAGCGAACGAGAGAGAAAGAGAAATGGTTTTATTCAAGTTTTGTGACCCAGTTTCTGAGTATTCAAAGTTGGTCCTAGTCCTTTACAGCGGATGCTACATTTACTGGCAGACAGGTTTTAATTTACTTCTCCTCGACGTCTTCGTCCATTCAAGTTGGCGTAAACGGCTGATATCCAAAAATAAAGGAAGCGCCAGCAGCTCGTGCTTTCCTGGCTATGGTACGCACGAGTCGCAATAAATTACAAAGTATTGCAAACACTTCTTACATTAGTCGACTAATTACCCTAAACATTCCGTCTAGTTTAATATCAGCGAGATCGTGGGGCATTGGTGTGGAGTACGTTCTAAATTAGACGCAACTGCCCAACCGGCGACGCGAAACGATTCGACTGTATTGTATTCAATGGTTAATTTTAAATCGATTCACAACTGAACTATTTTTTATGTGATTTCATAGATTCATAGATGTGTCTACTAGGCGGAGCATATTGGGGCTTTAAAATGTCACAAATCTGAATGAACAAAATCCTTACCATTGATAGTAATAGTTTTTTTTAGTTTTTTGTTTTTAGTGAGAAGCGGCACATCCATTTGTTTCGCTTACAACAATCTATCATCATCATCATCATCATCGTCATCATCATCGGCACTACAACCGGGATCCAGTCTTGGCCTTCTTTAGCAAGTCTCTCCACCGGTATCCGCTTCTTATCCGAGACTTTTTAAATTGTCCATAATGATCTGTTTTTCCGGGCAAGGTTATTAGCCTTGCGCCAACCGCTCTTGCATTGGCTCACCACTTGGCGGATGCCAAAATAGCTATCCAGGGGTGTCACGTGGAGACTGCATCTCAACTTGGATTGAACAGGGACAAGGATCGTCCCGGCGGTCGCCGGGTTGAAAGCACATACTTGACCCTGTATGTTGGATTGAAATACCTTTTATGTGAAAGGATTACCTCTTTGCCCAAAAATAACTCTGCAGCTTCCTATAACAACTCGAGATATATTTAATTGTCGTTACCAATTTGCTTTATTCACTCTGATTACTTTTATTTTTATTGATTATAAGGATTGGACCAGAAATTGCTATCTGTGTCGCCTGACTTGCCAAAGAAAAATTTGTTTATAGATTTTTCTTGACAACCAAAATTGAATATGTCAGCTAGTTCCTGACATTTGTTATTAGGTTGCTATGATTTCGCTCACTTGCGAATCTGCTGGTTGCATCCAGTGAATCCGCAACATTCCGCCCGCCTTCGCCAATCATTGGCGAATCATTTGGCTCCAGGTGGTCGTCCGGAGCTTGATCGGGGGGGGGGAGGGGGGGTCCTCCTCCAGTGGAAGAATGCTGATTAGTTCCTTTCGTCGCTGGGGGCCGTTCTCTTTTGTAGTCACGGAACTGACTATGTGGTCTGGGTTGGATTTGTAAGGTCGCAACCGACGATCAGTGACCACGTGCTGACTGGTGATTGGTCTCACTACATCGTGACAAGTAGCGGTGACGAGTGCTGCGTCTATTGGCACCCGTTCGAAATTAGAGGCCGGAACGATGCGGTCGTTTGCGGTTGAGGCCGCATCGTTCAGTTGGATGCGGCGGTTGGGACTCAGTCGGTCCCTGGATACTGGGGAGCGCCGCCCGCCAAACGGGTCATTGCGCGAGTTACGAGTGTCAACTCGGGAAATGCCAAAAAAACCACGTACAATTTACTTAACTTCTTCTTTATTTAACTTATTTATGCAATAAATGGTATTTAAATGAATTTACTGTTCTTTGCTTTAATTAAATCTATCAAACCACAATGACCGGGCACTTTGACGTTCAAAATCCAACTCAACTGTATCTCCCATCCTACCTGCACATTACACTTCGGTATTGGATTGCAAAAGTGCTTCCCACGCATTTGAACAAAGGATTCATAGTTCAGTAGACGCTGAGTCTACAATTTGTCACCTCTGTAGGTTCCACACCGAGTTCTGGGTTCTAAGGTTACGATTCGCTTTTCCGGCTCGTTGCTGATGTTGCGTCGGAGTCAAGGAACTGTGGGAAAATAACCTTGATGGGTGGATTTGCCGTTCAAGCAGATTCAGTGGGTGGAACTTAGGTGTATTAGGTATTAAGGGGTGACGGGGTGCCCGGTGGCAACCGTAACTCGCGTTCCGTGGTCTATGGGGGAACTGGGTGTTGTGTTGAAGCCTGTGAGTGCTTAGGCTCATGGCTCTTCAATTGCCCGTTATCCATGCGTCGGTTCAGCGGGCGAGGGACATGTCTGATGAATGGTCCAGGATGGGGTAGCTGGAGGAATGTACCGCGTGTGTCTTCGGTGTCGACGTCGACGATGTCTCCTCTTTGTCCCCTGCTGAGATCTGGCATCAGCAGTCGTATGGTCGACCAGGTCCTCTGGGTCGGATTTGTAAAGTCGCAACCCACGGCGACCGGCCATGTGACTGGTTAAGCGTTGTTTTCTGTTGGAGGTGCCTGGGCCTAGAAAAGCTGCACCCGTCAGTATCCACCCCAAATGAGTGTCCTGGGCGATGATGTCCGACTGGTCGGACTTTCTCTGTCCTGTCTTAATGATGGCCGGTTACACATCGGTGCCGATGATCACATCCACCTTTTCTCTGGAGGGGATGTCCGGGTCCGCAAGGTCCAGGCCTGCTGCGACGGCGAGGTCGCCAGGCAGGAATCGAGGGGTTGGCACGTAATCCGACAGATGAGTGCGTTGGTTGTCCAGCCCCGAGCGGCATCGTGACGAGGCAGTATCGTTATTGACGACTGGGCCTTCGCGGTGTGGCAGCGGGCGCCTCCGACTCTGTGAGCTGGGATGAACGATGTCCGACGGCGAGACGCAGACACTGAGCGAGAGGTTCAGAGAAGAACGTTACCTCGGAACAAGGATCTATCCACTGATTTTGTGATGACACGTGCAGTAGCAAGGTGGGTCTCCCGCGGTTGATGGGCGGTTAAGGTATGCGAAGACACTCCAGGAGTCTGGTAGTTGTGTTGATTCGGGGCAGTGTCCACGTTTGGACTTGGCGGTGATGCTGTTAAACGGTGTGGAGCAGGGTATGGTGTAGTGTAATAACGTACGCAGGACATGACCACAGACAATTTCCGAATATCAAATAACCAGCATTCGTTGTTGACCATAAATTCAAGGTCAACTCATTTCATTTTCATAAACAAACGAACAGCTCCGGTTACGAAGAAACGTTCATAAATTTATCTTTGGTAAGCAATTAATAAATTAATTGGGTCAATTCGTATCGTGGTTCTTGCATTACACACTTAATTGATTGTAAGGAATGAAATAGCTTAAGTAAACAAAATTTGTATGAGTGAAGTTACTATTAAGAACAGAATAGCATATTAAGCAATATTTATATAAGTGTACAATAAGAATTGTAAATAATTGAGCGATTGATGGGGAGCATAAATACCCCAGCATTTTCGGAAATAAATCAATCAATAACCTAAACTGTTTTTGATTCGAACACTGCGGCGCTTACGCCATAGACTTTTAGCGAACTGCGCTTTATACAGCACCCATAGGGAAGTAGGTTGTAGATAGTCTCTTCCGGCAATAACACTACATGACGATTCTGTCAAAAATATTACATACCTGCCGATAAACTCCACATGGCGATCCTGTAACTCTACATGGCGACCCTGCCAAACCCTTCCACCTTCATACATTACATGGCGATCCTGCCATGTCCCCTGACATGCCTCCACTAACTCTACAATGGCGTCGTCCTTGGCAATGTCGACATCGGTTGGTGGAGGAACAATCGCGGAACAAATGTGATCCCATGCAGTTGAAACACAGCCGTCGCTGGTTGACAAGGGACTTTCGCTGGTCCAGATTGAGTTCCTTAAATCCTGCACAGCAGCCTAAAGAATGTGACGAGCTGCAATATGGACAGATGAGCCGAGGGCTCTGGACTAAGGTTGAGTCGGTGTAGGCCGAGAGACGCATCCTTTGATGTTTAGCTGGTGATCGCTCTTAGGTCGTTGAGGGTGCTCAATGGTGCTTCGGGGCAGCTCCACGAACTCCAACGCCTCAATCCTTGTTTTTAAGAACGCGTCCAGCTGTTTATAGGTCGGTGGTTCCATTGTACTGCCCTGTGAGCTCTGCCAATCACGACTTGTTTGGGGGCCCACGCGCTGGGTGGTCAAGTAGACCAAGATATCATCCCAGGCGGCGACGGGGCGACCAACGGCATCCAGGCTGTCAATCGCGTCGTTGGTGGTTTCGCAGAGTGTGCACAGGCCCGCGACTAACTCCTTAGCATGAGCAGGTACGTTAAGGAGCGTCGTCAGGGCAGAGTGGACCGAGGCACGAGTATTATCATAATGATCCACCAGCTTATCCCAAGCTCGGGAATAATGGCTCTTGCGGACTTGTCCCGGAGGCCGGACTTCAAATAATAAAGCCTTTCGACATCCACAAGTTCGGGGTGGCCTGCCAGTACCGCTAGGAGCAGGTCTTAAAAGGATCGCCATTCCGAATATTTCCCTGAAAATGTTGGCATCTGTACCGGGGGAAGTTTTCTGACATGGGGCCGACTGAAGGCGTCTGTCGCAGCCCTGGATGTGGTCGGACGTTCGGCGCTGAGGGCGTGTCTTGCCTCGACGAACTTAGTGGCCTTATTCAAATACGTCTCCTCTGCCTGCTCGATAAACCCTTCGTCAAAGTATCGATGGGCGATGGTCATCCTTGGGACCGCTGAGCTAAGTATGACTTCGTGCCGATTCCTTATGGCTTCCCATCCTTCATGTAAGCTACGCTCGCGTGCTTCCACAGTGGCTAGTGTTGGTGGCCCTATCCTTTCTAAATTCCGGAAGGCGTACGACATCTTCTCATGCGCGGCGAACTGGACATTTATGAGCTGTTCTATCACGCCTTTGACATGACTCCCGCGATCCGTGTTATTGCTCTGATCTTCGGCGGGACAGGGATCATCAACTTGGCGTTCAAGTTCTGATTCCATTCGCATCAGACTTCGACGTTCGGTTAATGCGGTCTTTGCCAGTTTTAATTTGGCGGTACTCGATGACGCAGGCATTTTCGTCTAATTTGCCGAATTTCCTATTCGAATTCAATCTCCTGTCGAGGGTGGGTCATAGCGTCTGGACTCTGGTGTGTCTCGCGACCTTTTTATATGCTGCGAGCTGGCAGCAGTGAATTGGATCCACAGACTGGATCCCACTCGAAGGACCAAAAATGTTTGATCTCTGCCGACCGAGGAATGTCGTCGGGGAAAATGTCTATACTTTCCGCCGACCGAGAAATGTCATCAGGGAAGCGTTGTGTTCTGAAACACTGAGAAAAGTGATATGGTTGTAAGGAAAAGAATACCTTCTAAAATGAGCAGCAATCAAGTAAAGAAACGTCTTCCAGACTACTTCAATAAAACTGGGTGTATTTGATATCTCAACAATAGAATTTATTTGAGTGATTAATTCGATTATAATGGATTATAAGCCGAACCGTGCCGCTTGAAAAGGATTTACGAAGAATGAGTTTGATTTTATCGTTTCCTTGAGAACCAAAAAACTAACATGTCAGCTAGTTGCTGACAGTTGTTATTTGGTTGCGGTGGCTGCGTTTAATTGCGAATTCACTGGTTGGATCCAGCGAATCCGCAACATACTCCGTAGAGCCAATTACCCAGAAATGAAGAAATCCACTTCGTCAATACGGGTCCGAAGCCCAAGGAGAATGATTTAAAAAGTAACAGTTTGTGCGAGATTTTATCAAAGGCCTTACTCAAACTGGTAGTGACAACGTCGACTTCGTTGCCGCTCTCTGGGGCTAGGAGTGTGTGCGAAGTAAATTCAACAAAATTAGTGGTGATAGATCTATCACCAAGAAAGCTGTATTGTCTGAGTGAAATAGGGGATTTGCAGTGAAAGCATAACCTTTGGTAGAGAAAAAGTTTGGGAATGTGGAAAGTTTGGCGATGGGACAGAAGTTTGATCCCCTTTGGAACCCTCTTCATGCACGGAAATGAACGAGGTGTTCTATATGCTAGAGAATTCACCGTGAGAAAGCGAGAGATCGAAGATAATCGTAGAAGGGGAAGAGAGAACGGAGGCGTGTGGGGGACGAGGTCGTGGCGCCATCATGGGCGCTGATTCTACTACGACCCCACTAACACTCCGCTGGTGGAACAAACTTAATAATGCTGCAACAATCATCAGGAAACAAAAAGTAAAATAAAACCCCGATTGTTTTGGTTGTTCACAAGCTCTATTTATTATTATTTATCTTCTTTTATTATGTGGGTCGATAATGATAAGTTTTTGCATCCGAGATTTTAAATGTCATTGTGGTTATTGTTTATTATTCAATTTTATGTAAGGATATTTATATTAACACTAGGTTGTACATTGACGGCCATTTCAAACTTAACAATGATTGCAAATTAACCGAACTACTGCACACATGAATGGTATCGGAAAATGTCTTTGACTTTACTTTATCTGCCCTTTTGCAAAAAGGGTTTTGTTTAGAAAATTAAAGAACCCGACTCTAACTCGACACAACTAATGGTTTCTACACCCTCTGGGGTGGGCTCACCCCCGGGCGTGCGCTGGGGTATCTGAAACGCGACCGACCTCTTAAGTGGTTGAATTACGACTGACTAAAAATGGGCAAGAATCCATTCATGATGTCGTGGTAGTGGGGTCATAGCTGAGTAAACTCACTGCGGCTGTGGCAGTTCCCTTTCTGGTTTTGCCACCGAAAATTGTCTAATGATTAATTTTACCTGTGATTGCGCAAAGCTTTTCCTTTGTTGCTTGCAAGTCGGTCGATGATCACCAAGCGCCAACGCCGTAAGTCAAAGCAATATTCCCAAGTGCCATGTATAAATTCGGTTTTGTTATTTTTTCTTAGTGTAGTATTGGGAAAACTTCAATGTGCGCTGAACTGCGATGGCGGTATCTACAGAGCCAAGCGAAAATCCTCCAGGAAATGCTGCTCCAACTAATTATGGACTCTCCACCAAGACGGCATTAGCGAAGCTCTTTGAAGAAATTTACAGCGTAGTCCTTTGTTTCGAATCGAAGTACAACGAAGAGAGTGTGTACAGGAAAATCCGTTCAGCGTTTGTTAAACGCTACGACAGCCCATTGGGATGGTTTGCTATATTCACATCAGTAATCGCCATTACCGCATTGTTTTGTGCACAAGAATACTGGACAGCAATATTCATCCCGGTTACTCTTGCCCTCGATTTATTGTTTGTTATCCGGGAGAATAATCTTCGGCGAACGGAAATGGTCACTACGAACTGCCAAACGATGTTGTGAACATATACAAATTTAACAAAGAACAATCATAACTTTATTACTCTATATATTTCGCTTCATAATAATTTTACAAAAACTGACACTAGATCCGAAAACCGTCAACCGTGACCGTTTTTCTTTAGGTTTTTCATACTACTGTCCAAAAAACTCGACTAACTTTTTTTTTCTGCTGTTTTTTCCTTTTCTTTCCGTTGACAACAACGTTTTTCTTTTTTTGTCTTTTACCGACACCAACGGAACCATACATAAACCGAACCTTTTACCTCCTGTCTCTCTCATTTCGCTCTCCACTCACGTCCACTTCGAAAAACAAATTCGAACTCGAAGAACTGCACGATCCACACCCGAATAAGGGTGGGTTCAAAAACTCACTTCAGGATCGTACAATTCTTCCACCACCTTACCATCGTACTATTTTAAAACAAATTAAATGCAAATTATTAAATGATGGTGGTGGCCGACGTACGTAACACACCTCCCCCCCGCACAAGACTGCGTGCCATTCTTAGGAGAGGAATGTCACGCCGGAGAGTGGACGGCGGAGAGCAAACAAACAAACAATTAACAAACCAATCAACAAATAAATAAATGACTAAATAAATAAATTAGTCTACATGCTTAGAGGTTAATGTTAGTACGTTTTAGGCTACCTATATACTAGGGTTAGTAAAGATAAATAAATAAATAAATAACACTTAATAGGGGAACACTAACTACACAGATTCCCATCTATCGCGGCGGGCCCGACACTGAAACGATGGTCCGACCGAAAGCTCGACCGCCCACACGATCCGGTTAGGACCACCTCGCTAAGGCGAGGCGATCCCCTCTCGTTCAACCTCCGAAATGTCACCCGGCCGGCAAAAGCGTCCCGCTCCTATATATTTACTTTAATCCTCGAGCTCACGACTCCCCTACTCCCAGTAGGGCTTCAGACGGTTGTTGTGCACAACCACCGTTCTCTTGCCTTGCCTCACCGCGCTGTTGACCGCACTTTTCACCTCCACCACGTCATAAGGACCTCTCCATAGGGGCGCCAATTTTCCTTTTTTGTTTTCTTCCCGCATCAAGACTTTATCGCCCACATGGAACGTGAACGGGCGTAACTGGCGGTCATGATACCCTTTGGACCTCCTTTTCGAGATCAACAGATTGCGCCTAGCTATTTCGTACGTTTTCTGAAGCTTGTACTTCAATAGCTTATGGAAGCTCTCGTGGTTGTAAACCGGTTCCGGAGGTAATTTGATGTTCGAGGGAACCTCCGGAGTAAAACCAAAGAGACAGTCCATCGGCGTCAATCGGGTACTCTCGTGCACGCTGGTGTTGTACACGAAAGTGGCCGCCCTCAGGTACTGATCCCAGGTTTGGGGATTTGTGCCCACAATGCTGCGTAGGTATTCTACCAGCGGTCGATGGGCTCGTTCCAAGGCACCATTCGATTGTGGGTGGTACGCTGAGGTTTGCAGTTTTTTGATGCGGAGCAGCCTGCACACGCTTTTAAACAGGCTGCTCAGGAAATTGCTGCCCTGATCGGTGACCAGTTGTGTAGGTACACCATACCTTGCAACTATTTGGTCGAAAAAGACCGAAGCCACCGTCTCAGCCTCTGCATTGGGCAGGGCATAGCAATCTATATACTTCGATAAATTATCTTGGAACGTAAGTATATATAGATTGCCTTCAGGAGTACGGTCCAGGGGGCCCACGATATCTAAATAAACCTTTTCGAAAGGCCTCTTGGCAATGTCGGTGATTACCATCGGCATTCGTAAATTTGGGGAAGACTTCATGCGCTGACAAATCTTGCATACTTTAATATATTGCTTGATATCGCGCATCATATTCTTCCACCAGTAGTGCCTGCGTATCTTCTTATACGTCTTGATCACCCCTTGGTGCCCACCTAAAGGGTGATCGTGGTAATCCCGTAGTAAGTGTTGGATCTCCTCGGGATTAGTTATTTCCATTCCTTTTTCCGTGCAGGAAGGAATGGCGTCCTCTTCAGAAGGTGACTCTTCGTCACTTGGACGTCCCGGGGTTCCCTCGCTGTCCCGTTGGGTCTTTGCCTGGGCGC
Source organism: Microdon myrmicae (assembly GCA_963931805.1). NCBI lineage: Eukaryota > Metazoa > Arthropoda > Insecta > Diptera > Syrphidae > Microdon > Microdon myrmicae. The sequence goes on from OZ007497.1 coordinate 90,193,609, forward strand.
GAGTCACTACATTGCATCGCGGTGGTGAAGGGGTTTCGTCTACAGAATGGGGAATACGGCTTAGCGCATCCGCATTGGTGTTATATTTACCGGGTTTGTACTCGATTGAGTAGTCAAACTCCGATAGTTTATGACGAAATCTGGTAAGGCGTGAGGTGGGTTCTTTCACGCCGAACACTCCCTTCAACGGTTTGTGGTCCGTGTACACGGTGAAACGTCTACCCAACAAATAGCACCGAAAATTCGTCGCCGCCCATACAATGGCCAACAACTCCTTCTCGATTGTGCTGTATCTACGCTCGGCCCCATTCAGGGTGCGGCTGGCATAAGCAATAGGCTGGTCTTTGCCTATCTCACCTTGGGATAACACCGCTCCAAGTGCCTCATTACTCGCATCCGTGGTTAGATTAAAGGGTTTAGTGAAGTCGGGGTAAACCAATAGTGGTGGCGAAATTAACTTCCCCTTTATCTCTTCAAATGCCTGTTGACATTTGGACGACCACGTGAACTTCACGTCCTTCCTTAATAAGTTCGTTAAGGGGCGCACTATCCGGGAAAAATTTGGCACAAATTTCCGGTAATAGTTCGCCAACCCTATGAATGATTGGACGTGACGTACCGTCTTTGGAATGGGGAAATCTCTGACACTAGCTGTCGTGTCAGGATTTGGCGAAGCCCCTTTTTCTGAACAAACATGTCCCAGGTAGACCACTTCCCTTTGCAGGAATCTACACTTTTCCGGCTGAAGTTTGAGGTTGTGGTATCTCAACCGGTCGAACACCCTCCGGAGCTTGCCATTATGGTCAGCCAGGTTCTTACCATATATGACGATGTCATCCAGATACACAAAGCATTCGACCCCTTGCAGACCAGTAAGGACATGGTTCATTAGTCTCTGAAACGTTGCCGGGGCTCCTTTTAACCCGAACGGCATACGTCGAAACTCATAATGCCCATAGTTGGTGCTAAAGGCGGTTTTATTCCGATCGTTTAGATCTACCAAAACTTGGTGATAGCCACTGGCCAAATCGAGCGTGGAGAAGTAACGCGAGCGACCGAGCTGGTCTAGAATGTCCTCTATACGGGGAATAGGATATGCGTCCCCGATGGTTTTTTCGTTTAGTTTGCGAAAGTCCACCACAACTCTCCATCGGGCTTCTCCGTCGGGGCCCGCTTTCTTGGGAACCACTAGAAGGGGGGAATTCCACGGGCTTTTGCTTGGTTGGATAATGTCGTTATCCAACATTTCCCGAATTTGCTCGTTTATAACCTGCCTTTTGCTTTCGGGCAATCGGTACATTCTTTGGTTAATGGGTGCCTGATCCCGTACCAAAGGTATTTCGTGCGAGATTGCACTGGTGTACGTCAGGTAGTCGCCCTGTAAATGAAATATGTCGTTGAACTCGCGACATAACTCCGTTATCGATTGGCACTCGGGTGTGTTCAGGGTATCCCCTAAACGAAGTTCCCCGTGCAATTGTGCCAACCTGGAGCTCAAATCGGGTTCATCAGGCGACTGACCGTCCGAGAACAGGTGTCGAATGAAGTGGAGGGATCGTCCCTCCGAAGATTGGTTCTCGGGCACGGGCCTGCTTGACTCGTCGTCAGAGTCAGTTCCCGGCGACGTATCTTTACGCTTGACCAAGGGGATGGTGTTATAGTCCTTGGTAGGGTATACCTTCACCGTAAGCTGTTCGATCCTTTGAGGGCCACTCTGGGTATTAAGTGCCAATAACCTGGCACTCCTTGCCCTACCAGTAACGCAGTGCGAGAATAAAATGTTTCCTCGCGCGTCCTGCGGCACCAGAATGGCCTTTTCCCGGATGTCAATGGGGATAGCCACCTCCATCTGGGAGTGAGCCGGCACTTCCACCGGCCTACTCAGGGCTACTTCGATCCTCGGCGGCTCACGTTCATCCATCCACGATGTTTCCTCTCGCTGGGGTGACCTGGCTGAGCATTTTTTCGTATCCCTTCCCCGTGTGGGTGGGGTCTCCGGTGAAGTGTGGACCTCGGTATCGACCCTGACAGGTCCCCGTGTCCCAACTCCCCGTTTGGTTACCTTATGCTTCAGCCCCTTTGTCCCACCATTAACAAAACCAACGGAGAAGAATTCGGGGTTTATGGTTGTTCGGGGAAATTCCAAACATCCACCCGGTCCGTTGATGTTGCAATGTCTGGACAGGAAGTCATTACCCAACAAGCCATCTGCTTCCAACCCCGGCATGGAGTCTACTACGTGGAAACTGCAGGGAATCTCATGGTGCAACTTGAGAGTCCCATGGCAGGACCCACTCGACTTGCCGTTGCCAAATATGGTTTGCAATGGTGTGGATTGCCGAACGTCCACCGCCTGGCCCCGGTGAAGGGCCCTTCGCTTCAAAAGACTGACCTCAGCGCCAGTGTCCACCATGAGACGCGTAGTTTTCCTACGGCCAATGTCCAAAGGAAGCTGGACCATGGGGACCTCTACTGGCAAAAGCTGAGGACAGTATTGGCCAAACAACGTGTTCAGTGCGGTCGGGTTACGGTCTCCCGACCCGACCTCCGGGAGTTTTCCGACCTCTGATTAGATGTCTCCCGCCGACGCACCGTCGCCGCATAAGTGCGTCGGCTGCAAGATTCGCACCGTGCCTTGTCCTTCCGTTCAGGACTATCCCGCTTGGAAGTCTCAATAGACTCCGAACCAACGGGACTAGACTGGCCTTGGCCCAACCTGGGCTCACGGTGCTGAGGTCGCTCCCTCCTATTTTTTTTATCCCTTGGTGAGGTGCCACGCCTCGCACCCGCTTCTGAGGACTCCGAGTCCACGGAGTCGGCTCGTCTCTCGTCATCGACCGACGCGGGCGATCGTCGCCCACCAACTCCATCCACTTTCCGGTAAACCACACTCTCCGCGCGACTATTACCGGCCTTCCGATTTCGCCGACGCAGTCTGCGTCTATTACTCGCGCCTGCCCTACTCTCCACACGGGTGTCCTGCTCTTGACTCGCAGCAGGTGCTGTTCCGGCGTGCCGCTTGTGGGGAGAACCCTGGGAACCCTGTTGTTGTTCCCACCTTTGCCTGTATTCGCACCCGCGCAAGCTATGACCTTGTCGGCCACAAAACTCGCAACAGCACCGGACGCTGAATACTCTTGGGCCTGATGTCGCCGGCCCACCGCCCGTAGACGGGGGCTGCGGCTCTGGTAGGGCTCTCCGCTGAGCCCGCGGCCGCTGATGTTGTGGCCCATGCCGCGCGGTTCCGCTCTGCTGACCACCACCCCTGTATGGAGCCTGGGCTTGGCGCGTCTGTCTCGGACGATCCGGGCAGTCCACTATGTCGTGGCCATACCGCCAGCACTCGCGACAGAAAGGAGTGTTCCTTCTCCTCAGGCACTCGTCGTACACGTGACCCCTCACTTTGCAGAAACTGCATGTTGTCTGGGATTCCAGGGGGCGAGCCGATCGACCAACCGAATCCCGGACCGGATTGTCCCGACCCGATCGATCTCCCGGCACATACGCCCCTCGAGCCAAACCCTGCGACCCTTCACTCCGACTCGAGGAAGACACGGTATTTGACCACGCTCCCTCGCCAGAGGAGGCCGGAGCATAGGCACCAGCATCCCGTCCATAATTGAGAGGCCCGCACGACTGCTCCCGAACGAAACCACCCTCTTCCCGTCGACGACTATCAGGCTCTTCGGCCGGCAACACGAATGACACCGCCCGGGGATTTAGGTTCGATAAAACCGGCGCCGGCGCCGCGGTGCAATCCCCAGAAGTGGAGGATGAACCCTCCAAAAGGGTCGAGCAACTCCCCGGTCCCAACTCTAATGTTCCTGACGCTGTCGGCCGCGCATCCACAAACAGGTCGTCCTGCCTCAGCATTTCCCTACGCGCTCGCTCAAACCCGGTTAGGTGGTCCACCAGGCTACGAAAAGGGACATTACCCAACGTGAGAAGGAAGTGCTTTAATCCTTCCTCCCTCAGACCCCTTACCAACACCAGTTTGGCCATGCCCTCAAGCTGGCTGGCGAAGACGGACCTACCCTGGCGACCATAAAAGCGCTCAGCTGCCTCTTCGCACCGTACCACGGCCCGCTTCACTCGGGAAACAAAGCCTGTGGCATCCTCGGCAGGAAGTTGTCGCATTTTGGAAAGTTGTGCACACAACTCCTCATACGACACCCGGGGTTCGTAGGCCTCTCTAAGACGCTGTTCCGCTTCAAGGAATGTCGTGGGTGGTCTCTCCTCGAACATCCGATAGGCCTCGCCGCTCAGCCTAGAGGGCAGCCACCGGAGGAAGGTATGTTCCTCCTCCACCGCCAGCCCATCCAGGGTCCTTCTACAGCCCTTGAGAAACGAAGAGAGTCTCTCGGCCGTATCCGGGCCCTCCTGTCCCGAAAACATGGGGACCGCCTTCGACACAAGGTCGAAAACCCTATCTGTGCCCAGCATGGTCCGTACAGGACATGGTTGTGGGCCCAGTTTAAAATACGAGGGCATCGGCGTGTCCTCCATGCTCCCGACAGGCTGTTTACCGACGGTGGGAGGGGGGCGCGTTGGCGATCGTTCGTCCACAAACTCGTCCCGCGAATCGTGGAATGCCTCCGGATCCACCTCGTCAACCGGCGGCTCGGGAAATGCCTCGGGTCGTGCCCGGGCAGGGGTGCCCTCTCGGACATCTCTTTGACGCTGCCTAGTCTGCATTTATAGGACCTTCTTCCAAACCTAAGGTCACCTACACCAAAGTTAATCCCGGATACCCCGCGGAGAAAAGAAAAAAAAACAACCTTTGAGGGAAAACAACCTCGTCGCCGACAGTATCCACCAACGGAAAGGGTGCGAAAAACAAAAACAAGCACGCTCCCAATATACAACAAGACGCCGACGAACCTTCCTCCCTCGCAATCACTATAGGGGCCTGATGCGTAACAGGGAAACCCGGAACATCAGAGGCGTAATTAAAAACTCACCAATGTTTGGGACTGAAAAACGGTGCACTAATCGACAAAACAAACGGTCGTGCAATAAGCAAAAGAAACACACACTACACCCGTCGGTCACAATAAACAAACAAAAACACTATTCTACTAACAAACGCAGTCCTCAGTGGGCGAGAATTGGAGAGAGAGAAAGGGGCAAGCGAATATAATGACCACTTTTTGGTCAATTTTGTAACACAACAACGAAAAGAGAAAAAAAAAAAAATATTTAAACTAAAACCAAACGCGCAGCCGAAAAGGAAAAAAAAAAAAAAGCAGAATCACATTCAAAAATTTCAAAGAATGATCAAGGTCAACAATAAATAATAATGAACAATTTAAATATCACAATTTTCACCGGAAGAAGCTTCCAACTAATGTCTTTCACACAAGACAGACAAATAAATAAATAAATTTTTTAAATAAATAAAGAGAGCTATTAGGAAGCTTCCAACAAATGTCTTTCACACAAGACAGACAAATAAATTAATAAATAAATAAATAAATTTTTTAAATAAATAAAGAGAGCTATTAAGAAGCTTCCAACAAATGTCTTTCACACAAGACAGACAAATAAATTAATAAATAAATAAATAAATTTTTTAAATAAACAAAGAGAGAAAAAAAAAAAATATTCTTTCTTTTTGCGCCTGCTCCCTCTGCCAGTCTCCGCTCACGAACGTATGGCTATCTCCAATCTCACACCAATCTGTCAAAGCCTTCAGGTTACAGAAGATTCGACTGTCGATTCTGCGACAGTATTTTACCAAACCTGCCGTGGTCCCTCGGGAAGGTTTGTCCGCAGCGCCAGTTGTGGCAGTTCCCTTTCTGGTTTTGCCACCGAAAATTGTCTAATGATTAATTTTACCTGTGATTGCGCAAAGCTTTTCCTTTGTTGCTTGCAAGTCGGTCGATGATCACCAAGCGCCAACGCCGTAAGTCAAAGCAATATTCCCAAGTGCCATGTATAAATTCGGTTTTGTTATTTTTTCTTAGTGTAGTATTGGGAAAACTTCAATGTGCGCTGAACTGCGATGGCGGTATCTACAGAGCCAAGCGAAAATCCTCCAGGAAATGCTGCTCCAACTAATTATGGACTCTCCACCAAGACGGCATTAGCGAAGCTCTTTGAAGAAATTTACAGCGTAGTCCTTTGTTTCGAATCGAAGTACAACGAAGAGAGTGTGTACAGGAAAATCCGTTCAGCGTTTGTTAAACGCTACGACAGCCCATTGGGATGGTTTGCTATATTCACATCAGTAATCGCCATTACCGCATTGTTTTGTGCACAAGAATACTGGACAGCAATATTCATCCCGGTTACTCTTGCCCTCGATTTATTGTTTGTTATCCGGGAGAATAATCTTCGGCGAACGGAAATGGTCACTACGAACTGCCAAACGATGTTGTGAACATATACAAATTTAACAAAGAACAATCATAACTTTATTACTCTATATATTTCGCTTCATAATAATTTTACAAAAACTGACACTAGATCCGAAAACCGTCAACCGTGACCGTTTTTCTTTAGGTTTTTCATACTACTGTCCAAAAAACTCGACTAACTTTTTTTTTCTGCTGTTTTTTCCTTTTCTTTCCGTTGACAACAACGTTTTTCTTTTTTTGTCTTTTACCGACACCAACGGAACCATACATAAACCGAACCTTTTACCTCCTGTCTCTCTCATTTCGCTCTCCACTCACGTCCACTTCGAAAAACAAATTCGAACTCGAAGAACTGCACGATCCACACCCGAATAAGGGTGGGTTCAAAAACTCACTTCAGGATCGTACAATTCTTCCACCACCTTACCATCGTACTATTTTAAAACAAATTAAATGCAAATTATTAAATGATGGTGGTGGCCGACGTACGTAACAGGCTTACTAGGAACATGAAGAAGGGTTGCTATGCGTACATAGGGAATTTGTTCCAGGGAATTCCTGCCGTATAGGCTGAGTTAGATTCCTCCTTTGCTGTGTATACTGAGAAATCGGTTTCGGGGGCATGACCAACTATGGGCATGGGTTGTCGGTTAGACAAAGGAACATGGGTCTTGGTCGTTGCGATGGTTGTTTCGTGGGAATGCAACGCATGGTGCTGGTGACTTACCGGTAAGGAGAATCGATGTGATTTAGATAGTTTAAGTAGGAAGTGAGCCGGAATGGTTTTCAGGGAAAATTAATGCTGCTTGGTGTAGATGGGCATGAAGTGGTACGCGTTTCATTGGCCGCCGATGGACGGTCACAACGAACAATGGCTGTCGAAATCGTTCGGCGCAAAGGGGAGAGAACAGCGCGGTCAATGTATAAGAGCACGTTACCAATTGAGCGGAAACCAATTAATAATATCAAGTTATTCTTTATTGTAATGTTTCATGCTTAAGGAACGTTATAATACACAATGAATTGTAAGTTTGGCTAATTGCAACGACTGGGAATAACTTGCTGTTCCGTTTTACTGTGTAAGCGTGGTGAAGGTTGGTTGCAGGCTGACTGACCGTTGGTCACATTTGAATTAATGTGACAGCTGGCTGGCGTCCCCTGGCGATGACGCATTATCAGCTGGTTGCTGACAGGTGTGGTGGATATGTTTGCTGGGGAGTGTACTAGACCAAGGGTGATCAACCTTTTTTATCAACGGGCCAATTTAAAATGTAAATTTTTTTGGCGGCCGCACATAAAATAACACATTAATAATTTACAAAACTTTATTTACAATAAACATTAGAATAAAAAAATATAAAATTTACAAATTTGTAAAGATTTCATATACAAATTTTAATGCAAAATAAAAACAAACAAGAAAAGAACAGAAAAACGAATTTCTTGAAATTTTTAATGAGAAATTTGGCACTGTTTTTTTCGATACAAGCTGATCAATATCAGCCGGGATCGATGGGGTAGCTACACGCACGCAGCTTTCTAATCGTGCATCACCCAGTCTTGATCTGTGATCATTCTTGATTAATTTAATGGATGAAAATAATTGTTCGCAAACATATGTACTTCCGAACAGAGACTCATTTGCTTTGCATTTTTCGTCAAAAGTGGAAATTTCTCAGGGGTCACATGCGATTTCTAAAAATTTTCGAAGTTTACTGAGAAAAATCATCATCATCATCGGTACTACAACCGGGATCCGGTCTTGGCCTTATTTAACAAGTCTGAGGCTTGTTAAAATTTCCATAATAATTTGTTTTTCCGGGCAAGGTTATTAGCCTTGCGCCAAACTGAGAAAAATCATCATCATCATCATCATCATCGGCACTACAACCGGGTACCGGTCTTGGCCTTATTTAGCAAGTCCTGAGGCTTGTTAAATTTTCCATAATGATTTATTTTGTCTGGGCAAGGTCATTAGTCTTGCGCCAGGGGCTCCCCGACGGGGAATCGAACCCCGCTCTCCCGGGTGACAGGCGTGTATACTAACCACTATACTATCGAGGAGCCCAAACTGAGAAAAATACATTTTTTAATTCGGTATTATTCTGCATGTCAATCACTTCAATTTGAAAGTCTTCGGGAACTGTATCCACATCGATATTAAATGGCGAGGAAAACAATTTCATGGAAACCGCTGTCTTTTCAGCTTTGAATATTTGGAATCGTAATTGAAATTGGTTGATTAAAATGTCTATATATTGTGCGTATTTTTGAGAAGTAGTAACGTTTTCTTTTTCTAAATGTGGAAAGTGAGACACATTATTCTGCAAAAGATGTTGTTTCCACAATTTTAATTTCAAAGCCCTGAATTTTATCATACAAATTGTTAATAAACTGTCCTTTGCCTTGAAGTTCCACATTAAGATCATTGAGATGCTGAGTCATGTCGATAAGAAACTCAAAATCACTCATCCATTCTTTATTACCAAAATGAGGAAAGGCATATCCCTTCATATCCAGGAACAATTGTATTTCGCTTTTTAAGTTGTATACTTGTTTTGGCTATCGAGCGGCCAACACGTACGCTGATTTCTGCCGACCGAAGAATGTCGTCGGAGAAGATCTCTGTAAGTTCCGCCGACTTATGAATGTCGTCGGGGAATATTTCGCACTATTCACAATGTGGTCGCGAGGAATGGCGGCTGAAAGAATGTGATCTCTTGGCGTGCTACGTTGGTTCTCTTTGGCTGCAGCAATAACTATAAAAACGTCAGGAACAGTGGTGGCTCCTGGCGTGCAATAATGTTGGTGGCAGCTAACTGAAAGCAATTTGACTTTAAAGAGGTTCTCCTGGTGTGCAGCGATGTTTGCTGTTGTCTATAATCAATTGATTTAAATGCCTTTTAAATGTGAAAAGATTACCTCAAGAGTAAAGCTGCAATATCCAATATTAGCTCGATTGACGGTTGACTATTGATAACTTTTATTTGTATTACTGATTATGTTGATTTACAGAGATTAGTTGTTTTGCGATCTGAGTCGCATGAATAGCAAACGAAGAAGAGATTGTTGATTTTGCTTGCTCGACAACCAGAAAATTGATTATGTCAGCCGGTTGCTAACATTTGTTATTCCGTTGCTACGGGTAACATTCAATTGCGAATTCGCTGTTTGTGTCCAATGCGAATCCGCAGCAAAATGAGTACCTAAATGATTGCAGAAATCCCGGAAATAAGCCTCCTCCAGATTTCCACTAATACTCGGGTTGATTTCTGGTTACTAAAATATTACTTTATTTAATCGATTGAACTAATTTATACTGATTTATACTGAATACACGGAAAGACATGTGAACTCTCCAACAAACTAACGAAGAAGAAAGACCAGTTTGTTTATGTTGCTTGACAACCAAATTCGATTATGTCAGCTAGTTGCTGATATTTGTTGTTGTGTTGCCAAGAGCAGCATTCAGTTGCGAATTCGCTGGTTGTGTCCAGTGCGAATCCGCAACAATACTCTTTTTAGCACTGCACCTCTACTAAGCCAACGTACTTCGGTATTAAAAACCACGTCTCCATATTCAGTTTCTAAATCTTTCAGAAATTCCTTATATTCACGCTGATTTAATGCGCTTTATAAAATTGATTGGTTTAATTATTGGTAATGTGACCTTTGGCAAACTCAATCTTTTCGCACACAGATTTTCCTGGTGAATTATGCAGTGGTTAACGAATATTTCCCTTCCTGTTACCTTCTTAATGTCTTGAAATAGCCTTCCCAATACTCCTGCCTCCATGCTCGACATTGCTCGAGCTCCACCTGTCGATATACCAATAATCTTTTCCAATAAAATTGAAAATTTTTCCAACACAGACTTTAGTTCATCGTACTGGTCTTTGCCGGTTGTAGTCCCTTGCATTGAAATTAGTGAACACAATTCTTCGGTGATATTAAATTTAGTCTGAATACCACGTAAAAATATAGCCAGTTGTGTTGTATCGCTAATATCACAACTCTCATCAAGTGCCAAAGAACAGTATTCGAATTTTGTAATGCGTTCACGAAGCGTTGTTGCTATGCTCTCGGACAAGTCTTCAATTCTCCTTGCAATGGTGAATCTTGATAAACTAATGTTTGAAATAATATTTATTTTATCAGGAAATGCAATTTCTGCAACAGCAGTCAAACATTCTTTTATCATCTCTCCATCCGCAAAGTGCTTCATTTGTTTTTGCTAGTATTTGACTGACAACAAAACTAGCCTTTACTGCCGTATTTGATAAAATAGCTTGATTTTTAAAAATAGCCCGTTGTTTTCCCACGGTTTTCTCCATTTGATTAAGCTTATCTATCCTTAGTTGTCCTGTTAAGTTTTTATATTGTTGTTCATGTTTTGTATCGTAATGTCTTTTTATGTTATATTCTTTTAATGTCGACACAGTCTCTGAGCATATTAAGAATACAGCTTTATCTCTAAAGAAAGTGAAAATATAATCAAATTTCCACTTTTCTTGGAATTACCTGTGCTCAGCCGCAACCTTTCGTTTTTTTGTTTGCTTTTCCGACATGCTAGTATGGGTTAAAAATTTGAAAGTTAAAAAAAAAGTAGTAAAACTTAATTTTTAATGAAAAAACTATACTACCTTTTTGACAATAATATTGCACTCACGCCTTTCAAGAATCACAAGAATTGCTAAATTGGCTAGTTAACAGCTTACCAGTTTTTTTTATTTTTTTTTTATATCATTTTTTATTTCTTCCTATTATTATAATTTACTTACTCGCTAGACAAAAATGATTAAACTCTAGCTTATGTTATCTTATTTCTTAACTTACTGGTCCTTTGCGGACTCTCTAAGTTACATGCATACGCTTAAAGCACAGCTTACCAGTCTGGCTGATTGTGTGACAGAAGCAAACACAAACAAGCAGAGACGAGGCGCGTTCGTATTGCATGTTTGAACAAGTCGCTGACAAGTAAGTAACTCGTCACAAAAAAATTGCTTCTGTTTAGCATGTACTACCATTTTATTATAAATAATTTTATAATAATATATTGATGGGAGAAAGTGGATAAAATAAATTCAACTTTAGAAATGCTTAGCGGGCCGCATAAACATGTTTAAAGGGCCGCGTCTTGCTCATCCCTGTACTAGACGATAAGCGTACTAGATTCTCCCCGCTGCATACAATTGTGAATCCGCAACAATATATATAAAAATAAAAGAAATTTCTTAAAGAGAATTGCACTTATTTTAATTATATTCAACTCCATTTTTATAATTATGGGTTTTCATTGATTTTACTTGCCTATATTCTACTAAAATATTATATAAAGCAATAAAACTTATAGTCAAAGGAAGAACTCAGAAGAGCTCTTATCTAGAGGGGAGTTTATGTCAACCATACCTAGCACCCAACTGTCCGCTAATTGATGCACATGATAAGATCATCAAAGGCCTAATTGCAAAACTATCAGATAATAAGAATAAAAATAATTTCTTCCCAACTTATTAGTCTTAACTCCCAAGATATGTTAACTTCATTTTAAGTCTTATTTACACTGCATTCACACATTGTAAGCAATATTTCAATCCAATTCCTCTATGTTATGTTATCTCAAATATGTAAAGAATACTCGAACTCAATTCCCTCATCCTATTGTAGCGAGCTTAGGGTTCGCTGGATTAATTATTTTAAATAAATAAGGGCCGTTAAATCGATTTTGAATTAATGTAACATTTTATTATTCCGTTAATAACAACCGTTACTTTTACCATACACTTAACGATTTCTTGACTTATGGCTTCCGTACTTATCGCGTCTTTGACAGCTTACTTCTCACTTCTTACTTATCTTCCCGATCTGCGTGCGACGTATTTATACCGTTTTTCCTCATTCTGATTCGGTGTTTCGTTTCCGTCCGTTTCATAGCCTCGAATTTTCGACTGCTCATAGTCTCCAGTTTTCCAGTACTTTCTAGAATAGTCTAGTACTTTGTTTCGGACTTTCTAGAATATTTTAGTACTAATTGTCATATGCGTCACACTACCCTCCGCCTAGGTTAGTTCGTCCCGAAATAAGTTCACTGGTCTCCTGGGTTAACAAAAAGTCGCCAGTCGGTCAGGATCTACCACTTTCATCTTGGCGTTCGGTCTTCGCTGAATCCTATAGACAACGTCGTTAATTCTTGTGAGAATCTTATACGGTCCTTCCCAATGTTGCTGCAACTTCGGAGACCTTCCTTTTTGCCGATGAGGGTTATAAAGCCACACGTTATCGCCTGCATTAAATCCGAATGCGTTGGCTCGAACGTCGTACCTTGTTTTCATCCCCTCACTTGATACCTTGATTTGCTTTCGAACCAAATGATGAATCTCATCGAGGCGATTTCTCCATTCGGCTACGTAGTCTTCAGTCTTATCTATGTCGTCTGGAGGTATTCCGAATCGCAGATCGGCTGGTAATCGTATCTCTCGTCCAAATATAATTCTTGCTGGAGAATGGTCTGTCGTATCGTGATTAGCCGATCTATAACTCAGGAGAAAGGTTTGTACATATTTGTCCCAATCTCATTGGTGATCACTAACGACCTTCGATAAATGCTCTTTAATTGTTCGGTTGAACCTTTCGACCATTCCGTCTGACTGCGAATGTAAGGATGTGGTCCTGGTTTTCCTTACGCCCAGTGTCGCACAGATGCCTTGAAATATCTGTAATTCGAAGTTTCGGCCTTGATCGGAATGAAGCTCACAGGGAACTCCATATCTGCTGATCCAATTATTGATAAGCTGCTCAGTGATGGTTGTTGCTTCTTGGTTTGGAATTGGAAGGACTTCCACCCACTTGCTGAAGTAATCCATGATGACCAACATGTATTTGTTGTTGTCGTTGGTTTTTGGGAATGTTCCTCAGATATCAATCGCAATTCGCTCGAAAGGGGCCACCCACGTTGTACTGCTTCATAGCGCTCCTTGGTTTTGCTGTTGTTCCTTTGGTCGGAATGCAAGTTGTGCATTTCCTACACCAAGACTCGACGTCATCTCTCATGTGAAGCCAGTAGAATCGAGATCGTAATTTTGAAAGTGTCTTATTAACTCCTAGATCTCCACCGGAGGCACCGTCGTGCATTTCTGTTAGTACATCCCTCACTTTTGATGGTGGAACTAGAATCTGCATTGGATGCGATTTTCCGTCCGCGGCTTCCCATTTACGCTTAAGAATTCCATCTTACACCAGCAAGGAATTCCATTGTGCCCAATATGCCTTGAATAGTCCACTCTTGTCGGAAATATTGTTCCAAGTTGGCCGCTCGTTCTTTTCTTTGTGTTCCAGGATTAGCGACATATATTCATCCTGACGTTGAGCTGCGCGTATAGCATCACTCGTCCAGCCATCTAGTACATTTCGAAGGTCGTACGCCTCTTGTTTTAAACGATCAATTTCTACTTCCGAATCCTGAAGGCGACGCATTAGCGTCAAAATTTCAGCTTGCCTCTCTGCTAGATCAGTTGATAAGCGATTGTTCTCCTCAATGACCTTTTCTCGGCTGGTCTTAAGAGCAATTATCTGTTGATGCAAGGATTTACATTCGGTCGTGGTGCTGTCCAAGTCTGAATCACACTGAAGGCTCTTGTGATTAGCGCATGAACAACAATTCTCAATTGATGTTTCATTCATTCGTCGATGCTTCCTACAGTCAACAGAGATGTGGCTGACTTCGCCGCATGTCCAACACTTCATATCAGGTCTTGGGGTTGTCCGTTGTACATGTCCGATTCGTTGGCAGGAACATTCCTGGACGTACATTTCTCAGACTCTATGTGTACTCCTGGTAACCAGTTTAGCAGATTCATATGCCAATGCGAACGCCAGTATTTCATGAGTCGTCTTCTTTCCTGCCAAACGAACGGCCTGTTGCAAGTCCCGATCTTGGAGTACATTTATAAATGCATCTATTGCTACCTCGTTCAGAAATTCCTTAGTCATATTTGAATAAGACAAGTTTGCCAATCGCTCAATATCTGCCTGCAACTGTTGAAGATTTTCTCCAGGTTTCTGCGTTCTGCTCTGTAGTTGCATGCGGTAGACCTGCTGCATGTGGCTGTCTCCGTACCTAGCTTCAATGCCGTCTCTTACAGCTTGGAAATCTGTTTGCTTCTCTGCTGGTATGGTTTGTAGCAATTCTGCAGCCGCCCCGCGGAGTGACACGATTAGTGATGTTGACTTTTGCTTATCCGACCACTTATTATAATTGGCCGCAGCGTGAAACTGACGTATAAATATGGAGAAGGGTCCCGTTCCATCGAAGGTTGGCGGTTCCATCCTTGTATCTTTGTAGTCATGTTGATTGTTAGGCGAGGTCTTATTTCTCTCAACACACTCAAGTCTCTTTTCGATTCGCGTTATTTCATCGGTGACTTTCTTAAATTCAGCTTCGTTTTTTAGATCCAGATTTTCTATTTCTTTTCGAATTTTTGACTGAATTTCTTCCTTAAAGTGTTGAAAATTCCATTTCATCCACTGCTTTTGGGCATCCAAAACATCTGCAGCTTGCACGTCCAATTTTGAGTTAATATCTGTAGTTTGCGCATCGAGTTTTGAATTTTGCGCATCTAGTTTTGTATTAATGTCTGTAGCTTGCGCGTCCAATTTTGTCATCATCATCCTGAGCATCTGCGAAATGGCCAACTGTGGCGAACCCTTCTCCCTTCTCCGTCACATTGGCACCATCTTGACTCGCTGTTTCTTCTCCGTCCAGACAGTCAGGACCAATCGTAAAAACATGTGTCAATATCAATACCCTCTCATGAACGAAAACAAAGGGCGAGTTAGAATAGCGAACCACCTCTCAGAACCATTTGAAATCCGGGACGGACTAAAACAAGGGGATGGGCTCTCACCATGCTTTTTTAACATAGTCCTCAAGTATGTTATCAGAAAGGTACAAGACGACAACACGACCGGATCATCCCTGAACGGGGTCACACAAGTGCTCGCGTATGCGGATGACATCGCCGTTCTGGGCGATAATCTCGAAACTATAAGTAAAAACTGTGAAATCATCATGCAAGCAGCAGAAGAGGTGGGCCTAGAAATAAACGAAGACAAAACGAAATACATGATTACGACGAGAGCAGGTGGACCTCAGAGAACACATATAAACGTCAGGGGCAAGATATTTGAAAATGTCAAAGAATTTAAATATCTGGGAACGATACTGACGACCAAAAACGAAACGTCGAAGGAAATTAACAAAAGACTACATTCCGGCAACGCTAGTTGGCATGCAGTCAGTAAACTATTAAAATCCACTCTGCTATCACGTAATATAAAGCTCCGTGTCTATAGAACCATAATCATGCCGATTGCTCTATACGGATGCGAAACATGGGCTCTCACAAAACGGGAAGAGAACAAATTCCGCGTATTCGAAAATAAAGTTTTAAGGGGTATATTTGGCGATAAATATGACGAGGAGTCAGGACAATGGAGGAAACTCCACAACCACGAATTGGAAGAGCTATACCGCAAACCTACAATAGTGAGAGTGATCAAGTCCCGACGATTAAGATGGGCCAGACACGTAGCGCGAATGGGCGATGGTAGGACCGTGCATAGAATTCTTGACGGTAAACTAACGGGGAAGAGACCGACAGGACGGCCGCGACGGAGATGGGAGGACAATCGGATCGGATGATCGAACGTGAAAGGAGAGCGCACAGGACAGGGAACAATGGCGGAGTCGAGTCGGTGAGGTCATGAACTTCCGGGTTCCTACAGGCCAGTAAATAATAATAATAATCAATACCCTCTTCCTCCATTGCTGCTTACAGACGCTGTCGAAGAATTTGCTTGTCCTCTGCTATCCATATTTCGATCCTCGAGCTCCTTCTTCAACTCAGGAACGCGAAGATCCTCCAAATGTCGGTCTGACATCGTCACAACACACTTTCACAGACTTATTCACTTCACCAATAATTAATCCCACTTCAGACACCAATTGTAGCAAGCTTAGGGTTGGCTGGATTCATTATTTTTAATAAATAAAAGCAGTTAAATCGATTTTGAATTAATGTAACACTTTATTAGTCCGTTAATAACAACCGTTACTTTTCCCGTACATAACGATTTCTTGACTTGTCGCTTCCGTACTTATCGCGTCTTTGGCTGCTTACTTCTTACTCTTACTTCTTCTTCCTGATCTGCGTGCGACGTATTTATATCGTTGTTCCTGATTCTGCTTCGGTGTTTCGTTTCCGTCCGTTCCATAGCCTCGAATTTTCTATTGCTCATAGTCTCCAGTTTACCAATACTTTCTAGAATATTCTAGTACTTTGTTTCGGACTTTCTAGAATATTTTAGTACTGATTGTCATATGCGTCACACTATGTTATCTTGTATATGCAAACAATACTTGACCTCAATTCCTGGATCCAACGTTATTCCGAATATGTAGACAATACTCGAATTCAATTCCATTTATAAAATGTTATCTCGAATATGTAAACACTAGTTCAATTCAGTTCCTAAACTACAATTAGATATTTGTAAATAAAGTTAATTAAGAATAAACTGAGAACTGTGTTTTTGTGGACTAATTTATAAATACCAACATTTATCTCGCGGTAGTTTTCCCAGATATGTGAAGAAAAACAAATAAACTTATATATTAATATAAAATCATTTCCAAACCACCGTATTGGGTTCTAAAATATTCAACATGAGCTCAATAAAACTTTAACAATAATACACCACCCTTTGTGGAAAGCTCTGTGGTTTTACTAGTTACCACTAGGTGACTCTGCAGTAGTGACATTGGCCCTTGGCGCCGAATCCCCTACACAAGTTTGTTAAATAAGCAATTTGCACATTTATATCAGAGCACAAATTCCTCACATCAATTCGCAACAGTCAGGTTGATCCAACCGTTTCTAACGTAAGTGATTTATTGTTTAATTGAATCTGAATTACATTTTCCAAATAACGTTATTCATTCCATGCAAGATCCAACTTAAAGTGTTAAATTGTCAAAATTCATTCGCAAAAACCACTGCGTTAGACTGTGTGCCACTTTGTTCCAAGGCAAGTGTTCGCGCTGTAACGAATTATATAATCGTCTTTTTTTTTGACTGTTTACGAAACAATTTAAATAAATTACATAAAGTGTTTGGGGTGACCTTCTAGATAAATTTAGTCATATTTATTCTAATTTTGTAGTGCAAGGAAACGGCATTTGTAGTTTACTTTTCCGTCACCTTCATTTTTATTTTTGCCCCAGTGACAATGAAAGGGAGTGTGTGAATGTGTGCGGAAGTGTGTAAGGTGCTTTTAGAGGGTGATGGGCCACGTGCTTGCCAAGAGAATAGAGAAATTCCCATCGGATTGGAGATACAACCGAGATATTCTTGTTTTAAGATTTGATACGAGGTAGACGTTATCAGGTCTATTCCATGGAGCGTTCATACTCGTGGCAGGCAACATTACATTTCTTGCCCTCGCTTACATAATTGTAATGTTCAATTAGATGTTACGTGTGAGAAAAGAATGGGAACGTGAATGGGTGTTGTGCACTGCGCATTGTCGGCAACCCAATAAATGTTCTTGGGGCATTAACCCAATTCTGTACATCAGATTTGACCCGACTTGGAAGTACTCGAGCTTCGCTTCCAAGAATCGAAAGACCTGCTCTAGTCTCGTGCCATTGTCATGCCAGAGAACAATCCGGAAGTGGGACTGTGTGCAAATTGCGTGTGTATACGCTGGAGACCATAGGCCTCGAAAAAATTGCCCTTGGTATAGCTAGTTGTGGATGCATGCATAATAAGGAATCTAGAATTCACGTGATGGCTTCCTCTCTGCTCGGCAACACGTTTACTTAGACTTGGTGACGCAATCAAAGCACAGGTTGAATAAGTGTCAATCAGCGGACTTTGGGGCTTGGTAGGGGTTAAGCGTCGGGTTCTCGGTACTGATCGTGTGAGTCATTTTAGCAATTTTGTCGGAATTGTGATTAGATGAATCCATTGAAAGATAGCCCCGGATCACAACCTATCTGCTGAAGTCTGTTTCGTTTCGTATCACTCGGTTGCCAATATGTAGTAAAACGACTTTCTTAGGTTAGTTGCGTACTTGCGATTTTCTCTTGCGCAATCTTGAACACTCTAACGTGATGTAAGAAGTGTAAAAATGTAATGTACGCACCTAGCAAAGAGATCTCACAATATCTAGGACAGAACAGGCTGTCTCATTTTCCATTGTTTGTGACGTGTGCAAATTTATGGGGCACACAAAATACGACCTATTTAAACAATCAGTCCTTTCAAACATTTTAAAGTGTTTTCAACGTTTTAATTGTGCAACTGAGCTACATAATAGCTTTTGAAATGTTTTTGAAGTCTGAAATGAATCAATCACATCAATAGAAGTTCACAGCTGCACATTTGCTTTAAAAATTTAAAAACTAACGTAATCGGGTAATTTGAAAAACAGATGCAGCACTAGAACGCATGCATTTGCAAAAATGGGTTCCATATTCAAATGCTTCTGTGCCTTCTCAAGTAGTATACAGGGTGTTCCGTAAAATTTTATTTCGTATCGATCTGTAAGTAATTTTGTATGAATGGTGTTGGCATATCAATTGGTTCGTTATGATTTATTTTCTGATGGCAACAAAATTTGTACCAAAATGATTGTATTTCGAACAAAGGTTTTCAGGAAAAGTTTCCCGTTCTGTAACGAAGCCAACGTACAAAGGTGTACGTGCCGTTGAGAGATGAATCGCAAATTGGTGGCATTCATGAATAGTCTTGCGGGGCGCAAATAAACTAAATTCTGCGGAATAATACCACGAATCTCTGAGGAATAGTCCTCGTGATATTTTCAGACGAAAGTCTGTTATGCGCCTTCGATGTCATAGGCACTGCAGGCCCGATATGAGCGATGCGTTTTCGATCAGGCAGATTGTCTGTCTTTGCATTCTGTCAAGTAGGCCGAAGATATACATAAGAGCAGAGCTCTAAACATGAGAACAGTATTCGAATGTGGGCCTAATTTGAGATTTGTAGCGGGGAAGAAATTGGGCGAGGGTAAAATAGTTTTTGGTTCTAAGAAGATAACTCAGCTGAAGAAGAAATTGTGGTGGTCTGATCCGATGAGATCGAAAGAGAGAAGGGTCAAGAACGCAAGACTCCCGTACAAGTGCGTTCTCGTTGTTCTGAATGCTTTCGAGGTACTTGTATGTTAATTGTAGCAAGTAGATACTCGTCGATAGGGATAATGGAGGCACTTCTTTTCTCTGATCTGCGTGCGACGTATTTATACCGTTTCTTCATTCTGATTCGGTGTTTCGTTTCCGCCCGTTCCATAGCCTCGAATTTTCTACTGCTCATAACCTCTAGTTTTCCAGTACTTTCTAGAATATTCTAGTACTTTGTTTTGGACCTTCTAGAATATTCTAGTACTGATTGTCATATGCGTCACACTACCCCCCACCTAGATTAGTTCGCCCCGAACTAAGTTCACTGGTCTTCTGGGTTAACAAAAAGTCGCCAGTCTGTCACGATGCACCACTTTCATCTTGGTGTTCGGTCTTCGCTGAATCCTACAGACAACGTCGTTAATTCTTGTGAGCATCTTATACGGTCCTTCCCAATGTTGCTGCAATTTCGGAGACCTTCCTTTTTGCCGATGAGGGTTATAAAGCCACACGTTATCGCCTGCATTAAATCCGGAACTTCGTCCCTTGTTTTCATCCTGTCACTTGATACCTTGATTTGTTTCGAACCAAATGATGAATCTCATCGAGGCGATTTCTCCATTCGGCTACGTAAGCGGCCCAAAACATGAAATACTCGATTTCCCGATTTGTTCTTGCAATAATGCCATGGTTTCATAGGCTGTGTGCCGAGTAATACTGTCTTATTGAAACCAAATTTCATCGATATTCGCAATTTCCCACTCCTCGGTTTGCTCTTTATCCTAAATACGGCAATTTTGATTATTGAAGTAGCCATCAAGGCAGAAGTGGGTGTAATAGTTAAACAAAGCGTTGGTTGAAAACAATGAATCTTCTTATGGACTAAAACGGTGACAATTTAGGCTTCAGTTCTTGCACGCGTTGAATTTTTTATGCATTTAATATACTTACGTAAAGTGTGCCTGCTTGGTGGTGCCGAATATGTTCATGTACCTCTTCAGCTATCGCCACGCACATTGAGTTTCAAATTGTTCGGTGGTGTACGGAATTGAGTGTGATTATCTGAACCATAAGTTAGTTGTTTCAAGCCCAAGAAACATATCCTCGTAAAATGCTGATTTTCGGTATACGGCTGAATCATTTGCCGATGTTGTGCCAGACTTTCCATGATGAAGTGTCAAAAAATACCATGAATTGTTGTGTTGGCAATTGAGCGGCCAAGACGTATTTTGATCTCTGCCGACCGAGGAATGTCGTCGGAGAAGATCTCTGCAATTTCCACCGACCGAGGAATGTCGTCGGGGAAGAGTTATCTTATTTTCGCAATTGATGTCTTCTATCGTGCAGCGATGTTCAATTGGTTGCTCTGAAACGCTGATAAGCTAATGAATGAAAGGAAAATAATACCTAAATGTGGAGCAGCGATTCCAAGCAAATAATCCTCATGTGAAGCAGCAAGTCCAAGCAAATAATCCTCATCCAATGGAATAATAACATGGATTGGTTTGATATTATTAACAATTGTTTTAATTCCAGGATGAACTTGATTTAAATAGATTAACACTAATGCAACCGTGTCGTCTGAAGTTTTACGAAGAAGAGCAAATTGTCATTGAAATTGGTTGACAGCTAGCAATTTTGTTGTTTATGCGTTGTCATGACAACTGTTGTTGAATGGTGGCGATGGTTGTATTTAATTGCGAATTCGCTGGTTGCATCCAGTGCGAATCCGCAACATTCCGCCCGCCTTCGCCAATTATTGGCGAATCTTTTGGCTCCGCCTCGTCTGGAACTTGGTCGGGTGGTTCATCCTCCAATGGACGGATGCCGATTTTGGCGATGGTTCTCGTGAGTGGGCTGGTACCGCCCACTAAGCGGGGCATTGCGCCCTCCTGGGCCGATGGTGGTAGCTGGGTGTTGCCTTGAAACCTCTGAATGCGCAGGCTCCTGGCTCTTCAATTGCTTGTTGTCTTTGCGGCGGTTCAGCGGTTGGGGGACATATCCGATGGTTGGTTCACGTAGGTGATCGAGCGAGGGATATGTCCGATGGTCGGACTTCCTAAGGCCTGCTTTATTGATGGCCGAGTACACAGACTCCGCCCGCCTTCGCGAATCAATGGCGAACCCTTTGCTTCCAGGGGACCGAGGCCCGGGGCCGTGGTCTTCTGGTGATGCGGAGGCCTGGAGAGAGCCGTCCGCCCTGAATTGGCGAGTGATGAGGATTGGTGACGACGAGAGTTCAGTCGCTGGTGTCCGGTACCCTTGGTCGCAGAACTAACCATTTGATCTGGGTTGGAGTTGTAAGTTCGCATCCCACGATCAATGACCACGTAATGGCTGGTGGTTGGAAGTACTGCCTCGAGACCAGTGGCAGTGATAAATGCTGTGTCCATTGGCGCCCGTCCGAAGGTAGCTGCCGACGGGATGCGACCTTTGGCATGTGAGGCCGCAGCGTTTACTCTGGTGCGACGTCTTTCATGGCACCGTCCGCGGGTCCTGGCGGAGTGACAGGTGCGGACCCAGTGCCTACTGGGCTGAGTGAAGTACCGCCTCTTCTGGATTACTGAGAGGCGTGATGGGTGATTCTTGAATGATATGGGGCGCCGCCCGCCAAGCAGGGCATTGCGCTCTCCTATCCATATTGGGGAGGCTACATGTGGTAGCGGTCCTCTTTAAAGATTCCTGTCATTGGTCATTTGGTCATAGGGTGTCTCTGTTCGGTTGCCTGTACTACTGACAGTTGATGAGAGACCAACGATTGATGGAAGATTTCCATCCGAGTAGTACAGCGAATTACAATTGGTTGGGTCGATAGACATCACCGAAAGGTTGGTGAGTGACAAATGCGTTTGGCCTGCTCCTAGGCCAGTTCGTGCTGAATATTGCTGCTGATGCTTCTGTAGTTGTTGCTGTTGCAATGGATGTTGCTGACGAGACTGACTATTAAACGGACTCTTTGGTCACGGTCACTGCGGACATTGTACTACTGACATTGTGAGACTGACTATTTAACGGACTCTGTGTTTGGTCACGGTCACTGTGGACATGCTACTGTTGCTGGGACAGTTGATGGCGTATTCGTGGAATGCGCTGACGTTAGATCTGACACGAATCCTAAATTTGCCTTGGCCATTGCTTGTCCTTAAATCGTTTTGAAGGGAACCAGTTCCTCTCGGTCGGGTAACGTCCGAGCATCGGAACAGGGGCCGGGTTGAGCTTTGGGCAGGCGGGTCGGCGGTATGCTGGCTCTTACTCACTGGGAGTATGTGCGGCTCTTTAACCGCTTGTTCGGGGGTGACTTCTGGCAGCTGCACTGAGGGCATCTCGCCAATGTTGAGTTGGTCGGCGCTGTTTACTGAAGTTGGGGAGACTGGGTCGAGCGCGAAGTGGGCCTCGAGCAATCGCGGTAGTTGTCTATTGCCTTGATCGGCGAAGTTTGCTATAATTGGGGAGACTGGGTCGAGCGCGGAGTGGGTAGGCTCTTTTCCTTGACTGGGTGCATCGGATTTCTTGGCATCTTTCTTCGCTGGTGCTGGTGCACTGACAGCTGCTGGTGCTTTCTTGCTGAAATCAGCCTTCTTTCGTAGTGTCGCTTTAGCGGCGAGGGGTGCTGCTGTAGTTTGCACTTCTTTCACTGCTTCTGGAACCTTTTTGATGTGCTTGGCTGCGTTAGTTGTAGGTTTTGGATCAGTTTTCTTCTCGACCGTTCCTCCTTTGGCTGTCTTGCTTTCGATAGCACCTGCCTTGGGTGGCTTTGCGGTGGCTGTCGTCACGCCTTTGTTGTCCGTGGGGGGTGGGTGTTCCGGGGGCATCATTCGCGATGGTAATCTTGATGGATGGCCAGGTGGCATTCGCATGCCAGGTGTTGAAAGGGTTCCCGGCCACCAAGGAGGTTGCGCCATCAACGGCGGCAAACGACTGTTTGGTTGATAAACGGTGTCCGTCGCAGTCTTTTAAGCGGTCGGACGGTCTGCGATCAGCGCGTGCCATACCTGAGCAAGCTCCGTGGCCTCGTAAAGGTATGTTTCCTCGGCCTGGTCGATGAATCGCTCTTCAAAATACCGTTGGATGATGGCCGTCCATGGAGTGATCATGCCGATTCAGCATCTCATCCCAGTTCAGCTGGAGGTCGCGCTCTTGCGTCCCCACTGTAGCCACCGTCGGTGGCTCTCTCTTGTTGAACTTATTGAAAGTTCCCATCATCTTTTCATGTGTGGCGAACTGGGCCGCCATGAGATTTTCGGCCACTGCGGCCGTTGTCATCGTCGACTTCGCTGTCATTGCGCTGATTTCTGGGCGTTGACGTAATTATTCTCACGAACCTGACACCGATGGGTCTTTACGTCTGGACTCTGGTGTGTCCCGCGACCTTTTTATCTGCTGCGAGTATACCCGCTTGTCACGTGGGAGATCGGGGTTCGACTCGCCGTCGGGGAGCCTCTGGCGCAAGACGAATGGCCTTGCCCGAAAAAAAAAATCATTATGGAAAATTTAACAAGCCTCAGGACTTGCTAAATAAGGCCAAGACCGGTTCCCGGTTGTAGTGCCGATGATGATGATGAGTTGGCAGCAGTGGATTGGATCCGGTTGCGCCGCGAACTGGTCACAGTGTGGTGGTAAGTAACTGCTGGGGGCAGCTGTTTGCGCCACGAATTTGGCGGCGGTAATTTAGTGGTAATTGAAAACTCTTTCTTACCTGTGAACCTGGGCGGTTGATCCTTACGTCAGGATCCTTCTTGCGTTCGCCGCGACCTGGGCGCGGTGTGGTTAGTTGTAGCTGCGATGGGGGTAGCTTCTTGTTGTGCCACGAATTTGGCGCCGGTCGGCCCTTAGGCTGGACCTTGGGGCTCCCAATTGGGAGCGATATGTAGCTGTAGTTGGGACAGCTTTGGTTACTGCGCCACGAACCTGTAGCTACCATGTGGGCAGCTCATTGTTGCGTCACTGATTTGGTGGCGTTAATGCACAGCGGTTGCGTCTGATCCATAGCTGGATCCTTTGCAGTGCCACGAACTGTGCGTCGGTCTGCACGGCTTTTGTTTGATCGACTATAATGTTCGAAAGTTCCTGCGGTCGAACGACGGCTGATATGATAGCAGCACTTGGTGACAGATGGCGTGTCTTCCGTTGTCTCTATAAAACTCGCAGTCAATCTAATTTATTGTTTGAGTGCAATTCTCTTCAATTCGGTTTCAGTTTCCTTGTATAAATGGGCGTTATAAAGATTACTTGATTATTTCGAATGATAACAGATTAGTGCCCTTTACATTATAAATTGTAATTGTTGACTAACTCTAATGAATTGTTTTATAAAGTGAGATAGATCCTTTCAATCCCGAAGTGGGGAAATGAGGTGGGGTCCAACTTGAACTTACTTACTCTACTTCGTGACTTACGCATCTGCAACTCTTTCGTCCCTTTTGGTAAAACTATGATTTTGCAAAGCCGTGGTGAACTTCGATTTATTTCTGCTAATAATTGCGATTGGTTGCACCGCGAACTTGGCGACGGTGGTAGCTGCACGTTGAGCAACTCTTTATCTCCCTGCGAATTGGCAGCAGTGGATTGGATCCACAGACTGGATCCGCCTCGAAGGACCATTAAATGTGCTGGCAATTGAGCGGCCAGCACGGAGTTTGATCTCTGCCGACCGAGGAATGTCGTCGGAGAAGATTTCTGTAATATCCGCCGACCGATGAATGTCGTCGGGGAAGAGTTCTATCACGTTCAATGTGGTGTCTCCTGTTGTGCAGCGATTGTTGTGCTGGAACACCTATAGAAGCAAACTGGTTGTAAGAGGAAAAGAATACCTATTAACTGAGCAGCAATCCAGGCAATAAACGTCCTCCAGAATCCCTCAATAAAACGTGGTGTTTCTTATTTTAACAATTGACTTTATTGACTTGATTATGTCGATTATAACGGGATTATTATTTTATGCAAACGTGTCGCTTGAAAGGTTAACGAAGAAGAGCAAATTGTCATTGAAGTTGGTGGACAGCTAGCAATTTTGTTGTTTATGCGTTGTCATGACAACTGTTTGCTGACTGTTGTTGAATGGTGGCGATGGTTGTATTCAATTGCGAATTCGCTGGTTGCATCCAGTGCGAATCCGCAACAATTGTGAAATATGCCTCCAAATGAATCACGAGATATCCAGGCACCCTGTAGCGTCTCTAACAGATACACACACAATACACCAGCAAATAGTGAAGAACACCGAACGAAAATCGAAGCCGTATACCATAGCGATAACATAACAATTCACATCAGTGGAATATAGTTGAGTTTAAAAATCGAATTCTAAATACGGCCAGTAGCCTGATGGGTTGCGCTTTGATTCAATTTTTGGTGATTCTTACTGTCATAGCGTCAGTTCGAATCACACGTTCTCCACTATCAATCCCAAACGCTATAACCCATCGTATGTTTAGAATGTCTCGTTTCATATGAATCGGTCACAAACTTCCTCTTCGTGATTTAACTTCCGACGACATTCATCAGGAAAACAAATGTACCCATTCTTGCAAACCCCTCCTGATTGAACAACAAGTTTTTTTTTTGACGTTCAGTGTCACCGCAGCGCAATATTAGTTCAATTCACTTCACTGTCTGTCTCCTACATCGCTGAAGTTGATTTGATGACCTCCACAGTAGATCGGCACTTAATAAAGTTATATTATTGGTCCGACAATACGTCGTTGCTTTCTGGCATGCAATCTATAGGGTGGGCCATAAATGTTTGCAAGTGAAAACACTTGACTTCTTAAAAACCGTTAGAGGGAGGAGCGTGCGAGTGACGGGGCGTAATAAACGTATATACAATTCCCCGCTACTCGCGCTGCTCTTCCTCTAACGGTTTTTAAGAAATCAAGTGTTGCCATTTGCAAAAATGTATAGCCCACCCTATATTATATATCTCACCTGCAGTGTTTTTATCCATCGTCTCTAAACGACGTATTGGAAGACAAGTCAGTAGGTCAGTCAACTTCCCTTTTCTACGCAGGATCAAGTGCTCCACCTTCCGTGTGTTAGAGAACAATCTCTTTTTTCAACACTTCTGGAATGTCTGATTTTCACGGCGGCTTCGAAGACTTAGTTTGGAACCTGATTGGAGTTTATAACACAAGAATGTGTGTGGAGATCCATAGAATTACCAGATGTACATCTTCAAATTCATAAAAATAACCTATTTAGACAGGCTTCCGAGCAGAAGTTAGTCAAGACAGTTTATTTAAAGAACGAGAAAGTTACTTTACATAAATTATCCATTTATATCACATTTCTTCCACCAAACCGAATGTGACCCTCACTTTATATCGTTTCCTATGGAAGCCTTTCAAATGTCAGACAATGAGAACCCACTTCCTCATTTAGAAATAATTGTCGATGCTATAATGTATGTCTCAAGGAAGCAGTGGACATTCCGTATTTCATTTCCCCTCAAAGTATCCACACTTGCCATAGGATAAGATGATATATCTCTTCTGACGTCGTCCTTATTGCAAGTGCTTGTCATTTAATAAATCGTTTTATCAACATTTCCATTTTCCTTCTCAAGTTTGTTGGCTTCCACAATATACCATATAAATAAGTTATTTGTTGATGTTTTTCTTTCCTTTTTTATTGCATTGTAGTTTCACTTAACATCTATTAAGGTTTCTTCTCATATTTTCTTCACAGAGCTTCAGGAAACGAAATCGTAAATATCTACTAAATAATGGGTGTACCAGCTGGTGATGTTGAAAAGGGCAAGAAAGTCTTCGTCCAACGTTGCTCTCAGTGTCACACCGTCGAAGCTGGTGGCAAACATAAAACTGGACCAAATCTACATGGCCTATTTGGTCGTAAAACCGGGCAGGCTCCTGGATTCTCGTACACAGATGCCAATAAATCCAAGGGTATCACCTGGAATGAAGATACCCTATTCGTATATTTAGAAAATCCTAAGAAATATATACCCGGTACAAAGATGATCTTCGCCGGCTTAAAGAAACCTAGTGAGCGTGCTGACCTCATCGCCTACCTTAAGTCATCTACTAAATAAACAACAATTAGAACAAAATAAAACTGCAATCAAAACCGCCAGTATGTAATGTAACATTTTAAAATGAATAATTCAAGTGATTTCTTTTCATGTACCTTAAATGATTTGATCCAATGACACCGTTATATACTAAAGAAATTCTTAGGAAAATTTTAATATTAAATATCTTATGATTATGTATAAAGTAAAAAATGGAAGATGATAAATTTAAACCTACTTGCAGTTGAAGAGATAATTCAATTCATCGTCAATGAACATCAATATTTATTTTTATTTATGGGTTTCGCTATTTTACTTTAACTTGTACAATTAGCGACTAATTGTATAAGTTGCATTAATTATAAGTAAAGTGTTATTCGTTTCATAAGAACTGAATCGATTCTTAAAACAATAAAATGTGTATTTTAGTGAATGAATTGAAGAAAAACATTTGTTAAGAGGATGGTATTTAATTCTTTCGATTAATAGTCAGACAAGGAACACCTAATATTGCTTTTAACCATCTATCAACGAAAGCAGTCAATATTTTTACAGAATACATTGCGACAGGATACATTTTAGAGGATACATCGAGTTCAGCCAATCCCAAAGACGGGAAAAAAGTGTCTCCCACAAAATTACCGCCCGATAGCATTACTGTCTACGTTATCTAAGGTGATGGAAAAAGTCAAAAGGTGTCGAAAGCCCTCTCCAAGTCAATCAAACAGGCACCTGTGCACTGTTTCAGACTTATTCCACTGAATGCCTGCAACCAGTTTAGCTGCGGCATGTGTGGTTTCATGACCAGCTTTAAAACTAAACTGGTTATTTGGAATAACGTTATTGTCCTCAACCCATTTAAGTACAGCCTTGTTTAGAACCTTCTCGAACACTTTACTGATACTCTAACAAACTGTTCGACAGCAGATTTTTTGGGTTTGTTCTGTCTTTCCCTTTTTTTTTTTGGTAACGTTTTGATGATGATAAGCCTTGGTTTGATAAAAAATGCGAGCAGATTACTTATTATTATTATTTATTGGCCTGTAGGAACTCGGAAGTTCATGACCTCACCGACTCGACTCCACCATGGTTCCCTGTCCTGTGCGCTCCTTCTACGCTTGACCATTCGATCCGACCTCCTCTAGGTCAAACCTAACATTTTCCTCCCATCTCCGTCGCGGCCGTCCGGCCGGTCTCTTTCCCGTTGGTCTACCGTCAAGAATTCTATGCACGGTCCTATCGCTGCCCATTCGCGCCACGTGTCCGGCCCATCTTAATCTTCGCGATTTGATTACTCTCACTATTGTAGGTTTGCGATATAGCTCTTCCAATTCGTGGTTATGGAGTTTCCTCCATTGTCCTGACTCCTCGTCATATTTCCCACCAAAGATACCCCTTAGAACTTTATTCTCGAATACGCGGAATTTGTTTTCGTCCCGTTTTGTGAGAGCCCACGTTTCGCTTCCATATAGAACAATCGGCATGATTATGGTTCTATAGACACGGAGCTTTATGTTACGTGATAGCAGTCTGGATTTCAGCAGTTTACTGACTGCGTGCCAACTAGCGTTGCCGGAATGCAGTCTTTTGTTAATTTCCTTCGACATTTCGTTACTGGCCGTCAGTGTCGTTCCCAGATATTTAAATTCTTTAACTTTTTCATATATCTTGCCTCTGACGTTTATATGTGTTCCCTGAGGTCCACCCGCTCTCGCCGTAATCATGTATTTCGTTTTGTCTTCATTTATTTCTAGGCCCACCTCTTCTGCTGCTTGCATGACGATTTCACAGTTTTTACTTACAGTTTCTAGATTATCGCCCAGAACGGCGATGTCATCCGCATATGCGAGCACTTGTGTGACCCCGTTCAGGGATGATCCGGCCATGTTGTCGTCTTGTACCTTCCTGATGAGATACTCGAGGACAAGGTTAAAAAGACACGGTGATAGACCATCTCCCTGCTTTAGTCCGTCCCGGATTTCAAATGGTTCTGAGAGGTGGTTTTCTATTCTAACTCGCCCTTTGTTTTCTATCATGCAAATTTGAATGAGGGCGGCATATTTTTTCGGGATTCCCAGCTCAACTACAATATGGTAGAGTCTTTGCCTTGCGACTGAGTCGTAGGCTTTTTTGAAGTCAACGAACAGTTGGTGAACCGTCTCTCCGTATTCCCACTTCTTTTCCAGCAGTTGCCTTATTGTGAACATTTGGTCGCTCGTTAATCGGTTCCTACGGAATCCACATTGGTAGTCTCCCAGTATCTCTTCTGCGTACGGTGTGATTCTCGCTAGAATGACATTTGTTAATATTTTGTATGCGGTTGGGAGCAATGATATTCCTCTGTAGTTTTCGCAGTCAGATCTGTCGCCTTTTTTGAAAATGGGGATGACTATTGAGGTTTTCCATTCTTCCGGAATGACTTCCTTATCCTATATTGTTTGAATGAGCTGGTGGATCTTTCGAGCGGTTGCCTCTCCTCCATACTTCACAAGCTCTGCCGGTATGTAGTCGACTCTGGGAGCCTTGTTGTTTTTCAATCGATTTATTGCGTCTACAACTTCGTTGAGAGAGGGCTCTGGGATCTGAGGCTCGGCTGTGTGTACGCTTGGTGCGTTTATTTGTGTTTGATGGGTGCGTACATTGAGCAGGTTTTCAAAATACTGCTTCCACCTTGTCACGATATTGTTTGTTTCTGTCACCAGACAGCCGTTTGCGTCTCGAATTATTTTGACTCTCCCTCGGTATCCATTTCTAATTGAATTTATGCCGGTATACATACCTCTGATGTTCTTTGCTCTAGAATTTTCTAAAATTTTTTCGATCCGAGCCTTCTCGCATTCGCGTTTTTTGCGTTTGAAGAGTCTCATCGTCTCTCTCCGAATCGTCGCGTATCGTTCTGCGTTGACTTCATCATATCTTTCTAAATAGATCACTCTGAGGCTCGGCTGTATGTACGTCTTGTGCGTTTATTTGTGGTTGATGGGTGCGCACATTGAGCAGGTTTTCAAAGTACTGCTTCCATCTTGTCACGATAGTGTTAGTTTCGGTGTCCAGACAGCCGTTTGTGTTTCGAATTATTTTGGCTCTCTTTCGGTAGCCATTTCTAATTGAGTTTATGCCGGTACCTCTGATGTTCTTTCCTCTAGCATTTTCTAAAATTTTTTCGATCCGAGTCTTCTCCCATTCGCGTTTTTTTGTGTTTGAAAAGTCTCGTTGTCTCTCCGAATTGTCGCGTATCTTTCTGCGTTGACTTTATCATATCTTTCTAAGTGGATCACTCTGAGGCGTTTACGTTCTTCGATCTTCGCCCTGCACCCATCGTCAAACCAAGGTTTGGACATATTTGTTTCTTAAATCCTAAAACCTTTTGGGCTGTTAGTTTGATTGTGTCTCTGATCGATGTCCATTTAGTGTCCACACTATTAGCTTCCTCTTCCTTACTGCTCGCATTCTCTAGAATGCTAAATCTATTCGTTAGTTCGTCTTGATATTCAGTCCTTTTGCGCAGGTCTTTCAGTTTATCAGTGTCGAACATTTTGCTCGTCTCCCGTGATTGCCCATGTGGGATTGCTGCGAGGCGACTCCTGATTTTGCCCATCACTAGAAGATGATCGGTGTCGCAATCTGCTCCTCTACATGATTTTACGTCAAGGATATTCGAGTGGTGTCTTTTGTCTATGAGGAAATGGTCTATTTGGTTACGCCTTACGCCGTCGGGTGATATCCATGTGGCTTTATGAATTTGCTTGTGCTTGAACATCGTGCTTTTGACTATCAGATCTTTTGACGCTGCGAACGTGATAATTCGAATTCCATTATCATTTGAAACGTCGTGTAGACTTTCTTTACCTATAGTTGGTTGGAAGATATCTTCCTTTCCAATTTTCGCATTGAGGTCCCCGAGGAGGATTTTAACATCGAATGATGAGATCCCATCGAATACTTCTTTTAGGGTCTCGTAGAACGTGTCCTTCGTTTCTTCGTCCGTAGATTCTGTTGGGGCGTGTACGTTTATAAATATATAATTGTACCATGGTCCCTGTATTTTTAGCACAGACATTCGGTCATTAATAAATTGCACATCTTTTACATGGGGCGTAATCTTATTGCTTATGATGAAGCCAGTCCCGAGGTTATGTGTATCGGTACCTCCACACGCCAGTGTAAACCCGTGAGCAGATTACAGCGGCAAAAAATAGAGCTTTTAAGATAAGCACTATTAATGTCTCCGCTAATGTAGACCTCACACTTTATCAGACTACGCAGCAAACGTATTACTGAAATTACACTTTGCTCATGATTGGGAGTTATTTTACCTTAAGCGATTTAAATGTCACATCCAACAGACAGGGCGAAGGATATTGGCGTTTGCCATTTTGCACACACACGACTCACAGGTATTATCGCGTCTCCGTGCGCACCGGAGAGCGGGAGATAGCACGACCAGCGCGGTCGCCAGATGGAATTAGACTCAACGATACAACCCTCGTTTGGGGTGAGTTTGTGGTGTGGTGGTAGATATCCTCTCCACTAAGGATATGTATTTACTTACCACCAGAGAAACGTAAAGTCTCTCTTTGTGCAATAGAAAACCAGATCTCGTAATGGAGTTCATGGTGGTATGTGTGTGATCGTTCGGATCTGTGTTGTTTACTCATGCTCGAAGGCAATGGAAAAACAAAGCAGGCAGGCAAATTTGGGACGAGGGCATCATAAGTCTTAAATGAGTGATGCCCTTGTGTAAATAGGCGAATAGCCATTGGTAAAAGGTGCTAATGGCTTGGTGGACGAAACGAATCCTTTGCTTGCATTTTTATATGCAGGGAAATTCGTTTGTGGGAAACGGATTTTATATTTGCATTGTTTATGCTTTGAATTCAATCCGGCGGCTATGTGCGATGATTGTTTGGAGATTCAAACAAAGGAGCATTTCTGGGTAAAGTGCTTGCAGCTGTATCGATAGTTGCAAGTCATTGCAAAGCAGATTAGATGGTTATACAATGACGGTTTGTATACATATACCATCTGTGTCAATTGTACATGGCATCTATGGCGACGCCAGGATCGAACTCTAGTGTGAATATCTACACTAATTGGAAATTCGGTTTTAGGTCGCTAATGCAGAGATGCATTGATACATGTATGAATGCCCTTGTAGGAAAAATTCTTTACAGGTATTTCCAGGTAATGCATTGAAAGCATTAATTATCCTTGGGAAGGAAATAATTTTGCTACGGGGAGATTGCGGTGCAGGTGTGGGAAGGTTGGAATTTGCCTGACAACCGAAGGTACCGAATAGGTTTTGGTTTTATGCACCTGTATAATGGAAAGAATTCTTGTAGGGAATTTGTATGCGAAGAAATGCTTGAAAGGTAAGAATTCTTTTACAGGGACTTTTAGGTTATATAAATTTGATCTATTTGATGCGTGAAGCATTTAAGGTGCTAATGCGATTGCATTGGCGAAACTTATAAGGTTGGGTCGAAGTTATAGGGGTTCTTCAGGTAAGTAACAGTGGGGTTTGGCGGAACCGCCACAAGCTTGTAACGACAGAGTGACCAAGAAACTCCTTCAATGCCCGTCTGCTTCGCGCTCCTTCTGGTCCATGGCAAGGACTGTCAGCATTAACTTCGCTTCCTCCTCTTTCACTCCGTTGGTGACGGACAGCGGGACGTTAGTCACAAATTCAAGAGATAAAGCCGATGTGTTCGCAAATTTATTTTCCGCGAATTCAAGCCTCGATCCTGGTCTTTTGGAGCCACCTCTGATCGCGCCGGTACGGTCTTCGATGCGGGATGTGAAGTTTCGCCCGCGTAATATTCAACGCATTCTATGTGAACTGGACTGTAGGAAGGCAACCGGCGCGGACGGAATACGAGCAATAGTCCTTAAGAACTGTGCTCCAAAACTGTCGTCGGTTTTTGGCAGACTCTTTCGCTTATCCTATGCACGGCGGACATTTCCTACATGCTGGAAAATCGCTCGAGTTCAGCCAATCCCAAAGACGGGGAAAAAATTACCGTCCGATAGCATTACTGTCTATTTTATCTAAGGTGATGGAAAAAGTCATCAATACTGAGTTAGTATTTGTAGAGCAACGGACTTCTGAATGATCGTCAATACGGATTCCATGGCAGGCGGTCCACAGGAGACCTTTTGACACTTATAACCGATATATGGCCATCATAACAACAAACAAAAAATAGCGTGACAAGATAGAAGCAGTACTTTGAAAACCTGGTCAATGTGCGCACCCATCAACCACAAATAAACGCACCAGACGTACATACAGCCGAGCCTCAGATCCCAGAGCCCTCTTTCTACCAAGTTGTAGACGCAATAAATCGATTGAAAAACAAGACTCTCGGAGTCGACTGCATACCGGCAGACCTTGTGAAGGGTGGAGGACAACCGCTCGAAAGATCCACCAACTGATTAAAATAATATGGGATAAAGAAGTCATTCCGGAAGAATGGAACACCCCAATAGTCATCCGCATATTGAAAAAAGGCGACAGATCTGACTGCAAAAACTACAGAGGAATATCATTGCTCCCAACCACATACAAAATATTAACAAATGTCATACTGGCGAGAATTACATCGTACGCAGAAGAAATATTGGGAGACTATCAATGCGGATTCCGTAGGAACCGGTCAACAAACGATCAAATGGTCACAATAAGGCTACTGCTGGAAAAGAAGTGGGAATACGGAGAGACGGTTCATCAAGTGTTCGTTGACTTCTAAAAAGCCTACGAATCAGTCGCAAGGCAAAGACTCTACCATATTGTAGTTGAGATGGAAATCCCGAAAAAGTATGCCGCACGCATTCAAATTTGCATGAACGAAAACAAAGGGCGAGTTAGAATAGAAAACCACCTCTCAGAGCCATTTGAAATCCGGGCCGGACTAAAGCAGGGAGATGGTCTATCACCGTGTCTTTTTAACCTTGTCCTCGAGTATGTCATCAGGAAGGTACAAGACGACAACATGGCCGGATCATCCCTCAATGGGGTCACACAAGTGCTCGCACATGCGGATGACATCGCTGTTTTGGGCGATAATCTAGAAACTGTAAGTAAAAACGGTGAAATCATCATACAGGCGGCAGAAGAGGTGGACCTAGAAATAAATGAAGACAAAACAAAATACATGATTACGGCGTGAGCAGGTAGACCACCTCAGGGAACACATATAAACGTCAGAGGCAAGATATTCGAATATGTCAAAGAATTTAAATATCTGGGAACGATACTGACGACCAGAAACGAAACGTCGAAGGAAATTAACAAAAGACTACACTCCGGTAACGGTAATTATAGAGAGAAAGAGTTTTGGTTTAAAGTAAACTGATACTTAGTTTAAAGTAAACTGATATTTACTAGTTTTAACACTCGACCTTTTATACAAGAAATCCCCTCCTAAAATTACTATAGAAAACAAGAATTCTTCAAACTCATTTCGTCCATAATATCAAAAATATAACATACAAGGTCTTGGTACCGGAAAACCACACATTTGTATTACTCGTATTCGAGAATAAAGTTTTAAGGGGTATCTTTGGAGTTAAATATGACGAGGAAGCAGGACAATGGAGGAAACTCCACAACCACGAATTGGAAGAGCTATACCGCAAACCTACAATAGTGAGAGTAATCAAGTCACGAAGGTTAAGATGGGCCGGACACGTGGCGCGAATGGGCAACGATAGGACCATGCATAGAATTCTTGACGGTAAGCCAACGGGAAAGAGACCGAGAGGACGGCCGCGACGGAGATGGGGGGACAATGTTAGAGGTTTGGCCTCGAGGAGATCGGATCGGATGGTCGAACGTGGAAGGAGAGCGCACAGGACAGGGAACAATGGCGGAGTCGAGTCGGTTAGGTCATGAACTTCCGGGTTCCTACAGGCCAATAAATAATAATGATAATATAATAATAATAATTCAAACAATATTACTAGTTCTCACTTGGTACACTTTTTTCCCACCTTTTGGACAATCGCCAAAAAACAATTTTTTTCTTTCGGTGCAAACTCATAATTAAGCCATTTCCGGATCTCTTCCAAATAATCAAAGTGCTGCTTAGCGAGTACATGGCCCATTACCGAAGATAAGCGGTAGTCGTAAGCAGCCACTTCCAGTTGAGTGCCTCCAAGGAGTTTCAGGACATTGTTAACGTTCCCACCTCTTGGACACTTGCTAAAAAATTTTTTTTCTTCGGTGCAAACTCATTGTTTTTCCTGTGTTGTGGCGTGCGTTCGAGAACTGTATTTATTATATTGATTGAGTCAAACTCCCGATTGTTATTTTGTGTCGTGGTAGTACTTAGCACGAACTGTGAATGAGATGAATCAGTATGTTGCGGTTGGTTGGTTAGAACACTACTGCGAATAAGTCGAACGAGCGACCACCAAGCATTTTCACCACTTGCCTCAAGTTGCTAGCACTTTATCTTTTGTGTTTCTTGGATTTGATAGAACTCCGATGTGTTATTTCGAAACCGCTGTCGTGTTTGTCCCGACTTGATCGCTTCCG
Source organism: Microdon myrmicae (assembly GCA_963931805.1). Classification (NCBI taxonomy): domain Eukaryota; kingdom Metazoa; phylum Arthropoda; class Insecta; order Diptera; family Syrphidae; genus Microdon; species Microdon myrmicae. Next base: position 90,229,731 of record OZ007497.1, read on the forward strand.
CTAATCCTTTTTTTTACTTTTATATTACTTCTCGCATGAAAGGCGAACCTATAGCGCTGAGTCAGCGCTCTGAGAAGCTTTTTTTTCTCGACCGAGTCCATCAGCTAAGCTCCGAAAGATGCCCAAGGATTTCCCCTATTTCACGAAGCCTATAGTTTGATGGAGTGGTATTTCACCGGGTGGCTGGGCTTTGGAACCGTACTTACCACTCAGTAATTGTGCTGAACTGTACAATGTCGAGTCGTGAATTGAACCTAGGTTTGCGCAATCAAACGCAAAACACAATCTCCTTACCAACTCAACACTGAGGCGGCATTCACTATGAAATCTATTTAAGGCTCTAGCTTCAGTTTCGGCTGCCTCTTCGCTTGGTGATCGTAATGTGTCATCTAAATTATTTCGTTCGAATAATATTGGACTTAACTCGCGGTTATAAGACACGGTCCTCGCAACTACTTAATGTTATATACGGACTATTTGAAATATTTTTGTTGATTTATTCGTCCAATTTAATTTGAAGTTGGTTATTGTTATTCAGTCTCATCGACCTTCGCAGTTTCTTACCTTGCTTTGTCTTCCTTCTTTCCGTTATTATATGTGCTCTTCTTTCCGGTACTATTTCTGTTATTGCTGATCAAGAGCAATACTCTTATTGCTGATCAAGAGCAGTACTGTTGTACTGTTCTCTTGATTTCCACTCAGTATTTCTTGTGTCACAACTCAGTGTAATCGGTACCGAGCCCGGCGGATGTGACACAACCTAACACGTCAAGTGTAGAGTGTGAAGAGTTATCTCATCAACCATTATCATGAACACTCTTATAGCGTATTGCGACGATAGTGAAGAGCGTGTGATTCGAACTGACGCTATGACGGTTAGAATCACTAAAAATTGAACCAATGACCAACACTTCAGGCCATTGCCGCGTGTACGAATTCGATTTCTAAACTCAAGTTTACTCAACTGATGTGGAATTGCTATGTTATTGCTTGGTATATGGCTGATGCATCTTCTTATTAGATTTTCTTTCGGTGTTCTTCACTACTTGCTTGTATATTGTGTGTTGATCTGTTAGAAATGCCACGCTCTCACCACCTACTCAGTTGAGTGCCTCCAAGTAGTTTCAGGACAATTGTTAACGTCCGCTGTGATGAGCTATCGTAAAGGAAAATAAGTTTGTCATATCTTTACTGATAATTCGATCTGTTTTCTCGCAAAGCATGTCACAACTATATCGGTTGTTGATGGCAACGGTCAGCATCTAAGGTAAAATTCGGGTCTGTAGTTAGTGGCCCGGTACCCGTCAATAAGGGATGCAATTTTTAATTTAGTGAGGGCAGAACCCTCATATATTTATAGCTTAGTACAAGCGACAGGACTTAACAACTATCTTACAACTAAAGAGTATGGTTAAAAAGAAAAAAAGAGGCGGGGGGTGTGTTTGGGGAGTTGGTTACTGGGCTTAACCATGAACTATTTACTCATTAATTTATTTAGCTTAGTACGGGTTGTAAGAGTGTAGACGGGGAGTGGGCGTGGTCAGGAGGGGAAAGAGAAGAGATGAAGTTTGAGAGCGGTAGAGGTAAAATTGAAATCGAAGGAGGTAGGGTAGGAGTTGGCCCACCGCAGCATTCGGGAAATGGGTTCATTAGAGCCGTAAGAAGTGTGGTGGGTGGGCAGATAAAAAAGACGAGGGTTTCGCAGGTTACGGGGGTTGGTCTGAAGTGCAATGATGGAGAGCAAGCTTGGGCAGTTAATTGTGCCTGGAAGGAGACGGTGGATGAAAAGGATATCGGAATGAGTTCTGCGCTCCTCAAGTGTGTTGGGGTTAATCGTATGGAGCCGGCTTGTGTATGGGGGCAGAATCCGAGGGTTCTCCCAGTTCTGTCCGCGGAAGGCAAAATGCAGAAAACGATGTTGCACGCTTTCGATTCTGCGGATATAGTGTGGGGACCAGACCTGACTGGCGTATTCAAGAAGGGGGCGAACGAAAACTATGTAGAGAGAACGGGAAACGTAAGGATTAGAGAATTCTTTAGACCAGCGTTTCACAAACCCAAGGGTAGAGTTGGCCTTAAGAATAATATCATCAATATGCGGGATAAAGCTAAGCTCCCTGTCAAATAAAATCCCGAGGTCACGTATCGAGGGCACAGGTGATATCTGCTGGTTTAGCAGGAAGTAGGAACGTGGGGGGGGGGGGGCGTTTGCGGGAGAAGGTGATGGAGTGACATTTGGCAACGTTGAGTTAAAGGCAGTTATTACAGCACCAAGTTGAGAAGCTGTCGAGATCCGTTTGGAGAAGTGGGGATTCGAGAGGAGAGAAGATCGTTTTGTAGAGTTTGGCTTCATCCGCATAGAGGGAGATGGATGAGTATTTAATAATGGAGTCAACGCCATTGATGGTAACGATAAATAGGAGGAGACGTAGATGACTGCCTTGCGGGACCCCTGACGTGGGAAGTAAAGGATTGGAAAGGGGTGACCTGAATTTGACACGGTAGGATCAATCTTTCAGATAAGAAGATGATCAATAAGAGGGAGGACAGCTTAAAAAGAATGAGATTATGGGAGATTTTGTCAAAGGCCTTGCTGAAATCTGTGGTGATTACATCGACTTCGTTCCCATTCTCTAAGGCACGGAGAGTATGGGATGAGAACTCGATCAGATTTGTTGTGGTCTACCTTTTCGACAGGAAACCATGCTGGTTGGGTGAGATGATGGATTTAAAGCGGAAAGATAACGCGTTGTAAAGAATCCCTTCGAACAGTTTGGGGATTTGAGACAGTTTGGCGATGGGACGGTAGTTGCTTATGTCGTTTTTAGGTCCCTTTTTATGTATGTGGGTGACATAGGAGGATTTCCAGATACCAGGGAAGATCCCTTGTGAAAGGGATAGATTGAATATCTTTGATGTCGGGGGAGAAAGAGAAGAGGAACATTTCTTTAAAAATACAGCCGGGAGTCCATCAGGTCCAGGGCTGAACTCGTCTTTGAGTAAGTTTAATTCCTCCTCAACTACGTGACGCTGAATAGTTTGAGGGGTGAAGGGGCCAGGGGAGAATTCGGGCAAGTCTTTGAAGTAAGACGGATTGGGCTCGAAGGAGATGTCTGTGAAGGATTTATTGAAAAACGAAGAGAATATATTGGCGATAGTTAGGGGGTCGGTTGAAGAAGTCGCGCCATAAGAAAGGGAGTTAAGATAGGCGTCGGATTTACGTTTGTAATTTATAAAATGGAACAATGAATTGTGGTCATAGATCAAATTGGATTGTGTTTTTGTGAGGTAGTTGGAGTAGAGAGCGTTGTAGAGCTCGGAAAATTTATAAAAGGAACCGAGATAGTTCGAGTACTTCCGGAGGGAACGCGTTTTGAGGAAAATGTTCCACAAGTTATTTCTCTTGTTCCGAAAAGTGTGGAGTGTGCGATTGTACCATGGCGGCGATGAAACCGATGACATATGAATAAAGGAAAACGTACTGAAATTATAACTGATGGCCTTTATCATTGACCAGAGGGGATGCCAACCAGTTAGATACTCAAGTAGCTTGTTCATTACTTTGTCGATATTAGCCATTTTCGGGATCTCAGTCTGATGACCACTGTGAGATTAGAGCCACAAAGCCGCATGTACATTAGATGTACTTTTTTTTTTTTATTTCTCTTAATGGCTAAACCAATGCTTAATCTCTAGCTTTTATATATTAAATCTTAATGTATTGATCCCTAGTGGATACTCTAAGCTAGAGCCTTCTTTTTTGCCTTTGCGATCTGTTCACATATTTTACCAAACCAAGGATTCATCACCATCATCATCATCGGCACTACAACCGGGATCCGGTCTTGGCCTTATTTATCAAGTCTCTCCACCGGTATCCAGTCCATATCCGAGACTTGTTAAATTGTCCATAATAGTTTATTTCTCCGTGCAAGGTTATTAACCTTTCGCCAAAAACCAAGGATTATTGGATGAGTTTCGTTTGGCTCAATGTAAAAATACATTTTAAGAAGAGTAAATTGAGTGGTCGACTCTATACAATCGTTAACGTCGGAGTTTTTAAATGACTTTCTCTCACGGAAAGGATGTGGAAGACATCGTGCAAATTGTTCAGTTAGTAGCCCCTTATTTCCTTATACTTGACAAAGCTGGTTAAATTGGTTAGTCGTTTGAGTAGTTGGTGGTTGCGTATCGAACAATGATCAGAATTTACCAATGGCGCATTCGTTTGTATGGAATAAATACTTAAATCGGATGTCAGAAACAGATCCAAAGTGTTCGCAGAACTACACCGGTTATTATTAAGGGAGACATATATCACAGTGTGCAGCAACTATTGGGGTATAACATTACTGAGTACCGCTTATAAGATACTCTCCTCTGTCTTACAAGATCGGATAGCCCCATACGCTAAAGCCATCATTGTTCAATATCAGTGTGGCTTCATCCCAGGCAAATCAGCGATTGATCAGATATTCACCCTTAGGCAGGCGATGGAAAAATGTCTGGAATTTATGATTCATCTATACATAGACTTTAAGGCCACGCACGACAGCATAGCCAGGGTAGAACTATATAATGCCATGAGAGTTCAGCACTCCAAACAAATTGATACGACTTTATAGGTTGACCATGACCAACGTAAGTAGTAAAGTAAAACTAGCGGGATTGTTGTCCAAACCAATAAACATCTTTAATGGACTCCGACAAGGAGCCGGTCTGGCCTGCCTGATACTTTCCTACGTAGGTGACATCGACACCATCGGCAGATCTGATTCGGCGTATAGGACTCTTTCACCCAGATCCAGCAGGCGGCACAAAAACTGGGACTCTACATTAACGAGGGAATAACAAAGTACATGATGGCAACATCTGCGAAGAGAAAACCTAACGTTGGTCGAACTATTAGGGGAGCGGATCACGAATTTGAAGTAGCGCAATTCTTTAAGTACCTTGGGTCAATAGTAGCACCCGACAACGATATGGAAGAAGGCCGCCTACGACACCATAGCCGGGGGGGGGGGGGGGGGGGTGGGGGCTGTAACGTGCCTCCTCTTCAATCTGGCGTTGGAGAAAGCAATCCCCGATTCTGGAATTACAATTGTATGAATTTCATCAAAAAAGTAACCCACATTCTTCAAAGGGCCATCGGTCGGTCTAAGCAACTGCATAACATTTTGAAGTGGAGCAACAAAGTTGACACTAAAGCTAAACTTCTCTGCTATAAGCAGCTAATCCGATCTGGAATATCGTACGATTTTCCCATATGGCCTTGTATATCTTTGACTCAAATGGAAGTTTTCGAAAGGAAACTCCTCAGAAGATGCATCAACCACTCTAGGAGACCTGACAGTCACCATTACCCCAACTCTCACCTATACTTAGGTGCCTTCATTACCCCTATCGACGAGTACTTGCAACAACTAGCATACAAGTATCTCGAACCCAATCAGAACAGCGAAAACCTACATGTACGGCAATCTTGCTTTCTTGACCCTTCTCTCCTTCGATTTCTTCCAATCCGAACACTACAATATCTTCTTCAGTAAAAAACTGAAGAAGGCACCCTTCCCAACGGCATTCCCATCCATAATAGAGAATTCCTCGACCCATCACAGAGGGTCTAGTGCTCACACACTACACACACACACGCGCACAACTAAAGAAAACACTGCATTACATAAGCTCTCACTAGAGAATCGTCGGAGAATGCGGTCACAATTAGAGCTCTCAAGCCTAGGAGAATGGCAACGAAGGTGGGGTTCTTCCACAAAAGGAAGATGGACCCACACCATGGTACCTGAAGTAGAAAGAAGGGCGAAAATAAAACATGGCAAGCTGAATTACCACTTGACTCAGTTAATATCAGGACATGGATGCTTTCGGCAATACTTGCAATGGTATAGGCACGTGAATCACCCATACTGCTTGTCTTGTGAAGGCAAAATAGAGAATGCGGAACATGTACTCACAGAGTGTGAGATTCAAGACCGCACGAACGATTTTGGGGAGACATATGAGACGGACAGTTACCCCGACAGGTGTGATAGAATACATCCTGAGTTCCAAACAGGCATGGTCCGTAGCAACGGATATTCTATGTGACATGATGCAGCAGTTGCGACGCGACGAGCGGAATAACAGGAAAACTCCCTCCCGCCCCGCGATGGAATATCTAAAAGAAAGTTTCATTGGGATCAGCGGGAATATGTGCCTGGCGGGAGGAGGTTTTAGTCGGTAAAAATCCGACATGCCTCTGGATCGGTCAGAGGTATCTTTTGAAGATTTCCACCTTCCTACCGAAACCAACAAAAAATAAAAAACGAAAGGTACAAGACGTCACAAAAAAACACACCGAGCAAAGCACAAATTATCAGGCCCCAAAGACATAATCTGTGTTTATTACCGCACTCAAGACCCACCGGTCTGGAATGGTTTCTTTCCCACTATATCTCTATCCAAATAGTTAGAAACCATTGGAACTAACTCTGTGCGACACCATCCTTAGATATCTCCCCATTTTTCTTTTTTCAGATATCTCTAGACCGAGCTCAACATCCTCACGGATGTGGGTGATTCTGGTTATCGCAAGTTGACCAGAAGCCAGAGACACGATAAAGGATACAATTGTCCTTGTCTCATTTAAATCGACCTCCCTCCAATCTTTTAGTTATTTTTTTTTACTTCGAGCATTCAGTCTCAAAGGAAACACCCAGCGCAGTAAATGTCTCTGCGGCTGTAAATAAGTGAGTTAGAATAGAAAACCACCTCTCAGAACCATTTGAAATCCGGGACGGACTAAAGCAGGGAGATGGTCTATCACCGTGTCTCTTTAACCTTGTGCTCGAGTATGTCATCAGAAAGGTACAAGACGACAACATGGCCGGATCATCCCTGAACGGGGTCACACAAGTGCTCGCATATGCGGATGACATCGCCGTTCTGGGCGATAATCTAGAGACTGTTAGTAAAAACTGTGAAATCATCATGCAAGCGGCAGAAGAGGTGGGCCTAGAAATAAATGAAGACAAAACAAAATACATGATTACGGCGAGAGCAGGTGGGTCTCAGAGAACACATATAAACGTCAGAGGTAAGATCTTTGAAAAAGTTAAAGAATTTAAATATCTGGGAACGATACTGACGGCCAGTAACGAAATGTCGAAGGAAATTAACAAGAGACTGCATTCCGGCAACGCGAGTTGGCACGCAGTCAGTAAACTGATGAAATCCAGACTGCTATCACGTAACATAAAGCTCCGTGTCTATAGAACCATAATCATGCCAATTGTTCTATATGGATGCGAAACATGGGCTCTCACAAAACGGGAAGAAAACAAATTCCGTCTATTCGAGAATAAAGTTTTGAGAGGCATCTTTGGAGGTAAATATGACGAGGAGGCAGGACAATGGAGGAGACTCCATAACCACGAATTGGAAGAACTATATCGCAAACCTACAATAGTGAGAGTAATCAAGTCTCGAAGATTAAGATGGGCCGGACACGTGGCGCGAATGGGGAACGATAGGACCGTGCATAGAATTCTTGACGATAGACCAACGGGAAAGAGACCGGTAGGACGGCCGCGACGGAGATCGGAGGACAATGTTAGGTTTGACCTTGAGGAGATCGGATCGAATGGTCAAGCGTGGAAGGAGAGTGCCCAGGACAGGGAAGGATGGCGAAGCCGAGTCGGTGAGGTCATGAACTTCCGGGTTCCTACGGGCCAATAAATAATAAAAATAATAAAATTAAAATAAATACAAACTAAAACATTCTTTTTTTTTTTTACTTACCCTTAACATCGTCCGCCGTTCTTCCTTCTGGGTGGAGAAGCACGGTGGTGATCGCAATGGAAGATCGAAAAAAATCTCTCAAGACCCTTGTCCTTTGCAGAAGAAGGAGATATTTTCACATCTTGCAACATCAAGATTTAATCGGCCCTTACTGTGCGCCCATTTGAGTTATTGAATTATTTGTTCAAAATGTATGCGTTTTCTTTTTATTACTCACACTCCTTAATCGACAAAATCCTCGATGGCGGAAAGCAACTTAATGAAATTAAACTGAAAGCCAGACCTTGTTCCTGAGAATTAAGGTTTTAAATAAGCTGCAACCTCAATTTCTTCTGGACAATATTAAAATTGCTTCACACTATTAACTCACCCTCAGACGGTTATATCTATTTTGCAGCAGCAAAACCAAGTCCATACCCGGAGGCAAAGTTCAAGCGTCACATGTAAGTAAAAGCAAATAGAAGAGAACTTCCATAAACATATCACAATTTTGATGCCAACTGCACGTGAACGACTAAATGAATTTAGTAGCACTAAGTTCACAGTGAGGACTCCAAAAATGCCCAACAAGAAAAACACCATTTGTATATTTCTAATCCTGTAATTAACTATATTGTAATTTAAATTAACAAATGCACCAGAAATCTATAAATATGGACATTGTTTATTGATAAATTGGAGGTCCTTCTGTTTATGTTGCATACCTTTTTTGTGTTATATTTAAATTAACTTTTTTATTTGCTGGCGCTCTTTAAGTAAGCAATCAAATCAGCTCGCTCCTGTGGTGCTTTGATACCTGCAAATACCATTTTTGTTCCGGGAATATACTTCTTGGGATTCTCCAAATATTCAAAGAGGTTCGATTCATTCCAGGTGACCCCCTTGTTTTTATTTGCTTCGGAATAGGAAAATCCTGCAGTCGTTCCACTTTTTCGTCCAATTAGTCCTCCAAGATTCGGCCCGACCTTATGTTTACCACCTTTCTCAACGGTGTGGCATTGTGAACAACGCTGAACGAAAATCTTTTTGCCATTGTCTGCATTCCCAGATGGTATGCCCATATTTATTATTTGCTTACTTCTGCTTTAAATAATTTTACTCCAATAACGTTCTAATTCAAATGTTTCCTTCGACTGCAATTTGAGCGTCGAAATAAAAAAGCAATGATTTGAAACAATCACCGCCGCCTGCTCAGTTTACGATATTTAGTTTTTGTGTGATTAAGTGAAAGTACATAGAAAATCAACTGTGCGTAGGATTGCGTCGTTTAATTGAAAACGCTTTTACTTACAAAAGAGAGAAAACAATTTTATATCAGTAGATCAAACAAAAAATGTATTTTATCGCTCCTAATCTAATTTACTTGCTGCGGGTGTGGACTCTAAATTGTATGGAGGAAGAAAAATCAATTATCGGGTTTTCCAATACGGAGTTGACAACTTTTTAAATAAAACGCAAACCATTTGAGATATTTCAAAAACTTCATTATCGGCTTGAAGTACAATCAAACCATTTATGAATGGAACTCGACTTCGTTCATATGGCCACCTCGGGCACGTTTGCAGCGGTCGATTCGTTGGACCCTATTTTCGATGACTCGGCCACACATTTCGGCCGAAACGGTCGCTATTTCGCGTTCAATGTTGGCTCTCAGCTATTCCAACGTCGTCGGCTTGTTGGCATAGACCAATGACGACGTAGCCCCAAAGAAAATAGTCTAGAGGCGTTAAATCGCACGAACGAGGCGGCCAACCGACTGGCCAATTTCTTGAGATAACACTCTCATCAAACTTACTTTTCAATAAATCGATTGTATCGTGTGCTGTGTGGCTTGTGGCACCGTCCTGTTGAATTCTTCCAATTCGGGCCAAAAATAATCGGTAATCATGGGGCGATAACGATGGCCATTCACAGTAACGTGACGATCGTTATCGTTGACGAAAAAATATGGCCCAATGACGCCGCCGGAATGCAAACCGCACCAAACAGTTATTTTTTGTGGATGAAGTGGTGATTCATGAAGCACATGTGGATTTTCACACGACCAATAACGCATGTTTTGCTTATTGACGAATCCATTGGGCCAAAAATGAGCTTCGTCACTGAAGATGATTTTGCGATGAAATTCATCATCTTGGCGCATCTTTTCCAGAGCCCAATCGGAGAACGTACGTCGCTTCAAATGGTCCATCGGCTTCAATTCTTGAGTCAGCTTGATCTTGTATGGGTGTAAACCAAGATCCTTGCCCAGAATTCGCCATAAAGTGGTCTGGGCGATGCCCAATTCTTGAGAACGCCGTGGAATTTACTTATTTCGATCGTTTGCTACGGACGCCTGAACGGCAGCGATATTTTCGACACTTCGACCAACCAGTTGTCTCACTGGCACGGCAACATCACACAACGAATATGTAGACTCAAATTTTTGCACTAAACTTGTTATTGCTTGTCTACTAGGGCGAGAATTACGACCGAAAATTGGAGTAAACGCTCTTAAAGTTGCGGTCAATAACTCCAAATTTCGGTAGTAAATTTTTATAATTTGCAGACGTTGTTCGTTCGTGTACTAAACCACGATGAAAATGTTGAGTTTACTGAATAAATTGACAGTAACCATTCGATAATTAGTGAAAGAGTGCGTTCACAAATTAAATTCAAAGTTGTCAAGTCCCTATTGGAAAACCCTATCTATATTGTTTGATATGGGTCTATAATTGGTTGGTATTTTAACGATATCGTGGCTCAAGGCTATTAACCATGCCCGTAAAAAGAAATTATTATGGAAGTTTAACAATTCTCGAGACTTGCTAAATAAGGCCAAGACCGGATCCCGGTTGTAGTTCCGATGATGATGATTTTAAAGATAAACACGAAAAACGCGAGTACGATATTTTCACAATTTTCCCTTGATACTAATTTCTTATCACTGGGAAAGTTTTACAATGATAAAAAAAACGGTACTCGGTTGGTGTCAGGACAGAACTATAAATTGAAGCCTTCAGAACTTTTCAGATGAGCTTCCGCAATTCTTGGTGAGTCATTATAGTCGTGTGCTGTCCTGATGGAATACAGCACCTTCCCTCTTTTATTTTTAAATACTTCTCTCGGAACCTAAAGCGCCGATGAGGCGCCCCGAGATACCACCAAATAATTGTTGCAGTTCGTCGGATTGTCGTGATTGGTGCGATCCGTCGGATTGTCTTGTGGAGCGCATATAGACCGAATTGCGCGGAATAATACCACGAATCTCCGAAGAACAGTACCCGTGATAATATCTGTAAAACAGACAGGGGTCGGGTACACGCCTTCGATGTGATAGTGACTGCAGTCCCGACGTCACCACCGTGTCCCCGATCAGGCGGATCGCTCGTCTTTGTATGCTCTCAAGTAGGTCGAGAGTATGTTTAGGAGCGGAGCTCCAAACATGAGAGCAATATTCGAGCGCGGGACTATTTTGGGATTTATACAGGATAAGAAGTTAAGCCGGAGTAAAATATTTCTTGGCTCTAAAAAGATAGCTCAGGTTTCCTGAGGCAGACCTGGGGATGTTCGACACGTGTTTATGCCACGATACATTCCCACAGACCGTGACGCCGAGTAATTTCATGCTTCCCCCAGATTTGAGGACCTGGTCATTCATCATCAGCTGTGGGACCACTTTTCCTTGTGAATATTGTATACTGTGTCTTCGTTGCATTGAAGTCGACGAGATTGGCCCTTCCCCACTCCAGGACTTTGTCCAGATCCCGATTCAGAGAATCGTTCTGAGCACATCTCAGGTGGTGCTACATTGATGCACTAATGTATCTCCACTATTTTTTTTTTTTTGCTTTGTTTTTTTTCTTGAGGAGCACTGCTCTGCTCTAGCTTTGTCTGTCTGATCTCGAATAAATATATTTCATGCCTGATTCGCCAGTTGAGTACAGCAAATCCATTAGTTGCATGTAGTTCACCAACTGGGAACAGCAAAATCCCAAATGCACTGGGTTGTGGACTATTGATGGTTCGTCTAGATATATATGTATCTGCGTCAAGATTTCCCTCGACGAGATAGCACTCACAACATCACAAAATTGAAAATAAAAGACAAGCACTACTGGTAAGTTAAGGTTAATTTATTTTTAATATGAATTTAAATTGCCACTTTAACGGCCACCTTGAATCGAATTATTTAAAGGTCTCTACATCATTACACAAGCTGAACTACTGAATTGCACAGCACAAGCGATAAACGAAGAAGAAGCAAAAATTCTTTCTATGCGCCCGTTAATATACCTCGCACCATCGTTTGCCGTTAGTATCATCCGATCAAAAAGCACCGTGTCATGGATCAGGAAATTACTGTCAAAACTGTTCTGTCGAACTTGGTGCCTTCTCAGTTGTAATATCGATGCAACAGTATAGTAAATTCTGTTGCATACCTTCGTGATGAAATTTGATGTGGTGAATTTCTGTTGCTCCAATGACTGGTGAATTGGTTATTTGAATTTATGATGAATCGATTCCCCTTTTGTTGTATCTTGAGGAATCGATTCATCCCTTATTGTTGTTTGTTGTTGCTTTGTGCTGCAACATCTTGCCGGGCCGGCGATGACACTTAGACAAAAGGGTCTTTCCTTTGGGCTATCAACGAAGGGGCATGTCAGCGCCCACTGGGAACAGCACGACCAACTCCACTAGTTGGTTCAATAAATGTTCGCCCACGTGGCACAGCAAGACCAACTCCACTAGTTGGTATTCGTTGAGACAGCCTTATCCTTTGCCTTGAAAACAGCGAATCCAACTCCACTAGTTGGTTCAATGAATGTTTGCCCACTGGGAATTGCAAATCCAACTCCACTAGTTGGTTCACGTTGAGACCTGTCGCTGGTTGTATACGGATGGTGGTGGTTAAGAGCCAGAAGTTTCAATGAATGTTCCACTCAAGAACCGATGCGGCGCAGAGGTAGGGTGGCAATAATTACTTATATTGTTATACTATATATTGATTCTATAAATTGATCTCAGTTATGAAATATAATGAGTTATGTTATAATAGCATACTTGATGTTATCAGTGTATGTGGGTGTGTGTGTATATGTGACAAAAAGGGCGAAGTTGGCCATTGTGTGCTAACGTTGTAGTTGTTGATATTTGTTGATAATTGAAATGTTGGTTGGATCGTGAATCCGTACGTTGAGTATCAATATCTTGGACGTAGTCCCATGTTGGATCGTAAATCCGTAAGTACAGTATCCATATGTAGGACGTAGCCCCATGTTGGATCGTAAATCCATAAATAGAGTATGAATATCTTGGACGTAGTCCCATGTCGGATCGTAAATCCATAAGTAGAGTATGAATATCTTGGACGTAGTCCCATGTTGGATCGTAAACCCAAGAGTAGAATAAGAATATCCTGGACGTAGTCCCATGTTGGATCGTAAATCCATAAGTAGAGTATGAATATCTTGAACGTAGTCCCATGTTGGATCGTAAATCCATAAGGAGAGTATGAATATCTTGTTGAATTACAACTGGCACTTGATTGAGCCAGAGAGGTTGCACATTCAGGTTGTTACCAGGAAGAATAATCTGCTGATCAATAGCAGCCTTCGTTCCATTGTGCCGCAGGATGAAATAGTCCCCAAGCCAGGTATCTTTCTTCTTTGACTGGTGGCTGGACTATGTGTTCACAATTCGTTTCCGTTGATATGATTTCTCGAAGGGTGCCGACATCTTCTATATCCCCTAATCCTGTTACTGAAAGCCCAGCTTAGACACCGACTTTGTTGAAGTGGTGCCCCCAGACACGTGATTCGCTGTGCCTGGGCGGTGATAAGAGGGTGCCCCCAAAGCGTTGCGTCCAGGCGGCGAGAAGTGATGAACCCCAAACACGTGACAGCGAAGTGCCCAGGTGGCGAGAAGCGACAAATCCTGGATGCGTGACAGCGATGCGTCCAGGTTTCGAGAAGCGGTGAACTCCAAATCCGTGACAGTTTTCCGCTGACATGATCTCCCGACGGGTGCCGTCATCTTTCCTGTTCCTCATCTTCTATATCCCCTAATCCTGTTACTGAAAGCCCAGCTTACACACCGACTTTGTTGAAGCGGTGCTCCCAGACACGTGATTCGCGGTGCCTGGGAGGTGGTAAGAGGGTGCCCCAGAGCGTTGCGTCCAGGTGGCGAGAAGTGATGAACCCCAAACACGTGACAGCGATGTGCCCAAGTGGCGAGAAGCGACAAATCCTGGACGCGTGACAGCGATGCGTCCAGGTTTCGAGAAGCGGTGCCCCAGGAACGGATGTAGATGAAGCGGCGAAAATCGCAATTCCCGGGGTTATTGGATTTATTCATCTCCAGTTCGATTTTTGGGTTGACATTGCAAGTACAGGAACGGATGTGCCTTTGTTGACAAAACCTTTCTTGGTACTGACCGCTTAGATTTGATTGAATTGTCCTCTTGACTGTTTTGCTCGATGGGTTCTCGTCCTCTTCTTGAGGTTCTTTCATTGTACGCGGGGCGTATCGAATTCTGTAGCGTAGGTCGTGAAAAGTACCCGCAACATCGTTAAAAGAGGAGCCGAATGATGTCCTCGACCTGGTACTGGGACCGATTATAAAACTTCTTTATTTACCTGCGGTGAATTCTGCAGAATTAGGATAAATGAAACAACCTTGGAACTTGAAAAGTGGACTGTAATTTGTATTTGATAAATGTAATATGATTTGGTAAAATGACTAGCTTTTCGGTTACTAATATTGAGATCAATATTATTATTGAGGTTATTGTTCGACTTGTAACATATGTTAACGTTGAAATGTTGGTGTTGTTATATTGGAGTTTGCAGGATGGGAAAAATAGGAAATATTCATTATTTCATTCTATTTTCCGCCGATTACAAAAGAAAATTATTTAAATAAAAGGCAGAAGTTACTTTTATTTTGCAAGAGTAATGAACCACCCAATCAGTACGGGCTCGCATATGTCCAGCCTGATTCAAACTCAGGAAATATATATGCATATTCCGCTTGACCATGGTATCTTCGTTTTCAGAAGCACATCCGCCAAAGTTCCAGTCACATGAAGTGCTCCATCCTCTTGTTTATCATCAGCGTTTGGTGATGTAATAACCTGCATCATGATTCTCATAGTTTTCGGTAGAATTCCTTTTCGCGTTTTACCTGATGAGTGTTGAAACATTTGTGCTGCAGGAACTGGACAAACAAAATCCTCAAACATGTTGAAATTTATTCGAATAAATTCATGTGGGTTATTTTCCCAGAGGTCTTGATCAGACTCCGTGAAGAACATTATTGGAAATATAACATCCTGAATAATTGCAACCATGTGAGGTTTAATTAACTTCCAGGAATACACATGAACCACAGCATTTTTAGGTACATTAGAATAAGTGTTAAGACTCGCAGTGACACATGAACGCGGTTACGATATTGTTTGAAAATCTTAAGTGACACATCCAGAACACCTGACATGAACGTAGGAAGGTACCATTCCGCAAATTTCCGATATCTCTCATCAACGTTTTTTGGGACTTCCATATCTTTCAAACATGCGGACCATTAACATATGTTGGGAGTATGCACAATTGCATTAACAATATTGCCCCGAATCAGTGCACGATCATGTTCATGAATTGAGAAATTAATTGCTTCGCCAGGTTTTGTCTCCTTGTCGAACCAGTATGACGAAATGAAATTCCTGAGGTAGATAGCTCCAACTTGTCTAACTGGTAGTTCAACATTGTTCTTCACAACGATTTGTAGAATAGTTGGAACTTTATTATTTATTATTATTTACTGGCCTGTAGGAACCCGGAAGTTCATGACCTCACCGACT
Organism: Microdon myrmicae; assembly: GCA_963931805.1. Taxonomy (NCBI): domain Eukaryota; kingdom Metazoa; phylum Arthropoda; class Insecta; order Diptera; family Syrphidae; genus Microdon; species Microdon myrmicae. Next base: position 90,245,368 of record OZ007497.1, read on the forward strand.
CGGCTCCGCCATTGTTCCCTGTCCTGTGCGCTCTCCTTCCACGTTCGATCATCCGATCCGATCTCCCCAATGTCCAATCTAACATTGTCCTCCCATCTCCGTCGCGGGCGTCCCGTCGGTCTCTTCCCCGTTAGTTTACCGTCAAGAATTCTATGCACGGTCCTATCATCGCCCATTCGCGCTACGTGTCCGGCCCATCTTAATCTTCGGTATAACTCTTCCAATTCGTGGTTGTGGAGTTTCCTCCATTGTCCTGATTCCTCGTCGTATTTACCGCCAAATATACCCCTTAAAACTTTATTCTCGAATATGCGGAATTTGCTCTCTTCCCGTTTTGTGAGAGCCCATGTTTCGCATCCGTATAGAGCAATCGGCATGATTATGGTTCTATAGACACGGAGCTTTATATTACGTGATAGCAGTTTGGATTTCAACAGTTTACTGGCTGCATGCCAACTAGCGTTGCCGGAGTGTAGTCTTTTGTTAATTTCCTTCGACATTTCGTTTCTGGTCGTCAGTATCGCTCCCAGATATTTAAATTCTTTGACATTTTCAAATATCTTGCCCCTTACGTTTATATGTGTTCTCTGAGGTCCACCTGCTCACGCCGTAATCATGTATTTTGTTTTGTCTTCATTTATTTCTAGGCCCACCTCTTCTGCCGCTTGCATGATGATTTCACAGTTTTTACTAACAGTTTCTAGATTATCGCCCAAAACGGCGATGTCATCCGCATACGCGAGCACTTGTGTGACCCCGTTCAGGAATGATCCGGCCGTGTTGTCGTCTTGTACCTTTCTGATAACATATTCGAGTACAAGGTTAAAAAGGCATGGTGAGAGGCCATCCCCTTGTTTTAGTCCGTCCCGGATTTCAAATGGTTCTGAGAGGTGGCTTTCTATTCTAACTCGCCCTTTGTTTTCGTTCATGCAAATCTGAATGAGGGCGGCATATATTTTCGGGATTCCCAGCTCAACCACAATATGGTAGAGTCTTTGCCTTGCGACTGAGTCGTAGGCTTTTTTGAAGTCAACGAACAGTTGGTGAACAGTCTCTCCGTATTCCCACTTCTTTCCAGCAGTTGCCTTATTGTGAACATCTGGTCGCTTGTTGACCGGTTCCGACGGAATCCGCATTGGTAGTCTCCCAATATTTCTTCTGCGTACGGTGTGATTCTTGCCAGTATGACATTTGTTAATATTTTATATGCGGTTGGGAGCAAAGATATTCCTCTGTAATTTTCGCAGTCAGATCTGTCGCCTTTTTTGAAAATGGGGATGACTATTGAGGTTTCCCATTCTTCCGGAATGACTTCCTTGTCTCATATTATTTTAACCAGTTGGTGGATCTTTCGAGCGGTTGCCTCTCCTCCATGCTTCACAAGCTCTGCCGGTATGCAATCGATTCCGGGGGCCTTGTTGTTTTTCAGTCGATTTATCGCGTCTACAACTTCGTCGAAAGAGGGCTCTGGGATCTGGGGCTCGGCTGTATGTACTTCTGGTGCGTTTATGTGTGGTTGATGGGTGCGCACATTGAGCAGGTTTTCAAAGTACTGCTTCCATCTTGTCACGATAGTGTTAGTTTCGGTGTCCAGACAGCCGTTTGTGTCTCGGATTATTTTGGCTCTCCCTCGGTAGCCATTTCTAATTGAATTTATGCCGGCATACATACCTCTGCTGTTCTTTGCTCTGGCATTTTCTAGGATTTTTTCGATCCGAGTCTTCTCCCATTCGCGTTTTTTGCGTTTGAAAAGTCTAGTTGTTTCTTCCCGAATTGCCGCGTATCTTACTGCGTTGACTTCATCATATGCTTCTAAGTGGATCATTCTGAGGCGTTTACGTTCTTCGATCTTTGCCCTGCACTCATCGTCAAACCAAGGTTTGGACTTAGTTGTTTTCTTAAATCCTAATACCTCTTGGGCTGTTTGTTTGATTGTCTCTGATCGATGCCCATTTAGTGTCCACACTATTGGCTTCCTCTTCCTCACTACTGTCATTCTCTAGGATGCTAAATCTATTCGTTAGTTCGTCTTGATATTCCGCCCTTTTACGTAGGTCTTTTATTTTATCAATCTCGAACTTTTTGCTCGTCTCCCGTGACTGTCCATGTGGGTTTGCTGCAAGCCGACTTCTAATTTTGCCCATCACTAGAAGGTGATCGGAGTCGCAATCTGCTCCTCTATATGATCTTACGTCAAGGATATTCGAGTAGTGTCTTTTGTCTATGAGGAAGTGGTCTATTTGGTTACGCGTTACGCCGTCGGGTGATATCCATGTGGCTTTATAGATTTGCTTGTGCTTGAACATCGTGCTCTTCACTACCAGATCTTTTGACGCTGCGAACGTGATAATTCGAATACCATTATCATTTGAAACGTCATGTAGGCTTTCTTTATCTATTGTTGGTTGGAAGGTATCTTCCTTTCCAATTTTCGCATTGAGGTCGCCGAGGAGGATTTGAACATCGAATGATGAGATCTCATCAAATACTTCCTCGAGGGTCTCGTAGAATGTGTCCTTCGTTTCTTCGCCGGTAGATTAATCATGTCTATCAACTTAAGTATCAGTAGTGAACCAAGAACTGATGAAACAACCACCGTGACAGCACCCAGAAACGTCGTAAATCAACAACACGATGCCTGCAAAGTGTCCACCGATAACACTTGTATATTGCAGATTATGACCGCCACGGTAGTCACTTTTAAACACACACCACACAACACTTGCTTTGTTAGGATCCAATTCGGATCAAAAATTAATTAATAAAAGTTATGAACGCCACCTACCTGGTCACAAATCTGCCAACAGGATCACGCCAACAAGATCGTCTTCGAAGCAGACTGATGCACCTGATGAATGTGAACTCCGGCTTCCGTGGTCAGTCCTCGGCAGAACACGTTTGATCTACCGCTGGCCAATGTACTTGGAGGTTGTTTTTTTCCTTGGAGGTTAGTGACTTCGATGAGCTTCTTCTGTTCGCAGATGCTAGAATCCGGATCGAAGGACCAATTATGTTCGCCACACTGGGAACAGCAAGACCAACTTCACTAGTTGGTTTGATGAGACAGCCTAGCAGCCAATTATGTTCGCCCCACTGGGAACAGCAAGACTAACTCCACTAGTTGGTTTGATGAGACAGCCTTAGCCCTTTCCTTTGAAGCAGCAAATCCAAATTTTGCGTCTGCGACAAGGAGTTTATCCAGCTGGATTTTTCTGCAGCGACTGAAGATACTAATGGTGGACCACAGTTGTTGGTTGTCGTAATCCCACCTTTGCGAATATCAGCGGCAGAATTTCAAAAAACCCACAAATGAATAATTTTGGACTCTTTTAAAATGTATTTCCACAGTGTATTTTTAATAATTTAAATTTAACTGACTCTGGTGGTTCACAAAACAAAAAAACTGAACATTAAAAGACTGACTCTGCTGCTGGTCTGATTGAATATAAACTCAAAAAAAAAACGGTAGGTTAATGCGTCTTTTTATAGGCAGTCTCGAATGGTTTTCCTCTTTTCCTCCTCCGTTAGAGTCAGCCGATCCAAAGCCCGTACTACAAAACAGTAATTACAGTCAAAACTGTTCTATGAACCAGTGCTATTGCCAGTTGCCGTTGCTTGGTCGATCATGCCATGTCGAGTGCACTGGAATGTTAGTGCCAACAACTTAGCAAAAACGGCTATTTCTGCTGCATACCTTTAGGTGGTAATATATCCGAAGTGGTGAGTTTCGCTGGTTTGATGGCAGGTGAATTGATTTTTGAATATTATGATGAATCGATTCTCCTTTTGTGGTATTGTTGTGAAATCGATTCATCCTTGGTTGTTGCTTGTGCTGCAACACACTACAAGTAAAAACTATAGTCAGATACCTTGGAATTTGGCTTGATCAGTATCTTTGCTTTGATAAGCATACAGCATATGCTCTGATAGCAGCTAAAAACGCATATGCAATGACACGAAGTCTCTTCCGTAGTAGTCTTCTGGACCCCAAGGTGAAAATAATTTCATACTCAGCATTCATCCGAACAATATTACTGTATGGCTGCCCGGTATGGTATAACATATCCCCATTCTACATGGAGAAGTTTCGGGTCTTCGAGAGGCAGTGTTTGCGTTCCTGCCTCGGAATGTATAGAAGCCCAGAGTCGGAATATAAGAAATACTATCCCAATAAAGTCCTGTATGACAAATCAGGACTAAACGGAATAGATAATTTCATTATCAAGATTATCCGTTGCCACACAACTAGGGCAATGTGCAATGAAAATGATCTCATATCGGGAGCATTCTAACCCAATGATATGTATATGGAGAGTACTCTCCACATTGGGTTCTTTCCCCCAGAAGCGTTCCCTCTCTTGGATAAAAAAGGACTTATCCAAGACAAACATGGAGCCCCTAATATTTACCATGCTCTCTGTGGTGCCAGGGATAAACGAATTCTCCATGATAACGACATCTCTACTATTCCAGATCGCCTGCGTTTTAAGTATGGTGATCGATGAAAGAGATGTCAATAAAAGGTCGATCCTATCCCATCTGGTGGTGGATCAGTGATGAAGAAAGGACTATACATCCCCAAACATAGTATGCCTCTCAGACGCACCGCTTTCCTTCCCCCTATCCGCAATTCCTAATTATTTTTTTTTTAATTTTTATTTTTTTATTTTTATTTGTATTGCTTGTTTATGTTTGTACGTGTGGCGTTATTCCCTTTGCCACAGAAAATTAATTGTAATTTAATTTTACCTGTAATCTTGGCGAATTAGATCAGCAGATAGTCAAATCATAGACCTCGGTCCATTGTCGATAATGTCAGAAATGTACAGTGTTCCCGCTCTCGGCCAGATTGGTCCTTTCAATGGTGAATGATTTAGTTAGAATCCATAGATCATATATTGAAGCTCTTCTATTTCCATGGGCACCAATGAAACAATTTTGTATTTTATAAACAGCTCTCCAGGACAGTGATCAGCATTTAATTACAAATAGATGTTCGTGACACTGTACAAAAAATATAGTTTGCTGTTTTTGCACGTTCACACTCGGGTCATATCTGAGTTAGGATTTATATGAAGGGTACATTTTCTGAACCGAATCATTTGAAAGAATCTGACACTGAGAATTTTAATTAATTATTATAGATATATTTAAAATGTAACAAACAACTTTAACACTTTTGGGAATCTAGTGTATTTTTGAACAATGTTCCTATTACTTTTCAATTCTTCATCTTTACTTTTCAAACAAAAAAAAGCACGGGCTTCTTTCTTTTCTTTTCAAAAAATATCGATCAACGGGGCAACGAACAACCGTATTTTCTGCCTTTTTTAATCAACCGAAAACGGAATTCCAAAACCGTACATCTCAAAAATATTAACCTGTTCTCTCTCTCGCTCCCCATCAACGTCCACTTCGAAAACCGAATTCGAACTCGAAGAGCTGCACGATCCACACCCGGATCGGGGCGTGTTCGAAAACTCACTTGTGGATCGCGCAACTCCTCCACCACCTTACCATCACACCATTTTAAAACAAATTATATTAAAATTACAAATTATCGAATGATGGTGGTGGCGGAAACCGCACGTAACATACGTTTTGTTTCGTTTTTCTTTTATTTTGCTTGTTAACCCCCTATATATGTATTTAAAAAAAAAGAATTAATAAATAATACATGCTATAGAAAGAATAGAATACATTTTAAAAAGAAAACATATCAATTATTGTGACATGTTATAAAAACATTAGTTATTGTACGCCGAAAGGCATAAGGGCGGAGTCTGCGTCTTCGCGCGGTCCGATCTGGCTTGCCAGAGGATGGAGGCGTTGGAACCCAACAATATGGACATCATATGGTTGAGGGTCGTGCTGAGGAATTCTGTTAAATTTCTTTGTTGTCTTTACCGCTCCCCGAATGACGATCGACCGGCGACATTTTTCGAACATCTTTCACATACCGTCGAGTGGATACAGATCAACCACCCAGCTTCTGATATTGTTGTCCTTGGCCATTTTATTGTGCACAAATCCCACTGGTTGGTACATTTTAACAAAACCGACGAGGCCGGGAGGCTGGCGGAGATGTTCGCTGTTAGCCACAACTTGACTCAACGCGTGGAGGAAGCAACTCGAGTGCCCGATGCCCGAGGCGATTATACGAACACCCTGGATCTGTTTTTGACATCCGAACAGAGTATTTATACCGTAGAGGTTTCTGTGCCATTGGGAAACTCACATCACTGTTTGGTATCTGTCGCGCAAACACTTGCATATCAAGCGAATAACCAGCCTAGGCAGCTTCGCTAAGTATGGAAGTATGGGGCTGCTAACTGGAACGATTTGCGAGATTTCTTCGCATCCTTTCCATGCTCGGAGGTGTGCTTCGGAGACTCCGATGTTAACGCTTGCGCGGAGTTGGTATCAGAGATTATTCTTCTGGAGATGGAGATGTATATTCCATATTACATCAAACGAAGTTCATCTGATAAACCGTGGTTTAACAAAAAATGCAAGCAGATTGCAGGGGCAAAAAATAGAGCTTTTAGGCAATGGCGCTCCAATCCCACCGATGTTAACAGAACGAATTTTGTCAGACTCAGAAACGCGTGCAACCATGCGATTGATACCGCGAAGAAGGCTTACAACGACAGGGTGGTCAATAAACTCCTTCGATGGCCGACTGGTTCGAGTCTCTTCTGGTCGATAGCAAAAGCTGTCAGCGGTAACTTCGCACCCTCCTCTTTCCCTCCGTTGGTGACAGACAGTGGGACTTTGACGGATTTTGTCTTTGGTCGAATGTTGATGTGTTCCGCCGAACACTGTCCACAAAAGAGAAAAATAAACAAACCGGAACACGGAGACACTACTATAAATAAAACACTGCGAAATGTTTTGTTTTAATTTTTGTTTTATTTTAATTTTTTCGAATACGCGATGTTTATTTTATTGGTTATTTCTTTTCACTTAATCGTCTAATACACAAATTTTACTTTTAGTTTATAATAGTAGTTCGGGAGGTATACAAAGAAACAACAAACTTCCACCACGCCTTGCATCGTCTTAATTTTTGAAAATATCCTTATTTATTCCTGTTTATCGTACATAACCTTTCACTAAGTGTTTTCAGCACAACTTCAAAAAATGGTGAATTACGATTGCACACGTTAGGATACCACGAAAGTGGCACGACGAGGATAACCGCGTCCGTCTCCGTATTGACGGTCCGCACTTAATTTAATTGTTTTAGAACACAGTGTAATTAACCGTAAACAAATTTCCGAGGGTCACGGGGCTGCGCGCGTTTAATTGCTGGGCGTTGAACGTCGAATATATACGTTTAGGGTGTTTTCAGGTTAACTCGCGTATTTTAAAGCTTTACTACTTCGGGTCGAACAGTTTCTTTATCAATTTATCGCGCTGCGCGGATCAATCTCTTCGCGAGGGTTCTCTTTGTGACTCCTTTCTTCTGGGGATGATTCTATTCACCCCATAGTTCTCTTTTCCCTGTCCTGGTGATTCTCTCTCAATCGAGAATCTCTCCACCAGGGAAGATCGTACTCACACATACAGACGCGGGGGTTGCCGTCTGTGGGATCGTTAGAATTTTCACACTTCTGTTGCGTTGCTTATGCAAACATTCGGGTGTCTTGTTTATTCTTGGCGATCCTGGGATCGTGGTAATTATCGTATTTGCTTTGCCCTATGGGAACAGCGTTTTCGTTTATTGCTATTTCTCCGCAATGGCATTTGTTTAGGCCAAGTGCATTGCGGCAGGGACAAAGGTTTTGCCGACGGATTGTTTTACGGCAATTGGCTTATCGCCGGGGATTTGATGTTTGTCGATATCTGGCGCAGCTGTGCCAACCGCTTGTGTTTATCCAGCTAATGGATCGATACACAATTTCTATGCTCGGTCGTGTCCTTCGATCGGCGTGCAGGCGTAGGGAAATTGTTCGGGACTTGGGGCCCATGTATCTGTGGATACGTGGGATTGTTGACACCAGTATGGATGTCATCTTTGGTCAGGTGAAAAGGTGGACTTTCGCGACACGTGTCTGTGGGCACGTGGAGTTTTATTATAGGTGAGTATGTTCCTTGGTGAAACGAAGACATCTCAGCCTATGGTTATTTGTGCGGTTCGTGGAACCGCCGCAGGGAGTTGGTCACGAATTCAAAGGATAAAGCTAATATGTTCGCGAATTTATTTTCCGCAAATTCAAACCTCGATCCCGGTCTTTTGGAGCCACCTGTGATCGCGCCGGTACGGTCTTCCATGCGGGATGTGAGATTTCGTCCGCGCACTATTCAACGCATTCTACGTGAACTTATAGCGTTTGGGATGATAGTGAAGAATGTGTGATTCGAACTGACGCTATGACAGTTAGAATCACCAAAAATTGAACCAATGCGTAACAATAGTACGGATTCGATTTCTAAACTCAAGTACACTCAACTGATGTGGAATTGTTATGTTACGGCTCTGATGCATTTTCTTATTCGATTTTCGTTCGGTGTTCTTCACTATTTGCTTGTGTATTGTGTGTGTATCTGTTAGAAACTCCACAAACTGGATTGTACGAAGGCAGCCGGCCCGGACGGAATACCAGCAATTGTCCTTAAAAACGGTGCTCCCGAACTATCGCCGGATCTTTGCAGACTCTTCTCCACGGAGGACGTTTCCTGCCTGCTGGAAGATCGTTGGAATTCAGCGAACCCCAATAAAGGAAAAAAAGTGTCAGCCACAAAATACCGTCCGATAGCATTACTGTATATTTTATCTAAGGTGATGGAAAAAGTCATCAATACTGAGTTAGTTAAGTATTTGGAGTGCAACAGACTTCTGAATGATCGTCAATATGGATTCCGTGGCAGGCGGTCCACGGAAGACTCTTTGACACTTATAACCGATATATGGACATCTGCGATTGAGTGGCATGCTGAGTCAAGGGCGGTCGCATTGGATATCTCCAAGACTTCTGACCGCGTCTGGCACGGGGCATTGCTGAGCAAACTTCGTTCATATGGACTTTCCCAACAGCTTTGGGACTGGACGAAGTACTTCCTCGAAAATCGATTCGGGTTGTTGCGGATGGCAAGGGTTCGGATCTGTATCCTGTTAATTCAGGGGTGCCTCTGGGTTCTATTTTGGCTTCAACCTTGATTTTGCTTCACTTAAATGATTTGTTGGAGACAACAGATAACAAAGTGTTCGGTTTTGCGGATGATAGTACGCTTGTTTCCTCCTTTTCGAGTGTTCGACCGATTGGTGCATCTGCGTCGCATCAGCTGAGATATAGACTGATTGACTCTCTGAATCAGGATCTAGATAGGGTCCTTCAGTGGGGAAGGGCAAACTCGTCGACTTCAATGCAGCGAAGACACAATACACAACATTCACAAGGAAACGCGGATCATCGGTTCCACAGCTGATGATGAATGGCCGGGCCCTCGAGGCTGGGGAAAGCTTGAAATTGCTCAGCGTCACGGGTCTGTGGGAATGTACCATGGCATAAACACGTGTGGAACATCACCAGGTCTGCCTCAGGAAAACTGAGCTATCTTTTTGTGCTAAGGAATATTTTACTCCGCCCCAACTACTTTTATATAAATTCCAAATTAGACCCGCGCTCGAATATTGCTCTCATGTTTGGAGCTCGGCTCCTAAACATACCCTCGACCTATTTGAGAGCATACAGAGACGAGCGATCCAGCTGATCGGAGACTCTGTGCTGACGTCGGGACTACAGCCGCTATCACATCGAAGGCGCGTAGCCGACGTCTGTCTGTTTTACAGATATTATCACGGGTACTGTTCTTCGGAGATTCGTGGTATTGTTCCACGCAATTCGGCTTATATGCGCTCCACAAGTCAATCCGACGGATCGCACCAGTTTGCGGTTCATCTCCCGACGGCGCGAACATCCCTACATCAGAACTCGTTCCGTTACAGAGCGGGGAAGCTGTGGAATTCCCTTCCCACGCGAGTGTTCCCGGAGCGTTACAAACTGCAACTGTTCAAAAAGAACTGCAACAGCGCTACAGGTTCGCCTCTCTCGAGAGAAGAGTAATTAAAAAAAAATATGATAATGTATAATTTAAGGGTGCTTGCGAAGCGCCAGCAAGTTAATATAAGAATGATATTTGTAAAATAGAAGTTAACGTCTGTAATTGAATTGTTAAATAAATGTGGAGATAAAACAAAAAAAACACCCAATTAGAAGTGCCATTATCGTAATAATGTAATACTATTATAATCAGTAATAAGTATAATTCGGCGCAAGGCTAATAACCTTGCCCGGAAAAACAAATTATTTGGACAATTTAACAAGTCTCAGATGAGGACCAGATACTGGTGGAGAGACTTGCTAAATAAGGCCAAGACCGGATCCCGGTTGTAGTGCCGATGATGATGATGAATAAGTATAATAGTATTAATAATCATATTGTAGCGAGCTTAGGGTTCACTGGATTAATTATTTTAATAAATAAGAGGCGTTAAATCGATTTGCTTTGTAAACACTTTATTCGTCTGTTAATAACAACCGTTCCTTGATATTTCGCTAATAATTCGGTAACTCTTCTTTCTCTCGTAACATCGTTTAATTCCTATTACTACTTTACTTCGCTTCTTTACTTCTCGCTTCCTTACTGCTTACTGCCCTCCTTGATCAGCGTGCGACGTATTTATACCGTTTTTCCTAATTCTGATTCGGCGTTTCGTTTCTGTCCGTTCCATAGCCTCGAATTTTCTACTGCTCATAGTCCCCGGTTTTCCAGTACTCTCTACAATATTCTAGTACTTTGTTTTGGAGACCTGCCAGATATCACAGCTGATTGTCATATGCGTCACAATATCATGTAAAATGTATGTTAGAAATTAAGAGACAAAGAAGCATCGAACAATTTAATATAAAATTCCAGAAAGAATTAACACGTCTCCAACAAGAAAATCGGGACGATTTTGATTTAGTAGGGGGGGAGTTATGGTATAAACTCCATAGTTAACGCCCATGATACGAACACCAAACGTTGATAACACAACGGAAAACTACCATACACGATATGACTCAGTTGGAAACCAAGATAAGACTTGGCACAAACTATCATATACAATATGATTCAGTTGGGAACCAAGATAAGACTTGGCATTAACTACCATGATACGACAATCTCGGGAAACTAAGATAAGCATACCTAGCTCTAAGTGTAAATAGATTATGTAAAACTCAGAACAGGGTTCATAGATCTGTTGAGGTCCACTATTCTTTATTTCGATTCTTCTCTATTTCTTCTATTCCTTTTCTCTCTGTATCTTTTTCAGAACTGTATATTCTTTTCTCTAATAACTTCTCTGTCTCTAATCTCTTCTGTGAACTTATTTCTCAAAACTAACTTCCGAACTCCACTCGTTCGGAACTGAATTTTTTCTATTCTCTATTTTTTCTCTGTGACTTTTCACATTGAATCAAATTTGAACGAAAATCCAAGTTACTATGTTTTGAATAAATAAAAAGGTGCAGGTTATTAAGTGTGCTGTATCTGGTAATATTGTGAATGTGTTAAGTGAAGTTTTTAAGGATGTGTAAGGAGATTCAGTGTTAAATTTAATAAAGGGTAGTATTCTGGAATACAACAGATCCAGTAAGAACTACGTGTAAGACATAAAGTAATAAAGGGCCGCGGCCCAGTAAAATATTATTTTTTGTTTTTAGTTCGAATAAAAAAATTAACTCGCGTTAGTGTAAAAACAAAATATTAAAAAAAGAAATAAGAAAATCACTCCCACCATCAACTAAACAAATGACTTCATCATCATCATCATCATCGGCACTACAACCGGGAGCCGGTCTTGGCCTTATTTAGCAAACCCTGGGGCTTGTTAAATTTTCCATAATGATTTGTTTTTTCCGGGCAAGGTCATTAGTCTTGCGCCAGAAACAAATGACTTATACATTATTTATTCCACACAAAATTTACTTCTTGGTTGATAATAAAAACACTGAAATAATTTTTGCACAACAATAATATATTTATTAACAAGGAATCTATAAAAAAAAAACAAGCATTTATAACTCAGACCGAACATCAAAAACAAAAACTTAGTTTTAAAGCAATACTTTTAGTAGTTGAAACAAGTCGTTTCCAATAGAATACTAACTTTTTACATTGGTTATATTGATACATTGTTTAATCTTTTATTTCGGTTTCGAAAACGCGAGAAATTACGATATTGGAATGCCTATTATCTAATTACTTAGTTGGCCGTAGCTGTAAGTGTACTCTGTTGCCCATATAAGAAAAGCGACCAACTTCATAAAAGAAACCTAGAACTTTAGGCTTTTCCACTGATAGTAGCGCCAGCTGCTGGTTGTGTCTTCTCGTTATCCTTCTCAAGTTGCTTTCCAAGATATTCCCTGTTTTAGGAATGATATTAATGTTTTTTTTTTTAAATAAATTCATAACCAAAAACACAGTTTAAGAAATGGAAGGACCAGAGTACAAGTATTGATTGGTAATGATCAACTTGGGAGAATCTCAACTTCTGAACCATCAAAATATTAAGCGTAAGAAAAGTCGCATATGTTATTCTTTGAGCATATTCATTCTTGAAAACAAAAACCAGAACATTCTAAGGAATAGTAGCACAGGGATATCAGGACATCATTTGAATTATATATCACTAATCTATGAACATACCAGTTGTGAACCATCAGTTTTTGAACAGCCAACAGAGCTTCATATCGAACGTTGGGGTCTTCGTGGCCAAGAAGTTGCATCACTATCTGCTTGCCACCTAGCTGTTCAAGGACACTTAATATACAATCGATGATTAGTAGAAGTCATTTCGAATTTAAGTGAAAGGCTTACTGCTTTCCTCTGGGATAGTGACGAACATATTCACCAATGTCAAAGCAAGCAACTGAAAGTATGACAGGATCCTTGGAGGTCTCTAATAAATGTACAAGGATACGCAGTAATTCGTAATTTTTCTCATTGAGCCGTTGAGCATTTTCACGCCAGAACTTTGCTGATTTATGTACTGGTGACCATTCCAAACGGGCACTCTTCAATTCAGTTGCATATTCATCGAATGAACTCAAATCTTGTACAGAACTCTGCAATCGCTCGGTAAGAAATTCAACATCAGCAGTGATGTCCTCATCATCGAATCGACGTTGCTCTAATATAGAGAGTTGCTTCAACACTTTGCATTGGACCATAGCAATGCAGTGTTCCTTGGCAACTTGGGGTTCCTCGGGCTTTTCAATTAAATTGCGGAAGACAGCGAGGATTATGCGAGTAACCTGAAAAAACGAATGTAAAGTATTTGATCGCAATGGAGTAATAAATTATGTTACCTTCTCTTTAGCACAATCGTTCAAAATATCGGCAAGGATTGGGATGACACTGAACTTATTCATTTTCCCAGCCAGCAATGGGTTGAAGGTAAGTACCCATAAACAGAAGACCAATTGATACTGCACCTTTTTAAATAACGTCGTGTTATTAAAAATTAAAAATAATAAGGAGAATTTCATGAGCGGTTGTTTTTGATATAGGATATAGACAATTCAATTTGGAAGTGAACATGGTTCCAGAATAATCGTAGGTGAATGAAGTAGTTGGCAAGGTATTTAAAAGAGAGTTCGTGAATTTCGATATTTAACTGTGATCTCAGTTAGCATCGCACTTGGACCACAGACGTGTTGCAATTACACTGTGGTATATACACTGTTGAAATACCACTGTTGTAGAGTAGTAGAGACGAACGGAGGATACCACGTGGTTCGATGGACGTGCGCTGAAGCGGCTGGTTGATGAAGAAGAGTGATGATGTGCACGTACATCATCAGGAAGCCTTTGCAACTTGACGAAATGCAAAATGGTGGATGTGCGTCAAGTTCAACCAATTTTATATTAGATGTCCAACACATCCCCTCGATGAGCGCACCAGTGCGAAAAATTTACATCAGGTTTAAGAGGTCGAGACAACTCTCGTGCTTCGGTTTGGGTAGGGCCTTAGTGAGAATGTCTGCAAGCATTTGTTCCGTGGGCATGTATTCGACCGAGTGTTCCGCTGTCCAGTGCTTCACGGATGAAATGATGTCGGGCGACGATATGTTTGCTCCGGGAGTGGAATACGGGATTCTCAGCCAGCTTCCGAGCACCGTTGTTGTCGTTGAATAACTTCAGATTGTCTGGTAAGGCGAATCCGAGTTGACTAATCAGTCTTCGTAGATGTATGGCCTCTTTCACCGCATCGGATATCCATATATTGGTTCTTTGTTTACGCGATTCCCATGAGACAGGTGTGCCGTTAAGAGTAAAGGCATACCCAGTGTACGATCTCCTGTCGTCCGGGCAGTTGGCCCCGTCAGCGTCGGCGTATCCGGTGAGACATTTCCCGCTCGTTTTATAGGATAACCCAATGTTCTCCGTGCATTTCAGGTAGCGTAAGACACGTTTGGCGGCTTTCCGGTGATGCTCGTCGAAACAGCTGTTGAATTGGCTCAATCTGCTCACGGCAAAGGCTATATCTGGTCTTGTGCATACTGCCAGGTATATGAGAGATCCAATTAACTCTCGAAACGGCAACTTTCTGTCGGGTTCCACCTTCCCTTTCTGTAGTATAGTGCCGCTGTCCAGAGGTGTACTCACGGGCTTCGTGTCGGTCATGTTGAAACGGTCTAGGACTTCGGATATGTATTTGGTTTGAGTCATCCGCAGCTCTTCCTTGTCTCGATGAAATTCGATCCCAAGACAATGCTTTATTTCACCGAGGTCCTTTGTGTTAAATGTTTTTGAGAGCTGCTTCGATAGTTCCTCGATCTTTGCTGTGCTTTGTGAGGAAACTAAAATGTCGTCCACGTATACGGTGACCAGTAGTATGCCCTTTCCTTTTCTTTCAAAGAATATGCAAGTATCGGCAGTGGACTGCTTGAGACCGAGGCGTTTGAGCTCGCTGCTCAGCTTCGGGTGCCACTATCGTCCTGCTTGGGGAAGTCCGTATAGAGCTCTGTTTAGCAAGCATACCTCATTCCCCTTTTGCAGTTGCGTTAGCATTTGTTTTGCTTTAATGTCTTCTCTGCTTTTTCCAGATTGAATTAATTTCTACAGGGCAACGTCGGTGTGTTTGGGGATCTCCATGTAAATTGTCTCGTAGAGCTCGCCGTTTAGATAGGCCGTTGCAACATCAAGGTGGCGGATGCTCATGTTGTGTTGAGAGGCTAGGGCGGCCGTAATTCGAATGGAATTCATTCTTGCAACTGGAGCGAACGTCTCGTGGTAGTCAATTCCGGGTACTTGGAAGAATCCTTGTGCAACGATGCGTGCCTTTCTTCGTTCTAGCGTGCCGTCGGGATTCGATTTGTTCCGCAAGACAAAACGGCTGCCGATGACTTGGTCTTGTTTCGGCCGATCTACCAGAGTCCAAGTGTCGTTTCTGATGATGGCCCCAATTTCTTGCGCCATGGCATTTATCCACTCCTCGGTGCCTGGACCGCTTGTGGCTTATTTTATAGGAACTTCGGCTGCTTCCGCGGTCTCCGAAGTGATGTCGTATTCTTGAAATATTTTTCGAGGTCTTCCCCCGAGTCCGGTTCTTTCTATCCGTGGTCTTCCTGGTCCTCTTCTTGTGATGATTGTGTCAGATCTGCTGGTTGGGGTTGTTGGTTGCCCGGTTGCTTCATTTCCTGTTACTTCGAGTTGTTCGTCTCTCGCCATGGTTTCGTTATGTGTTCTATCCGGTGTGATGAATTCGACCGTGGCACTTTCCGTATCAAATTTGTTGTTTGTTGGGCGAAGATCGTTGGAGGCGGGACTCCGGTCGTTTTGTTTTCCGAAGCACTTCACGTCCCTTGCAATTTCGATTCTTCGTTCGTCGGGGAGCCAAATCCTGTACGCTTTCGATTTATCAGCGTAGCCGACGAAATTCCCCTTTTTGGACCTGGGGCTGAATTTACCTTTCCTTGGTCCTCGTTCTAACGAGTAGACAACGCATCCAAATTCACCAAAATGGCCTACGTTTGGAGCGTTTCCAGTCCACACTTAGTATGGGGTTGTTCCGTTGAGTGTGTTGGTCGGACATCTGTTTCTGATGTGGTTTGCTGTATTGACTGATTCTCCCCAAAATCTTGTGTCCAGATTTGCTTGTATGAGGAGGCATCTACCCATATCCACCTGGGTCCGGTTTTTTCTTTCGGCTACTCCGTTTTGCTGAGGTGTGTGAGTCACAGATAGCCTGTGGTGGATGCAGTTTTTCCTTCAGAAGGTATTGAATTTATTGTTGACGTACTCGGTCCCGTTGTCAGACTGTAAGCGCTTGATCTTCCTTCCGGTCTGTTTTTCGGCAAACGCTTTAAAATCTCTGAAGACGTTTAAAACCTCGCTCTTGCTTTTGATCGTTTTCATTGTGCACCACCTAGAACAATCGCCGATGAATATGACGAATTATACAGACCCGCCCAATGTTTTGATGCTCATTGGTCCGCAAGTCTCGGTGTGAACCAGGTCCAATATGCCGGTTTTTCGCGCTAACTCCTTCGGGAATGGAAGCCTCGTTGTCTTCCCGAGAGCGCAAATATCGCACTTCATGTCTTGTGTGGGCTGCCTGAAAAACATTCCTCGTATAGTCCCGTTCTGTGGCTCGAAGTTAAATCCTTGATATTCAGGTGACCCAGTCTCCGGTGCCATGTTTCCAGTAGTGATACATCCGGGGTAGTTGTTGCGGCGGCTGCGTGGGTTTCTTTCAGGCTTGCCGGAACGAAGTCCAGGTCCTTTTTCCTTACAGCCTCGAAGATGCCCAATAGGAATGTAAACGCCGTCCACCAATATTTGCAAACAGCGAAACCTGATATCCTTGCCCTAACTGAGACTCAGGTAGATTCGTCAACTGATTCGACATATCTTCACTGCTCACGATACGACTCACATTCGAGATTCCGTTATAATGGTGGAGTCTGCGTCTTCACGCGGTCCGATCTGGCCTGCCTAAGGATGGAGGCGGTAGAACCCAATAACTTGAACATCATGTGGTTGAAGGCCGTGCTGAGGAATTCTGTTAAATTTCCTTTTCTTTACCACTCCCCGAATGACTATCGACCGGCAACATTTGTCAAACATCTTTCATGTACCGTCGACTGGAAACATACAGATCAACCAACCGGCTTCTCAAGTTGTCGTCCTTGGCGATTTTAATGTACACAATTCCGGCTGGTTGACATATTTTAACAGAACCGACAAGACTGGGCGACTGGCTGAGATATTCGCCGTTAGTCGCAATTTGACTCAATTCGTGGAGGAACCTACACGAGTGCCGGATACCCGAGATGATTATGCGACCACGCTGGATCTGTTTTTGATATCTGAGCCGTGCATTTGTACCGTGATATTAGCTGCGCCACTGGGGCTCACTGCTTGGTACCGGTTGCGCAACCACCGGAATTTTAAATGAATAACCGACCTAAGCAGCTTCGCCATGCATGGAAATATGGGGTTGCTAACTGGGATGATTTGCAAGATTTCTTCGCGCCCTTTCCGAGGCCGGGGGTGCGCTTTAGAGACTCCTATGTCAACGCATTGGTGCAAGGCTAATGACCTTGCCCGGAAAAACAAATTATTATGGACAATTTAACAAGTTTCGGTTAAGGACCGGATACCGGTGGAGAGACTTGCTAAATAAGGCCAAGACCAGATCCCGGTTGTAGTGCCGATGATGATGATGATGATGATGTTAACGCATGCGCGGTATCGGCCACGGAGATTATTCTCCTCGGGATGGAGATTTACATTCCACATTCAATCAAACGAAAATCATTTGATAAACCTTGGTTTGATAAAAATGCGACCAGTTTACAGCGGCAAAAAACAGAACTTTTAAGCAAATGCGCCCCATGCCACTGAGGTTAACAGAACGAACTTTCTTAGAATCAGAAATGCGTGCAATCAGGCGATAACATAATGACATACATTTCCCCGAAATTTTCTGCGCCATTGAAAAAAAAAGATCACTGCTTGGTATTGGTGGCGAAACCACTTGCATTTCAAACGAATAAACGATCTAAGAAGCTTCGCCATATATGGAGGTTGGAGTTGCTAACTGGGACGATCTGGGAGATTTCTTCGCGTAGTTTTCGAGGTCGAAGGTGTGCTCTAGAGACCCCGATTGATACCGCGAAGATGGCTTACAATGGCAAAGTGACCAATAAACTCCTTGAGTACCCAGCTGATTCGCGTCCCTTCGGGTCAATGGCAAACGCTATCAGCAGTATCATCGCTTCATCCTCTTTTCCCCTATTAGTGACGGGCAGCGGGGCACTAGTCACAAATTCAAAAGATAAAGCCAATGTGTTCGCGAATTTATTTTCGGCGAATTGCAACCTCGATGCCGGTCTTTTGGAGCTACCTATGTTGACACCGGTGGCACAAGGCTAATAACCTTGCCGGGAAAAACAAATTATTATGGAAAATTTAAAAAGCCTCAAACTTTTTAAATAAGGCCAAGATCGGATCCCGGTTGTAGTGTCGATGATGATGATAGAATGTGAGGTTCCACCCACGTACTATTCAACGCATTTTACGTGGACTGGGCTGTAAGAAGGCAACCGGCCCGGACGGAATACCAACAACAGCTCATAAAAACTGTGCTCCAGAACTGTCGCCGGTTCTTGGCAGACTCTTTCGCTTATTTTATGCACAAAGAAGGAGAAGAGGCTCTGTGGGGAAGGAAGTATTGTGTCAGGCATGGGCACTCGGTTCACTTCCTTCCACCAGCGTCACAAAGACAAAGTTCCACGGGAAAGAAAGTCAAACGCATTGATTTAAGCTATTAATAAGATCGTCACTTTACTACTTTAAAAAATACGCACTATTAATGTCTCCGCTAATGTAGACATCACACTTTATCGGACTACGGACGGAGGATATTGGTGTTTGCCATTTTACACACACACGACTGGGGCTGAAAACTTGACTACGAGATGTACGCATCCTCGGCGCGCAACGAGGAGCGGAAGACGAAGACCCGACCGGGTGGGTCGGGTGATGGAAAACGACTCAGCGTTGTTCTGATCGATGCAGAGCAACTTCGCAACTCCGGGTGAGTTTCCTCGAGAGAGAAAGTGTTTCCCTCGTGGTGAAAACAAGGAAGGAGGACTTGGTAATATATGTGTATGTGTGAGTGAAGATCACATTGGCTTTTTCATACACAAGGCCATGGGAACGAATCTGAAAACAAGAAAAGGAATGCTGTGCATCAACGAGATGTGAGTTCGGCTAAGCAAACAAGCCGAATCTCATTGGATGCTAATTGGTTTGTGTTTGCTTATGTGAGAAGGTCAATGGTAAACGGATTCAGGAATATATAGGACAAAGGGAATTTATGATCTGAGAGTTCAACTGAGTAAACAAGTTGGAACTCATTAGATGCTAGATACATTTGAGATACTTGAAACAATTTGAATTGTTTGTCGTATCGCCAGAATGCCTGCGGAAGAACAGCGTTCTTTTGTTTGCACATGATGCGTGCTAAGGAAATTAGTTTCAGCGTCTATTGCGCTAATTATATGCAGCTGCTTGGGTTGTTTATTATTGGGAGAAAAGGTCGCCAGCCAATGTGTATGAAAAGGGATTTGTTGTACACATGATTAAGCTGGGAATAGGTGACACAATGATCATTATCCCTGGTTGGGATGGTTACATGATATGTGAACCAATTTGTTGTCTTTCAGGGATATGCTGTTTATTCCATAAAGAATTCTTTGTTGGGAAAATTTTGCCGATGCGTTAATGCATGGGAAAATGCCCTTGTATATGCAATTCTTTTTAGGAATTTTAGGTAATGCTTGTATGCATTAAAGTCCTTGGAAAAGGACATGTTTTCAGGTGCTGGTGATTGGGATGTAAATATGGGTTGCAGATATGGGGGGTTCTTCAGGTGAGCTTCAAGAACCCCCACAGGTCTCCCACAAAATTACATGCCGAGAGCATTACTGTCTTTCATCTGATACTGTTACTATTGCTAACCTATTCGCCACTCACCTCAATCAGTCATTCACTAACCACTCCTTTGTCACTGACCCATCATATTTCAACCACCTATCTAAATTTTCCCTCGAGCCCCTTCTCCACAACTACTTTGATCCGCCTGTTGAAGACGGAGCAGAACACGGCTGCTGGCTGGTGAACTGAGGATCGGCTATTTATGCCAATTACTCTCTTTGTTCCTGTAACAAGCATGCGAACGGGGCAACAGGGACACAAGAGAGAATATAAGCGCCGGCAGTTAGGGACTTGACGATAGTACAACCAGAGTACTGGGCAGGACTACAACGCCCTTCGTCCAGAGCAGAGTCCGTCTCTGAGGGTGCGCTATTTTAATCAAAGAGATCTTAACAGATTGGAAGGGGCTTGCTCCCCCAATATTTATTGAGTCCGAATTTATTCAGTAATTGTATTTAAAGTTTAATAAACATTCCAAAGGAATAAAACGGGTTAACACTGCCCTTAATTGAATCTAAGCTACTGCAACTCAAAGACGAGTTTACACCGCGCCATGATGGGATCTCTGCAATTCTCCTCAAGAAATGCTCTTCCATAGTCTCTGCTCACCCCTCACTGATCTTCAGTCACTCACTCACTCACCGCCTCTATTCTCGCCTTCATAATATGTCCTGCTTATTTTAGGTTAAGATTAGTTAAATTAGTCGGACGTTCTTTAGTTTGTAAAGATATATATACTTTAGCTTGTAAGTACTTATATGACTTGAATTAAGCCAATAAATTGGGTGGTAACCCCACTAAACTTGGTTGCACACGTTGCTTGTTCTAACAAAGTTCATTCTGTTAACCTCAGCGGGATTCGAGCTTCATTGTTTAAAAGCTCTATTTTTTTTTTTGCCGTTGTAATCTCCGCGCATTTTTATCAAATCAAGGTTTATCAGATGAATTTCATTTGATAGAATTCGGAATGAAAATCTTCAGCCTCCAAAGCACACCTCCGACCACGGAAAGGATGCGAAGAAATCTCGCAAATCGTCCCAGTTACCAGTCCCCCATACATGGCAAAGCTTCTTAGATTATTCGTTTGAAAGAGGGGAAAAAGGTGTCTCCCGCAAGATTATTTTACTCGGGATGGAGATCTACATTCCACATTCCATCAAACGAAGTTCATCCGATAAACCTTGGTTTGATAAAAAAATGCGATCACACTACAGCAGCTAAAAATAAGGCTTTTAAACAGTGGCGCTCCAATCTCACCGATGTTAACTGAACGAATTTTGTTAGAATCAGATACGAAACTCCTTAAGTGCCTTCTAGGGCAAGTGGTCAGCAGTAGCTTCGCTTAATCCTCTTTTCCTCCGTTAGTGACAGGCAGCGGCACATTGGCACAAATTCAAAGGTTAAAGCTAATGTGTTCGCGAATTCATTTACCGCGAATTCAAACCTCGATGCCGGTCTTTGGGAGCCACCTGTGATTACGCCGGTGCTGTCTTCAATGCGAGATGTGAGGTTCCGCCCGCGTACTATTCAACGCATTCTACGTGGGCTGGACTGTAGGAAGGCAACCGACCCGGAGCAATAGTCCTTAAGAACTGTGCTCCAGAACAATCACCGGTTCTTGGCAGACTCTTTCGCTTGTCCTATGCACGTAGGACCTTTCATACCTGCTGGAAGATCGGTCGAGTTCAGCGAATCCCAAAAAAGCGAAAAAAGTGTCTCCCACAAAATTACCGGCCGATAGCATTACTATCTATGTTATCTAAGGTAACGGAAAAGGTCATGAACGCCGAGTTAATTAAGCATTTTGAGTGCAACAGACTTCTGAATGATCGTCAATACGGATGCCGTGACAGGTGGTCCACGGCAGAGCCTTTGACCGTTATAATCGATATATGGACATCTGCGATTGAGCGGCATGGTGGGTCAAGGGCGGTCGCATTGGATATCTCCAGGGCTTTTGACTGCGTCTGGCACGGGGCATTGCTGAGAAATCTTCGTTCATATGGACTTTCCCAGCAGCTTTGGGACTGGACGAAGAGCTTCCTCGAAAATCGATCGATCCTGGTTGTTGTCGACGGTGTGTCTTCGGATCTGTATCCTGTTAATTCGGGGGTGCCTCAAGGTTCTTTGGCTCCAACTTTGGTTTTGCTTTACATAAACGCTTTGTTTAAGACAACGGATAACAGGGTGTTCAGTTTCGCGGATGATAGTACGCTTGTTTTTTCTTTTTCGAATGACCGGTCGATTAGTTCATCAACATCGCACCAACTCAGAGGTAGCCAGATCGACTCTCTGAATCGGGATCTGGATAAAGTCCCGCACCGAGAAATGGCCAATCTAGTCGACTTCAATGCAACGAAGACACGGTATACAACATTCACAAGGAAAAGTGGATCATCGGTTCCACAGCTGATGATGAATGGCCGGGCCCTCTGATCTCGGGAAAGCTTGAAATTGTTCGGCGTCACGATCGGCGGGAATGCATCGTGGAATAAACACGTGCCGAACATCGCCACAACCGCCTCAGGGAAACTGAGCTATCTTTTTAGAGCCAAGAAATATTTTACTCGGACCCAACTTCTTCTCCTATATAAATCCCAACTTAGACCCGCGCTCGAATATTGGTAGACGGCGTTTACATTCATCTCCAACCACCTGATGTCCAAGTTAATGGACTCCCAACGCCTCCATCCTTTGGCAAGCCAGATCGGACTGCGTGAAGATGCAGACTCCACCACTGAAACGGAAGCTCAAAGGTGAGTCGTATCGTGAGTAACGAAGATATGTCGAATCAGTTGACGAATCGACCTGAGTCTCAGTTAGGGCAAGGATATCCAGTTTCACTGTTTGCAAATATTAGCGGACGGTGTTTACATTCATATTGGTGAAGCCGATGCCCCTGATGTTACAAAATGCCGTTACCAGTAGAGCGTGGACAGAGCCTCGAGAGCGAATCCGATTATGCGATAACGAATTTCTTAAAGTTCGGTTATTTATCATAATATTTGCATGATGTTCCCTCTGACATATGTCCTTGTTTGCTAGGGTCGTTTTTAATATCGGGCAACGTATTTGATAACTTGCGTGTGAACTCGTGCGTAGTTTAACGTCGAATGAATATTTATTTTCGCCGTTGACGTTTTTTTATTATTCGGCGCCAATGCCGGTTTTTATTAATTTCTCTGCCAAGTAGAATTTGCATAAAGTAGTTTATGCAAATTAGCTACTTGGCGAGTTGTTCTCCGTTTAGAGGTAAAGAGGGGGACTAACGAAAGGGGATTCCTGGATGTTGGGGGAAGCTGGACTCAAGGCCGGTCCGTAACAGACCGACTACCACCAAAACCAACTTTTTCTCGAACCGGCCCATCAACCAAGCTCCGAAAGATGGCCAGGGAGATCCCCCGACCATTTCAGGGAGCCTATAGCTTGATGGGGTGGTATTTCACTGGGTGACAGGGCGTTGGGACCCCACCTACCACTCGGCCTTTAGTCGCCTCTTACGACAAGCCGGCCTAGCTGTAAGTATATTCTATCGCCCTGCTCACAGGGCAGATCGTTTCTCCTGTATAAATCTCAAATTAGGCCGGCGCTCGAATATTGTTCTCATGTTGACCTAGTTAAGAGCATACAGAGACGAGCGATCCACCTGATCGGGGACCCGGCGCTCGCGTCGGTATTACAGCCGCCATCACATCGAAGGCGCGTAGTTGACCTCTGACGCGTCTGGCATGGGGTATTGCTGAGCAAACTTCGTTCATATGGACTTTCCCAGCAGCTTTGCGACTGGACGAAGAGCTTCCTCGAAAATCGATCGATCCGGGTTGTTGTGGACGTCGAGTGGATATATTCCTATTAATTCGGGGGTGCCCCAAGGTTCTATTTTGGCTTCAACGTTGTTTTTGCTTCACATAAATGATTTGGAGACAACGGATCACAGAGTATTCAATTCAATTTTTTTGATAGTACGTTTGTTTCCTCCTTTTCGAGTGCAAGGCCCATTGGTGCTTCTGCGTCGCATCAGCTGAGATGTAGACAGACTGACTCTCTGAATCAGGATCTGAATAAGGTCCTGCAGTCGGGAAGGGCCAATCTCGTCGACTTCAATGCAGCGAAGACACAATATACATCATTCACAAAGAAAGGTGGATTATCGGTTGCACAGCTGATGATGAATGGGCGGGCCCTCGAGGCTAGAGAAAGCTTGAAATTGCTCGGCGTCACGGTCTGTGGGAGTGTCAAGCATCGCGAGGTCAGCCACAGGAAAACTGAGCTATCTTTTTAGAGCCAAGAAATATTTTACTCCGGCCCAATTTCTTCTCCTATATAAATCCCAAATTAGACCCACGCTCGAATATTGCTCTCATATTTGAAGCTCGGCTCCTAAACATACCGTCGACCTACTTGAGAGCATACGGAGATGAGCGATCCACCTGATCGGGGACTCGGTGCGGACGTCGGGACTACAGCCGCTATCACATCGAATGCGCGTAGCCGACATCTGTCTGTTTTACTGATATTATCACGGGTACTATTCTTCGGAGACTCGTGGTATTGTTCCGCGCAATTCGGTTTATAGGCGCCCTAGCAGACAATCCGACGGATCGCACCAATTTGCGGCTCATCTCCCAACGGCCCGAACTCGTTCCGTTACAGAGCGGGGAAGTTGTGGAATTCCCTCCCCGCGCAACTGTTCAAGAAGAACTGCAACAGTTATTTGGTGGCATCTCGGGGCGCTATAGGTTCGCCTCTCCGGAGAGAAGTATATTTATAAAAAAATGCAAGCGGCTGCGCGACCAATACCAAACAGTGATTTGAATTTCCCAGTGGCGCGGCAACTTCCGGGGAAATTTATGATTAATAGACTTCCATCTGTGAGTTAATTTGATTGTTAGATTGTAGACACAACAATGTGGTTGGAGAGATTGCCAATCTTGTGAATGATGTGAAATCGACTAATTTGGCTCATTTTGAACTAAAACAGTTATCGTCACGATATATTCGATATTTCGACCGATGCGATGTCTCGATGGCATAAGAATACCAATAGTAAATATCGGGTTTTCCAACAGGGACTTGACAACTTTTTTTTAAATAAAAATATCATGTGCTGTGTGGCTTGTGGCACCGTCCTATTGAAACCACATGTCGCCCAAGTCCATATCTTCCAATTCGGGCCAAAAATAATCGGTAATCATGGCGCGATAACGATGGCCATTCACAGTAACGTGACGATCGTTATCGTCGACGAAAAAATATGGCCCAATGACGCCGCCGGCATGCAAACCGCACCAAACAGTTATTTTTTGTGGATGAAGTGGTGATTCATGAAGCGCATGTGGATTTTCACCCGACCAATAACGCATGTTTTGCTTATTGACGAACCCATTGAGCCAAAAATCAGCTTCGTCACTGAGGATGATTTTGCGATGAGATTCATCATCTTGGCGCATCTTTCGGTAGAAAATTTTTATAATTTGCAGACGTTGTTCGTTCGTGTACTTAACCACAGCTTTAATGACTCGAGAAAAGTTGAGAGACCTTGACTGGGAAGTTTTTGTTTCATCCACCTTACGTCGCACCGACATGTTATGATTTGTTTCTATCTTCGCAGCACTCTGTTGTTAGCGTAAAATAGACCCCAAAAGAATACGTCCATTTTTCAAAGGTATAAAAACATATTAAGGTAATAATAGCTCTAGCCGAAAAGTTGGAGAAGATGGTAAAAAAATGGACACAATTAGAGTAAGTATAGGGTTTTCCAATAGGGACATAACAACTTTTTTTTCGGTAGTAAATTTTTATAATTTGCAGACGTTGTTCGTTCGTGTAATTAACCTTGCTGAAAATGTTGAGTTTACTGAATAAATGGACAGTGACAGTTCGATGATTAGTGAAAGGGTGCGTTCACAAATTAAATTCAAAGTTGTCAAGTGCGTATTTAATAACCCTCTATTTTGACGCAAATTTATCCACTATAGTGTACACAGCCTGTGGCAGGACAATTATTATGATCGAAATAAAGAAGCTCTTAGAGTTGCAACCTCCGACTCAGAATTTCGGTAGCAATTTTTAATAATTGCCAAACGTTGCCTGTTCGTAGAATTCACCATGATAAAAATGTAAGCCATAACCGACGTTTTGATTTTGAGAGATGTTGAAAAAAGTTTAAAGGTGCGTTCGTTTTAGAAATTCAATATTGTTATATCCTTTTTATGAAACTCTTTATTAATGGAATATGAAGGTGGGTGAAAATAAGGAAATATAAATCGTAGCTTACCTGAAAGTTAACTCTTGATGAAAGGATACTAACAATGGCAGTAATCCCATCGACAGCGAGGAACGCAAATCGATATTCATCGATACGGAGCATCATTTGTAAACAGCGAGCTACTGACTGGATGTATTCGTTGTTCTATTTGGAAGAAAGTCATATCAGTTTATTTTCTTTATCTCAACGTATCAAAATACTAAGGTTAGTGGTGTTAAGAAAACAAATAACAAATACTTAAAATAATAGACGACACCGACACGAATCTTTAGATATCCTTTTTTTCTATTATTAGCTTTTGTTTTTAATTTAATTCTGGCATCAACAAACATATAAATGCAGAAATATTGAATTTAATTGGTGTAGTGAACCGACACCGTGTTTTTATTTATATATTTTTAATTATTACCGCTATTGAATTTCTTTCCTTTGTGAATGATTGAATTTTACGTGCTTTACGGCTACAACAGTTGGGTTAATTTGGTTAGTTTGGGATAATTTAAGCCTATAAATGCACACAGTACAAGTGCATTATCTTCCTATATACTTGTGTCCATATATTTATCATCCAAGCCTTGTATTTGTATAAATATATACGAGTACAATGAAGTTTTATGAAGAGACAAACGCGTTTTCCGCAATAGAATATAGGAACGTATAATGGGACAAAAACGACGAGAGAAATGAAATTCGCCTCAACTTCTCTATATAAACATTATCATAAACCACACAGAAACTCTACCGGAATTTGATTGAAAATATTTCCACCATCTCCGGCAACTTGAGGTACGTTCGGCAATTCACTTGATACTTCACGATAAGTCTCGTGGGATTGGTGGTCCGCAGCGGCATGTTGATTGCCAGACGGACTGTAGTGATGAGCGCCAGTATGATGCTCCTTCTGATGGTGATGGTGACCATGACCATGTCCATGTTGATGAGTGACCACCGTTTGTGCGCGTTTGGCGAGAATTTCCATATCTTTAATGTAGCATTGAGCCTAGCGACAAGGGTTTTATTTTGCTATTCTTTTTTGAAATTTGTTTTATTTGAACGTTGCTTGCTATTAATTTAAATGCTTTTCCTTTCAACATTTCGTTATATACATTTGCAATTTATGCATCACACAAAACAAATCATCACACTGTTTTTACCAAATTGGTAACGAAATACAAGCAGAAGAGACACGCAATGTTCCTTGTGCGAGTGATGTATAGTGTCGTGTTATGATTGAAAGTTCTTATAAATTAATTCTTAAGAAACTTAAGAGGAAATAGAAGAATGTATTAAAATGAAAACTTTATATACAAAAATATATCACAACGTAAGTGCTGATGAAGCTTGAATGAGGTAGTAAATAGCAAATATAATGGAGAATCAAGTACAGAATCATGCATGATTATACTCTTAATAGCGGACAGTGTGTATGCGGATCAAGAATTTTACATATAATAAAAACAGACTTACACTTTTGAAAAGAAAATTCGAATCGAATGTTTAAGAGGTGAGACATAAATACGAATCCATGCTTTTTCAAAAAACAATGATTTAAGTCTATACATAAATTATAGCTACAACAGATCTGTCAGGTCAAATATATTAAGGCAAACTAAATAGAACCATAAATTATGTGGAGGTATCGTAGCTAATCATTGAGTAGTACTTTTTTCCATACTAAAAGGTCTTTCGAAAAGCCCCGATCTTGACACAAAGACGGCAACTCCACTGACATATTCATATGGTTTTTACTTAATATTAACGGGGTATCCTGATGTAGCGGCTTAAAAAAATCAATTTTTTTCTTAATCGATAGTAAACCACTTGTAGAATATGCTCTCAAAGCCCCAAGTATGAATTTGTATCTGGCTTTAAAAAAACATTTTTTTTCTTAATCGATAGTATACCACGTGTAGAATGTGCTCGCAAGGCGCCAAGTATGAATTTGTATTTTAGCGTCATTCATTTGTAAAATGAGCTCGAGAAGTACGCATTCCCGAGAACACTGTACAGTAGAAGTCGAGAGGGAGCCGCTTTAAATACATTTTTTGCAAAACAATGTTTTTGAATACCGTGTGCTTTATCTAGCAAGTGTGCTTCATCTTACAAGTGAATTCATATGAGTTTTTTAAGTGAATGAATGGTTAGTTAATTTGCCACTTGATGAATGTATTTTGAGAAGTTAAAATTTTGTTCATAAAAAGTTATAAATAAAAATATGTTGAAAATGTTCGCTAAAAAAAAACAGACTTTTCATGATCACGTTTTTTTTATAAAAAAATTGTTTTGAAATACTCATTAATTGACTATACTCATAAACTAAACAAAACCACTGCAAAACAAAAAAAAAAAATTTTGGCGCTGATGTCTTTTACTTATAACTTGCTAGTTTATGCATAAAATTTAATGAAAAAAATAATTTAAACACCTCTATGTATGCACAATAAATGTTCAAATTTGCAAAAATATGTATCGGGTTTTTTAAATGGGGACTTGACAACTTTTTTTTTTTTAATTTGTGAACGCACCCTTTCGCGGTAGCCATATGAACGAATGTTTTGATTGCACTTCAAGCCGTAATAAAGTTTTTGAAATATCTCAAATGGTTTGCGTTTTATTTTAAGAAAAAAGTTGTCAAGTCCGTATTGGAATACCCGATATATAATATATCTGGTTTTCCAATAAGGACTTGACAACTTTTTTTTTTTAATTTGTGAACGCACCCTTTCGCGGTGGCCATATGACCGAAGTCGAGTTCCATTCATAAATGTTTTGATTGCACTTCAAGCCGATAATAAAGTTTTTGAAATATCTCAAATGGTTCGCGCTTTATTTAAAAAAAAGTTTTCAAGTTCCTATTGCAAAACCCGATATTAAATAGTTTTCTAAAAAAAATTTTTCTTTTTTTTGCCTTCTACAATAGGATATCTCCTTAATCTTCAAACAATACGTCTCAAAAATTGATTACATTTCCACCATGAATCATCGGGATATTGAAATATATTTTCATGTATTTGGATATACGAGGGCTCCATTCGAAATGGGCACAGCGTTTATTCGCAGTTGACTTAAAAAACAATCAGAGAGCTGTTTCAGCTGTTTAAGAGACAATGACGAAACATGCATCTACAATATTACTCCATTCTGGTGTTTAGTCGCTGGTTAGCTGAAGGGACAGTGGACAACGAAGGACATCCAACCAAAAATGTTAAAATCGGTTAGCAACTAGCAAGGTCTCATCCGTATTTTGGGATACGAATGTGGCCAGAAAAGTTTCCGACCTAACAAAGATAAAAGACATTTTTTCTTAAAATTTATTTTTATTTTTCTACATAGTCTCCTTGTAACTCTACACACTTCTCCCAGCGATGGCTCTCATATCTCCAACCCATCCAAATAGTAATCGGAGTTTTTCTCTGCAAAATAATTGTTCACGAAGGTGATTGCCTCCTCATTTGACGAAAATCTCTGTCCACCGAGCGCAAGTTTTAGATAGTATGCTCCTGTAATGGTTTTTCCATTTTGAAGATAATCGAATAAATTAACTCCATGACTATCCAAAAAAAAAACAGTCGCCATCACTTTTCCAGCCGAAAAAAGTTTTTTTTTTTTTCTTGGATCCGATTTCCTCTTTGCAGTCGACTGTTTTGACTGTATTTTTTGTTTCGGGCGTATAATGCTGTATCCAAGTTTCATCGACAGTAATTAATCGGCGATAAAACTCGGATATATTGCGCCTAAACTGCGCCAACAGAGCGTTGGAAATGTTCATTCGAACACGTTTTTGGTCTAACGTGAGCAAACGCGACACCCAACGCGCGGACAGCTTTCTCATGCATAAATCTTGATTTAAACGTTCTTTGGACATTTTCATAGCTTCTGTTATCTCTCTCACTTTAATTCGACGATCGCTTAGCACCATTTGTTAAACCTCTACAGATGTTATCATCAGTTGTTGCAGTTTTTGGGCGTCCCGAACGTTCATCGTCTCCCAAACTCTCACATCATCATCATCGGCACAACAACCGGATCCGATCTTGGCCGTATTTAGCAAATCTCTCAACCGGTATCCGGTCCTTATTCGAGACTTGTTAAATTTTCCATAATTTGTTTTTACGGGCAAGGTTATTAGCCTTGAGCCAACCTTTCTCAGGATGTCGCTGCATGCATTGCTTCACTACTTGGCGGGTGCCAAAGTAGCTACCCAGGGGTGTCATGTGGACACTGCATGTCAACTTGGATTGAACAGAGACAAGGATCGTCCTGGCCTTCGCCGGGTTGAAAGCACAAACTTTACCCCCGTATGTTCGCTCCCACCCCACTGCCAAGCTCACACGGCCACGTTTAAATTCATCATCATCATCATTGGCACTACAACTGGAAACCGGTCCTGGCCTTATTTAGCAAGTCCTGAGGCTTGTTAAATTTTCTATAATGATTTGTTTTTTCCGGGCAAGGTCAATAGTCTTGCGCCAGAGGCTCCCCGACGGGGAATCGAACCCCGGTCTCCCGCGTGACAGGCGGGTATACTAACCACTATACTATCGAGGAGCCCACGTTTAAATTCAGCTGCCCAAAATTTCACTTTGGTAAATGATGTGCAGAGTCAGCATACACAGAGTCCAACTCATCTTTGATTTGCGTAGGCGTATTGCCTTTCAAAAACAAAAATTTAATGGCACCTCGATACTCGATTTTGTCCATTTCCACAAAAACACTCACACCGAATCACTCAAACTACTACTACTATTTATTGGCCTGTAGGAACCCGGAAGTTCATGGCCTCAGCGATCCGACTCCGCCATCGTTCCCTGTCCCGTGCACTCTCCTTCCATGCTTGACCACCCGATCCGACCTCCTCATGGTCAAGCCTAACATTGTCCTCCCATCGCCGATCTTTTTCCAGTTGGTCTACCGTCAAGAACTCTACGCAGTGTCCAATCGTTGCCCATTTGCGCCACATGTCCGGTCGATCTTAATCTTCGCGACCTGATTACTCTCACTATTGTGGTATAGCTCTTCCAATTCGTGGTTGTGGAGTTTCCTCCATTGTCCTGCCTCCTCGTCATATTTACCTCCAAAGATACCCCTTAAAACTGAATTCTCAAATACGCGGAATTTGTTTTCTTCCTGTTTTGTGGGAGCCCATGTTTCGCATCCGTATAGAACAATCGGCATGATTATGGTTCTATAGACACGGAGCTTTATATTACGTGACAGCAGTTTGGATTTCAACAGTTTACTGACTGCATGCCAACTAGCGTTGCCGGAGTGTAGTCTTTTGTTAATTTCCTTCGACATTTCGTTACTGGCCGTCAGTATTGTTCCCAGATATTTAAATTCTTTGACATTTTCAAATATCTTGCCTCTGATGTTTATGTGTGTTCTCTGAAGTCCACCTGCTCTCGCCTAAGCATGTATTTTGTTTTGTCTTCATTTATTTCTAGGCCCACCTCTTCTGCCGCATGCATGATGATTTCACTGTTTTTACTTACAGTTTATAGATTATCGCCCAAAACGGCGATGTCATCCCCATATGCGAACACTTGTGTGACCCCGTTGAGGGATGACCCGGACAGGTTCTCGTCTTGTACCTTTCTGTTTATATACTCGAGCACAAGGTTAAAAAGACACGGTGATAGGCCAACTCCATGTTTTAGTCCGTCTCGGATTTCAAATGTTTCTGAGAGGTGGTTTTCTATTCTAAATCGCCCATTGTTTTCGTTCATGCATATTTGAATGAGGGCGGCATATTTTTTCGAGATTCCCAGCTCAACTAGAATATGGTAGAGTTTTGGCGGTTTTGTGTCTTTAGTCGTCGGAGTGTTCCGCCGAACACTGGTCAATACTTACACGGAGCGGAAAACTGCACACAAGTAAAACACTGAGATATGAGTTTTGTCAGTTACAAGTAAGACGTTTATTTTTCACTTTAAGCTTTACCTACTTAGGGATAGGACCAGCGACAATCCACACTCGATTATTCGTACGTCACTCTAGCGCTGTTTATTTGCTGTTACTGTGTTCAATTCGTACTACCCATATTCACATATACAAATATTTTCTTTTTTTTCGCACGACAACACACGATAATCTAGACACACGTCACTTTCGAATACCCTAGTTTCTTACGCACGACAACACACGTTAATTTTTCTTTTCTAAATTTTGCTGCGCGGACCGACTACCTCGTGGGTTCCTCTCTGTTCGACCTCCTCGGTGGGGTTCGCTGGCCTGCTGCTCGATATAGACTAACTGTCTGCCCACGCAGATATCCAGATTCAAAACTGGTATCTGTATCTGTACAAAAAAATTTCCCCATTCGATCTGTTAACAGAATTTCCGAAATCTCTGTTAGCAGCATGCTATTTCATCCCAGGGGTAATTTCCTATTTTCCTGAAAGGAGAAAGTCATTCCTTGCATACATCATTATCATTGCTGATAGAATTTTATTTCCACGGCCTTCTGTTTGCACAGAACATCTGGCGCCCAGACCGGAGATATTCGGCGATTGTTTGGACGTACAGTCCGTGGGTCTTATTTGACTTTTGTCAATACACCCGAAATCCATTAGATCTTTCTAATGGTGTGAAATTCAAAAGGGACCGTGGGATCGGAATAGATCCTTTGTAGGTTTTAACCCCATAAATTTTCCGAATTATCTCGTTGAGATAATTACGGTTGCCTACAATTTGGTAGCAGATAGGCGATATGCTTTATTGGGTGAGGTTGCCGTTTCTCTTGTTTGGCGATGGATTTGATGGTCTTTGTGGCAGACCACTCGCACGTGCATCCGTTGGTCGGCTAATTTGCTGGCGATAGCAATTCCTTGTAACATCGTGTAGATATTCAGCATTTCCGATAGTGCAGTGCTGGAGTGCGGCGCATTTCAGTCTTTGGGGATAGGATGAATGAATGTTTTCCTTTGTTTCAGGTATGCCATATTCGAATTGTTGAGCTTGACATTGAAAGCTTTGGGACGTTCAGTTCCTTGCTTTTTCGTGTCGGGTTCAACGTTGGCCAAATGTTTCAGGGCCCTAGCGGACTTAGTGGCACGCGTCTGTGGGCGCGTGTAACGTTTTCAGGGTAGGTATGTTCCTTGAAGGGTAGGAACCCTACCTGGGTGGAATTGTGCGTTCGTAGAACGCTACAGAGCCTTTGCCTTGCGACTGAGTCGTAGGTTTTTTTGAAGTCAACGAACAGTTGGTGAACCGTCTCTCCGGATTCCCACTTCTTTTCCAGCACTTGCTTTATTGTGAACATTTGATCGCTTGTTGACCGGTTCCTACGGAATCCGCATTGGTAGTCTCCCAATATTTCTTCTGCGTATGGTGTGATTCTCGCCAGTATGATATTTGTTAATATTTTGTATGTGGTTGGGAGCAATGATATTCCTCTGTAGTTTTTGCAGTCAGATCTGTCGCCTTTTTTTGAAAATGGGGATGACTATTGAGGTTTTCCAATTTTCCGAAATGACTTCCTTATCCCATATTGTTTTAATCAGTTGGAGGATATTTCGAGCGGTTGCCTCCCTTCCATGCTTCACAAGCTTTGCCGGCATGCAGTCGACTCCGGGAGCCTTGTTGTTTTTCAATCGATTTATCGCGTCTACAACTTTATCGAAAGAGGGCTCTGGGATCTGAGACTCGGCTGATGTACGTCTGGTGCATTTATTTGTGGTTGATGGGTGTCCACATTGAGTAGGTTTTCAAAGTACTGCTTCCATCTTGTGACGATAGTGTTAGTTGCTGTGTCCAGACAGCCGTTTGCGTCTCGAATTATTTTGGCTCTTCCTCGATAGCCATTTCTAATTGAATTTATGCCGGCATACATACCTCTGATGTTCTTTCCTCTAGCATTTTCTAGGATTTTTTCAATCCGAGTCTTCTCCCATTCGCGTTCTTTGCGTTTGAAGAGTCTCATTGTCTCTTTCTGAATTGTCGCGTATCTTTCTGCGTTGCCTTCATCATATCTTTGTAAGTGGATCACTCTGAGGCGTTTAGGTTCTTTGATCTTCGCCCTGCACTCATCGTCAAACCAAGGTTTGGACTTAATTGTTTTCTTAATTCCTAATACCTTTTGGGCTGTTGGTTTGATTGTGTCTCTGATCGATGTCCATTTAGTGTCTAGACTATTGGCTTCCTCTTCCTTACTGCTCCCATTCTCTAGGATGCTAAATCTATTCGTTAGTCCCTCTTGATATTCGGCCCTTTTGCGTAGATCTTTTAGTTTATCAATGTCGAGTTTTTTGCTCGTCTCCTGTGACTGCCCATGTGGGTTTGCTGCGAGCCGACTTCTAATTTTGCCCATCACTAGAAGATGATCGGAGTCGCTACCTGCTCCTCTATATGATCTTACGTCAAGGATATTCGAGTGGTGTCTCTTGTCTATGAGGAAGTGGTCTATTTGGCTAAGCGATACGCCGCCGAGTGATATCCATGTGGCTTTATTGATTTGCTTGTGCTTGAGCATCGTGCTTTTCACTACCAGATCTTTTAACGCTGCGAACCTGATAATTCGAATTCCATTATTATTTGAAACGTCGTGTAGGGTTTCTTTACCTATAGTTGGTTGGAAGATATCTTCCTTTCCAATTTTCGCATTGAAGTCCCCGAGGAGGATTTTAACATCGAATGAGATACCATCAAATGCTTCACGCATCAAATTGATCAAGTTCATTTAGCTAAAATCTCCTAGAAGAGAATTCTTACCTGCATGCATAACTTCGCATTTAAAATCCCCTATAAGAATTCTCTTCAAGCTTATCATAAATTCCCTGAAAGAAAATTCATCGATTCATATATAATACAACCGCATATCAGGGAATCTTACCCTTGAGTTGGCTTATCCCAGTTTCATCATGTGTATCATAAATCACCATACCAACACATTGGCTGGTGACCTACACCCAAGGGACCAAAACAAATATACGCATCTCTTGGCACCAATTAAATCCTCCAGCATAAGCAAATGCAAATAGGAATTCAATACCTACCCTTACCAGTGATGCCATAAACACCATTTCCCGGTAATCTAGCTAAAACCCATTAATACTATTTCTTCGATGCGTCGCGTCTATTTATTTAGCCGCGACGCACATCTCAAACAAAGATCCAATTCGAGTTTCGGTTTTGTTTGCTTAGCCGAATTCACTTCTCATGGATGCACATTTTGCCTTTCTTCGTTCAGACTCGTGTTCGGCGTTCCTAGATGTGTTTATTTAATTGTTCTTTTGGTTCGGTGTTTTACGCGGCGAACAATTTATGATGGAGGAGGAAGTGCACGGAGTGTCCGTGTTATGCACAATACTCTCTCCCCACAATCCCATCAAATACTTCCTCTAGGGTCGCGTAGAACGTGTCCTTCGTCTCTTCGTCCCCATATTCTGTTGGGGCGTGTACGTTTATAAATACATAATTGTACCATGGGCCCTGTATTTTTAGCGTCGACATTCGGTCATTAATAAATTTCACATCTTTTTCATGGAGCCTCTTCTTGCTTATGATGAAGCCGGTTCCGAGATTATGTGTGTATCGGTACCTCCACACGCCAGTGTAAACCCATTGGTTTCGATTACTTGATGTGGGAGTCGGACTTTCTGAAGCGCGACGATGTCCATTTTATATTGCTTCGCGTTTTCTACGACCGTCCGTAGGACGCCTAATTTATATAAAGTTCGAGCATTCCCCGTGCCGACGCGTATATCCCGCTTTTTCCGTTTTTCCCTACGTCTTCTTTTTGCCGAGTCGGTATTATTTTCATGATTTGTTCCCTTATGGTAGTATGGCCTCATCAGACCTACACCTATGACTCACTCAAACGGCAGTCAAATAAAAACTACGTGTCCCAAATGGCTGAAATTTTGGTGAGTAACTGTCAAAAGATGCACAACTACATTCTATAGCTTTTATTGACGAGTGCTGCTATCTTCACATTGAGGTCGGAAACTTTTCAGTCCACCCTCGTATATATGGTATAACATTCATTGATTATCTTGAAAAACAAAATTCATCGGTAGCGAATATTATACGGTGATATTGCTTTCGCATCCATTGTATTCTCCAGATTGGGTAGAACGAAAAAAGGCGTATCCTGCTCAATAGGGCCGAAATGCAGTACATCGAGCAATTTGAAGACGAAAATATCGTACCAGTGAAAGGCAAATATAGTTAGAAGATATTTACTATTAAATTTCAAGTTCGAAAAAAATTGTTTTTTTTTCAAACAGATTTTGTTGTTCCCCAATACTTCTAATTTAAAATTTTAAGACATTTCAAATGTATACATGAGCTACAATATTACGCCGCAACGACGATGATGGGAACGATCTCTGCAGTTGCTTTCTTTTTTATATCTACTATTGTTATATCTCTTTATTTTGTATAACCATATTCGTCTATGAAATTCTTTCCTCAGTACTTTTCTAGACAGTACCAAATTGACCAATATCCCTTATAATCGACCTTTTTTTATCATTCTTGGAGACTTTGTGTTTAAGCCAATAAAAAAAAAATGAAAAAAATGCCACGAGGTGATAGTGTGGGGGTCTTTAAGCATTTCCCAAGAACCACCCATTTCCCTTAATCTGACTTCCCATTTCGCACCTGCAATAAAGATGTGCAAACCACCTTCACTCTGGAAATTAGCCCACGGCAAGATCATCATCATACCACGGCATCAAGCAGCATTACTTTCATCCCAATGCATTTCGGTTCCTCTCGCCGGCATCCACGCCCACCACGAACCATTGAGGAATCTAATCGGTTCCTCTTGTCGGCACCCATGACCATGACGAACCATTTGGGAATCTACCCGGGTCCCCTTGCCGGCATCCATGGCTATCATATACACAGTAATTCCCCTATGTTTACTTTTTCCAACCATCCGTTGGTCCCACGACCAAGCCATGGCAAATTGCTTGCTTATCCAGCTGCAGCCTAATTATCCACGATCGGTTGCCTAAGCGATAAACGAACATCGAATTGGACGTTACCCATAATTCGTTTACCCAAACAATCATAACAACGGTCACGTCCTATGTTTCGTTTGCTAAACCAAACATGGACCCATCTCAGCGCTTGCCTTCGAAATTGTATTTCTGTATATACAATAT
This sequence comes from Microdon myrmicae, assembly GCA_963931805.1. Classification (NCBI taxonomy): domain Eukaryota; kingdom Metazoa; phylum Arthropoda; class Insecta; order Diptera; family Syrphidae; genus Microdon; species Microdon myrmicae. The sequence continues at coordinate 90,282,748 of OZ007497.1, forward strand.
ACCAATAGGAAAATCTATTTCTGCCTCCGGCAATATCCTCTATTGTTTACAATGGCATGGCTTTAGCCTCTGTGCATGAACATTTGTTTGAACAGCCGCTGGCTGGTTCCCTTCTTTGCATCCCGCCTCCGATGCATTTTTCGTTGTCCTTGCTTCCAATGTACGGACATTCAATCAGATCTGAACGATCACCATGGAAATCCTTCCAATGGGACTCAAGTCGATTTTTCATTGGTCACCACCAAAAAGAAAGATCAGATTTACTTCCCGCCACACCGGTGGAAATCCACCTCAGTGGCGACTGGCAGCATGATTGGTGCAATGACCAGGAGTCAGATTTCAACCCCAAAACGGTGCACACGGGTAGTGAGTTTAACGTGCCTGAGTTGTAGTTTGCGAGTCCAGTGAAAGTTAAATTTGTATTTAGTGAGGAAGAAGTTTAAAGTCTATGTCGAACAATCCCAATGTTTCGTGGATGTTAAGTAATGATTTAATAATGAGGAATGTCAGAAGCTTACGCCAAAACAATTCGAATGTATCCCAGTGAAAGTTAGATTATCATTCAATATAGACGAACGTTTGATGTGTACCTCAAACAATCAATGTATTAGACCATAGTGAACGCTAAGTTGCCGGTGAATAAAGTAAAACATAAAAGGAACAATTAAAAGTAAAAAAACATTAAACAGAAGAACAACTCCTGTGTTTTATTTTCCATTCTTCTGTGGTGCCCGGTTTTTGTGAACTAAAGTAAGTAGAGGTCGGCCCCTGTCGGCCAATTTTCGTGAAGGATTCATCAGTGGTGTTTTAGTGAACCTAGCGTCCTTGCCGGTGACACGACTTAAAATACCCACAATAGTACCCCTTAGGGAGCTACTTTCGCGCTAAATATGATGAAGATGCAGGACAATGGATGCAACTCCACAACCATGAATTGGAAGAGCTATACATCAAGCCAACAAAAGTGAGATTCATCAGGTCGCGAAGAGTAAGATGGCCGAGCATCTAGAGAGAATGGACAAAGACACAACCGTATGTAGAATTCTTGACGGAAAACCAACGGAAAGTCAGTACCAACTTGACCACCATCCGGTGTAAACGTGTTGAAAATCGACAAATGGTAGATCGTTCAACAGAACGTCATTAAAACTTAACTGTATGTAAAATTATTACTATAAACTCTGTTGCACATCTTTAATGAGTACGGGTTCGCACACTTCTCTGCACCCTTAATAATTAAAATACAATTAGTACTAATACGAAGCAAACAAAGTGTTGCTGTGCACGTGTGCATGCGCATAGTATACAGAAACAAAGACGTAAAAACCAGTGAATAAAACATTTATTTAAATAAAGCAAGTGACTAATTGTACTGCCGGTACAATTATGGACGATGGTGAGGCTGGATTCAAAACGGCGCTACCGAGAAAGCCCAATTCAGAACCAAATCTTCGAGCCAAACGGCTGAGGTCCGATGAGAATGAGGATGAATTAAGTATTTCCAATAATGCTCATTATACTAGAGCAGCGAATAAATTTAAAGAACTGGCGAGAGGACGAAGACTGCATCGAAAAAGACATATAGATTGCTCTGGAGAAAACACAACGAACTGCAAAAGCAAATACAAGAAGCTCTACAAACAAAGGAACAACGGCAGCAGCAACAGAAGCAACAGAAATAATAGCAGCAACAGAAACGACAGCAGCAGCAACCAGATGAACAACATAAGATACAACCACCAAAAAACAGGAAAGAGAAAGTGCCTCCCATTATAGTCAGCCTAATGGGGGCTAAAGATATTATTAAACTGGGTAAGTTAATTTGCTATAGTTTTAGAACAAAACGATTAAAAAACAACAATACAAGTTTCTTGTACGATATTTTGAAAGACTATCACACCATTAAAGATGAGATAGGGAAAGCATGCAGCGAGTACTATACGTACACCCCTAGATCAGAAAAAACTGTCTCCATACTCCTCAAAGGAGTTGACCCGTCTTTTTTCCCTATGGAATTGGTCGTGGAATAAAAAATATCGACACCGACAATTTAAAATTTTGCTGGTGTTAAACGATTTTCCACAGCCCTCTCCCGAAGTCGCAACCACAAGTTGTCGTTCTTCATTGGCTCTTTAAGTCCTAGCAGTAAAATTGATGCACTCAGACGTTTTAGAGTCCTCAATTATCAAACAGTAAGTTGGCTCCTCGATAGTATAGTGGTTAGTATCCCCGCCTGTCACGCGGGAGACCATGGTTCGATTCCCCGTCGGGGAGCCTCTGGCGCAAGACTAATGACCTTGCCCAGTAAAACAAATTATCATGGAAAATTTAACAAGCCTCAGGAGCTGCTAAATAAGGCCAAAACCGGTTCCCGGTTGTAGTGCCGATGATAATGATGATGATGAAGTTGGCAGAATTTAAAGAAGTCCGAACGCGTATTGCAATATATGCGCTGTCAACGCTTCGGCCATGTGGCATCGAATTGCAACATGAAATTTAGATGCGTGAAGTGCCCCAACAATTATGCCATTGGGGAATGCCCTCTGGATAAAGAACAGCTACCGGATAAGAATCTTCTGTAAAAATACAGGTCACCCTGCTAACTTTAGAGGCTGTCCTTAATACCAACAACTAAAACTAAAGTTAGAAGCTAGAAAAAAGCAACTTGAGAAGAGAAACGAATGAAAACTCGTTCTTACAACACCTTCGTGGCACCTAGTGTGGTCCGAGGTGTGCTTCGGAAACTCCGCTGTTAACGCTTGCGCGGAGTCGGTATCAGAGATTATTCTTCTGGGGATGGAGATGTATATTCCACATTCCATTAAACGGAGTTCGTCTGATAAACCTTGGTTTGATTAAAAATGCGAGCTGATTACAGCGGCAAAAAATAGAGCTTTTAAGCAATGGCGCTCCAATCCCACCGATGTTGACAGAACGAATTTTTTTTAGAATCAGACACGCGTGCAACCAGGCGATTGATACCCCGAAGAAGGCTTACAACGACAGGGTGATCAATAAGCTCCTTCGGCGCCCGACTGGTTCGCGCTCCTTCTGGTCGAAGGCAAGAGCTGTCAGCAGTAACTTCGCTTCCCCCTCTTTCCCTCGGTTGATGACAGACAGCGGGACGTTAGTCACAAATTCAAAGGATTAATTTTCCACGAATTCAAACCTAGATCCCGGTCTTTTGGAGCCACCTGTGATCGCGCCGGTACGATCTTCCATGCGGGGTGTGAGATTTCGCCCACGTACTATTCAACGCATTCTACTTGAACTGGACTGTAGGAAGGCAGCCGGCCCGGACGGAATACCAGCAGTAGTCCTTAAGAACTGTGCTCCAGAACTATCGCCGCTTCTTGGCAGACTCTTTTGCTTATCTTATGCACGGAGGTCCTTTCCTACCTGCTGGAAAATCGCTCGAGTTCAGCCAATCCCAAAGAAGGGGAAAAGTGTCTCCCACAAATTTACCGTTCGATAGCATTACTGTCTATGTTATCTAAGGTGATGGAAAAAGTCATCAATACTGAGTTAATTAAGTATTTGGAAAGCAATGGACTTCTGAATGATCTTCAATGTGGATTCCATGGCAGGCGGTCCACGGAGACCTTTTGACACTTATAACCGATACATGGACATCTGTGATTGAGCGTCATGGTGAGTCAAGGGCGGTCGCATTGGATATTTTCAAAGCTTTTGACCGCGTCTGACACGGGGCATTCCTGAGCAACCTTCGTTCATATGGACTTTCTCAGCATCTTTGCGACTGGACGAAGTGCTTCCTCGAAAATCGATCGATCCGGGTAGTTGTGGATGGCAAATGTTCGGATCTGTATCCTGTTAATTCGGGAGTTCCTCATGGTTTTATTTTTGCGCCAACCTTGTTTTGCTTCACATAAATGATTTGTTGGAGACAACGGATACCAAAGTATTCAATTTTGCGGATGATAGTACGCTTTTTTCCTCCTTTTCGAGTGTTCGGCCGATTGGTACATCATCGTCGCACCAGCTGAGATGTAGACAGATTGACTCTCTGAATCAGGATCTGGATAAAGTGTTGCAGTGGGGAAGGGCTAATCTCGTTGACTTCAATGCAACGAAGACACAGTATACAACATTCACAAGTGGATCATCGGTTCCACAGCTGATGATGAATGGCCAGGCCCTCGAATCTTGGGAAAGTTTAAATTTACTCGGGGTCACGGTCTGTGGGAATGTATCGTGGCATAAACATGTGTCAAGCATCCCCAGGTCAGCCTCAGGAAAACTGAGCTATCTTATCAGAGCCAAGAAATATTTTACTCCAGTTCCACTTCTTCTTCTGGATAAATCCCAAAGTAGACCCGCGCTCGAATATTGCTCTCATGTTTGGAGATCGGCTTCTAAACATACCCTCGACCTACTTGAGAGCACGCAAAGGCGAGCGATCCGCCTGATCGGGGACACGGTGCTGACGACGGGACTGCAGTCGCTATCACATCGAAGGCGCGTAGCCGACCTCTGTCTGTTTTGCAAATAGTATCACGGGAAGTGTTCTTCAGAGATTCGTAGTATTGTTCCACGCAATTCGGTTTATATGCGCTCTACAAGACAATCCGACGGATTGCACGAGTTTGCGGTCCATCTCCCGACGGCGCGAACATCCCTGCATCAAAACTCGTTCCGTTACAGAGCGGGGAAGCTGTGGAACTCCTTTCCCGCGCAAGTGTTCCCGGAGTGTTACAACCGGCTGCTGTTTAAGAGGAACTGCAACCGTTTTTTGGTACCATCTCGGGGCGCCCACTCGGCGCTATAGGTTCGCCTCTCCCGAGAGAAGTGTAATAAAAAATAAAATAAAAAAAATTACATACATACATATATATATATATATATACATATATATATTTTTTTTTAGGTAATTTGGGAAGGTGAGTAGTAGCGTTTAGTGCGACCGCCACACCGCTATCTTCACTTTGAGATCGGAAACTTTTCAGACCACCCTCCTATATACATCAAAGAAATAAATTTGGTTCAAATTAAGACATGATTGACGAAACTGAGCCCTATTTTGAGGACAAAGACAAATTGTTTTACAAAAAAGACGTCGAAAAGTTAGAGGAGCTTTAAAATGAATTCATCATCCTTGAAGAAAGGCGTGTTGAAAATAAAGTTGAATTTCTAAAAAAAAAAATTTTCTTAGGCCTTTCACATTTAAAACGGATTTCGGGTGTTCGAGATGCAGTGTTCTTTTTTTTGCTGCGAATGTAGAGAACACCAGAATCACTGCACAAAAAATTCTACTCCAATAAAGTCCTGTACAACAAATGAGGACTAAATCGGATAGATAATATCATTATTACAATTATTCATACTCACAGTGCAAGGGCAATGTGCAGTAAACATTTTCTTTATCGGGGCCACTCTATCCCAATGATAGGTATATGGAGAGTGCCATCTAGAAAAGGCCCCCAGAAGCATTCCTTTTCATTGGTAGAACAGATCTTAGCGAAGAGAAACATGGAATCCCTATTATTTGCCACGGTCTTCGTAATGCCAATGATAAACGAATTCTACATAATAGTGATATCTGACAATGTTCCAGTTCGCCTATATTTCAGTGTAATGATCAGTGATAGAGATAAATCAAAAATAGACCGATTCCATCCCAACTGGTGATGGATTTGTGACAAAAGGACTTTACGTCCCCAAATATATTGTAGTGTGCATTTCATTTACAACATTTCTGTTTCCCATCTCCCATTTACCAGGTGTACCGGTCTGAAGTGAGCGTCAAGATACAAATGAATCGATATGGAACGTTTGTTGTGAACGAGCCCTTATATCTTTTTTTTATTTGGTTGCTATGACATCTGTCAAACATATTTACTATGCAATAAGTCATTGTACAAACATCTTTTTTTTTAGTCCTGTTAAAAATGTTGAATTTTGTACCAGAAAATGATGATTTGCGGAAAGCATTAATTTTTTGTTTTCAATTGAAGAAAAGTGCTGCAGAGTTGCATCGAATGCTTGTCGAGGCTTATGGTGCTCATGCTCTATCAGAAGCAACATGCAAAAGATGGTTTAAGCGGTTCAGAGATAATGATTTTGATGTGCGAAATGAAGAACGTGGAAGACCACCAAGAAAGGTTGAAGACGCCGAATTGCAAGCAATATTGGATCAAGTTGACACTTTAAGTCAAAAACAAATGGCACAAATGTTAAATGTTGCACAACAAACAATTTCTGATCGTTTAAAAGTGTCCAAAAGTGTGGAAACTGGGTGCCACATGAATTGAATGACAGGCAGATGGAAAAGCGAAACACCACATGCTGCTTCTACAACACGAAAGGAAGTCAGTATTGCATCGAATTGTGACTGGTGATGAAAAAAGGATTCATTTTGAAAATCCTAAACGCAAAAAATCACGGGTACATCCAGGAGAAGCGTCAACATCGACTGCAAAGCCTGATCGGTTCGGAAAAAAGACAATGATCTGTGCTTGGTGGGGCCAGACGGGGGTGGTGTATCATGAACATATAAAACCTGGCGAAACTGTTCATGCGCAACGCTACCGACAACAAATGATCAATTTGAATCATGTATTGATCGAAAAACGACCAGAATGGGCCACATGACACGGGAAGGTAATTTTGTTGCATGATAATGCTCCGAGTCGTACAGCAAAACCCCTCAAAGAAACAATAAAAGCTGTCGGCTGGGAAGTGTTACCCCACCCGCCGTATTCACCAGACTTCCGACTACCATTTGTTTTCATCCATGGAACACACATTGGGTAAGCAGCATTTCAATTCCTGCGAAGAGGTCGAAAATTGGGTCTCCGAATGGTTTGCCTCAAAAGACGACCGGTTTTATTGGCGTGGTATCCACAAATTGCCAGAAAGGTGGTCGAAATGTGTAGAAAGCAATGGCCAATACTTCGAATAAAGTGTTTTTTACTTTCCCATTTAAGATTCGTTTTTTTTTTCAACGCTCACTTCAAACCGGTACTACTGGTAGATAGAATTAAAAGTCTTAAAAAACTGATCCGTGACAACTATAGATCAGTAATTAATAAAGACTGGAACAACAGAATTCAAGCCAACAAAGCTAGTGGACCGAATATGTTCCCTCAAATAAATAAAGTCTTTCGAAGGAAAAATTATAATGACATCCCATGTCTGCGAGTTCCGCGGACTCCCGAGAATTGTAAAACTCTGCTGAACGCAGGACATACCCTGGAACACATTAACTCTAACGAAGAGTTCATAATAGTCGAGGATCCGCAAAAAAAGGCGAACTCAATTGGTGCTTGTTTCGAAGCAGTGTATAGATTGAACAAATCGGCTCATTCTAACGACCTGGAAAATAGGGTTCCCCAAAAACATATTTTGCTGGTATCCACAAATTGCCAGAAAGGTGGTCGAAACATGTAGAAATCAATGGCCAATACTTCGAATAAAATGTTTTTTACTTTCCCATTTCCAATGTGTTTTATTTAATGGAAAAAAAACCCTCTCTTCATACCGTACAGCTGGTATATTGAATTATTTTTTTCTTAATTTTTATTTCTTGTTTTTATGCTTTATCTTTTTTCCTTGTTTTTCAAGTTTTGTTGGTTAGTTAAAAAAATCAATGCAATTAAAAATAACGTATTAAAAAAAAAAAAATAAACTACTGGAATATTAAAATGGTAAAAGAGGAAATTTTCTCAGTATACATAAAAGTACAAAAAACATCGTATCTAGAAAGGCATAAACAAAAAAAATATATATTGTATGATTTATTGTGAAATAGAATGTAGCGCTTAGTCCAAAGAAACTTGGTAAATTAATTGTGAAATAAATACGAATTTTAAATTAAAAAATGCGGCGACAATTGAATAGAGCACAGTGTTGTTTGGAAGCTAGAAATGCGCTCTGCTAAGCGCTCCACGATGGCCACTTAGCTGTTAGCGTGCCACTAATGAAAATAGTGATTTGCACAGGGTGCAAGTGAAAATTAAAATAGTCCACAGAATAATGAAAAAGTCGATCGAAATAAGGATAATCGACAACTTGATATTGTTCAAACAAGAAGTGAGGAAAGAAGATGATGCGACTGTCCAAAGTGATTGGAATATTCAATCCTTTGTTCTTTTCTTCCTTACAGCAACATAGCAAACAGAGCAGAAGATAGACAATTTATTATTAAAGATAATCGCATGTTATTTTTGTATAAGATTATGATAGCAAAAGCGCAAAGAAACTGAAACTGCTCTCAATATATTTAAATTATCGCAAAAAAAAAAAAAGAAGGAAAGTCAAGAAAAACAGATCGTGATCAAAATGTTAGGAATAGATACTTAGTCTACACCGAACACCTACCGAGCCACTGGGTCAATCAGCCAATTATTTACATCAACACCCTTTCTATTAAAAATAAAATATTCATTGCATAAAATAAATAATAATAATAAAAAAATAATTAAACAAAGCCGAGACCCCTATATTCCGTAAACTGCCAATGCAAGCTAATGAGAAATTAGAAGAAAAAATCTCGCACAAATAGTAAATTTGAAGTGCAATCCTCAAAGGACATGCTACTCCTATAGTGAGGGTGAAGATATTGGAATTATATAACATGTACAATAATATGAATCAAGCAATAAAGCAAGCAACAGGCTCTACTCACAGTTTTCTTCAGTTGGTCCTTAAGGAATTGCAAATAAAAGTTTAAATCAGATTTTGGCATGATTTCCTTGCCCCAACACGCCAACTTGGCCAAAATTCTTGCCGACATATTCACAATGAAGGCATCCTGGCGATTAAGTAGATTCAAAAACGGTCCCCAAATGCATCCCTTCTTCTTATTAGCGTATTCGTGGAAAAAATCAACTCGACTACGATCTTCCTGTAGCATATCGTCAATCATCACCAGAATATACTGGATTGTACCATCTTTGGACACGTGAGATATTAGATTTAAAAATGTCTTCACAACTTGAGTTGGATTCTGAACAACGTAGCTACTTTTCGTTGATTCCAACTTCTGAATACACTGGTAATCTTCTTGGGAGATCATCTGCGATTGCATATACGATGCCCAGTTAATTACTTGCTGACGAACATCTGCAGCATGTTGTTGCAGGACACTAGTCGCTGCAATCATGTCTTTAAAATCGAATGGAGATAATTTATTGAAATGATCTCCACACTAAAACGTTGATTCACTTACCAATGTTGTCATCAGTTAAGGGCATTATATTCACGTGCGCCATTTTCTTGATTATATATATAATTCAACAACAATTGCACAAATTTTAATGGATTTCCGCAAGTGGAAAAAAGACTTTTAGGAATAGGAATCTTTTCAAGAAAATTTTCTTCTGCGATTTATTACGATTGACAAGTCCCGTGACTTTGTCGAACAAGAAATTCGCATTAGATAAATTTCGAAGTCTGTTGTCATTGGTTGATGGCACAATTTGACACTAATGACGTTTCTTTTGCGAAAATTCGTAGAACACATTTGTATTTACAAAATATGTTTTTTCCTCTGTTTTATTTTGTACACCCCGCCGATGTAGAGCAAACAGATTTCAAATAACAAATAATTATTTGGATTTTAAACTGGATTCCGATAATATTTGAGTACGAAATGAATTTGTTAAAGTAAGTTAGATGAATTTGAGTAAACAAAAAATATTTCACTAGTAATTTATTAAATAATTAATTTTAGCTAAACTCCACATGCCTACGAGCTATATTGTCAACAATTCATACGGCTATGGATTTCACACCAACAGTTAAACGTAAAAGAGGCCCGCATAGTAATATTCAACATTCTCTCCTGCAGCCAACGAAAGAAAATCCATGTATTGGAATATTTACTGGATTCTCAATAGAAATAACCAATTATGAACACATCAAAGCACTATATGAATCCGGTTGCTTTGGAAAAGGATCTAAATCTCGGAGCTGCCCAGAATTTATTAAACAAAACACTCTCCATACAAATTACAACGACCCACCCAATGAAAAGTTGTATCTTGATTTAGAAGAAGCGTTTTTCCTCATGCATTTCCTGAAATTCCTACAAATTCAAGATCTCCGAGGACAAACCCTCACATCCCGAGAACTGATAGAAAAATTCACTGAAATAAAACCGAAATTCGTCGATTGCCTAGTTGCTTACCTGTATCTAAAAGCAAAAAACTGGATTGTGAAGAACGGCACTAAATTTGGCGCTGATTTCCGTAGGTTCTTTAATGTAAATTCAAGTCGATTAAATTACCCTCTATCATACTTTTAGTGATTTACAAACAGGGTTTAAAGTATTACCACGCCAGCTTTATGGTAATTGTAACCAGAGGCGAGGGAATTCTACCTAGAGATTTAAAAGGATTACAGAGAATCGCAGAAGCCGCAGACAAGGATGTTCTGTTCCTCGAAATTATACCACCCGTCGAGGAAAATGATGCTCTGGTGAGCTTGTCGCAATACGAAGTATTAGAAAACGTTACTAGACGATTTAATTACACCACCTTTGTACAAGAGCAATAAAACAAACATCAATTGTTTCATTATGTTTTTTGAATTCTATACTTCGCGGGAATTCCAGTGGCGCGATACTCAGATCGCTCCTTTAGAAACATCTCTTTACATTCCTCCTTGAAATTTTCATCATGATACCACTTTGTTAGACAGGATTTCATTGCATCATTTTGCTTTCTGCACTTTACTACCATCAAAATTCCGTTGTCCTTGCAACATTCGTGAAACTCGTTAACCACTGCAACACAGTGCTCGGCTTTTGCTCGTTCTCGCATCAGTTTGGGAATAACAACCTCTTTTTCGACCTTTCGCAAGGACCTGTCATTAGGATCACCTTTAAAATATCAAATGTTATTATTGACAACTTTATTTTCCATTCGGCACTTTTTACGTGTCATTACCAAAGCCATGCGGGTTTTTAGGATCAATCGTCTCAATTTTCTGAGTAGGCGGTGCAATGTTTGACCGATATTCCATTATAGCACAAATCCCCAATCCTTGGACTTATGTAGGATTACATGGAACTGACAGTCGGCATAATCAGCTGACTTATTTGTTTCATAACAGATGCGCAAGTGAAGCTTCAAATTTGTTGCCATCCGCTGCGTAAAATAACTCAAATTCAAATTTTTAATAAATGTTAAACTACTGTAAATGTAATATCGTTCTCTATCAATATTCGATCTTTTCGATTTTACAATTTGTATTAGTGTTTGGGTTTTTTAAATAAGTCTTTTGTTTACTTGTGTACATGGTGCTCTAAAATTTGTTTTGTAACAAAATGGATTTAATATTGTAGTGCACAAGTTTATGCAATCAACATTCACAATCTATTAAAATACCATCCTGTAAAAGCAGTGAAATTGTCATCCAAGCGGTAAAGTAGGTGGGCCTAGAAATAAATGGAGACAAAACAAAATACTATATGTTAGTTGATGGACGGTCACAACGAACAATGGCTGTCGCAAAGGGGAGAGAGCAGCGCGGTCAATGTAGAAGAGCACGTCACCAATTGAACTGGAACCAATTAATAATAACACGTTGTTCTCCAGTGTAATGTCAAGTTGTTCTTTATTGCTTAAGGAACGCAATTATGCACAATGAATGGTATTTTGCGGATGGCAACGACTGGGAATGGTTTACTATTCCGTTTGGCGGTGTGAGCGCCGCGAAGGTTGATTGCAGACTGACTCATTTGGCATAACTTCCAATTCAAAAAGGGACGCTATGACCTGATCGATGGTGACAATCGGCCAGGTGGTGCCAGCTGCTGCGCAACTGGTATACACTGTGAATGTACTAGATTTCTCCAGTACATTCCAGCACATTCAATTGCCAATCCGCAACATTCCGCCCGCCTTCGCCAATCATTGGCGAATCATTTTGTCCAGGGGCCGGTGGCTAGGGGCCGGGAGTGTGCGGTCTGCTGGTGACGGTTGGTCTTGGTCGTTGAGTCTATGGTGGTCGGATGTTGGTGTCCACTGTCACGTGGATGGTCGGTTGGGACGGGGCCGCCCGCCCTGAGGAGCGCTGAAGGCCTGGCGGTCTGAGATGGCCTGTAGGGTAGATGGCGACAGGATGATCCTTTCCACTGAAGGCGTCCGCTGACTTTTGTGGGCACGGGACCGGCCAATTGATCTGGGTCGGATTTGTAAGGTCGCAACCCACGATCAATGGCCACGTGATGACTGGTGTCTCGCTATGTCGAGGCCAGTGGTGGTGAAATATGATGCGCCCGTTGGCGCCCGTCCGAAGTAAGTAGCCGGCGGGATGCGGCCGCTGGCGTGTGAGGCTGTCGCATGGAGTGTGGTGCGATGTCGTCCCTGGTACTGTCCGCGTGGCTTGGCGGAATGGCAGTCACGGGCCAAGTGCCTTCCGGAGTCGTTGGGGTGCAGCCTCTGTTGATGCCCTGAGAGGCGTGCTTTCTTGTTGGAGTTCGAGAGACCGCTGGTTGCTGGGGGGCGCCGCCCGCCAAGCGGGGCATTGCGCGCTCCTGGTCCTGTTTTGGTGGCTGCACGGGGCAGCGGTTGGCCCGGATAGTTTTGGACCCGGGCAGGAGCTTGACGACGTGGTGTCCTGGGTCCGGTGGGATGCCTTGAAGTGTTCGAGTGGGTAAGCTCCTGGTTCCTCGATTGCCTCTTGCCCCTGCAATGGTTCAGCGGGCGGGGGGTATGTCTTGTAGTTGGGTCGCGCAAGTGCTCGGTGGCTGGTAGTTGCATGGGCCTCGTAGGTGGCCCCTGGGGCCGATTCCGACGAGACCTCCTTTTGGTCTTCTGATGGGAGCTGCGATCATCAGTTGTAGGGTCGGCCAGTTCCTCTGGGTCGGAGTTGTAAATTCGCAACCCACGAGGAATGGCCATATGATGGCTGGTGACAGGCCTTGTCACCTTTAGGCTGGATGATATGGTGGGTGCTGCGCCTGTTAGCACCCATCCCAGTTCAGTGGCCTGCGCGACGAGGCCGGAACGTGGGTCGTTCCTTAGACCCTCCAGAATGAGAGTGGGGTACATGTCTCCCCCAATGATCATGTCCACCTTATCGGCGGAGGCGATGTTTGGATCTGCAAGTTCCAGATCCGCCACGAACGAGAGATCCCTCGTCGTTGATTGTGGTGGTGCATGGCCTCAGTGTCCATTGTTTGGAGTCGTGGAGGCGAGGAGTGATGTTGATGGCGGTTTGAGTCCTTCTGGCAAGGCCACGAGTACCCCCAACACCGTAGATGGGGACGGATGATGCTTGGCGTCGGAGGTGCAACCTTCGGACGAGCGACGACGAAATGAAGGTGCCGCTGGAGCAGGGGCCCAGGAGTGCACGGACTTCAATTCTCCGTTGGTTCTCCGACGTCACAGTGACTTTCGCTGTTGGTAGCAACGCGGAATGCTGTGAAGGGGTGCTGACTGTGTGTGCGCAGGCCCCTTCATGACGGTCGATCCGGGGGCGGATCCTTTGGCCCGGAGCGACGGTGACATTGTCCCGTCGATGGCGGTAGTCAGGACATGCAGCAGAGTGTGATGTCTCCGCCGGCATCGACGGCACGTCTTGCTGGAATGGCAGTCGCGTAGGCGGTGGCGACTCAAACAGTTGGTGCACAGGTTTCTTTTGTGTGCGAAGGACTTCCGACGGCCTGGTGTGAGTGATCGGAAGCCCTCGCAAGCGTAGATAGGGTGTGAGGCCCCGCAGAATGTGCACGGAGACTGTTGCCTTAGGGGTTCCGGCGGTAGTCCGTGTATCGGGACCCGGGTCTGGTTGATCATTGGGCCGGCGGCATTCTGGTCTGTTTCTTGGTCGGGACTCCCTGGTCTAGGGTGCGGTTCCTTTTCCGCTGGCTTGGTGGCCACCATTGGCAGCTGCACTGGGGGCAGCTCGCTAGGATGGCGGCGATTGGCGCTGTTGGCCATGGTTGGGGAGGCTGAATCGAGAGCGAACTGGGCTTCGAGGAGCTTCGTCTGTTCCTCGAGGTATATTTCTTCGGTCTCGCCGATGAAGTCCTCCGCGAAGTACTGATGCTGTTGGTACTCCGGGGACGCCATGTAAATAATTTGGTTATGCCGCCTGTGGATGGCTTCCCATTCGGTGTGGAGGTCTCGTTTTGTGGTTTCTATGTTGGTAGTCGTTAGTTGTCGCTTTTCCTGCATGTTGAGGAAGGTGCGAGCGATGGTAGTCTGTGCCGCGAACTGAGCGGCGATGAGTTCCTCAATCGTGATTTGTCCATTGATAGGTTGGTTGGGTTCATTGCCCTTCTGGGGTGGTTCCGCAATGGTTGTCGTCACAGCTTCGGTGTCCCTACGGGGGAATTTTCCGGGTGCATCATCCGTGATGACGATCCGGGTGGGGGGCCGGGCAACATGCGCATGTCAGGTGTTGGTGGAGTTTCCGGGCGCCGTGGAGGCGGCCGGAACATCATTGGCGGCGAAAGACTTGCTGGCGGGGAGATGGCCGGTGCACCAGTCCGAGGAGCATCGTTACCAGGTTTCGGCGTCGAATCACTTTCCCCGTCACCGGTTTCACTCGATGTATCACTTTCTTCCTGCTTGTCACTCTCACTGTGGTTAGGCTTAGGGCCCTGTTCCTTTCCCCGTTTCCTTTGAGCACTCTCCGCTCCCTTCAGGGATTCACCAGCATTTTGTCCGGATATCGCCAGCATTCGCTGCTGCACTGGGCGCAGCTTCTGTAGATCGGCTTCTATCGTTGCCTGTGGTTTCCTTTCACATATTTTTGTTGCCAAGTCCTTTTGACTCAATCCTTTCCCTTGACCTCCCTGTTGAATGATCTTGCCGACTTCTAAAGGTATTTTTTCATGTTTAAGTTCTTCAGTTTCCCTGTCCAATTTAGCCGTGTTTTTAGTGTTGATGTGCTGCTTATTAGTACCGGCACCAAATTTCTGTTGAGTATCCGCTTGAACGCCCTGACGACGTGCCTGATTAATAGCACTTTTCGTTTTGAGGGCAGGTGATTTCGGAGCCCGTTTACGTAAAACCGTAACTGTGTCCCTGTCAGACATCTTGTGTTTGTTTCACAGACGATTGGATTGAAAATTAAATTGATACTTCAGCAAATGTTGCTGCTTGCTTGAGTGAATAACAGATACAAAACGTTTACTAATACCTTCAGATCCTACAGATATTATGATTTCATGAATGTTGCAGCTTCAGTTCCTTGATTTGTGTCGAGGTGACTGGCAGTTGTCGATCTAGTTGCAGTGTCTACAACCCATGGTGCACTATCTGTAGTGTGTTGTGATTTTGGCGCTCTTTTGGCGGCGATGATGTACAATTTTCAGTGCTCGTTCTATTTTCAGGTGACGTAACCTTTCCTTTCAGTTTTGTATGGATAGATACATCTGTATGTACTTTATTTAAGGGATGATATTAAAGTGGTCACACTTTAAGGGCACTTCGAAATTTTAATGATCTTCTGACGTGTGTACCTGTTACAGGTATTATGTGCCGCGAACTGGGCGGCGATGGTGTAGATCCAAATAGGCACTGGATCCGTCTCAAAGGACCAAAAAATGTTGATTATCTCGTTGCCGGACGAGGAATGGCGTCCGTCGAGATCCTATTTGATGATGATCTGATCCGGCTCGAAGGACCAGAAAATGTTAGTTGAAGTGGTACGCGTTTCGTTGGTCGCCGATGGACGGTCACAACGAACAATGGCTGTCGCAAAGGGGAGAGAGCAGCGCGGTCAATGTAGAAGAGCACGTCACCAATTGAACTGGAACCAATTAATAATAACACGTTGTTCTCCAGTGTAATGTCAAGTTATTCTTTATTGCTTAAGGAACGCAATTATGCACAATGAATGGTATTTTGCGGATGGCAACGACTGGGAATGGTTTACTATTCCGTTTGGCGGTGTGAGCGCCGCGAAGGTTGATGCAGACTGACTCATTGGGCATAACTGACCACAACGTTGTGACCACGTTCATTCGCAGCTATTGAGCATCGCGGGCTCATGTCAGATACATGCTCGATTATGGGCGCACAAATTGGGACAACTTCAATGTCACATTGAACGAAAAATTTCACCAACTCTCCTTTCCCACTGACAGAAACCTAACGACGGTTGAGATAAATAACCCTGCAGCTCGACATCACGAGTATCATGATACATGAAGTGCCACCTAGCGTGAACATTCCAGGGCACTCAGCAATTCGTGGCTTTCGCGTCAAGTTGATAGTTCGTTTGAAAGTTA
Organism: Microdon myrmicae; assembly: GCA_963931805.1. Lineage (NCBI taxonomy): Eukaryota > Metazoa > Arthropoda > Insecta > Diptera > Syrphidae > Microdon > Microdon myrmicae. The sequence continues at coordinate 90,298,955 of OZ007497.1, forward strand.
CCTTGAAATATAATGTTTATTAAAAATTATAAAAGTAAATAAAGCTAAATACAAAGACTTGTTATTTAATAAAACATAACATGGCGCAGTCGGTTAAAAAGTGTTTTAAAAGGAGGATGCAGTTGAAATGCCCAGATTCTCGGCACGTGGCGAAACCGACGACGACAATACGCCGTTAGTAGATATGCGCAACGAGGAGAATCAAGTTGAGAATCCGTTAGAGATCCCCCAAGATCCTCCTGCTCCTATTGAAAATCAAGAACTCGACCAAGGGGTAAACCCAGTGGGAAACCAGGCACAAGAAGAAGACCTGGACGACCAGAACGGTGCGATGGAGTCGTGCATGCGGCCACCCGCCGCCCTCTCGTTTGAAAGTAACCTTAAAGAAAATTGGCGCAAATGGAGACAACGTTTCGAGCTCCACCTGAAGGCAACAGGACTCGATACGAAGCCCGCAGAACGACAAGTTGCAGTTCTCCTTCATGTGGTAGGAGAGGAAGCTTTGGACCGGTTCGACACGTTTGGCTTGACGGACGATGAGAAAAAAGTGCTACAAACTGTAATTGATGCTTTCGAAAATTTTTGCACGCCCAAAGCAAATGAAAGTATGGATCGTCATATTTTTTTCACACGAAAGCAGCAACCAGGGGAAACCTTTTCGTCGTTCATCACCGACTTGAGAAAGCTGAGCAGTGTGTGTGGTTTCGGTGATCTCCGTGGCCATCTCATAAAAGACAGTGTGCTTGACCAGGATTTGAAAACAAGATTGTAGCGAGAGGGCGATCTGAACCTGGAAAAGTGCATAAACATTTGTAAAGCAGCCGAGCTATCACAAACACAACTCAAAACATTGGAAGCTGAGTCAAAAGTGAATGTGATAAAAGCATCGACAAACCAACAGAAGCAGAAAAAGAAAGGGAAGCAGCCAAGCAATACGCAGCAATGCCAACAAATGGCAGCACGTCAACTCGCAAGTTGTATCATCGCTGCCGGAAGTTTCATCCCATGAACCAGTGTCCGGCGTGGAGAAAGCCGTGTACAAGGTGCAGTAGAATGAATCATTTCGCACAAACATGTGAAGTTCAAAAAGTAAATTTAATTAAAAATCAAAATGAAAATTTTGAAGTACAGTCATTGTTCATTAGAAACATTCTTCTTTCACAACAAAATGAAGACTGGTGCGTAACGATTCAGATTGAAAATGAGTACAAAGTAAATTTAAAATTGGACACCGGCGCACACCGAAATGTGATTTCACTGGAAAGTCTCAATAAAGTGTGCACCGATGAGCCAGGACTTAAAAAATTGATGCAGTTTTAAAAGCATATGGACGAAGTCGAATTCCAGTATTAGGAAAGTGTTAATTGACATGCAAATTTGAAAATCGACGTCCATCGATTTTGGAATTTGTCGTGGTTGACGGTAAGTCAAATGTACCAACTGTGACTGGCTCACCTACATTGAAAAAGCTCAAATTTGTACAAAGAGTTGACATTGTTGAAAAAAAACAAGAAAAAAGTAGCTTGAAAAATGAATTTGTTAAAAAACACACAAAAGCTTTTTCTGGAACAGGTTGTATTAATGATTTTGAATATGATATTAGACTGAAAGAAAATGCAGAACCGAAAGTTTTGCCGTGCAGAAAAGTTCCAATTGCGCTTATGGATCCCTTAAAAAAAGAATTGGACAAAATGGAAAAGTTACGAATTATTGAAAAAGCACAAGACCCTTCAGACTGGGTAAATCAATTTGTAATTGTTAGAAAACCAGATGGTTCCTTGAGAATTTGCCTTGATCCGACCCATTTAAATCAAAATATAAAAAGGGTACATTTTAAGATTCCAAGTTTTGAAGAATTGTGCTCCAGAATGCCTGGTGCGAAGGTTTTTACGACACTGGATGCTGACAAGGCATTTTGGCAGATAAAATTAACTGATAAAAGTTCCTTTTTAGTAGTGTTCAATACACCGTATGGAAGGTACAGATTTTTGCGCATGCCTTAGGCATAACTTCAGCGTCAGAAATTTTTCAAATGGTATTTCAAATGATCTTTGGAGACATTGACGGTGTTGTAATTTATATCGATGATCTCATGGTTTGGGATAAAAATGAAAAAGAACATAATGAAAGAATTAAAATAGTTTTGCAAAGAGCAAAAGAATGGGGCATCACGTTCAATTTAAAAAAATGTATTTTTGGAGCTGATCAAGTGAAATATGTTGGTCAAAATGGTATCAAAATGGATGATGAAATTAAAGCCATCACAAACATGGAACGTCCAAAAAACAAAAAAGAAATGGAAATATTTCTTGATATTGTAGCGAGCTTAGGGTTCGCTGGATTAATTATTTTGAATAAATAAGAGCCGTCAAATCGATTTTGAATTAATATAACACTTTATTAGTCCGTTAATAACAACCGTTACTTATATCGTACACTTAACGATTACTTGACTTATCGCTTCCACACTTATTACTTCTTACTTATTACTTATCGCTTGCTTCACTTTCTTACTTATTACTTTCTACTTCCGCACTGATCGCTTGCTTCACTTTCTACTTATTGCTCCTCGATCCGCGTGCGACGTATTTATACCGTTTTCTCATTCTGATTTGGGTTTCGTTTCGGTCTGTTCCATAATCTCGACTTTTCTATTCTAGTTTTCCAGTACTTCCTAAAATAATCTAGTACTTTCTTTCGGACTTTCTCGAAGATTCCAGTACTGATTGTCATATGCGTCACACTACCCTCCGCCTAGATTAGTTCGTCCCGAACTAAGTTCACTAATCTCCTGGGTTAACAAAAGTCGCTAGTCGGTCACGATGTACCACTTTCATCTTGGCGTTCGGTCTTCGCTGAATCCTATAGACAACGTCGTTAATTCTTGTGAGAATCTTATACGGTCCTTCCCACTGTTGCTGCAACTTTGGAGACCTTCCTTTTTGCCGATGAGGGTTATAAAGCCACACGTTATCGCCTGCATTAAATCTGCAGATGTTAATGAAGTATATCTTTTAAGGTTGGCCAAGTGATCCCAAAAAGATACCTGAAGTATTAAAACCATATCACACATACGCTGATGAATTGTGTGTAATTGAAGGTTTACTTTTTAAGGGAAACAGAATTGTAGTTCCAAAAAACTTGCGAAAAGAGATGTTAAACTTAATTCATTATTGTCATCTTGACATTGAAAAGTGTAAAAACCGTGCTAGAGAAATTTTGTATTGGCCATTTATGAATCAGCACATTGAAAACATTGTAAAAAGTTGCGAATTTTGCATGCGTTTCAAAAAAGCAAATGTTCAACAACCTTTGTTACCGCATGAAGTCCCCAGTGCTTCATATGAAACAATTGGTATGGATTTATTTGAATTCAAAAACAATCATTGGCTTTTAGTTATAGATTATTTCAGCAAGCATGTGGAAGTCGCAAAATTGGAGAGCATGTTACGTTCAACAATTGTGTCAAAATTGAAGTCAATTTTTGCAAGATTTGGAATTCCCAAAAAAGCAATTTCTGATAATGGTACCAATTTTGTAAATAGAGACATGCAAAACTTTGTAAAATCGTGGAATTTTGAACATGTAACGTCGAGTCCGAATTATCCTTAATCGAAAGGTATGGTTGAACGTCATGTTGGTACAGTAAAAACTATGTTTAAAAAGATAGACATAGCAATAGAGATCCGACACTCGCATTGTTAGAGTATAGAAACACTCGGATCTCAAACGAAATAAAATCGGAAGCGGAATGTCTTCGTTCTTCCTTGATACTCTTCGATGCCTTTGATTTCGGGAGCTTCTCAGTACTTCGTGCTGTCCTTTTTCCTTTTCAATGATTCTGCGGACGTGAAATGTGTCCGAGGGTCGTGTCGCGTAGGTGCTCGATGATGATTTGTTCCATGAACGTCTTCTATGGGCATGGAATCGATGGTCTGCTCCGATGATGAGCTCCACCTTCTTGCCAGACACTATGTTCGGATCTGCCAGATCCAAATCCGTCACAAACGGGAGATTTCATGCCATTGTTTGTTATGGTGGTATGTACCCCGAAAGACGTGACAATACGAACGCTGTGGAGGTGAGGGGCGATGGCGATTGTTGCTTGCGCCTTTACAGTAAGGCACCAAGTACCTCCGACACTGTAGATGGGAACGGACAATGCTTGGCACCGGAAACGCAACCGTCGAGCGAGTGATTCCAGTATAAAGGTGGCGCTAGAACACGGGTCCTCCAGAGCACGAACTTCAACCTTCCGTTCAAGTTCGGATTTGACGATCACCCGAGCGGTTGCAATAACGAAGGTTGTGGAGCGATGTTGACCGCATTCGAGCAGACTCCCTGATTGGGTTCGATTCGAGGGGCGAGTTCTGGGCTCACTCTTGGAGTTGATGATGAGGGCGGCCTGTTGATGGTGGTTGTCCCGACATGCAGCAAGGTGGGATGTCTTCGTTAACATTGCCGGCATACCTTGCTGGAAGAGCGGTCACGCAACCGGTATCGACCAAGTTATAGCACAGGCTCTTCTTACCGGCAAAGGACTTCCGCCGGGCAGGTGTGAGCGACCGAAAGCCTTCGCAGGCGGAGATGCAGTATGAGTCCCTGCAGAACGTACAGGGAGCGTGTTGCCTCAACGATTCCGGCGATGTTGTATGCATCGAGACACACGACATGAAATTAGATATGGGACCGGAAGTATTCTGATGGACTTCTTGTTGGTGATTAACTGCTGGGGTAGTCAGTTCTTTTGCCGCCTGCTTGGCCAAGAACGTCCGTAGCTACACTGGAGGCAGATCACTAGATGGGATGCGATTGGCCTGAACATTGGTTCGGATCGTTGCGGAAACTGTTGATAGTTCCGGGAAGTTTCACGTTAGGGCATATCGATCATCGATTAAGTTCGCATGCTCACCGAGGTCCATTTCCTCGGGTTCGGCGATAAAATCCTCCGCGAATTAGCTGTGGTTTCGATATTCAGGGGTGGGCATCTTCACGATTTCTTCGTGCGACCTGAGAATACCTTCCCATTCGAGGTGAAGGTCACGCTCGAGAATCTCTATCGTGGTCAACGTTGATTGTCTCTTGTCCTGGAGATTGAAGAACGCGCGAAACATTCTGTCTTGTGCCGAGAATCGAGCGTCGATATGGTCCCCAATTTCTGCTAGGGTGACCAGTTGGGATTAACAGAAACGTCGTGAAAGTGCCCCGAGTCTTTGTCAACGACGGAATCGAGTGGAGGACGTCTGAGCTATGAACTAAGGCCAGGAAAGCTCAGGCACGAAAGAGAACGCGATGCCTCGGTTAGACTGTAGCTAATTGACCACTGCTGATCACTCCGACTTTGACCATTTGATCCATAGGTCTGGATCCGGCTCGAAGGACTATAAATGTTGGGGATGCGACCTTTGTAATGAGGTAGCGTCCCCTGTGAACAGAGTCGAGGATAACCATTGAATAAGCAGCGTTAGTGGTAACCGTTGAATGAGCAGCGTTGACGATAGCCATTGAATAAGTCAACGACCCAGCTGACTGGAGGATGTCTGAGCTACGAAGTAAGCTTAGGAAGTTAACACACGAAAGAGAACACGATGCCTCGGTTAGACTGTAGCTAATTGGGGCTTTGACCACTGCTGAGCACTCCGACTTTGACCATTTGATCCATAGGTCTAGATCCGGCTCGAAGGACTATACATGTTGGGGATGCGGCCTTTGTGGTGGGGTAGCGTCCCCCGTGATCAGAGTCGATGATAACTATTGAATAAGCAGCGTTAGGGGTAATAGTTGAATAATCAGCATTGACGATAGCCATTGAATAAGCAGTGTTAAGGATACTGTTGTATAAACAGTGTTAAGAATGTCCGTTGGATGAGCAGCGTTCAGGGTGGCCGTTGAATGATCAGCGTTGGCGATAGCCGTTGAATAAGCAGCGTTAAGGATACTGTTGAATAAACAGTGTTAAGAATATCTGTTGGATGAGCAGCGTTCAGGATGACCGTTGAATGATCAGCGTTGAGGATACCGTTGAATAAGCAGGGTCGAGGATAACCGTTGAATGATCAGCGATTAAGATACCGTTGAAGAAGCAGCGTTGAGAGTAATCGTTGAATAAGCAGTGTTCAGCATCGAGAAAGATTCCTCGACGTGACAGCACAATGAAAATCATGGCATTGACTCAGCAAATGACTGCCGCATTGGGCAGTAATTAAACATATTTTAACACTACAATTTAACCTTTATTACGATTTAAATTTTCACAATGAAACGATTTAAAAACACGTTAAAAGGTAAACGATACATCAATAATCTGTTCTTCATTTTTTATAACCGATTAGAATCACATCCAGAACGTAACAACTGTGTAGCACACTGTGTCATCTACTGTTAAGAAAACAACAGGTGCTGAAAGCACCGTATACAAAACAAGATTTTAACTTTAACATTAAAAACAAACTGTGAGAGAACAGTACAGTGGTAAAATATATCACACTTCTTTGTTCTCCTTCATGTTATTTTACTGATATCTCGTTATCAGTCCGATGAATCTGCTGGTTGTTGGCAGCGTTCAGTGCCAATGGTGTTTTTTCCGTAATGGTATAATGTATAATACATGTTGCGGAACTGCAACATTTTCCCGGGCCGCGACAATGGACCCAGTAGTCCTCCTTAGTTAGCGTCACCAACGTTTCGTGTCAGCGCCGTGGGAAGTGGCGGTTGGTATTTGTGGTTGAGCTCAGAGACCTTAATGCTCGTGTTGCTCATACACCGGTATGGTGCAGAGGTAGGGTGGCAATAATTAATTATGTTGACTAGAACTAACTATTAATTGAATTAATTTGTTATAAAATATACTTAGTTATTGTTTCAATTTCTAGTCAATTATCAGTGTTAGTGTATGTGTGTGTGTGTGTCCGAAGGTCCAGTTGGCCATTGATTGCTCACGTTGTAGCTTGAGATAAGGCCGTCGTTGTTTGTTGTTGACTTATGCTTTTAATGTTGAATGTTGGTTGGATCATAAATCCCTGGTGTCATCGATTAACTTCTTGGACGTAGTCCTCTCTTTGGATCGTGGATCCCTCTGTGTCATCGATGACCTTCTTGGACGTAGTCCTCTCTTTAGATCGTGAATCCGTATGTAAAATTTCAATAAGTTGGACGTAGTCCTATGCTGGATCCATTTGTATGAAGTATCAATAAGTTGGACGTAGTCCCAAGTCGGATCGTAAATCCGTTTAAATGAATAAGAATATCTTGGACGTAGTCCCAGGATAAGAATATATTGGACGTAGTCCCATGTTGGATCGTGGATCCGTAAGTACAGTTTAAATAGTTTGGACGTAGTCCTATGTTGGATCGTGGATCCATGAATGGTAATTAAGCGCTGTGGTCGCCAATATGTTGAAGGTGATGGGTTGTAATTCCACCATCTTCTCAGTATGTCCAGCCTGTGCCGCTACCAGAAATGTTAGGTATACCGCCAACTGCATAGAATCATCTGCGATTCGAATCCAAGTTGATTGCTCTGGCTGATGCTGTTGCAGTTGGGGATATGTCCCATCTACGCCGCTAAACCAATGCTCGGCGTTGGGCGAATTTCTTGATGGGAACTGAACTCTCTGTCGACAGCGTTACCTGTGATCGTATTCGATGAACTGGTTGAATGGTGGTGCTGGACATGGTGGCTTTTTCTTTTTGGAATGTTGTGGTTGAATCCTTGCGGCCTATTTTGTTGAATTAGACTGGCACTTGATTGAGCCAGAGAGGTTGCGCATCCGGGTTGCTATTAAGAAGATTACTCTGTTGTTCAATAGAAGCATCTGTTTAATTGTGTCGCAGGATAAAATAGTCCCAATGCTAGGCGCTTTTCTTCGTTGACTGGTGGCTGGACCTTGTGTACACCGTTCGCCTTCCGTTGGTCTGATTTCCTGAAGGGTGCCGGCAACTTTCCTGTTCTTCTCCTTCTATCTTCGCTAATCTTGGCACCGAAAGCCTATCTTAGACACCGACTCCGTTGGAGTGGTGCCCCCGTGGCAGCTACGTGCAATGGGCGGTGTTAAGAGGGTGCCCCCAGAGCATTTCGTCCAGGCGGCGAAAGGTGAAGAACCCCAGACACGTGACAGCGATGTGCCTGAGTGGCGAGAGCGGCAAATTCAGGATGTTCGAACGATGAGTCCAGGTGACGAGAAGCGGTGCACTCTAAACGGTGACAGCTTTCCGTTGACATGATTTTCTGACGGTTGCCGGCATCTTTCCTGTTCCTCGTTTTCTTTGCCCCTTTATCTTATTTCCGAAAGCTTGTCTTCGACACCGACTCCGTTGGAGTGGTGCCCCCGTGGCAGCTATGTGCAATGGGCGGTATTAAGAGGGTGCCCCCAGAGCATTTCGTCCAGGCGGCGAAAGCGAAGAATCCCAGACACTTAACAGCGTGCCCAGGTGGCGAGAAGCGACAAATCTTTTCTTAGTACTGACCGCTTAGATTGAAACGCTGAATCTTAGTTTTCTACAGGAAGGAAGTTTCCAAAACTCTCCCGTTTCCCTGATGTTGTTGCAGGTGATGCTTACTTTTCGGTGAGAGCTTCTTGCTCTGTCGTTGTACTTGATTTCACACGCTTTCATTGAATTGTCCTCTCGACTATTCTGCCCGATGGGCCATCGTCCTGTTCTTGAGGTTCCTTTAATTTACGCGGGGCGTATTTGAGTTCTGTAGCGTGGTCGTGCCAAGTACCTGCAACTTCATTAAAAGAGGATCCGAATGCTGTCCTCAACCGAAATACTGAGACCAATAGAACCCTCCCGATTTATCTGCGGTGCCCTCTGCAGAATGAAGAGAAATGAAACAACCTCGGATATTATAAGTGGACTGTATTTTGGCTTTGTAAAGTTGATTATTAGTTAAATTGTTGGTTAACTGTGTTAAAGTTAAAATGATGTTTGATGGATCGTAAATCCATCTATGTCATCGATGACTTTTTGGACGTAGTCCTCTTTTGGATAGTGAATCCTTCTATGTCATCGATGAACCTTTGCACGAAGTTCTAATTTGGATCGTAAATCCATACGCGCTCCACTCGAATGAAACGCAAAAAATGTTGTTTTATTTATATTGGAGGTTTATAACATTGGTAAAATAGGAAATATATATTAATACATTCTATTTACCGTCGATTGCAATAGAAAAATTATTAAAATAAAAAAGCAGGTATTAGTTTGTTTTGCAAACTAGTACGGCTGGTATATGTCAGTCCGATTTAAAACTCTGGAAATAGATATGTGGTAAGGATATTCCACTTGACCACGGTATCTTCGTTTTTCAGAAGCATATCTGCCAGAGTTTCAGTCACATGAAGTGCTTCATCATTTGGTTTATCATCAGCGCTTGGTGATGTACAACTTCGATCATGCTTCCCATTGTTTTAGGTAGAATTCCTTTCTGCGTTCTACCTGATGTTGAGATATTTGTGCTACAGGACATGGACAATTAAAATCTGCAAAAAGGCTGAAATATATTCGAATAAGTTCATGCGGGTCGTTTTCCCAGAGGTCTTGATCAGACTCCGCGAACAACATTATCTGAAATATAACATCTTGAATAATTGCAACCATGTGATGTTTAATTAACTTCCAGGAATATATGAAGCACAACATTTTAGGTATACCAGAATATGTGTTACGATGACACACAAACGCGATTACGATATTGGTCGAAAACCCCAATTGAAACATCCAGAGCACCTGACATGAACGTAGGAAGATATCTCCAACTTGTCTAACTGGTAGTTTAACATTGTTCTTCAAAGTCTGTAGAATAGTTGAAGAAATTCCTAGAATTCTGTGACTCTGGGATATTTGTTCTTCGGCGAACTTTCGTTGTTCCGGAACAACAGCTATTGTGGCACGTATCAATTCCTTCCGTTTGTTCAGGTTCATTTTCAATCGTTGTTGTCAGGTTCTAATTGAATAGCTTCATAAGCGTCTATGGCTTCATCGTAATTTCCTGTATTGAGATATACATCTCCCATTCGGCCATATGTTTGCTGTAATCTGGATTGTCGAACAACGCAGAGTTGCAGTCATTAATCGCACGATCAATTTCTGTTACACGGATATATGCTGCAGCTTGATTATAGTAAAATGTTAAATTTTTCGGATCGAAAATAATGGCCCGGTTGATTAAAGTATCACTTCTTGATATTTGCATTCCTTCATCAGGCGGTTGCCTTCATTCTTAATCTGTTCGGCTGTCTCAAGGGATCGCGGATTGCGTTCGATAAATATTGATTGGCACCTCGAATATATCTAACTTTGCGGCCTTGTTTGTAATTGCCGTTATTGATTCCAAATCAATGTCTGCACTCAGGTCAATTAGAAACTAGAACAGTCCCGGACAAATAAACTCCAATATCGTTAATGTTAGTTAAAGAACGACAGTTGCTACCCGGTGGTAGAATGTCGACGAAAATTAGTTTTTATAGACACACCACACACCACTTTTATTTAAGATCACTTGGATCTCTTAAATTAGATTATATGTCAAATTATAAACTAGTGCACCCTACCTTCTTTTCGGTGTGGAGCTCCCTCGTTGAGGTTTTGCGTGTCGGATGTGATCCGATGGACGTAGTCCAATTTTCCTTTGTTTTGTCTTCCTGCAGATGTAAGACTCCTCCACACTTCGAGCGATCCGGCTCGAAGGACCAAAATGTTCAGCATCGAGAAAGATTCCTCGACGTGACAGCAAAATGAAAATCATGGCGTTGACTCAGCAAATGACTGCCGCATTGGACAGTAATTAAACATATTTTAACACTACAATTTAACCTTTATTACGATTTAAATTTTCACAATGAAACGATTTAAAAACACGTTAAAAGGTAAACGATACATCAATAATCTGTTCTTCATTTTTTATAAACGATTAGAATCACATCCAGAACGTAACAACTGTGTAGCACACTGTGTCATCTACTAACGTTAAGAAAACAACAGGTGCTGAAAGCACCGTATACAAAACAAGATTTTAACTTTAACATTAAAAACAAGCTGTGAGAGAACAGTACAGTGGTAAAATATATCACACTTCTTTGTTCTCCTTCATGTTATTTTACTGATAACGGGCTCGTTATCAGTCCGATGAATCGTTGGCAGCGTTCAGTGCCAATGGTGTTTTTTCCGTAATGGTATAATGTATAATACATGTTGCGGAACTGCAACAAGCAGCGTTGAGGATAACTGTTAAATGATCAGCGTTAAGGATAACCGTTGAATGACAACGTCCAAGGCCAACTCGGGATGATGAATAAATGATCGTTAAGAAATTTGAAATAATGACGTATCTTTCTCGCTCTGTCACCGACGCGTTGTCAGCTGCAAATGACAGCTGGCAAACGCGAACCTACTAGAACACTTCAATAAATCTAATTGCGAATCTGCAACAGTGATTGTTACTCTTTCCCGATGTAACGTTACATCATGTATGAACCTACTCTCTTGGGGCTTTTCTTGATCTTGACATCAAGGGTCTTATAGAGTACATATTTCGCATTCCGTTGATTATGCGCATACATCAGTGGACTTTAAAAAAACACAATCCACCATGGTTTAAATATATGTGATCTTCAAAAAACTGCGATCGTGAAGAATGTGCTGTTATTAGACATTGGATGCTACCATAAACTTATTTGATATCCTTTTGGTGATCATTCTCGCTGGCTGTCCATGGCACATATCCATTGTAGCCCGTTTCAACATGGCCTGAATTTCGGTTGTTTTTCAGTATTTGGACTTGCCATCTAAACCTATGGAACGTATTTCGATGTGTTCGAGGCCGTCTGTGGAACATCCTTTTGAACGATAATAGATATTGCACACAGTAAACCAATTTGCGTGAACTGTTTTTAGTAGTGTTATATATCAAATCGGTGCAATGCTAATAACCTTGCCCGTAAAAATAAATTATTATGGAAAATTTAACAAGCCTCAAGACTTGCTAAATAAGGCCAAGACCGGATCCCAGTTGTAGTGCCGATGATGATGATGATGATGATGATGATGATGATGATGATGATGATGATGATGATGATGATGATGATGATATATCAAATATAGTTAAAAAATGAACACTTTTCGTGTTAAAATATAAATTCGAGTAAAGGAATATAATTATTTCAGTCAGTCAGGCCTACTGGGTTATAATTTGCATAAAAAATATTATCCGCTGTTATTTACTTTTAAAAAATCTATATTATCGATATAGAACTGAACTTTGCACTCGTTCGAGAAATTATCTATGAATCAAATACTCAGGTGCACTTAAATGTTTTATTTTCTGTTTCCTTTATTTTCTTGTGAACAAACAAAAAACAAGACTTCTCCAAGAGAATTTAACCACATTACACTTTACACCGAATAGACCACAGCTAATATAATAAACACAATACAGTAAATTAAAAAGAAAAACCGATCCACAGCCGTTGCCAAAACGATCCAATCAAACTGGATCGTCCTTATTGACTCTGAGAATGTACTTTGCTGATCTTCAAAAGCTCCCTGAAATTCAATGTTTTGGTTAGTCATCTCTTTTTGGGCAGCACCCTGAGCTTCTGCAATAGGTGTCAAATGCGACAAGCACAGTAAATAACTCAGTGACCCATTTAATATCTTTCTCAGAAACGATGGTACGCGTCTATGATGTTTTGCGCTGGATAGATATAGCACGACCACCGATATAATCGTTGATATGCTAACAAGAAGCAAGGTACTACTGTAAAATAAAACTTAAGCCAAGAAAACAACAATTTTATCAAAAATATCCTTTAGATAACTGTTAATAATTCTCTTACCAACAAGTGGTGTATCCTGAGCTAAAATTGGTAGCAATTGGGCAAAGTACATTAGGAATGCCGCTACAACCACAATAACTATACCATTAAGAAGTAGTTTTTCACCCATTTGAGGAGGCAGCCAAAAGCTAGATAGAACCATCAATACGATACAAGATGCAGGCACAAAGATCAACGCTTTATACATGCTAGCCCGTCGTACGAGTTTAAATTGAAATTTAGCAAAATTATAAAATTGATCTGTTTCGAAAGTCGTCGAAATTATTTCAACCATCCATTCACTGTTTTCTACGATTGAATCCACTTCAGCTGCAGTATCTGGGCCACCATATCGGCCGAGTTTAATATCTGTCAGAGACCAGGATCCTATTTTTAAATGGCAAAGTTGTGTGTCAAAAGGCCACAGTTGTAGATTTAAGCTGCAAAATGCTGTGAATACGGCCGGAGGAACCCATAGAATGGAGCCTTTGTGATTAATTATCAGCTGACTCCCTCCCAGATGATCATCCCGATCCGTGGCACTATTGAATAGAGCTATATCAGGCCGCCAAACATCTTCAGGTACCACATGCATCGAAGCTACATTACCATATTCTGCAGGGTTCCATTGGAACTTATCATCGTACCATTCCTATAAAAAATCTTTCAGAATTATAGTATCCACCACAACATTCTAGGGATTTACCATTTTCAGCCATCCATAGATGGTAATCTGGCCTTTAACTTCATCGATGTCGATGTGTCGCACTGTTAAGCCCAGTTTAGTTTCGGAAGGTTCATTATTTTGTAAAGGATGGGTGAATTTATTGTAGTTCACAAATAAGTCTCTCTTTAAGTTGTCATTGTATGTTGCATTCCATGCAACACCACTTTTGTTGGTAGGTGAATCTGTAATAATAAAAACGAAAGATTCATCTTCCTTTCTAAATAAATAAACTTTTGTGGCGAATTTTATTATTATCATCATACTCGCCACTACAACCAGGACCCGGTCTTGGCCTTATTTAGTAAGTCTCTTCACCGGTATCCGAGACTTGTTAAATTGTCCATAATAATTTGTTTTTCCGGACAAGGTTATTAGCCTTGCGCCAACATTTTAAGAGTATAGTTACAGTTTGTTTAGTCCCCATATAATAATCATATTAATCTTGACTACTCGATATTTCCCATCTATTGGGTTGTACCACATGAAATGTCCGATTTTATAGTAAACATTTAAAAGCCAATATTATTTTTCCAGTACCTGACTGGCTTTCAAGCCGACAACTTGTCGTACAGTCTGCTCGTGCTATTCTCAGTAATTACTTCTACTGTTATATTAACAACAATTGTCACAACCCATTATCTGGTTTTCTTTGCCTCGTTTTCCGCATACAAAAATGTGAACAAGTGTAAAAACCGTTAAGTTATGGCCCCTGGGCCACGTGTGTTAAACAAAATTAAGCGCAAACGGTTGCGTTACGACCCCGTTATTGGAGGCCAAACTCCTCCCGATAAACTTTCAAAAGTGAACAATAAAGTGTTAGAAAAATCTAAAATGTGTTCAAACACTAACTTTTTTCAACCACTTCAAAGTCTGATGGAAGACTCTCCTGAAATGGATCCGACCAATGACGAACAGTGCGCAGAACTTCCTAAAGAAACCGTTCCGCCAATTGTGGTGTTAAAAACAACTAGTGCTAAAGTGCGTGATATTTTGAGCAACATTAAGATAGACAAATACTTAATTAAAAACATATCACTTGGACAAAAAATATGTGCTCCAACAATGGACATATATAATAAAATCAGAACCGAACTCTTACGGTTAAAATGTGAGTTTTTTACCCACTCGCGTAAGGAAAATCGCCCATTAAAGGTAGTGTTATCTGGACTAGACTTGATAAGCAACGATCTAGTGAAAAACGAACTAATTCCACTCGGGATTAAGTGCCTAGATGTTAAAACCATCACAATAAATTCGTCAACAAAAGCCCTGTAGAAACACTACTTGTACATCGTTTACATTCAACGCGGTACTGTTAAATTAAACGATCTAAAACGGAACTACTCAACCTTGTTCAAAACCATCGTTCGCTGGGACTTTAAAAAACATAATCCAGGTAAGGTCACACAATGTCACAATTGCCAGCTTTACGGTCACGGCTCGATGCATTGTCACATAAATAGCTTCTGTGCAATATGTTCGGGAAACCATAAAACATCCGACTGCAAAACGAATGAGGTCATCAAGTGTGCAAATTGTAGTGGGCCACATAAATCCACCGATCCAGAATGCATAAGCCGAAAGCAGTACATAGACATTCGCCGCAAATTATCCCCACGCGGACGTGGTACAGGAAATACAACGTTCCTACGAGAGTGACAAACAGCAGCCAGTGCCCGACCGATTATCCATTGATAATTTTCCTCCACTACCCCGATCTGTGCGTCAACCTTCACTTCCTTCATCCACCTGGGCTTCAGGCCTCCATCAAACCCAGCAACGTTCTAACAGTGATACGACACACACGAAGAAAAATCCGTCAGAAACTTTAACTAATGATAACTTGTTCTCATTTAGCGAGATAAACTCTCTTCTTAATGAAGTTGTAACCAAGTTTAGTGCTTGTCAAACTAAAGCTGACCAATTTAACGTCTTTACTTCATTAGCTATTAAGTACATATACTCGGAAAAAACATGTTAAGAAACTCTCTTAACATCATAACTTGGAATGCGAGAAGCATCAAAAACAAGATAAATTTTAATATTGACATTGCACTTGTTTCAGAAACCTGGCTCAAAAAAGTCATTTCTTTCTCACATCAAAATTACATATGTTATCGCCTAGACAGGGTACATGCTAGTGGTGGAGGTGTCGCCATTGTTGTGAAAAAATGTATAGAACATTCCTTGCGTCCTTCATTGCACCTTAAGTTAATTGAGGAAATTAGTATAGATGTAACATTAAGTGATAATGTGGCGTGTCTACCAACGCCACTGCTACCTTTTCAATCTACCTCAAAATCTTCCCTCCTAAAGCTCCATTAATTTCATAATTTTACCATGCAAGCGCAATAACTTCCCCAAGCATTCTCCTACCGATTGCATTACCTTTCGGTTATGCAAATAGCATCCAACATCAAGCATCTGCCCATCAAGGACATTCACGCAATTAACGCGTTATATAAATTTCCCTAGAAGAAATTCGGTACGCCAGTACCGCATACATCAATGCATCTCAGCATTGTTCTAAAAGGAAAACATTTCGGTTGCCATACTAGTTAACCGAAGTGGATTATAAAAACAATCAGCAGAACCCCTGTCTGCCTGCATTTACTGTCCCACACGTGCGCAACAGATTTTCATGTTGCACCAGTACTCACGGCGGCTTTTATGCAATCTTCAAAGCACCGGCGCAATTCGCGCCTAGCTGCCAAGAGCCGAATTCAATGCCAGTGTAAATACTCACACTGGAATTCGACCCATGACTCCCTAGGATTGCAATACACAATTAACATGGTTGTAAACACAACCATCATTGTGTAATTATCCCAAATGTATCCTAATCCCTAACGTAGTATTTGGACAACTGCAAATACTTATCCCGAAGATGCTTTTTCAGGAATTTTCATTCCCACGGTTCGACCACCCATGAGCTCGCGTCACGAGCCAACAAGGTGATCCGCGCACAAGAGTAGTTTAGTCGATGAAAGTGTTGTAAAGGAGTCGAGTCTCCTGGAGTCCATTATTACCGTGAACAACAAACTAGGCTGCGGCATTCTTTGCACAAGTCCCCTAACTCCAAAATTATATTTCACTAGTGATAAGAAAGTCTACAACTGTGTTCATGATCGAAACAATTTATTTTCTGTAATAGTGCAGTTCCTAATTTACATAAAACAAATTAAGTACCGGTAATAAAGTTAATCTCAGAGAGAGCTTGTGTGTTTTACTTCTTGTGGACGGTCCGTCGCGGAGTTTTGTTTCCTTGGAGGACAGTGTTCGGCGGAACTATCGTTAGGAAATCTTGGTGAACCTTGCCAAGGCCGGCATATAACCAAGAGAAATACCAGTGAAATACTCCACAATTGGTGACCATTCGACGCGAGTAAACACAATTTTCTGATTCGGAGTCAGATCAAAACCGTGTCCTAAAAAATTTTAAAGGAACAGTGACTATTCGGTGCCGCGACTGTGACAGTGACAATCTTCCCGAACCGAGTGCTTCCGGAAACGCAGTGGCAGTAAGCAATTGTGGCGGCAATTGCCGAAGATCCATATAACATTCACCGGAAACAGGAACAACAGGAGCAACTACCCAACACTACACCAGCACCAGGAGCATCCGATCAATAACACCAGGGATTTAAGCAGGTATCCTTCCTTTCTGTTTTTAAATTATTCGCTTGTATTTTAACGTACATTTCCTTTTTGTCAAAGTTTTATTATGTGTTTAACTGATTGTTTTGGAAATATTAAATAAAGTTTATAATAATTCTAAATTAAAGTGAGACAAAAAAAGAAGAAAAAAATCAATAACATTGTAACTGTAAAACGTTTGTTTCCTTTTTACTTTCGTGGCTGATTGGCAAAGATACTTATATGTGTAATTAGATTAAACGATGCCTGGCAAGGATTTCAAATTTTAATACAGATATCTTGGGTAGGAAAATGTATTATTAGCCTGGAGTTGACGAAATGTTGTCTGCAGTTATTTAAATAAATAAGCAACAAAACATCAGCCTATACAAATAAAATTAAGACAATTTGTGCCTTTTTTATTATTAACAACACGAATAAAATAACTCAAAACGAAATAATAGAGTATCTGAAATAAATGCTAAGTGAAAAACAAAACAACAAAGTAAACACGAAATTATTTACCAACATCTTCGTTAATTGTACTTCCGATTTAATATTTTCCTTTTTTCGGCCAGTTGCTAATTGAGAACAATTCATAAAAATCATTCTTCCATTTGATCGCCTTATTATGATTATTTTTACTTGAACGCAACTGCCTAGTTTGACTCCATTAGCATTACTTAGAACCATTTAATAATATTCCATGTCAGTTTTTGTTTTTTGTTATAACTTTATATTTTAAACATAATTTTTTTGTCATCATTTTATTGTATCCTTAAAATTTTTGCAAACAAGTATATGTATCTAATTTCTTCACATGATATTGACAACAAAATTAAATTTGTTTAAATAAAAGCCTGTGTTACAAATTAGAAAAGAAGAAATATATTTGTATCCTTAAACAGCACGAGATAAAGGCAAAATAAAATAAATTTTGTAAGCCCCTTCAGGGTATTAAGTAGCGCACAACCTTTCTCAGCACGCACACGACTCAGCTCAACTTCTCGCAACTTCTTTTCGACACTTTTCAACCCCTTCGACTTATTTTTAGCTTCATCTGCCTCTTTTCAACACCACTCGACAGCAACCGACTCCACCAACTCTTTCAAGCTCGACTCCATTCAGCCGTCCGGACCACTTCACTTCGTGGTTTCTTTTCAGTCAGGCCGGATTGGACTAGCGCGAATACTCCGCCGTCCCAGTTTAGCTTCCAATTGGCCCCGAAAACCTTACTGCACCACCCCGGACGTTAGTCTAAATTGTTCCTAGTGTCACAGCCTTTGTTTCAGT
Organism: Microdon myrmicae; assembly: GCA_963931805.1. Classification (NCBI taxonomy): domain Eukaryota; kingdom Metazoa; phylum Arthropoda; class Insecta; order Diptera; family Syrphidae; genus Microdon; species Microdon myrmicae. The sequence continues at coordinate 90,317,426 of OZ007497.1, forward strand.
TTAGGCAAGGTAGTAAATCCTTTACTTACCCAACTCCATCGACTCCCGTGACATCATTGTTCACGCACGCGCACCCTACCTTCAGTTTCCTGACGTTGTTGTCTACGACGATTTACTCTGCCCGCTCCCCACCAAGCAATTAAATTCCTTCGCTTCTCTTCCTCTTATTCCGTTGCTAAACACCCACTCTTTCCAAATAGAAAAAATGGCCCACTCTACTAGGTCTAAGGCAGCTCAGCAAGAGCAGACCCAGCCGTGCTCGGATGATCAAGCGTTCGTAGACGCTTCCAGCATCGAGCACACCTCGCATTCCCATAGCATACACTTGCCTCCTTTCGACGAGAAGGACCCAGAGCTATGGTTCGCCGTAGCCGAACGCTTCTTCAGGGTTGCCGACATGCACGATGAGGAAGTCCGCGCAGTAGAATTGTTGCGAGTGCTAAACCACACGCAACGGACGCATGTTGCTCACATAATTGGGTCAACAGAACCAAATCCCTACAGCAACATGCAAGAGACACTCATAAATGCCCTGGACGAGCCCAGGAGCAGCAGACAGCAGCGTTTGGCGAGCGAAACAAATGTTACTGGAATGAGACCGTCCAATTTTCTGACACATTTACGCTCAATAGCTGGAACCAAGATTTCGGACGACATAATTAGGCCTCATTTCCTGAGGTGCCTCCCGCAATATGCTCGCGCGGCATTAATAGTACAACCCAACCAGAGTTTGGGTCATTTGGCGAAACTAGCCGACACAATTATGGAAAGCTCAGACCCACCGTCTGAACCCCCAGCATACCAGGTCACGGCGATTAACCGACACGCCGTTTCACCTACACGGCATCAATCCTTATCACTAACAGCACCCCGGACTTCTCTAGTAACGCCTTTTACACAAGCCGCACCAAGAGAGGTAACACAAGCTGAGATTTCCTCCCGTGAGGAATTTCAGCCGCGCACCCAGCAAACAAGGCTCTCGAGATTCGAGCGAGACCTGAACCAACTGCGGGCCCAAATGCGAAATGTCGAGCGCGCAATCCAAAACCGTTCTAATAACCAACGGCCACAAACGAGGAACCCCCAATGGCAGTTTAACACGCCCAGAGGAGCACCAATCACAAACGAAAACGCACCAGACAACAGGCAAAATACACCTAGTGGCGCTCTGACACAGGCCCGGTGCATATACCACAGACGTTTCGGTGCAAACGCCAGAAATTGTAGGCAACCTTGCAGCTGGACGCGGCCAGCCCCCGCGCAGAACCTCGTTCGAGTGCGAACGGCCGGCACCCCTATTATAAGTCGCTTAACAATCAGGGACTCTAGATCGAATATTAATTTCACCGTCGACACTGGCGCCGACATTTCCGTCATCCCTAGATCTTTCGCCCCGCGCAACCGAGTGCCGGGCCACCTACAGTTGTTCGCTGCGAACAACTCCCCCATAGCCACTTACGGGCGGAAAAATTTTAAACTGGATCTGGGTCTCCCACGCCCTATCTCCTGGCACTTCGTGATAGCCGATGTCAGCGAGCCCCTAATAGGATCTGACCTATTAGGAAGACACAACCTGTTGGTAGACACTGCCAACAAGAGGTTAGTTAGTCACAACGTCTCAACCCGTCTCCCCCCGCAAGCAGCTATAGGGGCGAACGACCCACCCGAGGACTCTACAGACCCAATCCCCGCGCTGTTGGAAGAATTTCGCAATTCAACAGTTCCCCTCTCCAACCAGCAACAACACAGATCCGGCGTGTTTCACCACATAGAAACACGCGGCCCACCGGTGAGCCAGCGCCCACGTCGCCTGGCCCCCGAAAAATTGCGAGCAGCCCGCGCCGAATTCGAATATATGCTCGAGCGAGGCATCTGTCAACCCTCGGTCAGCCCATGGGCAAGTCCACTTCACCTCGTCAAAAAACGCAACGGTGAATGGCGACCATGCGGTGATTATAGACAGCTGAACGCAGTAACAGTTCCCGACAGGTACCCAATAGCCCATCTTTACGACTATTCGTACAAGTTGCGCGGTTGTACAGTTTTCTCAACTCTTGACCTCACCAGGGCATACCACCAGATTCCGGTGGCACCTGAAGACGTACCCAAAACCGCCGTAATTACCCCCTTCGGACTCTTCGAATTCAAGGTGATGACGTTTGGCCTCAGGAATGCAGCTCAGACATTCCAGAGGTATATCGATTCGGCACTACGCGGCCTGGATTGCTGTTACGCGTATATTGACGATATACTAATAGCATCTCGGAACCTTGCGGAGCATCACCAACACCTCAGACAGGTCCTTGAACGCCTCAGACAATTTGGCCTCGTAATAAACCCAGAAAAATGCCAATTCGCCAAAGAGCAAGTTACCTACCTGGGTTACCATATCAACAGCCAAGGTATCCGCCCGCTTCCAGACAGAGTGGAAGCACTAACCCAATTTCCCCGTCCCTCCAACGTTCGCGAGCTGCGCCGTTTCCTGGGTATGCTAAACTTTTACCGACCCACACTACGAGACGCCGCACACGTTCAGGCCCCTTTAAATGAGTACTTAAAGGGGGCAAAGAAGAACGACAAGCGCCCAATCGCCTGGACGGAAGCTGCAGACAACGCATTCCGTCAATCCAAGGCACAGCTGGCAAATGCTACCCTACTCCGTTACCCCGCAGAGGGCGCACCATTGGCCATCCAATGCGACGCGTCAGACACGGCCATTGGAGCAGTATTGGAGCAAGAATGCAACGGAAACTGGGAACCGCTCGGTTTCTTCTCAAGGAAACTTAATACGGCCGAGCGAAAATATAGCACGTACGACCGGGAGTTACTCGCTATGTACAGCGCCGTAAAGTATTTCCGACACATGGTAGAAGGTCGCCCCCTAGTAATCAGAACGGATCACAAGCCACTGATCTACGCATTCCGGAAGAGGTCCGGGAATGCATCCCCACGCCAGGAACGGCAGCTCGACCTGATAGGTCAATACACCACTGAGATCAAACACATCTCAGGGGAACAGAATGTTATCGCGGACGCCTTATCCCGCATCGATACCATTCAGCTACGCGCCGCCATCGCCGACGCCGACCTAGCTCAAGCACAGCAGAATGACAACCAGCTCGAGTCTCTTCTCAAAGCAGAGACAGCACTTCAGCTGCGCAAGTTCCCACTCGAGCAATCCGCAGACGAGATATGGTGTGATATCTCCACGGGAACAGTCAGGCCCTATATTCCCGGAGAGCTGCGAAGGAGCGTATTCGAGACCTTTCACGGTCCTGCTCACCCCAGCGGACGTGCAACCGCTGCAGCCATTCGACGTAAGTTCGTATGGCCTCGTATGAATAAAGACCTCACGAGTTGGGCTCGTGCCTGCCTTAAATGCCAGCGCTGCAAAATTAGCCGACACAACGTGTTGGAGCCAGCGCAATTCAAACTCCCCGAGGCTCGATTTACACACGTCCACATAGATATTGTGGGCCCCTTAACACCCTCGAGAGGATTCTCCTACATCCTCACCATGATTGACCGTTTTACTCGGTGGCCAGAAGCAACGCCACTACGGGTAGTCACCGCCGAGAGTGTCGCCAGAGCGTTTTACTCGACTTGGGTTACACGTTTTGGCGTACCAGCAACGTTAACATCAGACCGAGGTCCACAGTTCGAGGCCACGATCTTCAAGCAGCTTACTGACTTATTGGGCTGTCAAAGAAGTCGTACGACCGCATACCACCCTTCATCCAACGGGATGATAGAGCGTTGGCACAGGTCGCTTAAAGCCTTCCTAATGTGTCATAACGACACGCAATGGTTCGACGCCCTCCCCACTGTCCTTCTAGGATTGAGGACAAGTATCAAGGAGGATCTGGGCGCATCCGCTGCAGAACTGACCTACGGCACCAACCTAGTGTTGCCAGGCGAACTATTTGTGGACAATGAAGCTCCACACGACCAACTACAAAGCGTAGGCTACCTCCGCGACCTGATGCGGAAGATCAGGGCAAAACCCGTAGCCCGACATGGCACCAAAAGAGTGTTTATCCACCCTGAGTTGCATAGCTGCACGCACGTCTTCGTCAGGGTGGACAAAGTTAAGAAACCACTCGATCCCCCCTACGAAGGGCCATATAAGATTCTAAAACGAATCAGCGATCGAGTGTACGAAGTGGAGATCCAAGGCAGATCAACCACTGTCAGCGTAGAAAGACTGAAACCGTGTTTCTCGGAGGCTAACCTCCCAAAGGCCACCACAAACCCCGATGCTACAGAGGAGCTACCCTCACCTTCTACGGCAGGAATACCAAACAGAAATAGCGGCCCCCTCACGCGAAGCCGCACCCGAGCGCCACCACAAGGCGCATGTACGGCCAACCTCACTTAACTACAGCCTTCTGAGTACTACTTCGCCCTACCAACAATATCGTGACTATGTCACTGGGGGGGGAGTACTGTGGCGTGTCTACCAACGCCACTGCTACCTTTTCAATCTACCTCAAAATCTTCCCTCCTAAAGCTCCATTAATTTCATAATTTTACCATGCAAGCGCAATAACTTCCCCAAGCATTCTCCTACCGATTGCATTACCTTTCGGTTATGCAAATAGCATCCAACATCAAGCATCTGCCCATCAAGGACATTCACGCAATTAACGCGTTATATAAATTTCCCTAGAAGAAATTCGGTACGCCAGTACCGCATACATCAATGCATCTCAGCATTGTTCTAAAAGGAAAACATTTCGGTTGCCATACTAGTTAACCGAAGTGGATTATAAAAACAATCAGCAGAACCCCTGTCTGCCTGCATTTACTGTCCCACACGTGCGCAACAGATTTTCATGTTGCACCAGTACTCACGGCGGCTTTTATGCAATCTTCAAAGCACCGGCGCAATTCGCGCCTAGCTGCCAAGAGCCGAATTCAATGCCAGTGTAAATACTCACACTGGAATTCGACCCATGACTCCCTAGGATTGCAATACACAATTAACATGGTTGTAAACACAACCATCATTGTGTAATTATCCCAAATGTATCCTAATCCCTAACGTAGTATTTGGACAACTGCAAATACTTATCCCGAAGATGCTTTTTCAGGAATTTTCATTCCCACGGTTCGACCACCCATGAGCTCGCGTCACGAGCCAACAAGGTGATCCGCGCACAAGAGTAGTTTAGTCGATGAAAGTGTTGTAAAGGAGTCGAGTCTCCTGGAGTCCATTATTACCGTGAACAACAAACTAGGCTGCGGCATTCTTTGCACAAGTCCCCTAACTCCAAAATTATATTTCACTAGTGATAAGAAAGTCTACAACTGTGTTCATGATCGAAACAATTTATTTTCTGTAATAGTGCAGTTCCTAATTTACATAAAACAAATTAAGTACCGGTAATAAAGTTAATCTCAGAGAGAGCTTGTGTGTTTTACTTCTTGTGGACGGTCCGTCGCGGAGTTTTGTTTCCTTGGAGGACAGTGTTCGGCGGAACTATCGTTAGGAAATCTTGGTGAACCTTGCCAAGGCCGGCATATAACCAAGAGAAATACCAGTGAAATACCCACAATAACTCCAAGGTGAGTATTTTTTCGGTCTATTTCCCTGATGGAAATAGAAACATTGAGAAATCTACTTGCTTTAAGCGGGATCTGCAAAAATTGTGTAGAGTTAACACTCGAAACAAGGTAATTATTGGTGGTGATCTAAACTGCAGACATCAGTCGTGGAATTGTCTTAGGGCAAACTGCTGGGGTAACATTTTACTAGATGTTACTGAATCCAGCCCAAGTTTTTCCATACTTTATCCACTTCTCCCCACCTATATCCCAGCGAGTGCTAACAAGAACCCCTCAACTCTTGATCTATATATCACTAATATTCCAAATTACTGCACAGTACCAATAACTCTAAATGCGTTAAGTTCAGACCACCTTCCGATCAGCCTCACAGTGAATCATACAGTAGCTGTAAATCGTACCAGTTTATACCACAACTATTCCGCCGCCAACTGGAATTGTTATAAATCATATATAAACACGAACTTGGTTCTAGGTGATACCAGCCTAAATTCTATAACCTGCAGCGAGCACATTGATATCCTATGTAACAATTTTGTTTCTGTTATCAATAGAGCGGCCGATCTTGCGATACCTAAATGTTCCACTGCTCCAGTTGATAAGGCACCGCTTCCTGAAAATATCTTACATCTGATTAGGCTACGAAACTCTGAAAGAAGAAAATGGCTGCGTTATAGAATCGATTGTTTTCTAATTAATGTTAAAGGCTTAAATAATATCATTAAAAACGAAATCTCAACATATAGGAACAAGTGTTGGAATAAACACCTTTCCTCTCTTGACAAAGCAAGCAAACCGTTCTGGAGAATATCAAAAATTATTAAAAAGAGAGGGTCAAGTATTCCTCCGTTTAAAGTTCACGACAAGTTGTTTATATCTTCAGTGGAGAAATCGAATCTACTTGCTAACACGTTTAGTAAGAACCACTCCATATCTATGCATCTAAGCGACGCGTATACTGAAGCTGAAGTTGCTAACACTATCCATGTACTTTCTCAAACACCAGCTGAAAGTACTTACGCAACTAATATCAGCAAAGTTAAAGAATTGATAAAAAAATCGAAATCAAAAAAGGCTGCGGGTCTCGATAATATTAACAACAAATTAATCAAAGCACTTCCACCTGCTGCAAGTAACTATTTAACGTTCATTTTCAACGCTTGTCTTAAGAATTGTTATTTTCCGGACTGTTGGAAAACAGCAAAAGTAATACCTATCCCGAAACCCGGCAAACCGAAGAACAGCCCCGAAAGCTACAGACCTATTAATCTACTTAGCTGTCTAAGTAAGCTCTCAGAAAAAATCATTAAGGAAAGGATTGATCGTTTTGTGGAAGACAATAACATCTTACCAAACTTTCAGTTCGGTTTCCGTAGTGGTCACAGCACAATCCACCAAGTCTTGCGCATTAAAAACCACATAGCTGGTAAATTCATCGACAAGGAGTCAACGGGTCTGGTTCTTCTAGACATCGAAAAAGCCTTTGATACGGTATGGCACGATGCCTTGATTTATACTAAAACTTAAGCTGCCAATACCGCTTATCAAAATTACCCAGATCTTTCTTCGTTCGAGAAAATAGGTGTGAGTATAGGAACCGACATATCCTCTACTCACCAATTCCACTATGGTGTACCCCAATGTTCGGTCCTTGGTCCCATATTATTCACATTGTTTGTCGCAGATTTACCACGTCTCGGTGAAAACATTCAGGTAGCTATGTTTGCCGATGATACGGCTATTTTCTCTTCGGGTGCCTTATTGTCTACAACTCTTTGCAAGCAGCTCTTGACAAACTAGCAATGTATTACAGGAAATGGAAAATAAAAATAAATGGTAATAAAACACAAGCTGTCTGGTGTTCGAGATGTAGGAAAGTCTGCTACCTACCAAATGGCACTAAACTCAGTATGTGTGCAGTTGATATTGATTGGTCCGAAGACTGTAGATATCTAGGTATTATTCTAGATAAAAAACTTATCTTTCAAAAACACATCACTACCACAATTGACAAAATAAACAAATTCGTAAGAGTTATGTATCCATTAGTGTGTAGAAAGTCAAAGCTTAGCATCGAAAATAAAATTTAATTATTTAAAACCATTTTTCAAGCTATACTCCTGTACCCCTGTATGGTGTAATTGTGCTCGCACACACAAAATAAAATTGCAAAGGTGTCAAAATAAAATATTGAGAATGTTGCTGAATTTGCCATGGCATTATTCGACACATGAACTACATGAAAACGCTAACGTTAAACCGGTAGAGTTCCTTATTGACAAAATCAATCGAAACTTCTTCGTCAATTGTTCTTTTTCTGACAATGTTCTCGTTTCCCGTCTTGCGTTATCCTAAATCACTACATATGTACTCTGTCTATGAAAATTATATCGAGGTCATTACTATATAAAATAACCGGAAGCCAGTGCAATATTAGTCTTAAGATTCAAATAAGGGTTTTTTTATTGTAGTTTTCCCTTAATTTATTATTTGTTATTCATTAAAATTGTGCTATTGTCGTTATATAGATTTAAGATTATAGTTGTAAAGGAATTGCTATCCTAAATCTCTTAAGTACTAGTTGTAAAATATACCATAAATGTAATTATCTACTAAATGAAAATTGAATTGAATTGAAAATGTATTTATAAACGTACACGCCCCAACAGAATCTGCGGACGAAGAAACGAAGGACACGTTCTACGAGACCCTAGAGGAAGTATTTGATGGGATCTCATCATTCGATGTGAAAATCCTCCTCGGGGACCTCAATGCGAAGATTGGAAAGGAAGATATCTTCCAACCAACTATAGGTAAATAAAGTCTACACGACGTTTCAAATGATAATGGAATTCGAATTATCAGGTTCGCAGCGTCAAAAGATCTGGTAGTGAAAAGCACGATGTTCAAGCACAAGCAAATCCATAAAGCCACATGGATATCACTCGACGGCGTATCGCTTAACCAAATAGACCACTTCCTCATAGACTAAAGACACCACTCGAATATCCTTGACGTAAGATCATATAGAGGAGCAGATTGCGACTCCGATCATCTTCTAGTGATGGGCAAAATCAGGAGTCGCATCGCAGCAATCCCACATGGGCAGTTACGGGAGACAAGCAAAAAGTCCGACACTGATAAACTGAAAGACCTACGCAAAAGGGCTGAATATCAAGACGAACTAACGAATAGATTTAGCATTCTAGAGAATGTGAGCAGTGACGAAGAGGAAGCTAATAGTGTGGACACTAAATGGACATCGATCAGAGACACAATCAAACTAACAGCCCAAAAGGTATTAGGATTTAAGAAAACAATTAAGTCCAAACCTTGGTTTGACGCTGAGTGCAGGGCGAAGATCGAAGAACGTAAATGCCACAATGAGGCTCTTCAAACGCAAAAAACGCGAATGGGAGAAGACTCGGATCGAAAAAATCGTAGAAAATTCGAGGGCAAAGAACATCAGAGGTATGTATGCCGCCATAAATTCAATTAGAAATGGCTACCGAGGGAGAGTCAAAATAATTCGAGACGCAAACGGCTGTCTGATCACAGAAACAAACAATATCGTGACAAGATGGAAGCAGTACTTTGAAAACCTGCTCAATGTACGCACCCATCAACCACAGATAAATGCACCAAGTGTACATACAGCCGAGCCTCAGATCCCAGAGCCGTCTCTCAACGAAGTTGTAGACGCAATAAAGCGATTGAAAAACAACAAGGCTCCCGGAGTCGACTGCATACCGGCAGAGCTTGTGAAGCATGGAGGAGAGGCAACCGCTCGAAAGATCCACCAGCTCATCCAAACAATATGGGATAAGGAAGTCACTCCGGAAGATTGGAAAACCTCAATATTCATCCCCATTTTCAAAAAAGGCGACAGATCTGACTGCGAAAACTACAGAGGAATATCATTGCTCCCAACCTCATACAAAATATTAATAAATGTCATTCTGGCGAGAATCACACCGTACGCAGAAGAGATACTGGGAGACTACCAATGTGGATTCCGTAGGAACCGGTCAACAAGCGACCAAATGTTCACAATAAGACAACTGCTGGAAAAGAAGTGGGAATACGGAGAGACGGTTACCAACTGTTAGTTGACTTCAAAAAAGCCTACGACTCAGTCGCAAGGCAGAGCTCTACCATATTCTAGTTGAGCTGGGAGTCCCAAAAAAATATGCCGCCCTCGTTCAAATGCATGAACGAAAACAAAGGGCGAGTCAGAATAGAAAACCACCTCTCAGAACCATTTGAAATCCGGGACGGACTAAAGCAGGGAGATGGTCTATCACCGTGTCTCTTTAACCTTGTGCTCGAGTATGTCATCAGAAAGGGACAAGACGACAACATGGCCGGATCATCCCTGAACGGGGTCACACAAGTGTTCGCATATGCGGATGAGATCGCCGTTCTGGGCGATAATCTAGAAACTGTTAGTAAAAACAGTGAAATCATCATGCAAGTGGCAGAAGAGGTGGGCCTAGAAATAAATGAAGACAAAACAAAATGCATGATTACGGCGAGAGCAGGTGGACCTCAGAGAACACATAAAAACGTCAGAGGTAAGATGTTTGAAAAAGTTAAAGCATTTAAATATCTGGGAACGATACTGACGTCCAGTAACGAAATGTCGAAGGAAATTAACAAGAGACTGCATTCCGGCAACGCTAGTTGGCACGCAGTCAGTAAACGGCTGAAATCCAGACTGCTATCACGTAACATAAAGCTCCATGTCTATAGAACCATAATCATGCCGATTGTTCTATATGGATGCGAAACATGGGCTCTCACAAAACGGGAAGAAAACAAATTCCGCGTATTCGAGAATAAAGTTTTGTGGGGCTGTGGGGGTTCTCTACATCACACAGAACCAACCCACAACCCTAACCTGCCAACATGCAAAAATCGAATCTGCAATAGCATATATTCCCAAATATGCAATAAAACATTTCCCAAACCTCCAAGAGAATATAATTCAACCGAATATATTCTAATCACCACCACATGCATTTTCCCGAAATTGCGTTACTCAATTATCCATATTTCCTCAACGCAACCAAACAATCCACATTTCCCCGAAACTCGTATGCCATAGCAAACGCATATTCAATCCTCAACGGAACATCAGCAAGCATACCCAGCCGCACACATTTCTCCGAAGTTCATATGCCTTAACAAAGCGTATACCCAATCCTCAACGGAACACTACCAACCAAATAAACCGCGCACATTCCCCCGAAATTATTTCAGTTAACATTTCTATCTAAACGATATCCCTTGCTTGCACCCAAGCCATTCCAATTTCCCCCGAAAACACATGCCCATGCTCGCTCGCGTCGCCAAACCAATTCCCGGTACACCCAACCAACGAAGTCAACCCAGCCTGTACGGCCAGAATTCATTGGAACTGAATTCCTATGCGAGCATAGCAACTCGTCCACAATTCCCCGTAATTGGCAGCGAGCCTAACTCTGCCACGACGCACCGCCACGACGCAATGAATGAATTATATTCATCCATGAGTCAGTCGAGTTTTAACAACCAATCGAGAAGGGCCCGAATTCTACAACCGAGTGTCTTAAGCATTTCACATTTGTCCGTTGCGTTTAAACACTGTAGCTTAACAGAATAAAAAAATAGAAACCGAGTGTCTTAAGCATTTCACATTTGTCCGTTGCGTTTAAACACTGTAGCTTAACAGAATAAAAAAATAGAAACCGAGTGTCTTAAGCATTTCACATTTGTCCGTTGCGTTTAAACACCGTAGCTTAACAGAATAAAAAATAGAAACCGAGCGCCTTAAGCATTTCACATTTGTCCGTTGCGTATAAACACTAGTTTAACGAAAATAAAACAGAAACACCGACATTCTATAGCTCGACCATCGTTTCCCCGTCACGTGTGTTTGTTCGTTAGTTTACCAAATAAAAGGGGAGGAAAACATTATCATAACCAAGGTGTATTACAACTAATAAACGAAACCCAATTGCAATCAATTAAAGAACCCCTTTACTACCAACCATTCAGTGGGTTTTATTCGGCATTTCGGCGAGCGGCGCCCGGAGCAACATCGGTGGAGATTTACTGAATCCACTCCTGTACTGGCGTAAGAGTTGAATACCCCACAGGGCATCTTTGGAGGTAAATATGACGAGGAGGCAGGACAATGGAGGAAACTCCATAACCACGAATTGGAAGAGTTATATCGCAAACCTACAATAGTGAGAGTAATCAAGTCGCGAAGATTAAGATGGGCCGGCCACGTGGCGCGAATGGGCAACGATAGGACCGTGCATAGAATTCTTGACGGTAGACCAACGGGAAAAAGACAGGCAGGACGGCCGCGACGGAGATGGGAGGACAATGTTGGGTTTGACCTTGAGAAGATCGGATCGAATGGTCAAGCGTGGAAGGAGAGTGCCCAGGACAGGGAACGATGGCAAAGCCGAGTCGGTGAGGTCATGAACTTCCGGGTTCCTACAGGCCAATAAATAATAATAATAATGTGAACGGCTTGTGACCTTTAGGAACAGCATTCGAAACCTTTAGGAACAGCGGCGGAGTTTCTCCTTTTGTGAACAGTGTCTGTGTTTACGCTTTTCCTTTGGCGTTAGGAGGTGGAACTTTCAGTGACGATGGGATTGGAAGTGAATCAGTGCCGTACGCCGACACACCATACATCTACCGCACAGATCCACCACCAGTTGGGATGGGATCGACCTTTTATTGATTTATCTCTTTCACCGATCACCATACTAAAAAGCCGGTGATCTGGAATATTAGAGATATCGTTATCATGGCGAATTCGTTTATCCCTGGCAGCACGGAAAGCATGGTAAATAATAGGGACTCCATGTTTGTCTTGGATAAGTCCATTTTTATCCAAGAAAGGGCTCGCTTCTGGGGGAATGTACCCATTGTGGAGAGTACTCTCCATTGGGATAGAATGCTTCCGATATGAGATCATTTTCACTGCACATTGCCCTAGTTGTGTGGCCACGGATAATCTTGATAATGAAATTATCTATTATGTTTAGTCCTGATTTCCATAGAAGACTATATTGGGATAGTATTTCTTATACACCGACTCTGGGGTTCTGTACATTCCGAGGCAGGAACGCAAACACTGCCTCTCGAACACCCGAAACTTCTCCATGTAGAATGGGGATATGTTATACCATACCTGGCAGCCATACACTAATATTGGTCGGATGAATGCTGAGTATAAAATTATTTTCACCTTGGGGTCCAGAAGACTACCACGGAAGAGATTTCGTGTCATTGCATATGCGTTTTTAGCTGCTGTATGAGCAGCTGCTGTATGCTTATCAAAGTAAAGATACTGATCAAGCCATTTTCCAAGATATCTGACTATAGTTTTTACTTGTAGTGGCAGATTATTACTTCCTGCAATGGAAAATGTTTTCCAATTCCGTTTTGTATCCCTTGATGCCTGGACAGGGGCGTTCTGAAAAGGATATTCTCTGTTTTTTGGAAATTTATTTTTAATTTCCAGTCGTCGCAACAAAGTTTGATTTTGTTGAAATCATCTTGCAGACGTCTGTTGATGACATCAATCTTTTCTCCAGATCTATACACCACAATGTCGTCGGCATACGCAATTGCATGGTTGAGAGAACCCACTAGATAACTAGTATAAATGTTAAATAAAATGGGAGAATTCACCGCTCCCTCTTGTAGGCCGTTTTTGAAGTGGAAGGTGTTGTTAGAGATTATATCTCCGCATTTCACTACAAATTGTTTACCCATTATCATATCGTAGATAATGTGTAATAAATATTCGGGCATATCTAGATCTGATAACTTATATACAACCCCTTCTAACCACACGGTGTCGAAAGCCTTTTCAAAGTCAACCAAACAGGCCCATGTGCATTGTCGCTTCGCCTTGTTCCACTGTATGTCGGAAATAAGTTTTGTCGCAGCATGAACTGTGTCATGTTGCGATCGGAAACCAAACTGGTTGTTCGGAATAATACTATTATCCTCACACCAGTTAGTCAATGCTTTATTTATAATTTTATCGAATACCTTGCTGATGTTCGGAAACAAACTAATCGAGTGAAGACTGACTGACTGTAGCCATCCACCGGGCGCTCCTTCCTCGCCAACTGCAACTGAAGAGCCCTGTTATCTAGAGGAGTTGGTAGTTGTGAAGCTATTATGGGGTTGGGATTATTTGGGAGGTTTTCAATAAATTTGATAGACAGCTCTAGGAAGCGTCTATCGAGACGGTCAATATTAGCGGCATTGTATAGCAAGCTGTTATTGTAATACTTGTAAGAGTTGGGTTGTCGATTGAGGCCAGTGACCAGCCTGAAGTATTTCCTTTCGAAAGTGCGTAGCTTCTCCATTTGGGCTGGTGTTATATGATACCACCGTGGGCACGCATTTGGAAGTGTGGGTCTGATTATTATTTTTTTTTTTTTTTTTTTTTTTTTTATTAGACTTCTCTCGGGAGAGGCGAACCTATAGCGGCGAGTGGGCGCCCCGAGATGCCATCAAATAACTGCTGTAGTTCTTTTTGAACAGTTGCAGGTTGTTTATAAATGAGCAGTTTGACTTTGTGAGAGAGACCGTTGGGTTTCCACATCACTCTTCTACAGAGATTCAGTTGTATTGTGGCTTTACGTAAAGTATTTTTAATGTGGGTGGATAATGAAAGGTCATTGGAAAAGGTTATTCCCAGATATTTTACAGTTTTAGAAAGTTTTATCTGGGTGTTATTTAGTTTGAGTCTAATTTTGTTGTGGGTGCGCCTTGTGTTGTTTGTGCAATGCTCATTTTTACCCTTAAACACTATAAGTTGGGTTTTATCAGGATTTAGACGAATTTTCCATTTATTGAAGTATGTTGATAGATTTGGGAGGAAGTTAGACTATGGTGTCATCAGCGTAATTCAACATTACAGTATTAGTTAATTAAGGCTGCGGTATGTCTGAAGTATAGAGGAGGTATAATAGTGGTCCAAGAATTGAACCCTGCGGAACCCCTGCGGTTATATTATACGATTGGGAGATAGAAGAATTTATTTTAACCAAGAATTTTCTACCAGAGAGGTAGGAAGTAAGAAGTTTGGTAGTATGGGTGTTTAATCCAAATATGTAGTGCAGCTTGTAAAGCATTCCTGAGATCCATACACAGTCGAATGCTTTAGATATATCGAGAGAGATACACACCATCGGGCTTTGGTTTTGAAGATTAGTTGTGACATCGTGCGTTAGTTTTAACAGAGCTTGACAGGTGGAGTGTTGTGAGCGAAAGCCAAACTGGGAATTTGGGATAATAGCGTTGTCATTACCAAATGAAAGGAGATTTCGATATATCTTGCATTCCAATATCTTGCTTAATGTGTTTAATAACGATATCGGACGATAGTTGCTGGGGTTGTTGGAAGGACTGGACTTACTGATAGGGACTATAACCGTGGTTTTCCAGTTATCTGGGAAATGTGATCCGTTAATTATGTGGTTGAGAAGAACGAGAATAGGGACTAGATTTGACGGGAGAAGTCTTTTGTAAAGAAGGTTTGGAATTCCATCTAAGCCTGTCGACTTTTTGTTGTTGCGTGATGTTTTAAATTCAGATGATTCGCCTGCTGTCAGGAAGGTCGCATTATCCAGAGGATGAGACGCTTTGTTTGTTTCGTTGAATTCCGCGATGAAATGGGTGAAGGATGGGATCATTGTGCGTGAGATGTAGTCTTTTACAGTATCTTGAAAATTGGAGACTGAGAGGGAGACATTTTGTTGATGGATTTTATAAAAGTGGTTAACTAGACAGTTAGTCTGTTGATATTTTTGAATAAATCACGATTGGGTTTAATATTTTTAAGTATAGACGTGTAAGCCTGGTCGGCAATTTGTTTTAGTTGTTCATTTATCAGGGTAGTCAAGAGTTGGATTTGATTTTTAATAAAAGGGGAGTAACTGATATGTAGTTTTCGTCTAAGCTGTTTTTTTATGCGTAACAGTTTTGTAAGGATGTTGGGTAAAGGTTTTCCTGGGTGATTATGAGGGATGGATGTAGGTGTGTGGCTGAAGAGGGCATTTTTTAGTATTTGCTCTATTCTTAAGGCTGCTTGATCAATTTTAGTAGGGAGTAGATTTGAAGTCTTTGGTAAAGTATAGTCTGTAAAACTGGCAGCAATGTCCCTATTGACTCTTTTCCAGTTTGTCCTGGAGAAATTCGGGATCGGATTGAATGAGTAACATGGTTCGAGGTCTGGGATTTGGACAGTGGTGTGGACGGACCCATGATCGGAAGGGAATTCGAAGGATACTGTAGGGAGGTAAGGTGAGTAGACGTCTACGGATTTTAGGAAAAAATCTATTGTTGATTTAGTAGTATTGGAGATACGTGTTGGCTGTAATGGACAGTCCGCATAGATATATGAATGGAGTTGAAGGAGTGCTAGAAGTTGGCAACCGTATTTATTGCACTTAGTGTCGTTAAATGAAGTATGCCGAGCATTCCAGTCTCCTCCTATTATGAAAGGTGCAGGTAGAGACTGTTGGATTATCTCAGTGATGTCGGAACTAGGGAATTTTGGTTCCCGAGAAGGGCGAATGTATACGGACGACAGTACAAGCACTTTGTTGCTTTTGCAAAAGATTTTAGTTGCCGTGTACTCAATATTATTTATATTGGTGAACCTAATTTCGGAAAATTGGAATTTCTTGTGTATTAGAATTCCAGTATCTCCACGAGGTCCAGTGGTTCGTGGATTAGAAATAAGTGTATAATTCCGGATAGATACTCGGGAGTTTGGTTTAAGCCACATTTCTGAGAGGAGGAGGATATCGGGAGAAAACTTGTCAACGAACAATCGGAGGTGTTGTCTGCGAATATTGGAATATATGGACTCTGCGTTGAGGGAATCTCGTATCGTAACTTACACTCCCTGCACTAGGTGCAACTTCCGCTGGATGGATCCGCAAGTCCGACAAAACACCCCGCTTTCTTTTTTCAATACAAACTTTATTTTTGTTAATGGTCTCGGTTTGAACTTGTTGAATACAATTTTATTGAGACTTTCTTCAAGACGGAAAAAGGACAAGAACGCGACTTCCGCACTGTTAAGACATTATCTTTTTACTTTCGAAAACAACAGAAAAAACCGTTTACGTTCCTCCTTTCTTTCTTATTTTATTACTAAGAAAAACTTATTCCCTTCTTAAGGCAAAATTAACAAACATCACGAACAACTAAAAACACGCTACCGATCACGATCAAAAAGCAAAAACGTTACTTATTATCTTCCGTTCTTTCCAATTAGTCCGGCACAAAATCAACCGTCACAGCTGTCCCCCAAATCCAAACTCCGTTCGTTTTTTCTCTCGTCCTTATCTTTTTGTATCATCACCGTTTCAACGAAAATTCATCTTCGACGACAGTCGACTTCGAAACTAGCCAAAGTTAACACCGTCGAAAAGAAACTGGGTTTATACACCCGCTGTATTTATTTCAACCACAACTCAACCACATTCAATTGGTTTTCGAAACAAGCTCAAATGAAATATAATCTAATCTCATTTGATTATATTTTGTAGTATGTGTTTGCTTACCACACCTAAACCATTTACATTTTTTATCTTCCATGTAGCCGAGTATAAGTTTGTTCAAAACAAAGGCGAGGGAAAAGTTACTCACGTAACACAGGGTAAGTCCTGCGTTCAGCAGAGTTTGACAATTCTCGGGACTCCGCGGAACTCGCAGGCATGGAATGTCATTATAATCTTTCCTTCGAAAGACTTTTTATTTATTTCAGGGAACATATTCGGTCCACTAGCTTTGATGGCTTGAATTCTCGTGTTCCGGTCTTCATTAATTACTGATCTATAGTTGTCACGGATCAGTTTTTGAAGATTTTTAATTAGTGACTTAATTGTTTTTATTTCCTGGCTATTTGGATCGCTGAACTGTCTGTAGAGCAGTTTTAACTTAGAGAGCAGAATACCCTTTTGTCTATACAGCTCGTCGATCGTTGCGTTTCTGTATCGGTTTCTTTGGCTCTGCATGTGAGACACTTTTGGGATAGAACGATTCATTGTATTAGTAACAATGTTATTCATCGCCGAAAAATTATGATCAATTTTGTCATTATGAAGATTTGTGTCAGTTGGTGGATCTATGCCATTGGAGCGTAATCCTTTTTTTATTTTCCGATCAAATCGCGACCAGTGTGCTTCTTCTGAAATTAAAAGAAAGTATCTGTTTATACTGCTCAAGTAGTGAGTGTTCGTTTGGGACATGTATTACAGCACCAAGTCCACAATGATCGCTATCGTACTCGATTGTACGAAGACAATTTCGAGTAGTTAGATCCGTATCTAATAATTGTATTCGCTCGTACAGCAACAGTAAATCCAGGAAGGAATTTCCTCTTGGATATGACGGAGTACTTGTAGCGTACAATTCTAGTTTATGTTCGATAACGTTTGTTTGCCACCAGTCGAACAACACATTGCCTCTTGTGTTAGTAATAAGGTTACCCCAAGCACTGTGCTTGGAATTGAGATCTCCCGCCATAAATAAATAATTATTTTCCGAGGCTAACTTGAGACTTCGAAAAAGCTTATCAAGTTCATTGATAAACTGTATACACTGTGGAGCTTCGGGAGCATAAGCAGAGACCATACATAAATGCCTTTGACATTTCAAATGGATATCTACAACGCAGGCTTCTAGCACCTGGAACTTGTAGACATCTCTACTGTAAACGACTTCATGTTGTAGACCATTTTTAACTAAGACAACTACCCCGCCCCCCTGAGTGGAATTTGGACGATCTCGTCTAATTACTTCATAATTTTTGTAGCCCAATTTGTGTCTTTGGTTTAGCTTAGTTTCGCTAGCCAAAAGCACATCTGGCCGTTCAGCTTTCAGCAGATTGCTCAGATTATCTCTTCTTTCCACGAGGATTAGTGAATTAACATTCAAAGTTAATTCAGCCGCAGTGAACGTTATGATTAAAGTGCGGGTTTATCTGGAACAGGCTCGAATAGATAATGTTAGTTCGAGCCACTTGTTCCGTCAATTTTTTTTCGATTATTTCGAATTTTTTATCAAATGTAGCAAACTGTCCTTGTAGGGACAGTAATATAGCTATTATATCAGTTTGTGCCTCTGGAGCAGGTATTTTAATGATATTGCGATTGTTCTAAGATTGGTGCATTTTTCACTCCACCTGCCATTTAAGCGTATGACACCCTTGGTGTCACGCAGTTGTTGTACGAGCGAGTTTTCATTCGTTTCTCTTCTTCAACTTGCTTCTTTCTGGCTTCCAACTTTGATTTTAGTTTTGGTACTTAGGGCAATCTCTAAAGTTAGCAGGATGACCTGAGTTGTTACAGAGGACACAGGATAGTTTATTTCTATCCGGGAGCTGTTCTTTGACCAATGGGCATTCCCCAATGATATGCTTATTTAGGCGTTTGACCCATCTGAAATGCATATTGCAATTCGCTGCCACATGGCCGAAGCGTTGACAGCGCATACACTGCAATAGGCGGTCGGACTTCTTTATTCTCTCCCAACTTACTGTTTAGTGATTAATTTATTTAATATATCTAAGTCCATTGATTTTACTATTGGAACTTAGAGACACAATGAAGAAAGGCAACTTACGGTTGCGATTTCTAGAATTTGCTGTAGAAAATGGTTTCACACCTGTAAATGTCAAGGTATCGTTTTCGAATGCTCTTTAGTTCTTCGAGCACCTCTTCGGGAGTAAAGGAAGGATCAAGTCCTTTGAGGAGCGTGGAGAGAGTTTTCTCCGATTTAGGTGTATACGTGTAGTACTCGCTTTTCGATTTCCCCAATGCCGATTTAATTTTGCTATAGCCTTCTAAATCATCGCATGTTAAACTTATCTTAAAATGATTTATACGTTCTGTTTTAAAAGTTTTGCATGTCAACTCACTCAATTTTATGAGATCCTTTGTATCCATGTAACTGATGTAGATAGGAGGTACTTTCTCCTTTTTTTTTTGACTGGCACCGGCTGAGATGCTTCCTGCCTCTAATTTGGTTCCTGCTGTTGATGTGGTTCTTGCTGTTGTTGTTGATCTGATTCCTGCTGTTGAGTTTCCTTAACTTGTGGTGTTTTCTTTGTATTCGTGGGTTGATGTTGTCTTTATTCTTGTTGTCTTGCTGTTCGGTTGAACGGTTCGTGAACTGTCATCTGTCGATTGTCGACACGTTTACACCGGATGGTGGTCAATTTGGTACTGAGAATATTTAGCGTCCTGGCACAGATGTTAACTTGAGAACTTCTTATTTCCGACTTAGCGAAAATCGGACATTTTATGTCGTACAACCCAGTAAATTCGATATCGATCATCGCCACTAACGGTTACGTCGTATGACCCAGTTCTCTCGTTGGGATAAGTGTGGGCAAAAAAAAAAAAACAGAGACCCGGTGGTATCGCACCGGCGCGGCGTGTTGTGATAATGGGTGAAATAGCCGATAGTATAGAGTCGAAAGTGGGTGTCGAGGAGTGAATGTGCAAATTACAACGGGAAACTTTATACTTAAATAATTTAACGTATATAAAGAAATAATTATTCATGTGAACAAAAAGTTACAATGGAAAAAGACCTTTACACGTGTTCCAAAACAAAAGAAATAATTAGAAAAAAAAATAGTATAATAGTGAATAGGTTGAATGTAGTTCAGTTGTGTTATTTCATCGGAGTGCTACGGCAAACATTAGAAAGCGAGGGTGCGCCCTCAAAGTAAGTTCGAGGACCGGCGTTAACCACCCCAACCCCTCGATCCAAACGCGGGGGCACACACGTGAGTACAACCAATATCCAATTATGTTAATATTCTGTGCAAAATATCTGGAACATCATTTAAGCCTTCTGCAGTTTGTTCGTTGTTATCTGAGTTTCTCGACCGCTGTTGTCTCCAAGGGTGCAATTTCGTTTTTTTTCTCACCTCTTCCTGTGCCTTCTTCTACTCTTTCTATTTCTCATTTTTAAATGGAGGTTGGAACTCCCTTTCTGGCAAACCGCCAACTCTTACATCGTTAATCACATCCCTAGATGGTTCCTTTTGGTTTTGCTTACCCGTTGAGGTTGTAGCTACACTTTCGAAAACTTTCTCAACGTCAGACTCATTAAATATTTTCCCTTCATCAGACGCCAATTGTTTTCCTAGTTCGACTTCCTCGGTAGCGGATTTAATGCCCTTGCCGACTTTCTCTTCTGATAGGGCGTTATCTTCACTAGAAGACGTATTATCGTCCATGTCTCTTATTTTTACACTAAAAAAGTCAAAAGCAGAGGGAAGTTACAGCAGTATAATGCCGGAGTGCCATTTGAGCGCGTCGCAGTGGATGTAGCTGGCCCTTTCCCTACTAGTGACTCCGGCAACAAATATGTACTCGTGGTGATGGACTATTTCAGTAAGTGGCCCGAAGTGTATACGATACCAAACCAGGAGGCTAAAACTGTAGCCGAAGCTTTCGTGCAGAATTGGGTCACGCGATTTGGAGTACCGGTCGAGTTACATTCGGATCAAGGGAGGAATTTCGAGTCTGCTGTCTTCCAAGAAATGTGCTCACTGCTGGGCATAAAAAAGACACGGACGACAGCTCTGCACCCGCAGTCGGATGGAATGGTTGAGAGGTTCAACCGCACGCTCGAGGAACATTTGCGAAAAGTTGTCGACTAATGTCAGCGTGATTGGGACAAGCACATCCAAATGTTTTTAATGGCATACCGATCAGCAGTACACGACACTACCGGACACCCACCTGCACACATCATCTTTGGTACAGACCTGAGGCTCCCATCGGACCTGAAATTCGGTAGCAACGGTGCCACTATTAAAGCCGGAGGCAGCTATTGGGAGGTGCTCCAATCCGAGATGGACGAAATAACCGTCTCGTGAGGCAAGGGACGCGGTTGATGAGCAACAAATTGAAGGATCGGTATGATCGAGCCTTGAATTCCGAGAGATTTCAAGAAGGCGAATTAGTACTATTATACAACCCCCAACGGAGGAAGGGTCTGTCCCCAAAACTGCAGACATCGTGGGAAGGCCCATATAAAGTCTTAAAGCGACTAAACGATGTGGTGTATCGCATACGGAAGAGGCAAGGGAAGATAAAAGTTGTGCATATAGAGAGACTATCCCCATTGGGATCATGGAATTTGGAGTCTGATCGGGACGATCAGACTTAAGTGGGGGGTAGTGTCACAAATTCAAAACCGACACACTTGTCAACCGTTAGCGTGACCTCATGGCGTCGCACCGAGCCTTAAGCCAACTAATACGACATCAACACACCGATTCTGGAGCCATCTAGAGGAATACTGGAGAATACACCAAACTGGCAAAAACGTCAGAAGCAGACGGAACCACGAGAGAACACGTGCAAGAACTAAGAAAAAGTAGAGCTAGAGGAGGCGAGGAATTGAGGAATTTAACGGAGCAAAAGAGGTTGTCTTTGAACATTGAAGCACTCTTGCGATCCAGTGGTCGAACTCGCGTAAAAGAACGGATAGTTTTAAACTGGACATAGTTTAACGGTCGTGTGCGAAGTAAAAACGTAACAATATGTTGCTTCGCCTCCCTTTGTTTTGTTTTACCTTTTCATTTGTTTTTTTTTTACACAAACGCGCGCACAAAAGAGGATTTTGCCATTCACATTTACGTTTCGAAGACCCTTATTTGTAAAAAAATATGGACCGATGATTTCACTTGCCTATAACCGACATTAAATTATTTTTCTTTGTTTGGGTATAATGGCATTCGTGTATCACCTCGGCTTCGCTTATTTAGCCATTAAACCAGAAATAGGCCTAGATCTCATCGCTGCACAAGATTCTGATCGAAATATTATTCGTAATAAATATGAGTAATTTGTATGCGTTGTGCGGAGCCATGTCTTTCCATGATGAAATGTCAACACTGAGCAAAAAAGACGATAATTTGATCTGTCACACAATCCCCATTGGAGTAAGTAGCTCCGAATGAATCACGTGTAATACGCTATAGTGAAAGCAATTTTTTTTAAACTAGTTAGTAAAAACAAATAATGGAATTTATATTAAAAGAAATTGAATGACAAGGCAACATTTTCTGAAATGAATTCTACCACCACATTACTGGAATAAGAGCTAACCCATTCGCCATGTAGGCATAGAGTAATCAATTGAACCCACGTATGCATCTATTAACCTCATTGTATCACTAAAGGCGACCTAATGCTAACTAGGAACTATTAGGTGTACAATATATAAGTTTCCGACATTTAGCAAAAGATGACCCCACCAGAAAATTATGTAGAATTGTCAGGTGTCAAATTTTATATTGTGAGTTTGAACACGTGATAATAACATAACCTCAAAATATTAGTGACCATCAGTTTTACATAACTTTTTTCGTGCAAAAATGTCTAGTTTTGTGCCAAATAAACGTCATTTGCGGTAACTTTTGATTTTCTGTTTTCATTTGAAGAAATCTGCCGCTGAGGCGCATCGAATTGCTTGTAGAAGCATATAGTGGGGCTGCTTTGAGTGAGAGAAGTTGTCATGAGTGGTTTCAAAAGTTTAAAAACGGTGAGTTTGACGTGGGAGACAAAGAACGAAGTGGAAGGCCGAAAGTGTACGAAGACAAGGAATTGGAGGCAATATTGGGGGAAAATCCATCCCAAACCCAAAAAGAACTTACACGTACATTAGATGTAACTCAACAAGCAATTTAACATCGTTTAAAATCGTTAGGGATATTTCAAAAACAAGGAAATTGGGTTCCATGCGAACTGTAGCCGAGAGACGTTGAACGCTGACTTTGCATAAGTTAAATGCTGCTTGCCAGGGAAAAAAATGAGTTTTTTGCATCGTATCGTCACTGGGATTGGCGCCAGGCTAATAACCTTGGCCGGAAAAACCAAATTATTATGGAAAATTTAACAAATTGTACTTGCTAAATTAGGCCAATACCGGATCCCGGTTGTAGTGCCGATGATGATGATGATGAT
Organism: Microdon myrmicae; assembly: GCA_963931805.1. Lineage (NCBI taxonomy): Eukaryota > Metazoa > Arthropoda > Insecta > Diptera > Syrphidae > Microdon > Microdon myrmicae. The sequence continues at coordinate 90,341,023 of OZ007497.1, forward strand.
GATAGTCACTGGGGATGAAAAGTGGATCCACTACGATTACCCAAAGAAGAGAAAATCATGGGGACCACTTGGCCATGCTTCAACATCGACAGCAAAACCGAATATTCATGGGAAAAAGCTCATGCTGTGTATTTCTTGGGATCAGATTGGTGTCGTGTATTATGAATTGCCGAAACCGAGTGAAACCATCACTGGAGTTTGTGGGGGTTCGAAGTATGTTGTGCCAAAACACGCGCACTTGTATCACTTCTTCCCCCAACAAATGTTCCACTGCGGGAAATGTTCACCAGGTATATCCAATAGGAAAATTAATGAAAACACTAAGATGTTGTCCTGCTGTACTTTTTGGTTTCTTTATTGTTAATTTCTTTAAACGTTTATTTAATAATATACACTTTGACTATCCTTTTGTGTTGGTATCCAGGTACAAATGGTGGCGCGAGAAAAATTAGAATTAAGCTTTATTTGTAAAACCTCCACTCGAACATTGGATTACTGAATGTCACTAAATAAATTCACACTAATTTATTTACAAAATCACACGCTTCTAATTAATTAATAGATTTGAATTAAATTTCGCTTTGTACAATTATTTCAACACTACTGGTACTAGACAACTTGACTACTCTTTAAGCGGCGGCGTGAGCTTAGCGCGTTGTGGTTGAATAACGACTGACTGGAATTAAGGATGAAGATGGGATTTTTTGATTTGCACCACAAGCAACCAATCGAGATCGTCTTTACATTTGTGCTCTCTCATGTTCCCCGCCCGTCGAGGTGGGTAAACGCTTGGGTTAATTCAATAGTCGACGGACAAGGCAGAATGAGAGAACAGGAACACAATGTGCAATGGTCTCGGGGTGGATTTGGTTTTTGTGTGCATGTATTAATGCAACTCTGAGGATAGCCCACTGACCTAATTCGGTGAATGTGGTGATCTCAGACTGCATTGAACTGCAGGCAGATAAAATTGTGAAGGACAGGAAAATGTATCTTGTGCTATTCACCTGTAAGAAGAGATCATTGATCCCCAGCGAATAGAGTGTCTGGGAAAAGTCTAAGTGACGCTACTTTGGCTAGGGTAATATTATCGTGGGGAACACGCTGAGGAATTCGATAATTACCCAAGCCGTTGGATAATGGTGCAGCCGCGTCGTTTGATTCGACTTGGTTGTTGCTAACCAACATGAATTGGAATTTCCGGTGGAAATCTCATGGGTTAGAGGAATGGAGTTGCCGTATGGCAAAGAGGTAGCTGAATTCAATTATGCATTACCTCCATAGAATAATGAATTCAGCTATGCGTCCGTTTGTAAAACATGATTTACAGGTGAATTGGTTGGTAGGAGGAATTGAGGTTGATTTGACACGCTGTTAGCGGTCGAAATAAAGCGGAAACAGTGGGTTGGTTCTCCATGTAGTATAGAGAACCCCCGCAAGTTCTCTACCGAACACAATTAATGAGATTGAGCCGAGCACTCAAGGAAAAAACCTGCCCATTTCTACTCCAGGCATGACAAAATTATTCTTCTCCATGATAATGCTCGTCCGCATGTTGCGGTACCGGTGAAAAAGTATTTGGAAGCACTTCATTGGAAAGTCCTACCCCACCCGCCGTATTCACCAGATCTTGCCCTTTCTGATTATCACTTATTTCGATCCATGGCACATGGTCTGTCCGAGCAGCACTTTGCAACATATTGTGACGCATATGACAATCAGTACTAGAATATTCCAGAAAGTCCGAAACAAAGTACTAGAATATTCTATAAAGTACTGGAAAACTGGAGACTATCAACAATAGAACATTCAAGACTATGGAACGGACGGAAACGAAACACCGAATCAGAATGTAAGGAAACGGTATAAATATGTCGCACACAGATCATGGAGAGGAGTTATAAGTAAGAAAGTGAAGCAAGCGATAAGTAAGAAGTAAAAAGTAAGCAGTCAAAGACGCCATAAGTACGGAAGTAATAAGTCAAGAAATCGTTAAGTGTACGGTAAAAGTAACGGTTGTTATTAACGGACTAATAAAGTGTTATATTAATTCAAAATCGATTTAACGGCTCTTATTTATTCAAAATAATTAATCCAGCGAACCCTAAGCTCGCTACAATACGAAGGTACCAAAAAGTGGGTCGATTCGTGGATATCCTCAAAAGATGAAGTGATCTTCCGACCTGGTATCCGGATGCTGCCAGAAAGATGGGATAAAGTAGTGTCTAGTAAAGGACACTACTTTGGATTAAACGTAATGTACCGTTCTTTCACAATAAATTCATAATTTTTTATAAAGGCGGAATATTATTGTACACCTAATTAAAAAGAATGATTACATGTTTCTTGAAACCGATTCGAAACTTATCTCCGTCTAATAAGATAAATAGTGTGGTATCATTAATATGTTTGCTAAACTCTTGCTACAATTCATAAGCTGGTTGTACTGTAGATTGTATTTTATTTTACTTCTCCCAGGAACGGCGAACCTATAGCGCTGAGTCAGCGCCATGAGATGCTATTTTTTCTCGACAGGCGCCATCAGCCAAGCTCCGGAAGATACTCAAGGATTTCTCCCAACCATTTCACGAAGCCTATCGCTTAGTAGAGATAGATAAGCGGGGGTATTGGGATAACAATGTTACTGCAACGTACTGGTGTTTCTAAAATATACGCGCATAACGAGGGGTTTTAGGTACACTTAAACTTGAATACATAAAGAGAGAGGATTGGTAAGGAACCTATCTATGCAGTATGAATCACTGTATATTTATTTATATTTCAACCGCGGCGAAATGTATGATCTGGCAGAGCGAGCAGCAGAAACAACTGAAAAAATAAATAAATATACGATCAAATGTTGGCCGATGGGAGACAAAAAAAGAGGGGAGATTGTGAACGCCATAGATGTATTACATTACCTAAAGATTGGCTATGAGGTAGCAGGACAAATATCGCGTTCGCGTCCAAAAGGCTCATAACAACCTCGAAGGTTTTTGGCATTAGTCAATAGCAATCCGGACGAGTGACGCCAGTATCTGTTGCAGTCATGGAAGAAATATGAATCAATCAAAACACATAAGAAACCACACAGTGTTCGAAGTACCGCATTCTCCCGAACGAATGCTCATCGAAAAAGTCAAAAGTAGTGAAGTTTTTCATATTGTTCAAATCGAATAGTAAATAATAGTAAGTAATAGTAATAGAAGCTTGTGGCCTAATCCAAAACGCTTATTTCCAGAGGTAGTAATAATCAATTAAGCTATGTTAGATTATAGATAGTTTTAAGCTACTTTAGCAAATCTCTTGCTGTAAATCATAAACTGGTTACATTTTGGGATATTCTGTCACTATTGATACTTGTTTACTAAAAATGATAGAATAGTTACAATTTACAATCATTTGCTTCGGATTTATCCATCACATCCACCGTCATTGTAAATTTTAGATATTACGATACACACAACATTTTTAATCATGCTTCGATAAGAATGACCCCAAAGTGATAAAAATAATCCTTGAAATACGAACCTTTTATGGTTTCCTGGTAAGAAGAGTCGCCTGAAACGATGTCGCAGAAGTACATCTGACTCAATAACCAACCGGAAGTTAGTATTATCGCCAGTCGCATTCTTACTCTTTTTTCTTTTTATTTTTTGGATGTTTTATTTTTTTTAGAACAACAATACAAATCAAGATCACAATATTCTGAAATTAGTTTTACAATCTTTATGGAAAAGTCTGAGATCACTGTTCTGGTTGCACTGTGTAGATGGATGGATATTTGCGAGTTATCGCTGCGGCGGCCCAAGAATCACTAAACCCACAGAGAGAATGTTTATTTCTAGTAAAGATTCGACTTAAGAATATCACATTTGGTCCATATATTACGGTATCTGTATATATAAAGTAGTTTATTATAACTTCTTTATATATATTGTATTTTCTTTATTATTATTATAAGTTGTATTTAGTTTTTTCCTTGCGTCTTTAGATATTATTTGATGTCTAAATTTTAGAATATTCCCAGAGTATGCCAAGTTAGAGGACCCCCTGACTTAGTCTTTTGTGAAATGATTAAGATTGTGTGCAGTGATTGTGATTATTCAATTTAGAGCTTCGTCACCTAACCTGACGCTTTGTGATGGCACTTAAATCAATTGGCCCGGAATGGAGCGTTAGGATATTTCATATGTGTGCTTTCGCCAATTGAGATATTATGCTATTAAGTAGAGAAACTAAAAATAGTTGAAGAAGCTACTGCCGAGATGGTGTTATCATGAATCGATCCAGTTGATCTTTAAGCGTTGATGTGATTAGTAGTTATTTTGATCGTTAGCTAAGTCGTAAAAGCAAAAATATGTTCGATATATCAAAGCGGTGTTTATTGTTTTCCCTTATTGTTGTAATCATTACTTTTGTCGCTAATGAAGTTAATTGTAAGTAAAATTTAAACACAATATCTACACAAGATCCTTTCTTTTTTAAAAGTTTATTGTGAATAAAATTGTTTATTTAACATTTCTAGCCCTCTATAATATCAGGTTCGTGGAGTTTATCTAATATTGTATTTATTTAGCTGAACATAGAACTGGAATAATTTGTGTTATTCCTTGGTGAAAATAGTTCCCAATAAATCTTGATGAATTTTTTGGTACCTAACAGGTCAATTGAAAAGTCCCCGGCCTTCCATAGTAAAACATGTTTTTGGCAAAATTCGTTTTTTTTTATTCAACACAACTCCCTTCGAGGGTGATACACTGATTATAGCGACCCTCCAACTTTTCGATACCTTTTTTGTGGTACGATTTGTCCTTTGCTTCAAAATAGGCGTCAGTTTCGGCGATCACCTCTTCATTCGACGAAAGTTTCCTCCCAGCGAGCATTCTTGTGAGATCTGAGAACAGGAAATAGTCGCTGGGGGCCAGATCTGGAGAATACGGTGGATGCGAAAGCAATTCGATGACCAATTCATGGGTTTTTGCCACCGTTTTCACTGACTTGTGACACGGTGCATTGTCTTGGTGAAGCAGCACTTTCTTTTTCTTCAAATGCGTTCGTTTTTCGCCGATTTCGTCCTTCAAACGGTCCAATAACGCTGTGTAATAGTCGCTGTTGATCATCATCATCGGCACTACAACCGGGAACCGGTCTTGGCCTTATTTAGCAAGTCCTGAGGCTTGTTAAATTTTCCATAATGATTTATTTTGTCTGGGCAAGGTCATTAGTCTTGCGCCAGGGGCTCCCCGACGGGGAATCGAACCCCGGTCTCCCGGGTGACAGGCGGGTATACTAACCACTATACTATCGAGTCGCTGTTGATGGTCCTTCCTTTTTCAAGATAGCCAATGAAAATTATTCCGCGCGCATCCCAAAATACAGACGCCATAACCTTGCCAGCTGACTGTTGCGTTTTTCCACGCTTTGGGGCGGGTTCATCGTGTGCAGTCCACTCGGATGACTATCGATTGGACTTCGGAGTGAAATGATGGAGCCATGTTTCATCCATTGTCACATATCGACGCAAAAACTCGGGTTTATTATGCTTGATCATCTCCAAACACTGCTCCGAATCATCAACTCGTCGTTGTTTTTGGTCAAAAGTGAGCTCGCGCGGAACCCACTTTGCACAGAGCTTTCTCATACCCAAATATTCGTGACCGATATGATGTACACGTTCAGTTGATATCTTTAGAGTGCCTGCTATTTCATTCAATTTCAATTTACGGTGATTCAAAATCATTTTGTGGATTTTTCTAATGTTTTCGTCGGTAACAACCTCTTTTGGGCGTCCACTGCGTTCACCGTCTTCGGTGCTCATTTCACCACGTCTAAACTTAGCATACCAATCCTTGATGGTCGATTTTCCTGGGGCGGTGTCTGGAAACTCGTCATCAAGCCAAGTTTTTGCTTCAACTGTATTTTTTCCCTTCAAAAAGCAATATTTTATCAACACGCGAAATTCCTTTTTATCCATTTTTTCACAATAACAGAAGTTGCTTCACTCAATATACAATATACACGCGTCTTTTGAAGGTTAGGGCTAACTAAAAATCATATGGATTTAATTCTAGTGCCGACATCTATGTGTCAGGCCGGGGACTTTTCAATTGACCTGTTATTCGGAGTAATACAAATCGACGGTTTTAAATTAAGTTTTAAAATAATAAGGTTCAACATACTTACACAGTCTTTACCAAAGATTGAATCTAGACCTCCTAGTTCTAAAGAAAACTGGCCTATTTACATTGCAGCAATACATACGAAGCGTAACAGTAAGAAGTTCTAATGGTCTAATAAAATACTTTTTAACTTAAAAAGAACTGCCAATAGAACCAAAGCCTTAATTTTATTCCCATTACTGGCCACAATTTTAGAGTAGTAAATTTTACATTTATTGCCCAACTGACAAAGTTGCACGAATGTTAGAGCTTCTCTATAAAGTTAAACACTGAGGCAAGTACAAGCTTATTCCAAAGTAATCTTAAGAGGAGATTCTCATCTAAGAGCCTCAAAAATAGGTCTTTTTCTCCATTTTTTTTATCATAGAAGGAAATAAATAAAGAACTCAAACTTTTTGTCACTTGTTTAATATGTTCCCCGAGGGTGGCCTAAAAAGTTTCCGACCTAACAAAGATATTTGGCGGCGCGTATCTGACTCCATTTGGTTAGTGTGCTTAGTCTAATTGAAACATCGTACTTTATTCTCACTCCTTAAAATCTTTATTTCCATTCGTTATTTGGGTACACTTAGTTGTATGTAGTTAAACTATGTAGGGTTATAACTTTGTTGTATTTAGTTAAACTATGTAGAATTAAAACTTAGTTGTATTTAGTTAATCGATAGTATAGTGGTTAGTATACCCGCCTGTCACGCGGGAGACCGGGGTTCGATTCCTCGTCGGGGAGCCTCTGGCGCAAGACTAATAACCTTGCCCGGAAAAAAACAAATCATTATTGAAAATTTAACAAGCCTCAGGACTTGCTAAATAAGGCCAAGGCCAGTTCCTGGTTGTAGTGCCGATCATGATGATGTATTTAGTTAAACTATGTAGGATTAAAACTTAGTTGTATTTAGTTAAACTATGTAGAATTAAAACTTAGTTCGTATTGAGTGAACTATTTAGAATTAATATCAAATGATTTAGAATTCCACTGGATACGATCGATTGGATTGTTTAGATTTAGATTTAGAATTAAAGTGAATAAATTTCGATCCGATTGTATTTAGGTACATTCCGTTGTTATTACTAAGTTACAGATAACCGCGCCTCGACAGCCTTCCGCAGTCAGCAACCATTCGCCACTCTCTCTTTATGTTTTACGTGGAGGCACGACTTGCCTCCACGGAATCTGAGTTACGACTGAAGATTGCCACCGAAACGACAGAATACCAAATTCCATCCATCGCTTTGGCGACCAATAAGGGATGATCTCAGATGCCCTGGACACGGTGAGGATGTGCACTCACACAGATGTGTTTACCTCGCACGCTCATGACGTGTGTCCATGAGCATGCGAACCGTGGATATTGTAATTCCATAAAAGAAAATGTTTACCCGATCGGCACTGTGTAAGGTATCTATGCTGATCGGGCGCACGTTGCTGGTGTCATCAGAGGGTCGAATTCTCGTGTTTGTATTTACACTAACGAGAACTCGGTTCCCTTTGTGGCCAGGTGGGAGTTACCCATTTCATGTCGATTGGTTTAGCGACCGATATGATTGCAGCATGGAAATAAGGCAAGTGTATCTTCTGCTTGTATGCTGCAAATTCGATGGGGGATAAGTGCGCCGCGGTGGTCGAGACATGTTGCTTGCTTGATTGTGAAACCAAATTGCCTTTATGGAACATGGCCATGGATGCTAGTTCCTTAACTTGCCGGTCGGTTTACCGATCGATGTGCTGTAGTAAAATAATGAAAGAATATTCCCTGCACGTGTGTGGCAGGATGAATACGTTTATACGTAGCACCAAATGTGTTGGTTGCTTGCTGTATGCCGCATGTTATACTTTCTTACTAGGAAATTCGACGATGCAACATACACCCGACAAATTGCTTTCTAGCACATGATGCCCGTGAGGAAAATGTCTCTTGTGGTTCGTCCTATTGAATTAGCGAAAATATGGTTTAGGAGACACCTTAGGTGGGTGACAAACAGGTAAGCAAATGATTAATTGCTAGGCAGGCAATGGAACTGCCTCAGTAGTTGTTTTATGGGTTTTCGGCCGCTCTAGGTGGAAATTTTCGAACTATAATGGGAAGGTAGGTAGTGGCGTTCAAAGGAACCGCCACAGATACGACATTTTTTCTTAAAATTTATTTTAATTTTTCTTCATAGTCTTGTGGGGGGTGGTTTTTCTGGTGGCGCCAACGTATGGCACTAGTTCACTACCGCCCTACTTACGAGTTCGTCGCAACCGTCGTTGGAAATTCGTGGTGCCGAGGGAAATGAAAACACTTGTTTTATTTGTTTGCGTTCCTTTTAATGTCTTCTTTATTCTGCTCCCGCACAGTCCTGCTTAACTTGATACAATTAATTCACGCGGAATGCGTTCGTCTTTCGCGCACTTAATCGTAAAGATCGCAACCTTGTCAACTCGAATCTACTTAATTACCACCACTTGGCTATGGCATAAGATCTTATTCTCTCCACACTCTAGATACCAGAAGCACTTAATGGATAATTCAAATGATTAGTTATTTTGCTTCAGTGCGTGACACTTTTCACTTAGTCAATTTCTTTTTATTACTCAAAAGCGGTTTAAACCAACGGTGAGAACCGACCCTCCGATTGCATATCTACGCAGCTCGAGGATTCAGAAAGAACGCGGACTCTCGATCGACTCGACTCGGGTAAAAGGTAACACGCGACTGTGCGCACTCTATGGTAGTTGGATTGCGACTCTTCGTTGCGGACGCCACGGTGGATAAACTGCGACTGACTGATAAATGAGAATGATTCATTCAATGCGTCGTGGCGGTGCGTCATAGCGAAATTAGGCTCGCTGCCAATTACAAGGAATTGTGGCCGAGTTGCTATGCCTGCTTAAGAATTTAGTTCCAGCGAATCCTTGCCGTATAAGCTAAGTTGGATTCGTTGGTTGGGTATTCCGGGGAATTGAAAATGCTTGGGTGCAAGCAAGGAATATCGTTTAGATAGAATGTTAACCGAAGTTATTTCGGGGAAATGTATGCCGCTTGGTTGGCTGTTAATGTTCCGTTGAGGATTTGGATATACGCTTTGTTAAGGCATATGAACTTCGGGGAAATGTGTGCGGCTTGGTATACTTGCTAATGTTCCGTTGAGGATTTGAATATGCGTTTGCTATGGCATACGAATTTCGGGGAAATGTGGATTGTTTGGTTGCGTTGAGGAAATATGGATAATTGACCGAAGCAATTTTGGGGAAATGAATGCTGGGATGATTAGAATATATTCGGTTGAATTATATTCTGTTGGAGGTTTTGGAAAATGCATTCTATTACAGTTTTGGGAATATATGCTATTGCGGATTTGGTTTTTTGCATGTTTGCAGGTTAGGGTTGTGGGTTGGTTCTCTTTGTGATGTAGAGAACCCCCACAGTCTCCTTGTAACTCTACACACTTCTCCCAACGATGCTCCCATCTTTCTAACCCGCCAAATAGTACTCGGCGTTTTTCTCTGCAAAATAACTGTTCCCGAAGGTGATTTTTCCTCATTTGGCGAAAATCTCTGTCCTCCGAGCGTAATTTTTAGATTAGGAAACAAAAAGAAGTCGCTTGGGGCTAGTTAGGGTGAGTCAAGTATTTCAAACCGTAATTCGTGGATTTTCCCTTTCTGCAGCTGTGGCCGTTTTTCCGCAATTTCTGCCTCCAGTCGGTCAAGTAATGATGTATAGTATGCTCCTGTAATGGTTTTTTTCTTTTTGAAGATAATCGAATAAGATAACTCCATGACTATCCCAAAAAACAGTCACCACCACTCTCCCGGCCGAAAAAACAGTTTTTTTTTTTTTTTTGGATTCAATTCCCTCCATGCAGTCTACTGTTTTGACTGTATTTTTGTTTCGGGCATATAATGCCGTATCCAAGTTTCATCGACAGTAATTAATCGGCGATAAAACTCGGATATATTGCGCCTAAACTGTGCCAACAGAGCGTTGGAAATGTTCATTCGAACACGTTTTTGGTCTAACGTGAGAAAACGCGGCTACCAACGCGCGGACAGCTTTCTCATGCCTCAAATCTTAATTTAATATGTGACAAACACATTCTTTGGACATTTTCATAGACTCTGCTATCTCTCTCACTTTAATCCGGCGGTCATCTAGCACCATTTGGTGAACTTTAGCGATGTTATCGTCAGTTGTTGCAACTTTTGGACGTCCCAAACGTTCATCGTCTCCCAAGCTCTCACCGCCACGTTTAAATTCAGCTGACCAAAATTTCACTGTGGTAAATATGGCTCCTCGATAGTATAGTGGTTAGTATCCCCGCCTGTGACGTGGGAGACCAGGGTTCGATTCCCCGCCGGGGATCCTCTGGCGCAAGACTAATGACCTTTCCCGGAAAAACAAATTATCATGAAAAATTTAACAAGCCTCAGGACTTGCCAAATAAGGCCAAGACCGGTTCCCGCTTGTAGTGCCGACGATGATGATGAAATGATGGTACAGAGTCCCCATACACAGAGTCCAACTCATCTTTGATTTGCGTAGGCGTTTTGCCTTTCAAAAACTAAAAATTAATGACAGCTCGATACTTAATTTTGTCCATTTTCACAAACACACTCGCATCGACTCACTCAAACGATTGTCAAATAAAAACTACGCCTCCAAAATGGCTGAAATGTTGGTGAGTTACTGCCTACAACTACATCCACTAGCTTTTATTGACGAGTGCTGCTATCTTCACGTTGAGGTCGGAAACTTTTCAGGCTACCCATGTATGTGTATTCCCTGCGGTCCACCTGCTCTTACCGTAATCTATACTTTGTTGTGCCTTCATTTACTTCTAGGCCCACCTCTTCTGCCGTTTGCATGATGATTTCACTGTTTTTACTTAGAGTTTCGAGATTATCGCCCAAAACGGCGATGTCATCCGCATATGCGAGCACTTGTGTGACCCCATTCAGGAATGATCCACCCATGTTATCGTCTTGTACCTTTCTGAGGCCATCCCACTGTTTTGGTCCGTCCCGAATTTAAAATGGTCTGAGAGGTGATTTTCTATTCTAACTCTCCCTTTATTTTCGTTATTGACGAGTGCTGCTATCTTTACGTTGAGGTCGGAAACTTTTCAGCCCACCCTCGTAAAGTATAAAAAAATGGTTTATTAAAAAAAAATAGTGACAATAATTGTTGACACGCCCTGTAATGTGACCGTCTCAAAATAGGTACCTTACTGGCCACTCTAGCAGCTGCAAAAGTTATGAAAATTCAATAGTCGAAAAATTTTCATAAACTATATGAATGTAGTTGGAGCCTCTACTAGAATCATCCATGAAAGTCGAAATATAACAAAATGGTGGGCATTTGAGTTTTTAAATACGGGTGTTACGCACAAAACCCTCCACCCCTGAATACTTACCTCTTTGGAGCTAGGGTCCATAATTAATTGCGCATACATTAAATATCGCGATATCAATTCAAGATCAAACAAATTGTACTACACGTTCATATTGCCCATATTGAATTTAACTTGAATCCAAGACGGTAAAGAACGAACCATATGTTCAACACGCAAATTCCCCTGGATCCAATCTGTGGACCAGATGACCAACTTTCAAGTGAAATTGTTGAGAATCATAAAATGCACGTCCGCAATTTTATGATCCTTTACAGGTTTGTTTACCCAAACCATTTCCCATAGGGAACATCTTTGTCCATTCTCCTAGAGCAAATAACGCGCGCCATAAAACAACCCACACATTCGTTTTACCGCCCACCAACGTAAAGCAGCATAAATGTGCATTAGCACGATCCTCTGTTGATTTTTCCTATGTGTTTCCTCACCATTTCCCACAGCGAACATCTTTGCCTATTCTCCTAAAACAAATAACTTGCGCCGTAAAACGAACCGCACGTTAGTTTTAGTGCCCACCAACATAGAGGATCATCAATGTACATTAGCACGATCCTCTTTTGATTTTTCCTTTGGGTTTCCTCTTTTGATCCCAAACCGGGAGAAATAAAGAAAGGAAATACCGGCTGGCAAAAAGGGCAGGCAAAAAAAAAGGACATATCCTTCGATCTGCCGGATGGAAGAAAACAAACTTCGTTCGGGGGGATTAAGAAAAAAAAAAAGGAGTTGATATTCAATTGTTGACCGAGACGATCGTCCGCGAGAGGAGTTGGTTTCTGAGATGTCGTCGGCGAAAGGAGTTGATTTTATAATTTTGAAGGAGTCGGTCGTAAAGTGGTGCGGAACGTGCGTGAGGGTGAACAGTGCGAATTAAGTATATGTGGACCCAACGTCCAAGTTAAGTGACTTATTATGTGTGTTGGTTAGGAATAAAGACTAGAAGTTTAATAAAAACAAATTAGTGTTTTATTTAAAGTGTGTGTGGTGTGCAAAGTGGTTGGTGTAAATATATAATAAAAATAAACGATTAAAGATTTTATTTACAATTTTTCGGTGTTAACATTACAATAGTATACATTGTGGTTATTCAGCGATTCCAGGGCCATACATCAGCCTATAGCGCTTGCGATGATAGTGAAGAGCGTATGATTCGAACTGACGCTATGACAGTTAGAATCACCAAAAATTGAACCAATGCTTTACACATCAGGCTACTGGCCGTGCTTAGAATTCGATTTTTAAACGCAAGTATATTCCACTGATGTGAATTCTTATTTTATCGCTATAGTATATGGCTCTGATGCATTATCTTATTGGATTTTCGTTCGGTGTTCTTCACTATTTGCTTGTGTATTGTGTGTGTATCTGTTAGAGACGCCACAGGGCTCCTAACTGGGGTGATTTGCGATATTTCTTCGCATCCTTTCCGTGATCGGAAGTGTTCTTTGGAGACTCCGATGTTAACGCATGTGCGTAGTCAGTGATAGAGATTACTCTTTTCGAGATGGAGACCTACATTCCGCATTCTACCAAAATATATTCATTCGATTAGCCTTGGTTTGATAAATAAAAGCGAGCAAAATACAGCGGCAAAAAATAGAGCTTTTAAGCAATGGCACTCCAATCCCACATAAGTTAATAGAACAAATTTTGTTAGAATCAGAAACGCAGCCAGGTGATTGATACTGCGAAGAAGGCTTGCAAGTCGTCTCCAATAAGAGTGACCAATAAACTCCTTCAGTGCCCAACTGGTTCGCGTACCTTCTGGTGAATGCAAGAGCTGTCAGCAGTAACTTCACTTCATCCTCTTTTCCTCCATTGACGACGGGCAACGGGGCACTAGTCACAAATTCAGAGGGTAAAATTGATGTGCTCGCGAATTTATTTTCCGCGAATTCAAACCTCAATGTCGATCTTTTGGAGCCAGCTGTGATCGCGGCGGTACGGTCTTCAATGCGGAGGTAAGGTTCCGCCAGCGTGCTATTCAACGCATTCTACATGAACTGGACTGTAGGAAGGCAACCGGCCTGGACGGAATACCAGCAATACTCGTTAAGAACTGTGCTCGAGAACTGTCGCCAGTTCTTGGCAGACTCTTCCGAATGTCTTTTGCACGGAGGACCTTTCCTACCTGCTGGAAAATCGATCGAGTTCAGTCAATCACAAAAAGGGGAACAAAGTGCCTGCCACAAAATTACCGGCCGATCGCATTACTGTCTATGCTATTTATGGTGATGGAAAAGGTCATCAATGCTAAGTTCATTAAGTATTTCGAGTGAGAAGAGAACGAACCTAGAACAAAGAAAGGGCATAAAGTGCATTCATAGGATACGATTTCGGTAAAGCAGATAAAACCGAAATCGTCGGATGCTAATGGGATCTTTGTTGGAACATGTGCGTCGCGGCTAAACAACGAGACGACGATACGATGTGGAAATGTGCTAATTGGTTTTAGCTAGGTTACTGGGAAATGATGCTTATGGCATCGCTAGTAAGGGTAGGTATTGAATTATTTGCGTATCGCCAGAATGCCTGATGAAGGACAGCGGTCTTTTGTTTACTCATGGTGTAAGATAGGGAAATAGGCTTCAGCGTCGATTGCGCTAATTGAACGCAGCTGCTGGTATATTATTGCTGGAATAAAAAGGTCGCCGGCCAATGTGTACGTTAAGAGATTTATCATACACATGGCGAAGCTGAAAATTAGACAGCACAATGTTTATGGCCCCTGGTGAAGGTTACATTATATGTAATTCAAATCCTTTTGTTTACAGGAATTTGTCTAGGGAGATTTGCTTGACACCGAAGGTGCCGAATTAGTTTGAGATTCCTGATAAGGTAAGAAAGAAATCTTACAGGACTTGTATGCGGAGAGATGCATGAAAAGGTAAGTTTTCTTTACAGGGGCTTTAAGATTATAGACTTGATCTAATTAATGCGTGAAGCATTTTCAGGTGCTTAATGCGATTGCATTAGCAAAACTTATGCGACTTGGGATGAGGATATGGGGGTTTTTTAGGTAAGTGTACCGTGGGACAGCAATACACCCAGCCCGTACACCGATCATCATATTTGACCAGCGGCATGCTTGTTTTTCCTTTCCTTCGCCCAACGCATGCCTCGTTTGTCTTTCTTTCCAAGAAAAAGACATTCAAAGTATCTGGACATCGTCCATGAGAACCTCCCAATGGGATGGATGCAAGCCGCTTTCATTGGTCGTTGGGGCGAAGGAAAAATTGCTTTCCCCGCCGATGACATGAGCGAAAACTCATCTCAAGCGCTGAGGCTGGGTCAATGTCGTCCAAACGGCGGGTCAGATCTTACCCGTTGAACCACGCACACGTATCGGGGACGTTGCGTGTCGGAGTCTTTTTCTATCAACGAGTCAAGTGGAGTAATCGCCGTGAGCGCGATAAAGTCGTAAAATTAATACAAGGAATCCTTATGGAGTGGCTAATATTAACAAAATAGATAGACACAGTGAAATATACAAGTGAGACGATTCAGAAAGAACCTTAAGAAGTACGTCTCCGAGGAATCGTGTGTAGTTTATATCGGCTTAATAGGATATCAGTATTGTTTTATAAACGATGTTATGTGAGAAAGTGATCTTTTAAAATAATCTATTCTAAGAACCACCAATAGAGAGAACTACATATATGTGCTGGTTCCATTGTAACGGTTCCGCCAAATCCCACGGTTCCCCTTCCTGAAAACCCCCCATAATCATCACCCAAGACGCATAAGTCTTCGCCAATGCATTCGCATTCGGCACCTAAAAATGCTTTACGCATTATATAGATCAAATCTATGATCATTAAGTCCCTGTAAAAAAAACTTACCTTCCTGCATTCTCTTCGCATACCACTGCTCCTTAAGATTTCTTTATTAGCTTACCAGGAATTCCCAATCAATTTCGGCATCTACGTCGCCAGTCAAATTTCCTTAGATGAATTCCGGTAAGTAAAATAATTCATGACAGGGATCATAAATACTGCGCCGTCTATTTTCCCAACGTCGCCAAATAAATTTCCTTACGTACACATCGGCCGGCGACCTTTTTCCTCCAGCAATAAAATTCGCTAACTCGCACAATGTGCAAACCAAAGCAAATACGCATTCCGCGTCTCTTGGCATCAATTAAATCCTACAGCATAAACAAATGCAAATAGGAATTCAATACGTACCCTTACTAGCGATGCCATAAACACCATTTTCCACTAACCTAGCTAAAAGCAATTAGCACATTTCCACATCGCTTCGTTGTCTCTTTGTTTAACCGCGACGCACATGCATCCGACGATTTCGGTTTTGCCTGCCTTACCGAAATCGTATCCCATGAATGCTCTTTATTCCCTTTCCTTGTTCTAGGTTCGTTTTTCATCCATGAAAGGACCATGCACACATACCACCATCATCAAGATTAGCGAGTGATCTCTGCACGAGATAATGATCGCTGAGTCTTATTCCATACTTCGACCATGCTGGTCACAGCACTCCCGTTCTCCGTCACTGCGGAGATGCGCAAATACATACCCGGAGTCGTGTGGGTATTAGTTTTAAAGAATTAATTAGAATGTCGTCATTTTTTTTTACGTGTTGTTCGGCTTTAACCTACATTAAAATAATGAAAGTGTAAACCATTTTAGATGAATCGAAAACACTAAGTGCCCGTGCATCATTAATTTTGTACCCTCAAATCGAATTAAATAAAAAAACAGTTTGAACTATTAAGCCTTGCGTGTTTTACTGCTTGTGGACGTCCTTGGTCGAGATTCACCATGTTTTTCTAGTGAATGGTAGCCTATCGTTGTTCGATCAGCGGAGTGTTGTGGAGTTTCAGTTTGTACTTTTATCCTGTCATTGTGTCCGGTGAACTATTTACAGCGGAATTATGTTGGGTGGGGAAGGGAATCCTATGCAGGACGCCTGCACACCATACTTCCTCCCCACACCATAATTAAATGAAAAATAAACAATCATTAGATCAGCAAAACAACTGGCGTTTTTATTTATTCATTCTCAGTGGTTGAACAATTTCTCTGTGAACAATCGTTGGTGTATCAATGAATCCATGTCGTATGTCGGCATACATACTTTTACCCCACACTCTAACAGACCAGCATTTGACATACGGAATTACACTAAATCATTAACGAAGCGGAATTAGCTTGGTAGCGGGGGTCAATGATGGCATCTCCAATTTCTCAGTTAATAGTCGTTTGGCAATTCATGAAAATGGTCCAATCTCTACAAGATGTTTTTTTCTCTTGTTGAATGTAGAACGTATGTGTATTTAGCCATACTCATGAAAATCTTTTTAAGTTTTATTTTACCATAAGTAGACTTGCCCCGCTTGGGTTATGTTAATCAAATGGTCAGTGAAGAGTGATTGCTGCAGCATCATCCAAAGCAACAAATTCTTCATATTTTGCGCTCGATTGTATCCAAGTGGTTAGGATTTCTTAAGAGATCCAAGAAATACATCACACCCTCCAATTCGATCACGATTTACAAGGTACATATTCATCCAAACTAGAATTCAATCGTCTTCTTGGCCTTAAACATATAAAACAGCATGTGCTCGATAGAATGCAAAACAGAACAAAGAATCTGAAAAGAAATCCCGAAGACAAGCGATCATTCAATTATTAAAACAGACAGAAAGTATCGTGCTCGTCCGTATTTCACAGACCAGAAACATTGCTTAAATGAACTTGGAAATTTCGTCCCTCTCCCCCAAGTATTCACCCGTGAAAGTAGCTAGTTGGATCGTATAACCGTTCACACGCGATGTCGTTGTAGACGGTCAGACAAGCTTAGGGAATTACTCTGCGGTCGAACTACAATGTTATAGTATTTTTTTCATACTTACTAGCAATCCCACGATGAAAGAAATTTCATGAAATTTATTTTAATACTTACTTTCGCAGCCCATTTTCTCTTTTACTTACAGCTCTGCTTTTGTTTCGAATTCTTTGGTTCCTAAACGCCGCAGAGGTCTGAATATCGATGGGTTATGAACCTACAATATCTGAGCTGATTATGTTCTGTTTTGTGGCCTTGGATCATGCTGTTGTTATTCTACAGTATTTGCAAGAAATCTGTTGTTTTTCTAATTATAACAAAAAAAGACACTTCCCTAGGAGGGACAAACTGTTTTATTATACCGTCTCCAAATATAACACTTTCCTCAACAATGAAAAAAACAGCTACTTATACTGTGGCGGTTCCGCCAAACCCCATGGTCCACTTACCTGAAAAACCCCCATAACTTCATCCCAATCTACATAAGTGTTTGCTAATGCAATGGCATTAGCACCTTAAATGCTTCACGCATCAAATTGATCAAGTTTATTGATCTAAAAGTCCCTGTAAAGAATCCTTAGCTTTCATGCATCTCTTCGCATACAAATTCTCTGTAAGAATTCTTTCCTAACTTATCAGGGATTCCAAAACCAATTCGGCACCTTCGGTGCCAAGCAAATCCCCCTAGACGAATTCCTGAAAACAAAATGATTTACATACAATGTAACCATCATAACAGGAACCATAAACATTGCGTCGCCTATTTCCCGTCCTCACCAAGTGTATCATAAATCACCATACATACACATTGGCTGGCGACCTACACCCAAGGGACCAAAACAAATATATGCATCTCGCGTCTCTTGGCATCAATTAAATCCTACAGCATAAGCAAATGCAAATAGGAATTCAATACCTACCCTTACCAGCGATGCCGTAAACACCATTTCCCGGTAATCTAGCTAAAACCCATTAGCACATTTCCACGTTGCATTGCCGCCTATTTATTTAGCCGCAATGCACATCTCAGACAAAGACCCAAACGTTCCTTTTGTCTTCCCATATTTCGGGATCTGCTCCTCATCAGCAGCGGTATAAGCAAACACAAACCCAATTAGCATCCACTAAGATTCGCCTTGTTTGCTTAGCCGAGCTCACATCTCATGGTTGCACATTATGCCCTTTCTTTGTCTCAGTTTCGTTCTCATGGCTTTGTACCATGAATGAACTAATGTACACACATACATGTGTACCACCATGATCTTTATTACAAGATCTGGTTTTCTGTTCCACAGAGAGAGACTTTAGGTTTCTCTGATGGTAAGTAAATACATATTGTGGGTTGGTGTTCCGCTAGAGGTGTCTGCACGGACGTTAATCCCGTTGGTGTACCGTCAGGCGTGAGCATCCGCTTAGGTGTTTACTTTGTGTAAACGAAAACAGTTTCGATAGCCAGCGTGAGAATCGTGGCTACTCGTTGCTTAAGTAAATATTGGTGGTCATGACCGATGTTGGTGATCGTTCCAAGATACGGCAACGGATCATAAAATCGGTCATGGTGATAACCAAGCAAATATGCGCGCCTGAAAGGCCAATGTTTAAATTTGATCTTCTCTTCCCTTGGAAAGATAGATCATAGAACATGCCGTTGAAAATCTGGCTTGCAGATGTGCAAGCAACCCCAAATTACTTCTAGGACAATAGATGGGTACCAAGATAACACACGGAAAGATTAGCGTGTGTTGGTGGACATGTGCCATCCATTGTTCGGTCGCGGAAACTCGGTTGATGCTGGATTGATGTCATGGCAAGATGATAATCTTGTCATGAATTATGTTTCCAGGTATGACCGCTCGAAGAGGGCTTGGAACAGCCCTTAAAAAGGTAAGCTGCCTATGGTGTATTTATGTCGGTTGTCCGTGGGGATAACCGAACTGATACCAGCGAATTGGTTGGCGGTTAATGCCATAGCAAGATAGTATAACCTTGCCAAAGATTCAACTTTAAGGTAAGTTGTATTTGCTGGTAATGGTGGGGATCGAGCGATGCGTGGCTCTTCGTGCCCTGAAAAGCCCCACAATATCCTTAGTGGAGAGGATATCTACCACCACACCAGAAACTGACCCCATTAGCGAGTCGGCTCTGCACGAGCCGTTTATCGCTGAGTCTTATTACATCCGCCGACAACCACGGTCGTGCCGCTCCCGCTCTCCGTCCCGCGGCGGAGAAGCGTAGATATGCCGAAGTCGTGTCGAGAAAGAAGTGTTTAATTTTGTATAAAATTTATAAAAAACAATTTAATATTAATAATAAGTTCTAAATAAAGTAATCATTTAATAAACAATCAACAGTGTGCTTTGTTTCATTCCACTTACTGTGGACGGTGTGTTGCGGAGTTTCGTTTTGATCTTCGTGTTAGACTATATTCGGCAGAATAGTGGAACTTTCTTTCAGTATTTGGCGGAACATTTTTGGAACCTTAGTGACAGCCGGATGGGGATAGGAGTGAACCGAGTCCCCGTGTCTGGTACAATATACTCCTAATCCCCACAATACCAAAAGGACTCAAGAATTCAGAAGCGCCGTCGTCCTACGCACAACAGGCTGTGCATGCTGGACACAACAGGAAAACTGCTTCAGCGAGTAATTGCCACTCGCCTGGAACAATTCATGGAGGGGACATCGGGGTTGTCTGAATGGCAGTATGAGTTTCGAAAAGGTAGATCAACCGGTAAGGCACTATCTGTGGTGTGCGACATCGCTCGCAATGCGAGAACTGGAGCACGCTGGCTAGGAGGAACCAAAAAATATTGCGCCGTGGTGACACTAGACGTAAAAAATGCAGTTAACTCGGTGAACTGGAATCGAATTCTAGAGCGTTGGGCAATCTACAAGTCTCACCCTACTTGGTGCGTATACTACCAAACTATCTCTCGGATAGAAGACTGCTCTATGACACAGATGAGGAATATACAATAACAGCTGATGTACCCCAGGGGTCTGTATTGGGTCCATTGTTGTGGAATACTCAGGGTCAATATACCAGACGGAGTACGAATCATTGGATATGCAGATGATTTGGCGATAGTGACCGTAGCTAAACATCTAGACGACCTGAAGAATATTTGGGTTCCCGGAGCGTTACAACCGGCAACTTTAATTTAATTTAAGCTTGCATTAAACTAAATAAACGAGGGTTCTGCCCTCACTAAACACTAAACTAAACTGTTTAAAAGGAACTGCAACAGTTATTTGGTGGCATCTCGAGGTGCCGTGACGGCGCTATAGGTTCGCCTCACCTGACAGAAGTATAAAAACAAAAAAAAAATAACAAAACAAAAAAATACAATCCAGAATATTAAATGCTAGCTAAATATGACAGGACTTAAACTAGCCGCAGATAAGACGGAGGCACTTTTAATGAGCAAACGCAAGAAAGTTGAACATACTGTTTTGGAAATAGGACAAACAATCAGATCCAGTTCCTATATTAAATATCTTGGTGTTACCCTTGACAACAGGTTGACGTTCAAAGAACACTTGCGGAAAACGAGTGAAAAAACGACAAGAGTATGCAATGTTTTGGCGAGACTGCTCCTAATATTGGAAAATATTGCCCAATATAAGGAAGCTAATGTAAGCTGATGATAAGTCTAATAGATACACACATAATACACAAGCAAATAGTGAAGAATACCCAAAGAAAATCGAATAAAAAAAAGCATCAGCCGTATACCAAGCAATAACATAGCAATTCCACATCAGTTGAGTGTACTTGAGTTTAGAAAATGAATTCGTACACGCGGCAGTGGCCTGATGTGTTGAGCATTGGTTCCATTTTTAGTTATTCTTTTCGTCATAGCGTCGGTTCGAATCACACGTTCTTCACTTTCGTCGCAAACGCTATAATTGGTGACCCCGAAGTGATCTCTGTTCAAACCGCACACAATCTCCCATAGGTAAACAGAACTTTACTACTACGATCTCGACTTCTGCACGTAGCACCGGCTCAGTCGCTTACTCCGCCGTTCTCTCGCTTGGTAGTTTCTCGCTCCGTCGTTCGCACACGAAGTTGATCATAACAAAATTACTGAGGAAGGACTAGTGCGGCGTTTCTAACAGATACACACACAATATACAAGCAAATAGTGACGAATACCGAAAGATAATCGAACAAGAAAAAGCATCGGGCGTATACCAAACAATAACATGGCAATTCCACATCAGTTGAGTGTACTTGAGTTTAGAAATCGAATTCATACCGGCGGCGGTGGTTTGATGTGATGAGCATTGGTTCCAGTTTTACTAATTCTTACCGCCATAGCGTCGGTTGGAATCACACGTTCTTCACTTTCGTTGCAAACGCTATACCTCCATTATAATGTATGTAGCTCACATATAAGCAGGAGCCGCACAGTTAAGCCATACCTGAAGGGTGTGAACTCAGAAGGGTATCCGAAGATACCATAAATGTCTTGGACGAGAGGAATCCACTTGATATTGCAGCCGGCGTCACAATTAGAGCTCTCAAGCCTAAGAGAATGGCAACGAAGGTCGGATTCTTTCACATAAGGAAGGTGGACACACACCATAACACCTGATAGAGAAACGTGGGTAAGCAGAACACATGGCGCTTTGAGCTAGCACCTGACTCAGCTGATATCATGCCTCCTCCTACATTAATGAATACTCTCGTAAATTCCCTTTCGTCTGCGACGAATGTGACAACATCTCCTCGACGCATGTGTTGCTCGCGATTAAGTGCTTAAGCGAGTTTTTTAGCCAAACTTCCGGAGATCTTAAACGATATCAAAAAAAAAAGGTCTACTAGAGCTAACTAGACTAGATGAAGTCATTAAATCAGCTGGGGCGGTTGCCTCCGCTTCCGAACACTACGCCAATTCTTCAAAAAGCCATCACAAACGGATTGAAAGCCCAATCTTCTCTACCGCCAGTTTATTAAAATAATGCATTAATAACCGCCAGCTCCTCAATAGTATACTGGTTAGTATACCCGCCTGTCACGCGGGAGACCGGGGTTCGATTCCTCGTCGGGGAGCCTCTGGCGCAAGACTAATGACCTTGCCCGGAAAAAAAACAAATCATTATGGAAAATTTAACAAGCCTCAGGACTTGCTAAATAAGGCCAAGACCGGTTCTAGGTTGTAGTGCCGATGATGATGATTAATAACCGCCAATTCAGTAGAAGAATGCATTAATAACGCGATTCGTGACCTTGAGGCAGACTTTGGAACGCAAATCAGGGCCTCAGATCATTCAAAAGACATAATAAATGCCTTATCAACAAATATTGATCTCTCGCTACAATGCTCTTCCTCCAAACCTCCCCCTCCCACCCTGTCAGGGGAAACCCTTACTATCCGTACTGGTAGACAAAATGATTGATTTGGAAAACGATCTCACTCTTGTGAGGGTCCTGATTAGCGACCAAACTGATGAGATTATGATGAGTCCGTGCAGTCAAACTTCAGGAAAAGGTCTCCGCCCCGTCAAACAACGTTTCATAACAAGCCGAGGCAGAATTAATGCGAAGCACGTATTCACAGAGTGCGTGAGATTCGAAACCGCGCGAATGATTTTAGAGAGACATATGAAACAGGCCGTTACTCCTATAGGAGTAACAGAATACAAGCTAAGTTCCAGAGAAGCATGCTCCTTCGAGCCGGATATCAACAAGATGAGTCAATCTGTAAGCCAAGTGCTGGCTCTGATGACGCGGGAAGAGGTCAATTTCCAGAAGGCCAATGGGCTCCTCGACAGTATAGTGGTTAGTATACCCGCCTATCACGCGGAGACCGGGGTTCGATTCCTCGTCGGGGAGCTTCTGGCGCAAGACTAATGACATTGCCCGGAAAAAACAAATCATTATGGAACATTTAACAAGCCTCAGGACTTGCTAAATGAGGCCAAGGCCGGTTCCCGGTTGTAGTGCCGATGATGATGATGATAAGCATACCAAGGCCTCAAAAAATTACCTCCAAGGTCGACTGGCGATGCTAGAGACGAACCTCCAGACAAGCGTAGCAGCGAATACCAGGGCTATTACGAAGGTGACAAATAAGGCCAAACCGGTGACTCTGGAGGAAACGTACAGCGGGATGAATGAGTTATGTCACCTACCGCGCCTCCTTGGTGGATGCGCTGGATAAAGTGACCAATGTACCTTCCACCAACAGTGTCGAGTGTGCCAATGGTAGAACGCGCGAATCGAGACTACCTAAGATCAACCTGACATAATGCCCCGCGATGGAAAAAAAGATTCCGCGGGGAACATCGGGAATACGAACTGGTGGGAGGTGGTTTTAGTCGGTAAAAATCCGACATGCCCCTGAAGATTTCTAGCTTCCTACCGAAATCAAATAGAGTTCCTCGTATAATTGTGCCAAGCTTGAATCTGCTGTTGGTTCAACAGACGACTGACCATCCGAGAGCAGTTGCCTAATATATTGGAGGTGTTGAGGCGTTTCTAACAGATACACACATAATACACAAGCAAATAGTGAAGAACACTGAAAGAAAATGGAATAAGAAAAAGTATCAGCCGTATACCAAGCAATAACACAGCAATTCCACATCAGTTGAGTGTACTTGAGTTTAGAAATCGAATTCGTACACGCGGCAGTGGCCTGGTGTGTTGAGCATTGATTTAATTTTTAGTGATTCTAACTGTCATAGCTTCAGTTCGAATCACACGCTCTTCGCTATCGTCGCAAACGCTAGTGTTGTTCCTCCGAAGTTCCGTCCTCGGGCACGGGCTCACTCGATTCGTCATCAAAGTTAAGTCCAGTCGACGTGTTTATTCTCATCTCCACAGGAATAATTGAATAATCCCTGGTTAGAAGCAACTCCACTTTTACCCGGCCGATGGTCTGGGGGCAATCCATAATATTGAGTGTAGCTATATGTGCACTCTTTGGCCTTTTCAAAATAAAATTAGGGAGTAAAATCCCTGCTGTACTTCTTTGCGCACCAGGCTCACCTCCTCCCGGAGTTTTATTGGGAACCTGTGGGGGTTCTTTAAAGTCTTCTCCAAGAACCACCCACTTCCTCAACTTAACCTGTCTTTTGCCCCACCCACAAGACACCATACCTACCTGCAATTTTGGGCAGCGTAAGCTCCCAGCAGCATTTTTCATACCTGAAAGAAAATCTCTCCGACGGCATACATAATTCCGGACTTTTCTGGTTCATACTGCATGAACGAGTTTACATCTCCTATCCGCTCAACTTGTCAGCAATTAACGATAAACAAACGCTGGCCAGCGTATTGCGGACACAGCTGCAACCGATATTCCCTTCTACCGTACATAATTGTATATCTTATCTATCCCCTAAGGTTCGCTGAGTTGCGACCAATTTCCTAATCATTATACAACTGAGCATTTGATTTAGGCATGAACATGATCATTTGTTTACCCACGTTCATGCCCCATGAAGTCCCATCATCTAACCCAAACAAATAACCCATAGTCGCTGAGTTTTCTGTGGACTTAACGTCCAGGAACAATTTTCCCTATTCTGATATAGAGCCATTCGGCTAAAGCAAATAGATTCCCAATCTCTGGTGGAACTAATGTCACCAGCAGATATCGCCTACAACGGCATTTCCCTGGAATCTTATGTAAATACAATGATGACCCTTTGCAACATAGGCACATCATGAACATTGTGCATCCCATCATAGGACCAGTGAAATAGCGTTTTTGTTTACTTTGAAGCAAAAACCTATTTTCGTTCCCAGGCGTACTTCATCAACGATCTATGGCCACACGCCGCGGCCCCTGATGATCGTGCGTTGTTTGATCAGGTGTTCGCTGATCATTGCCTCCATTGCAGAGCATCGAACTTGCCCATACGGCATATGAAAATTCTTACATGCTCGATCACGATTGGCCGCCGCCAAGTTGATCGTTTCGCTCCTCCGCCATCGAGACAATTCGCCACCATTGAATCTGACGGATGTGAGTTGCATCAAGGAGTCAGATATCATCGTCATAAGAGTGCACACGCACTATACGCGCCTATTGAGGTTTTTTTGTAATATACGGAGTCGAGTCAAAACATAATATCTTTTTGTCTTGTGCGTGATCCTGTGTCAAGCGTGTGTGGAAGTCCGTCCTTGTGCGAGTCGGTTAATATACCGCGTAAGTCTGGTTTGTCAAAGAGAACACTAAATTAATGGAACTAAAACAAAAAAAGAAATTATTAACAATAAAGCAGTGATCACCAGCAATCCCCAAGCGTTTTAATTGTTCCTGTTCTCCCTGGTGCGTACTGATCCTTTGACATTCTTCAGTGACGACGAACTAAGTTGACTTCAATCGCAAGGGCCACAGTCAATCGTAGTGCCTCAATTTTAAGTGGAAGTTTACCGAACCTAGCGCCCATGCCGGTGCCCTGACTAAACAATACCCACAAGCCCAATTATCTTTCTTGAGCGCCCCGGTACTATGGCCAGTTTGCTCAAAAGATTTCGACCTCTGAGGGGTTTGTTGGTGGGCGTTGTACCAACTCTGGCCCCTCTTCATCGCCTTCCGCCTTTCGGGGTTTAACCTTGTTGGAGCAACAGGGGTTCGATCACTTCTCGCAGCCCTTTCCGCGTGTGGGTAGGGTCTTCGGCTGATTGCCGATCGCGGTTCGGCCCTTTACAGGTCTCCTTGGTGTGGTTTCCCGTTCGGCTGCATTTTGTCGAACCTTTCAACAAACAAAAAACTGAAGAGCGGTAGATATTAAAATTCCCGTAAAATGAAAGAAAGGTAACCTCATTTTGCTTAGAACGGCAAGCTAAACTAAAGGGTCAGTCGTGGTGGATGATGGTCAATCGCAATGCTTCCTATGGTTGAACTATGCGAATAATAAAGTGTACTATTTCATCTTCATACTGGAGCCGACAGGCATTTGCCAACTTTAAAAATACCATTTAATTTAAAGATGTTTTCATGTTTCTTCCTACAGGTTCAAGTAATGAAGAGAAACTTCTGCGAGACCTATTCACACATTATGATCGAACAGTTCGTCCTGCTCCTTCGGGTCACACAATTACTGTTAAGTTAGCTTACCAAGTAAACCAAATCGACTTTGATGAAAAGAAGGGCATTTTCACAGCTTCAGCACATCTTATTGCGGTAAGTCCCACCACATCCGTCGATCTAACTAATCAATTACTCTTAGGAATGGGATGACCCAAAATTACACTGGAAACCACTAGATTATGGTAACACAACAAAGATTCATTTGACTGGACATGAACTTTGGCTGCCTGATATTTCAATATACAACAGTGTCGGCAATAAAGCTCTCGACATCTCTGACAGTGGAGCGACTTGGTTAGACCATACTGGATTAGTAATGTGGTCTATGAAAGTTAGATTACAGACACTTTGTGAATTGGATATGTTCCGTTGGCCATATGACGTTCATAGATGTGAAATAAAACTAGGGTCATGGACATACGACGGATTCCAACTAGATTTGTTGCCATCGGATAAACTCTCCCCAATCCAAGAGTTTACTCGGAACCCAGAATTCGCCATCACCAATATCACTAGCAAGAGGGAAACGACATTCTACGATTGTTGCTCGGAACCTTATGTAACTTTGGAATACACTATTGACTTCGCACGTCGTTCATCAACATTCGCTGCTGTATTTGTTATACCCGCATTAAGTGTAGTTGTCATGACATTGTCTGCATTTTGGCTTCCCCCACATCGAGGCGAGAAAATCCTTCTTAATGGAATTACTTTGATTATGGTTACTATGTACATTATTTATTTCATTCGAAACTTACCATGTTTTTCCCTCAGGATTCCTTTAATAGGTAAGCACAGTCAAATTCGTTTACATCATCCCTTTAATCATTATTTTGCAGCCATCTTCTATTGTCTGAGTTTCGTTCTGGTATCCCTATCGTTGATTATATCCGTTCTAGTCTTAGCTTCGGCTAGATCCAAGTGCAAGGGACATATGCCGCCTGGATTAAGAAAGATTCTTAAAAGTCGCGTTGCTATTCTTTTGGGACCCAAGGAGGACAATAAGAAACAGGACCAGACGGAACTTACTCAAAATTTTGAAGACAGTAAATCACATGAGACCCATTCCCTAATCAGTGCAAGCAACAACGACGACGAATGGACCTCGTTGGGGATCATCCTGGACCGTGTATCGTTCATTGTATACAGCATTGTTTTCACCCTCACAGGTCTCGTTAGTATAATATGAATATAAAACACCAGGATTTCTTGGAACAGTTTATATAATTTTCACATTGTAATCTATTTACATCGAATATAAATTAATTAAATTTATTCACTACTAATCTTATGACCTAACACGATTACGACACAGAGGGGATGTGTTCGTAAAGTGGAATTGTATAACAATTACAAGAACCCGTATAGCAACATGGTAATCTCTTTACTGTTTGTAATCCCTTTAGGACAAATTTTTATCACACTCGCTGGTAATTTAGTATTATGTGAGGGGACTTTCAATCCTGTAGCCACTACGGGGATTATCAATAGAGCAACCTCTGAAATCCTTAATTACCAAATTGCTAACAAAACGATATGTAATCGGGATACCTTAGGATACACATAGGAATACCGTTGGGACATGAATAACTTGTAAATATGAATATTTAACCATTTGTTAGTTGTATGATGTTGTCGGTGGACGAGATTCGAAACCCGGTGGCGAATAAGGCCAGTAAGGTCGCGGTGGAAACATTGCTGCTGTTGTAACAGTGGGCGGTGGGAGAAGATTTGTACTAGTTGTAGCTATATTGCTCGGTGAATGGGTTCCAGTTGTGGTTACAGCTGCAATTGGGGATGGCATTGATGCCGACGGTGATGGGTAACTAATACTGGATGATGATGATGGTGACAGATCCGGTTGAAGTCCTGGATGATGGTGGTGGTGGTGATGATGGTGATGTTTGTAGGAACTTAACATACTAGCTGTAGGATCACAACCCTGTGCTTGGGCTTGGCAGGCCGCCATGAGACCATGAAAATCAAATTTGTACGCATATCTTTTGCCGTGGACTTTTGTCATAATGTTTTTGTCGTAATAGTACCTGCAATTAAGAGAATTTATTATAAGACTGATATTGAAAACTTATTGTCTATCTTAAAGAAATCTATATAAAGGGTTCTCCAATAGGGACTTGACAACTTTTTTTCGGTAGTAAATTTTTATAATTTTCAGACGTTGTTCGTTCGTGTACTTAACCATGATGAAAATGTTGAGTTTACTAAATAAATTGTCAGGGACAGTTTGATGATTAGTGAAAGGGTGCGTTCACAAATTAAATTCAAAGTTGTAAAGTCCGTATTGGAAGACCCGATATAAAATTTTTGAAAAAAATAAGAATCTGTAGTTGCCATTAGGTCGATACATTTTTCCCACCTACGGCCAATACCCACCAGACCCTGTGGTGGCAATTGTCGAGCTTCTCAGAAGAGCAAATAAATTACAGACTTCAATTCTACACTGTTGGTAAAACGTTGTAGTAAATCTTTTTACCACCGAACCATATTTTCAAGTGGCGAGACAGAAAAAAGTCGGAGGAGGCTAAATGTGGTGAGAATCTCTGCTTAGAGTTCAACAAATTACGCCTCGTTACCTCGTCTTTTGAAGCTTGTACTTTAATAGCTTATGGTATCCCTCGTGGTTGTACACCAGTTCTGGGTGCTGTCTTATGTTAGACGGAACTTCTGGGGGAAACCAAAAAGGCAATCCATCGGCGTAAGTTTGATACATTCGTGCATACTGGTGTTGTAGACAAATGTGGCCGTCCTTAGGTACCGACCCCACGATTGGGGATTATTATCTACCTAGATGCTCTACGAGCGACAGATCGGCTCGTAGCAAAGCTCCCTTCGATGGTAGATGGTACGTACGGTGAGGTTTGCGGTTTCTTGGTACGGAGCAGCCTGCACACGCTTTTAAACGGGCCGCTGAAGAAATTGCTACCTTGATCGGTGACTAGTTGCCTCGGCATCTAGCAACTATTTAGTCGAAAAAGATCGGAGCCACCGTATCCATCTCAGCATTTGGCAAGGCATAGCAATCTATATACTTACACAAATTGTCTTTTAAAGTAAATATATACTGATAGTCATCCTGAGAAAGGTTGACGCAAGGTTAATAACCTTGCCCGGAAAACAAATTATTATGGACAATTTAACAAATCTCGGATAAGGAACTGATACCGGTGGAGAGACTTGCTAAATAAGGCTAAGACCAGAGGGCCTAGTACGTATAAATAGACTTTTTCAAACGGCCTCTTGGCAATGTCGGTAATTACCATTGACATACACAGGTTCGGTGAAGACTTCATCCGCTGAGATGTTTTGCATACTTGAATCTATTGCTTTATGTCGCGCATCATATTCTTCCACCAATAGTTCCTACGTATTTTATCGTAAGTTTTTGCCACCCCCGCAACATCTGGATTTCCTCAGGGTCATTAATCTCCATTTCCTTTTCCGTGTAGGAGGGAATGAGATCCACGCATTGAGATGAATCGTCTTGACTAGGACGTCCCTGGGCTCCTTTACTTGCCGTTTGTTTTTTATCCTAGGTGCGTATATGCGATGCATATTGCATCGTTGTAGTAAAGAGGTTTCATCACCATTTCGCGGGATGCGACTTAGAGCATCCGCATTGGTATTGTACTCACCGGGTTTGTATTCGATTTGATAATCAAACTCCGATAATTTATGATGAAATCTGGTTAAACGTGGGTGCGGTCTTTCACGTTAAACACTCCCCTCAGTAGTTTATGGTCTGTATACACCGTAAACCTATGACCCTGTAGATAGCAGCGGAAATTGTTAGCCGCCCACACAATGGCTAGTAACTCCTTCTCAATAGCGGAGTAATTTCTTTCCGCCCTACTCAAGGTGCGACTGGCGTAGGCTACAGGTTGATATTTGTCTATTTCGTCTTGGGATAGCACGGCTCCGAGTGTTTCCTTGCTCGCATCCATGGTCAGGTTAAAGGGTTTGGTAAAGTCCGGGTAGACCAACAACGGCGACGAAACCAACATTCCCTTTATTGTCTCAAATGCCTGCTGGCGTTTGTCTGACTACGTACAATTCACGTCTTTCCTTAACAAATTCGTTAAGCAGGGCATCATCCTGGAATAATTTGGTACAAATTTCCGATAGTAATTCGCCAAAACTAGAAATGATTGGACGTGACGTGCCGTCTTGGGAGTGGGGAAATCCCGGACACTAACAGTCGTGTCAGGATTTGGTAAAGCCCCTTTTTCAAACAAACATATTCCAGGTAGACGACGTCGATTCGCAGGAATCTACACTTTTCTGGTTGCAGTTTGAGACTGTGGTGTCTCAGTTCATCGAATACTGTCCGGAGCTTGTCATTATGGTTGGCTAGGTTATTAAAATATATGACGATGTGTCAGATACACGAAACATTCGATTCCCCCTATCCAGTTAGGACATGGTTTATGAGTCGCTGGAACGTAGCCGGTGCCCCCTTGAAAACGAATGGCATACGTCAGAACTCATAATGCCAGTAGCTTGTACTAAGACCTGTCTTATTTTGGTCGTTTGGATCTACCAAGACTTGGTGATAACCACTGGCTACATCAAGCGTGGAGAAGTAGCGTGAGTGACCAAGCTGGTCAAGTATGTCCTCAATACGAGGGAGAGGGTGCGCATCACCGATGTTTTTTTGTTCAGTTTCCTGAAATTGACCACAACTCTCCATCGTGCTTCGCCTTCGGGGCCTGCTTTCTTTGGAACTACCAATAAGGGTGAGTTCCGCGGACTTTTGCTTGGTTGAATGATGTTATTCTAGAGCATTTCCCGAATCTGCTCGTTAATCAGTTGCTTCTCGCGCTTGGGCAGACGGTACATGCTTTGGTTAATGGGCGCTTGCTCATCCACCAAAGTTATTACATGCGAGATCGCACTAGTACACGCCTGGTTTAAATAAGAAATGTCGTTGAACTCCTGACATATTTCCATTGTCGATTGGCACTCTTTGGGACATAGGTTTTCTCCTAAGTGGAGTTCCTCGTATAGTTGTGCAAACTTTGAGTCTGCTTGGTCTGCTCAAAGAGATTTCGACCTCTGAGGGGTTTGTTGATGAGCGTTCAACCAACTCCTTCCCCTCTTCATTGCCTTCAGGCTTTGGGGATTTTCCGTGTTGGAACAATAAGGGTTCGATAATTTTCTCTAACCCTTTCTCAGTGTAGGTAGGGTCTTCGGGTGATTGCCGACCGCAGTCTGGACCTTCACAGATCTGTTGGTGTGATTTCCCGTTCGGCTGCATTTTGTGGAACCTTTCCTGCATTATTTAACAGAGTTAACAGAGAAACTTTAGGAAATTCCAAACAATCGCCCGGCCCATCAACCTTGCAATTTTTTGACAGGAAGTCATTACCCAGCAGCCCGTATTCCGACAACCCCGGCAATGAGTCAATTATTTGAAATCTACAGGGAATCTCCTGCTGTAACTTGAAATCCCCATAGCAGCATCCCCTAGACTCCCCCTTGCAAAAAAGCGTGTTGACTGTCGTTGCTCTTTGGGCATCCACTGTATATTTCGGGTGGGATGCCTTCAGCTTTAATTAGTGTAGTCGTGTTTTTCCCTCGGCCAATGGCCAAAGGAAGTTGGACAATCGCGACCTTGATCGGTGAAAGTTGACAACAGCTTTGGCTATTTTGTGAGTTGAATTCGGTCGGGTTTCCCGACACGATCTCTGGGAGTTTTCCTATATCTCCCATTTTGCATTTTGTGGGCACTCTCCCACCGTTTGGTTGATGTCGACCGCAAATTCTGCACCGTTTTCCACTTTTATTAGGAAACCCGCTCTGCCTTGGAGTCTCTGTAGACTCCGAGCTAGCAGAGCCAGAACGGCTTCGGTCTGGCTTAGGCCGACGGTGCTAGAGTCGGCGCTTTCAACTCTTTGAGCCCGTAGCTTTTGCTCTGCTTTTGAGCCTTAGTAGGCTTAGAACTGGTAGACCTGGAATGGTTTTCGCCCGCTGTGGCGCGACGTTGTTTTGGCCGTGGCATCTGGCGTACGAGGTAGCCTTTAGTCACGTCTACTCTGTACTACTTTTGAGTCTTCGAGGACTTGGAACTAGCAGAGTTAGAGCCGGTATGGGCTTCATTTGGCCGATGGTGTTGTGGTCGGGATTTCCGGCGTTTGCCACTTAGTCGGGAGTGCATCCATGCCCCTTAAGTTTCTTCCTAGTAACCTCCTCCCACCCTTGATTGACCATGCAGACATTGCCGTATAGCCGTGGCCACTCGGGAGGGTGTTTCGTGTTATTCTCCAACTGCCCTTGTATCATCACCTTTCCCACGTATCACTGTTACGTCCACAAAATTCGCAGCAACAACAAATGCTATACACTCCGTGGTTCGATGTTGCTGGTCCCTTAGGGGCGGAGGGTTGGTGTGGTCCGGGTGTGTTTTCTTCTA
The DNA here is from genome assembly GCA_963931805.1 of Microdon myrmicae. NCBI lineage: Eukaryota > Metazoa > Arthropoda > Insecta > Diptera > Syrphidae > Microdon > Microdon myrmicae. The sequence goes on from OZ007497.1 coordinate 90,373,881, forward strand.
GGATTCCCTCTTATGGCCGATTTTTTGGTGATAATCTATTTTGTAGTGGTTGTCTACTTTGTGGTGGTTGTCTATTTTGTACTGGTTATCTATTTTGTGATGGTGGTCCGGGGTTGCGTTGTGCGAGTGTATAATACGCACGGTAATCCTTTATGTCGTGCCCATATTCTCTGCAGAGCGCGGTGTTTCACCTTCTTAGGCACTCGTCGTATAAGTGTCCCCTTTTATTGCAAAGGGCCACCCTGCCATCTGGCTAGCGTCGATTGACCTACCAAAAATGTCCCCAGTTGCTTAACCCACTTCACTCACAGGTGGGTATTGCATGTGAAGCGATTCCTGCGAGTACTGATTGTGATGTGCAGAAGTCATCGTGCTGTCCAATGACACAAAATTGAGTCACAGCATCCACAAGTATATTCACAGGAAGGGGGTACCTATAATGTGCCTCCTGCGAATACTGTGGTTGACTAATCTGTGCGCGAGTGAGGTCATTTGCCCTACCATAAACCTGATTGGATGTGTGGTCCCTTGGAGCGCTCGCCAGAGTAGAATTGCGGTCAGGATTGAGAATTGTGTAAACCTTCGCGGGTATCGTGCAGTCCTCAATCCCAGCCCAGCCTCCCATACAAAAGAAGTCGCGTTTACGCAACATCTTCTTTTGAGATTGTTCCATTTGGATGAGCAGCGTTAATATGTCCTTGGGCGGGCCATCTCCGATATATAGCAGATAATGTCGGTAGTGGACCTTTCTAAGTCCACTCATTATCATGGACTTCGCCATTCTCTCGATCTAGATGGTGAAGGTGGCACCGCTTGCCTGTCGGTAGGAATGATCCGCCGCCTTTCTGCAACGCACAATGGCCTGTTTCACGCGGGAAATAAAGCCTGTGCCATCTTCCGCAGGGAGTTGTCGCATTACGGAGAGCTAGGCACACAACTCTTCGTAAAACACTTGTGGCTGGAAAGCGTCCCTTAAACGCTGCTCAAACTCCAGGAACCTCCGGGGGCCGCCTCACTCATCGGGCAGTATGCTTCACCACCTAACCTCGTGGTCTTAAACTTTACGAGACACGTCGCCCCACGTTTTCTTTAATTACTACACCACGAATTGTTTCTACCTGACGAAGACATGTTCTCTTTGCCCACTCGCGCCCTTTTAAACTGATCGCCCATTCCCGATTCCACACGCATCCTCAATTTCGCATTTCAGCGCCCACTTAATATGAATAAACTCTCGCGAATTGTACTCAGCAGTCAATGAACCCGAGGAGAATGGGAAAATTGCAAAGGGGAGCAGTTTGGTTGAGGGTGGATTTGATTTCGCTTGCAACGAAAAGCGAAACCAAAAGGTAGAGTGAGTTTGTGTCCTCGTTTAGAGGCTGGAGAAAATTCTCGAAATGCAGAATCACGAAGTGTATACCGAGAAGGGGGGACTTGGGGGGGTTGAAAAGTCTATTCATGCATACTTTTCACCGAATATTGATACTGTTCCCAAGCGAATAGCTTGTACTTTCTTTATTAGAAAGAGAATCATCGGCTTGGGAAAATCCTTTGCGTCGGAATGCGCAATGGAATTTGCAGATGAACTGAACTGTTTCGCTATGTACAAAATTCGTCGACTGCCAATGTTTTGCTAAACATTGGTTAAACAACATAATGGGGGCGTAGGGAGATGGGGGCCTTTAATTATGTAATACTGCTTGCAAAACCTAGTTTTTAGATCATCTCGATTAAAGTTTTACGTTCTTTTTTTTATTGCACTTCTGTCGGGAGAACCTATAGCGCCGAGTCAGCGCCCCGAGATATCACCAAGTAATTGCTGCAGATCTTTTTGAACGGTTACAGGTTGTAATTCTCTGGAAACTCCCGTGGGAAGAAAATTGTTCGCTCTTTTCCGCTCTGTAACGGAACGAGTTCTGATGCAGAGATGTTCGTGTCAGTGGGAGATGTACCGCAAAGTAGTGCGATCCGTCAGATTGGGCTGTGGGCCGCATATAATACCACAAATCTTCGAAGAACAGTACCCCTGATAATATCTGTAAAACAGACAGAGGTTAGATACTCGCCTTCGATGTGATAGCGACGGTAGTCCCAACGCTGTGCTTCCGTTCAATCCGTGCATCCGTTCATTTCTGTATGCTTTAACGTCATCTGTTTTTATATACCTGCTTCGCAATCTATTGTGTTAACCGTTAGACGATACCGTTATTATTGGCGAGTTCAACCTCCCCCATCTCCAATGGACGATGTCAGACGATTAATCCTTTTACACCTCAAAACCCACTAGTACCACGGAATGTCTCTTAATAGACAAATAAGTAATATCCGAAATTATATGGGGAGGCAACTTGACCTTGTGTTTATAACGTACACCCTATAATTCCTCTGTTTCTCTTAGTCCTCACAGCCTCTCAACCATAGAAAATTACCACCCGCCGCTTCTCGTAATCCTTTATAGTGACAGCGTATCCCAAACCTCACCATCCCACGCCAACTTTTCCTACAACTTCCACAAAGCTAACTTTCGTCTATTAAATGAGCATCTTAGCAAAATCGCACTTCGCTTTGATCATCTAGAGGCAGAAGAAGCTACTGACACCTTCTATAAGGAAATCAATGATGCCATTTCCCTGTATGTCCCTTATTCCCGACATAGGATATCGGTTTCATCGCCACCATGGTACAGCAGCAAACTCCGACTCTTCGCAACAAGAGGAATAATTTGTGGAATATTTTCCCAAGAACACGTTTCTCCCTGGACTACTCCAACTATCTCTGTTCCTTTTTTAAATACACAGAGCTTTAAAACTGCCTCTACAACAATTATCTCACAAAAACACAAAACAACCTGATCAACGACCCCAAATTTTTTTCCTCTTTATTAATTATAAACGTAAATGTGCGCAAGACTGATGACCTTGCCCGAAAAAACAAATTATCATGGAAAATTTAACAAGGCTCTGGACTTGCTAAATAAGGCCAAGACCGGTTCTCGGTTGTAGTGCCGATGATGATGATGTAAATGTGACACCTATCCCATCTCCCCTTCCTAGGACACGATTACTTCAACCGACCCCCAAACTACCGCCCATCTTTTCGCTGCTTTTTTTAAATTCCTTCACGGACAACTCTTTCGAGCATAACCCGTCTCATTTCAAAGACCTACAGGCATTTTCACTTGGCCCCTTCATCTCTCAATTTATTCAGCATCACCTAGTTGAAAAAAATTAAACTTACTTAAAGACGAGAGCTGCCCTGGACCTGATGAACCTCCGACCGTCCTTTTAAAAAATGTTCCTCTTCTCTTTCTCCCCCGCTATCAAAGATATTCAATCTATCCGTTACACAGGGTGTATTCCCAAGTATTTGGAAATCCTCTTTTGACACCCCCCCTACATAAAAAGTGACCTAAAAAGGATATTAGTAACTATCGTCCCATCGCCAAACGGTCACATATTCCAAAACTGTTCGAAGGCATTCTTACCTTGTTATGTTTCCGCTGCAAAGCCATCATCTCACTCAACCGGCATGGTTTCCTTATGGGTGGGTCGATCACCACCAATCTGGTTGAGTTCTCATCTCACACTCTCCGTGCCTTAGAGAATGGTAACAAAGTCATCACAACCGATTTCAGCAAGGTCTTCGACAAAATCTGCCACAACCTTTTTCTCTTTAAGCTATCCTCCCTTGGTTTCGAACCCCTACTGATTAAGTGGATTTCATACCAGATGCCTCTTCCAACGAAGTTGTGGACGCAATAAAGCGATTGAAAAACAATGCTCCCGGAGTCGACTGCATACCGGTAGAGCTTGTGAAGCATGGAGGAGAGGCAACCGCTCGAAACATCCACCAACTCATCAAAACAATATGGGATAAGGAAGTCACTCCAGAAGAATGGAAAACCTCAATTGTCGTCCCCGTTTTCAAAAAAGGCGACAGATATGACTGCGAAAACTACAGAGGAATATCATTCCTCCCAATCACATACAAAACACTAACAAATTTCATACTGGCGAGAATCACACCGTACGCAGAAGAAATACTGGGAGACTACTGGTGTGGTTTCCGTAGGAACCGGTCAACGAGCGACTAAGTGTTCACAATAAGGCAACTGCTGGAAAGGAAGTGGGAATACGGAGAGTCGGTTCACAAACTGTTCGTTGACTTCAAAAAAGCCTATGACTCAGTCGCAAGACGAAGACTCTACCATATTGTAGTTGAGCTGGGAATCCCGAAAAATATGCCGCCCTCATTCAAATCTGCATAAACGAAAACAATTGGCGAGTTAGAATAGAAAACCACCTCTCAGAACCATTTGAAATCCGGGAGGAACTAAAACAGAGGGGTGGCCTCTCACCGACTCTTTTTAACCTTGCGCTCGAGTATGTCAACAGAGAGGTACAACACGACAACACGGCCGGATCATCTCTGAACGGGGTCACACAAGTGCTCGCATATGCGGATGACATCGCCGCTCTGGGCGATAATCTAGAAACTATAAGTAAAAACAGTGAAATCATCATGCAAACGGCAGAAGAGGTGGGCCTAGAAATAAATGAAGACAAAACAAAATACATGATTACGGCGAGAGCAGATGGACCGCAGGGAATACACATAAACGTCTGGGGCAAGATATTTGAAAAAGTTAAAGAATTTAAATATCTGGGAACGATACTGACGGCCAGTAACGAAATTATTATTATTTATTGGCCTGTAGGAACCCGGAAGTTCATGACCTCACCGACTCGGCTTCGCCATCCTTCCCTGTCCTGGGCACTCTCTTTCCACGCTTCACCATTCGATCCGATCTCCTCAAGGTCAAACCTAACATTGTCCTCCCATCTCCGTCGCGGCCGTCCTACCGGTCTCTTTCCCGTTGGTCTACCGTCAAGAATTCTATGCACGGTCCTATCGTTCCCCATTCGCGCCACGTGTCCGACCCATCTTAATCTTCGCGACTTGATTACTCTCACTATTGTAGGTTTGCGATATAGTTCTTCCAATTCGTGGTTATGGAGTCTCCTCCATTGTCCTGCCTCCTCGTCATATTTACCTCCAAAGATGCCTCTCAAAACTTTATTCTCGAATAGACGGAATTTGTTTTCTTCCCGTTTTGTGAGAGCCCATGTTTCGCATCCATATAGAACAATTGGCATGATTATGGTTCTATAGACACGGAGCTTTATGTTACGTGATAGCAGTCTGGATTTCAGCAGTTTACTGACTGTGTGCCAACTCGCGTTGCCGGAATGCAGTCTCTTGTTAATTTCCTTCGACATTTCGTTACTGGCCGTCAGTATCGTTCCCAGATATTTAAATTCTTTAACTTTTTCAAAGATCTTACCTCTGACGTTTATATGTGTTCTCTGAGACCCACCTGCTCTCGCCGTAATCATGTATTTTGTTTTGTCTTCATTTATTTCTAGGCCCACCTCTTCTGCCGCTTGCATGATGATTTCACAGTTTTTACTAACAGTCTCTAGATTATCGCCCAGAACGGCGATGTCATCCGCATATGCGAGCACTTGTGTGACCCCGTTCAGGGATGATCCGGCCATGTTGTCGTCTTGTACCTTTCTGATGACATACTCGAGCACAAGGTTAAAGAGACACGGTGATAGACCATCTCCCTGCTTTAGTCCGTCCCGGATTTCAAATGGTTCTGAGAGGTGGTTTTCTATTCTAACTCGCCCTTTGTTTTCGTTCATGCAAATTTGAATGAGCGCGGCATATTTTTTTGGGACTCCCAGCTCAACTAGAATATGGTAGAGTCTCTGCCTTGCGACTGAGTCGTAGGCTTTTTTGAAGTCAACGAACAGTTGGTGAACCGTCTCTCCGTATTCCCACTTCTTTTCCAGCAGTTGTCTTATTGTGAACATTTGGTCACTTGTTGACCGGTTCCTACGGAATCCACATTGGTAGTCTCCCAGTATCTCTTCTGCGTAAGGTGTGATTCTCGCCAGAATGACATTTGTTAATATTTTGTATGCGGTTGGGAGCAATGATATTCCTCTGTAGTTTTCACAGTCAGATCTGTCGCCTTTTTTGAAAATGGGGATGACTATTGAGGTTTTCCATTCTTCAGGAGTGACTTCCTTATCCCATATTGTTTGGATGAGCTGGTGAATCTTTCGAGCGGTTGCCTCTCCTCCATGCTTCACAAGCTCTGCCGGTATGCAGTCGACTCCGGGAGCCTTGTTGATTTTCAATCGATTTATTGCGTCTACAACTTCGTTGAGAGACGGCTCTGGGATCTGAGGCTCAGCTGTATGTACGCTTGGTACATTTATCTGTGGTTGATGGGTGCGTACATTGAGCAGGTTTTCAAAGTACTGCTTCCATCTTGTCACGACATTGTTTGTTTCTGTGACCAGACAGCCGTTTGCGTCTCGAATTATTTTGGCTCTTCCTCGGTAGCCATTTCTAATTGAATTTATGCCGACATACATACCCCTGATGTTCTTTGCCCTAGAATTTTCTAGGATTTTTTCGATCCTAGTCTTCTCCCATTCGCGTTTTTTGCGTTTGAAGAGCCTCATTGTCTCTCTCCGAATTGTCGCGTATCTTTCTGCGTTGACTTCATCATATCTTTCTAAGTGGATCACTCTGAGGCGTTTACGTTCTTCGATCTTCGCCCTGCACTCATCGTCAAACCAAGGTTTGGACTTAATTGTTTTCTTAAATCCTAATACCTTTTGGGCTGTTAGTTTGATTGTGTCTCTGATCGATGTCCATTTAGTGTTCACACTATTAGCTTCCTCTTCCTCACTGCTCACATTCTCTAGAATGCTAAATCTATTCGTTAGCTCGTCTTGATATTCAGCCCTTTTGCGTAGGTCTTTCAGTTTATCAGTGTCGAACTTTTTGCTTGTCTCCCGTGACTGCCCATGTGGGATTGCTGCGAGGCGACTCCTGATTTTGCCAATCACTAGAAGATGATCGGAGTCGCAATCTGCTCCTCTATATGCTCTTACGTCAAGGATATTCGAGTGGTGTCTTTTGTCTATGAGGAAGTGGTCTATTTGGTTACGCGTTACGCCGTCGGGTGATATCCATGTGGCTTTATGAATTTCCTTGTGCTTGAACATCGTGCTTTTTACTAACAGATCTTTTGACGCTGCGAATGTGATAATTCGAATTCCATTATCATTTGACACGTCGTGTAGACTTTCTTTACCTATAGTTGGTTGGAAGATATCTTCCTTTCCAATTTTCGCATTGAGGTCCCCGAGGAGGATTTTAACATCGAATGATGAGATCCCATGAAATACATCCTCTAGGGTCTCGTAGAACGTGTCCTTCGTTTCTTCGTCCGCAGATTCTGTTGGGGCGTGTACGTTTATAAATACATAATTGTACCATCGGCCCTGTATTTTTAGCACAGACATTCGGTCATTAATGAATTGCACATCTTTTACATGGGGCGTAATCTTCTTGCTTATGATGAAGCCAGTTCCGAGGTTATGTGTATCGGTACCTCCACACACCAGTGTAAACCCGTTGGTTTCGATTACTTGATGTGGGAGTCGAACTTCCTGGAGCGCGACGATGTCCATTTTATATTGTTTCGCGTTTTCTACGACTGTCTGTATCGCGCCTGGTTTATATAACGTTCGAACATTCCACGTCCCGACGCGTATATCCCGCTTTTTCCGTTTTTCCCTACGTCTTCTTTTTGCCGAGTCGGTGTTTTCCTGATGATTTGTTCCCTTATGGTAGTGTTGGCTCATCACACCTACGCCTACCGGGTTTTTTGTGAGATTGTTTTTTGTGTATTGATCATTCATTTCATTGGATCACTCTGGGGTTTCAAATGGTCCGCCATATCAGAGCCCCTCTTTGATATGGTAAGGTCTGCTTACTGCTCTGATTCGACCCGGTGTCAGAGAGGCGCCGTTATAATACAGCCGGTATACCCCTGGCTGCAAACCATCCAATGGGCACGGTGACGCGTAACACCCTGGATTAGGGGCAGTAGATCTTTGTGTGTTACTCCTCGCTAGCCTGTCTGACATGGGTGGCCCTACTGGAAGCGTATGCTTCCGTCAGCATAGCCTGAGCGCTTCATCGTAGTTTAAGCCCCCGCACCACGTCAAGGTTTCTACCAAGCGGGGGATTTGTGAAACTTTTGCAATATATAATATAGGCCCCCACTGGGATCACAAAATAAACTAATCGGTTTGGCCGGATCATAAATTTCCAAAACGTTTGGCCTAATGAACAATTTAGTCTTGTTTAAACATTGTTGAGCCTTATCTGTCCAGCACAATTGATTGCCTTTACTTAAGAGGTCATACAAAGCCCCTTATAACATGGAAAGATTTGGTATAAAATATATACATGGTAGTTCAAAGCCATAAAAATGACGTCAAACTGCTGGGAGTTGGAGCATTACAAATTGCATGTGTTTTATAAGGGTCCGGTCGATTTTTTGATTTAGAAATAAAATGCCCAAGGTACTTTACCTCTTTTCCAAAAAACATACATTTTTCTATTTTAATTCTTATCTTGTGTGCGTTTAGTTTAGCCAAAACTTTCATCACGGTCTAGTGATCCTAAATCACTACTCCCACCCAATCCCCATTATCTCCTATAATCTTAACCATATCCCATAGTGAATCATTGAGCGAACCAAAAGCTAATTTGTCGCACATAGATCCAATTCCTAATTACCTCACCCATAATCCAATTGAATCATATGCACGACAAAATTAAACCAAAATCCATTTGTCGTACATTGATTCAATTCCTAATAATCCTAACATCATGAAATGCTTAACTCTAAATGCATTTCATGATTTTCCCTTCCAAGAATTTATTCAAATAAATTTCTATCAACTTCCCGGAATCCTATTCCAATTGAAGCACACAAAATCTTGTTTGTGCGTCTTGGAATTTTTAAATAAAACTTTTGACAAATCTCTGTTGTCACAGAGAATAAAAGGGCAGTACATTTTGGATTCGTGATCAGTTGGGATCCAGAGGCCGAGGCACCGGCCACAATACATAAAATCTAAATAAAAATTAAATCAACAAAGGAAATAAATAGAAAATAAAATAATTAAATAAATAAAGGAAGCTAGAAATGACTTTCAATCGTGGACAACAGAAAGGGGTAAGCCTATAAAAAACAATCTATAAAAATATAACCTCCACAACGGTATTTTCATATGAAATCCTTCCAACTAAAATATCATCCAAATAGCACGAGACATTTTCACCCCTAAACAAACAAACGGATCTTTACACACGCGTCCGAGTGCAGTGCAAAGTTTTCTGTGCGATCTTATGCAAATAAACAGATCTCTTAGTGCTGTGAAAAGTGCGAGAATATACACGCGAGTGATGTGCAGTGCGGGAAAACCCTCTACCCTTTCCATCTCTTGTGACGTAACGAAATGTCGAGTGAAATTAATAAAAGACTGTATTCCGGCAACGCTAGTTGGCTAATCCAAACTCCTATCACGTAACATAAAGCTCCGTGTCTATAGAGCCATAATCAAGCCGATTGTTCTATACGGATGAGAAACATGGGCTCTCACAAAACGGGAAGAAAACAAATTCCGGGTATTCGGGAATAAAGTTTTAAAGGATATCTTTGGCGGTATACATGTATATGACGATGAGGCAGGACAATGGAGGAAACTCCACAACCACGAATTGGAAGAGCTATACCGCAAACCTACAATAGTGAGATTAATCAAGAGATTAAGATGGGCCGGACATGTAGCGCAAATGGGTAACAATAGAACCGTGCATAGAATTCTTGACGGTAAATCAACAGGAAAGAGACTGACAGGGGGGCCGCGGCGGAAATGGGAGGACAATGTTAGGTTTTACCTTGAGAAGATCGGATCAGATGGTCAAGCGTGGAAGGAGAGTACACAGGACACGGAACGATGGCGGAGTCGAGTCGGCAAGGTCATGAACTTCCGGGTTCCTACAGGCCAATAAATAGTAAATAGTAAGTAAATTGAACACTTAAGGCAGGAAAACCGTTTAGAAATTTAAAAAAAAAATCAATTTTTTTTGTTATATATAAACAGCTCAGAAAGTTAAGACCATAAATAGTTTACTACAGCGAGACTTTAAGAAAGTGCAGCGCAATTGCGAAGACTGGAAACTTAAGATCAACTACCAGAAATGTGAAGCCGTCCCATTTAAAACCTCATTATATAAAGCCACAAACGACAAAAGAAAAAACTGGCGAAAGTTCGTTATTGTGGGACGGCATTAACGCTAACTGGAAACCAAGAGTGTAGTTAAATACTTTGGCATCTGGCTAGATCAATATATGTATTTCAACAGACATGTAGAGGCTGCTTGGTCAAAGCTTGGAAAACGTTTGCTATTACAAGAAGGCTATTTCCCAGTAGCCAACTTGATAGCAGGTAAAAGTTACATACTAAATGACCCTAAGCAGACCAATGATTATATATGGTTATCCAATATGATTTAACGACCTCAACAAGATATATCAATGGGGATTATCTATCCGAGTAGAGTGGAATGCCTTAAAAACTCAGTGCTGTCTCCTGTCGTCAATTTCTAAACCCCAAAGTAAATATAGTGTCGATGAATGGCACTTTCATCGACGAAGCCAAGGAACTATCTATTCTCGGCACTCGAATTAATTCGACTCTTAGTTGGAGCGACCACATTTTTGAAGCTGCGAAAAATGCAGCTAAATGTATGGGGTTTCTTAAGAGATGCAAAAAATACTTCACTCCATCCAACCTGGCCACTATTTACAAGGCGTATATTCGTCCCGAAATGGAGTTCAACTCCCATATTTCGTCAGGCACATCGAAAACTGCACTACATGTGCTCGACGGGATGCAAAAACGAGCAGTGAAACTTATTGGGGACCCAGCTGTGAGTCGATCAATTCCGTCGTTAGAACATAGGCGCAATGTATCAAGCATCTCTTCTATAGGTATTATCATGGTCGTTGCTCAACTGAACTTGCTGGGTTTGTTCCGCCTCCTCAGACATTTCCCCGCGATACCCGTCAATCTGAGAATGCGCATCAGTTCACGTTGAAAGCCAACTTCTGGCGCACAAACAGACATAGAGAGTCATTCTTTAGCCAAACCACACGAATGGAGAATTCTCTACCTGATCAAGTATTTTCTCGTCGTTCTAATGTCCAGGCATTTAAGACCAATGTACATCGATACTTCCTTTCCTTACCCACTTCCTCTCCATCCGCTCGCACTGTGATCTGACACTTAAGGGTACTCCAAAATCCACTTTTGTGTGCGCGTTTGTGTAAAAAAAAAAAAAACAAATAAAAATATAAAACAAAACAAAGGGGGGCGAAGCAAAATAAAAGGAAGAAAACCCGATGAACATGCGCGAGAAGTGTCGGCAGTGCAACATATCAAAAAAAAAAAAAAAAATTGAAAGTTCAATGGACTACTCTTTTAACGTTCCATTCCACATAAACGCAGTATACTCAAAATATAATGAATAATAATATGCCATAAAAAAAATAAAAATAAAACCACGAATTGGAAGAGCTATACCACAAATCTACAATAGTGAGAGTAATCAAGTCGCAAAGAATAAGATGGGCCGGATATGTGGCGCGAATGGGCAACGATAGGACCGTGCGTAGTAGTCTTGACGGTAGACCAACGGGAAAGAGACCGACGGGACGGCCGCGACGGAGATGAGAGGAGAATGTTACATTTGACCTTGTGGAGATCGGATCGGCTGGTCAAGCGTGGAAGGAGAGTGCACAGAACAGGGAACGATGGCGGAGTCGAGTCGGTGAAGTCATGAACTTCCGGGTTCCCACAGGCAAATAAATAGTAAATAATAGTACTTGTTTTCACGTTTTCAAACTCGCAATATTACGTTTGACATCTGACAATTTCTACATAATTTTCTGGTGGGGCCATCTTTTGCCAAACGACGGAAACATATATGTACACCTAATAGATACCATAGTAACAACAATCTCTACGGCTGGATACACGGATCCTAGAACTATCGATAACATTTATAGAAAATCTCCCTAATAATTCCAACCCTCTAAATAGCATACCTACCCATTACATTCCTGTAAGACGGGAACTCAATACCCTAATTGTCAATCAGGATCCTCTTCACCTCAGGCAGACTGGTTAACGATTTAAACGAGGTCGTGTACCACAACACCGGACTGGTGCCCAATCAATTCAAATACAGCAACATCCAACCATTCTTCAAGATTATAACTTCTAATACGAAACCGAATGGCACCCCCGTACTTCAAGAACATACCTGACCCTTATCCCTTACTGCCCTTAATCAAAACAAGAAATCCCACATCCACAAAATCATCATCATCATCATCATCATCGGCACTACAACCGGAAACTGGTCTTGGCCTTATTTAGCAAGTCCTGGGGCTTGTTAAATTTTCCATAATGATCTGATTTTTTCCGGGCAAGTTCATTAGTCTTGCGCCAGAGGGTCACCGACGGGGAATCGAACCCCGGTCTCCCGCGTGACAGGCGGGTATACTAACCACTATACTATCGAGGAGCCCCACATAAATCATGGTAAACCAAAATATATGATAACATTGTAAATATTAGTTTTAAGTCATTATCAAGTTGTCACTGTTATTGCAATATCAAATATTGTAAATTATGAATAAGATTAGATTAAGTTATGTTAAGTAATTTTAAATAAACTTTAAATACCAGGTGTACCGGTATGAAGTGATTTTTTTTAAATAAAACACTAATTTTAAATGGGAAAGTAAAAAACATTTTATTCGAAGTATTGGACATTGCTTTCTACACATTTCGACCACCTTTCTGGCAACTTGTGGATACCACGCCAATTAAACCGGTCGTCTTTTGAGGCAAACCATTCGGAGACCCAATTTTCGACTTTTTCATAGGAATTGACATGCTGCTCCTCAATAGTATACTGGTTAGTATACCCGCCTGTCACGTGGGAAACCGGGGTTCGATTCCCCGTCGGGGAGCCTCAGGCGCAAGACTAATAACCTTGCCCGGAAAAAACAGATCATTATGGAAAATTTAACAAGCCTCAGGACTTGCTAAATAAGGCCAAGACCGGTTCCAGGTTGTAGTGCCGATGATGATGATGAAATGCTGCTCACTCAATGCATGTCCCATCGATGTAAACAATTGGTAGTCAGAAGGAGCCAAGTCTTGTGAACACGGCGGGTGGGGTAACACTTCCCAGCCGAGACCTTCTATTGTTTCTTTAATGGGTTTTGCTGTATGACTCGGGTCATTATCATGCAACAAAATTACCTTTCCGTGTCTTGTGGCCTATTCTGGAGGTTTTTCGATCAATACATCAAATTGCTCATTTGTTGTCGGTAGCGTTTCGCCAGGTTTTAGAAGTTCATGATACATCACCCCCTTCTGGTCCTGTGGCGGTTCCGCCAAACCCCACAGTACACTTACCTAAAAAAAAACCCCATAACTCCCATTCATTCTCTTAACTTCGCTAATGCAATTGCATTAGCACCTGTGAATGCTGCACGCATCAAGCTTACCGAATTTATTTATTTCAAAGCTTCTGTAAAAGAAAACTTACCATCATGCATCTCTTCGCATACAATTCTCTGTAAGAATTCTTCATTACCTTTTTAGGAATTCCACAACTCCCATTGTTTCCCGCCAATGCATTTGCATTGGCACCTGAAAACATTTCCTTCTCCAAGGACATTTGAGGCATACAACGCATTATATGAAATTCCTAGAAACAATTCTTTAACGTGCATATGCACCATAGATTCCCGACCATTAGGCATCCTTGTTCCACCAATGCAATTCCGCCGTATATGTGCATACCACATGTCCCTGGCATTTCCACGGCCGCGGCAGCTCTTTGACCATCGGACAAAAGCAAATACTCTGATCTTACCCTAGAGTCATAAAACGAATTCCTTCGGATGAATTCATGTATATAATTCGATCCCTTTAGCATCACCAGCGATACACATTTCCCATTGTGTAAATAGAAAAACCATTAGCACTTCTTCCTAATGGCGATACATTTAATTACGCATCCGCGCCACGCATCCATGTCTGTATGATGCCCTTATTTGCTTTTACCACATTTCTCCGATGAACTGCCGTCTATGATAGCTGCAATGCACAGCATAGACACGGATCATAAATCTCCTTTGTCTTTGCCGCTTGCCTGTTTCGTTGTTCCACGTGTAAATAACGTCGATCCGTATGGTCACACACACATACCATTGCACTGAAAGTGCATTTCCTTGGCGGTTGCACCCTTAAGAGGAACGTTTTTCTCTCTCTTCTTTTGTTCTTAACCCTAACCTAGGATGGAATTCATGTCAGAGTTCTATCCTCGGTGAGTCGTTTTCTATAAGCCGACCGCCATGGTCGTTTCCGGCTTCCGCTCCTCGTGGCGCCCCGAAGATGCGTTCGTCACAGAGTCGCGAGTGTGTGTGAATTTAGTTATTCTTTTTGTTTGTACCGGAGTGACTTAATCGAAAACCATTGCCAGTGGTATGAGTTCAACATAAAATAAATTGTACGCAGTCACGGAATGAGTGTGTAAAGAGCTCCTCTGCTCTATGCCATTAGCGTCAGTTATAAAATATCATTGTACCTTATGTCGTTTGTTATTTTTCACCAACCGTTTCTTTAAATATAAATAAACGCATCAATAACATTTAAACAGCGAGTTTTATTTACTTTTGTTTCTTGGTGATCGTTCGTTTGCAGGCCGCGGAACAATTAGTGACAGTCGGATGGGGATAGGAGTGCCCATGCTCGGCACAATACTCCTAATCCCCACAGTCCAACCAAACACAGAGCATTGTCTTTTTTCCAAACCGATCAGGCTTTGCAGTCGATGCTGACGCTTCTCCTGGATGTACCCATGATTTTTTTTGTTTAGGATGTTAATATAATAGTGGCGGGCGATAATGTGGTCGCGTCCAGAGGAGAAAAGCGTTCCAAGAGTGAAGTCAAACGATAGAATCAGCGTCCAAAAGGATGAACTCGAACGGTAGAATTAGCACATAAGAAGATGAAGTCAAACGATGGAATCAAGGCCCAAGAGGATGAAGTGAAACGATGGAATTACTGTCCGAAAAGATGAAGTCTTTTTTCCTTGATATTGACTTTTATTAATTAATGTATGTTGTTAATTGGCCGAGAGCCGATGGTGTTTACTCGATGAATGTTGATTGTAGACTCTGTGCCCACGATAGAAGTTGATGGCAGACTCTATGCCCACGATGGAAGTTGATGGCAGACTCTATGCCCACGATAGAAGTTGATGGCAGACTCTGTGCCCACGATAGAAGTTGATGGCAGACTCTGTACCCACGATGGAAGTTGATTGCCGACTGAATGAATGGGCATAACTGCCAATTCAAAAAGGGACGCTATGACATCATCGTGGTGACAGCCGGCCAGTTGGTGCCAGCTGCTGCGCAACTGGTATACATGCGAATGTACTAGATTTCTCCAGTACATTTCAGCACATTTAATTGCCAATCCGCAACAAGGATTTTTAAAATAAATCCATTTTTCATCACCATTGCTTTACATAAATGATTTGTTGGAGACAACGGATAACAAAGTGTTCAGTTTTGCGGATGATAGTACGCTTGTTTCCTCCTTTTCGAGTGATCGGCCGATTGGTGCATCTACGTCGCACCAGCTGAGATGTAGACAGATCGACTCTCTGAACCAGGATCTAGATAAAGTCCTGCAGTGGGGAAAGGCCAATCTTGTCGACTTCAACGCAACGAAGACCCAGTATACAACATTCACAAATAAAACTGGATTATCGGTTCCACAGCTGATGATGAGTGGCTGGGCCCTCGAGGCTGGGGAAAGTTTGAAATTGCTCGGCGTCACGGTCTGTGGGAATGTATCATGGCATAAACACGTATCGGGTATCGTCAGATCAGCCTCAGGAAAACTGAGTTATCTTTTTAGAGCCAAGAAATACTTTACTCCGGCCCAACTTCTTCTCCTATATAAATCTCAAATTAGACCCGCGCTCGAATATTGCTCTCATGTTTGGAGCTCGGCTCCTAAACATACCCTCGACCTACTTGAGAGCGTACAAAGACGAGCGATCCGCCTGATCGGGGACTCGGCGCTGACGTCGGGACTACAGTCGCTAGCACATCGAAGGCGCGTGGCCGACCTCTGTCTGTTTTACAGATATTATCACGGGTGCTGTTCTCTGAACTCCCTTCCCACGCGAGTGTTCCCGGAGCGTTACAACCTGCAACTGTTCAAAAAGAACTGCAACAGTTATTTGATGGCATCTCGGGGCGCCTCTCCCGAGAGAAGTCTAATAAAAAAAAAGTCACAATTCCATGCAATACTGTCTTCCTTTCGAGTCGTAGAAGCAATGTTTCACATGTGGTGTTTCGCTTTTCCATCTGCCTGTCATTCAATTCATGTGGCACCCAGTTTCCACACATTTGGATCTTTCCCATAGCTTTTAAACGGTCATAAATCGTT
This sequence comes from Microdon myrmicae, assembly GCA_963931805.1. Lineage (NCBI taxonomy): Eukaryota > Metazoa > Arthropoda > Insecta > Diptera > Syrphidae > Microdon > Microdon myrmicae. The sequence continues at coordinate 90,390,374 of OZ007497.1, forward strand.
TGTTGTGCAACATTTAACATTTGTGCCATTTGTTTTTGACTTAAAGTGTCAACTTGATCCAATATTGGTTGCAATTCGGCGTCTTCAAACTTTCTTGGTGGTCTTCCACGTTCTTCATTTCGCACATCAAAATCATTATCTCTGAACCGCTGAAGACATCTTTTGCATGTTGCTTCCGATAGAGCATGATCACCATAAGCCTCGACAAGCATTCGATGCGACTCTGCAGCACTTTTCTTCCAATGAAAATAAAAAATGAATGCTTTCCGCAAATCATCATTTTCTGGTACAAAATTCGACATTTTTAACAGGATTAAAAAAATGATGTTTTTACAATGACTTTATGCAAACTAAATATGTTTGACAGATGCCATAGCCACCAAATAAAAAAAATATAAGGGCTCGTTCACAACAAACGTTCCCTATCGATACATTTGTATCTTGACGCTCACTTCACGCCGGTACACCGTACACCTGGTATATAAGCTTTAAATATATAAACTTTAATTACATAAACTTTAAATATATAAACTTTAAATATATAAACTTTAAATATATAAACTTTAAATATATAACCTTTAATTATATAAACTTTAAATATATAAACTTTAAATATATAAACTTTAAATATATAAACTTTAAATATATAAACTTTAAATATATAAACTTTAAATATATAAATTTTAAATATATAAACTTTAAATGTATAAACTTTAAATATATAAACTTTAAATATATAAACTTTAAATATATAAACTTTAAATATATAAACTTTAAATATATAAACTTTAAATATTTAAACTTTAAATATAGTAACTTTAAATATATAAACATTAAATATATAAACTTTAAATATATAAACTTTAAATATATAAACTTTGAATATATAAACTTTAAATATATAAACTTTAAATGTATAAACTTTAAATATATAAACTTTAAATATATAAACTTTAAATATATAAACTTTAAATATATAAATTTTAAATATATAAACTTTTAATATATAAAGTAAGGTAAAGTAAACAGAGTTCCTGGTTTTTTTCTGAACTTTTGCAGGAACTATGAGAATTACAAATACCTTAGTTTCATTAAATCCAAACCACATATAAAAAAAACTGTTTGGAACAGTGCTGGATTACCCATTAGGCCGGACTAGGCCATGGCCTGGGGGGCCTGGCGAGCAAGGGCCCCCAAGAAAATTTGTTATGATTGTTTTTAATTTTAATTAAATTTATTTATATTTTTTGGAACTATGTAAACAAAAATTTTTTTAAAGACAATTCATTTATCTTATGTAATTGATTATACAAATGTATTTTCAAACAAAAATATTTAAAAATCTTAATTGATTTATTCTTTTGATTGTTATTTTAAGCTACGATTTGAATTTCAAATCGCGCGCTAAATAACCGAAACAGCGCTTGCACACTCGAGCTTGTTTATATAAACAAAAACGATTCATTTCAGTGTTTTAAGTAAAAGAAAACTATCTGTTGCTTTGTCGTTTGTCAAATTACATTTGTTCGTTATTCTTAGAGAAAAAAAGAACGTTTTTTCAATTAGTGACGAATCTAGATGTTAGTTAATGTGAAATTGTGGTATTGTGTGTAATGAACATATCGAAAACTACGCATTTGTTGAAAAAGGTAGGTTCTGTTTTATATTGTATCTTTTCACACAACACAAAAAACATCACCAATCAAATTGTTTTTTTTTTTGTTATCCAACAACAATAATGAAAGTGAGTTTGTATATTGTTTTCGTTTTAAATTTCTTTTTTTAATTTCGTTCAGTATTTCGAAATCTGTTTTGTTGTTCGATTTTGATTTTGTAAACTGATTTATGGCTGAAGTGGTTTTAGAATTTCTTGCGATTTGCGGCTTAGATTTTAAATACTGCAGGGGTCAATCTTATGATGATGCTCCGAATATGTCGGGTATTTACTCAGGTATGCAATCGATCTTGTTAAATCTCAACGAATTTGCGATTTATTTACCATGTGCAGCGCATTCGCTTAACTTAGTTGGAGAAACTGCTGTAAAGTGCTGCTTGTTTGCAGTGATCTTTTTTTCTATTGTACAATTATTGTACACATTCTTTTCAAGCTCAACCCACCGGTGGGACGTTTTGAAGGAACGTATCGGAAACGAAAAGGTACTGAAATCGTTATCCCAAACTCGTTGGGAAGCTCATGCGAAAGCCACTGAGGCAATTCAAAAATCGTTCAACGAAATCGTAGCAGCATTGTATGAAATTGCTGATGATTTATCACAAAAAAGTGACTGTAGACACGAAGCTGAATGTATCGCGAATAAAATTCAAACCTTCGAATTTGTTTTCATGCTTGTTTTGTGGAGCGATATTTTGAACAATTTTCGGGCAACGAGCAAAGCATTGCAGTCAGTAGAAATTGATCTGAAAACCTGCGCGTTAATGTACTCGTCAGTAGAAAATTTGTTAGATGAGATGAGAGATAAGTTCGAAGTGTTTGAAAACAAAAGCCAGATCCATTGTACCTGAGACAGATTATGCGAATGTTGCATCGCGAGTTCGACGAAGAACAAGACAGCCAAACGATGGCGATGCTCCAGAGGTTGCATTAAGTTCGCGCGACTATTTTCGTGTAAACGGTTTTTTGGTAATCATTGATACGCTCAAAATTGGAATCAACAGACGAAGCAAAGTTTACTTAGAGGTTTCGGAGAGATTTTCGTTTTTGGCTGATTTTGATTTGACCAAAAATGTGTATTCCAAAAAGATTTCCGATTTAGTTGACTTTTACTCTGACGATTTAGAAGAATTATACCCTGAACTCATACAATTTCACGCTTTCATTAAATCAAAATTCCCAATGAAACTTAAGTTCACTCACTCTGACCTTTACGAAAGTTTGATTCAAGATCATCTTGAATTAGTTTTTCCGAACGTTGAAATTGCTCTTCGCATTTTTTTAACTCTTATGATCACGAATTGTTCGACAGAGCGCTCTTTTTCAAAATTGGAACGCATCAAAAACAAGCAAAGAAGTTTTATGCGTCAAGAACGATTAGACATGCTAAGTCTGATGTCCATTGAATCGGACATTCTTCGTCAAATTGATTTTGAAGAAATCATCAATGATTTTGTTGATCAAAAATGTAGAAAAAAAGTTTGTTGAAAACGAGCGTCGCTTTCATCTTCCAAAGAGATGTCCAAAGATTATTTTATAATTTAATATACTGTTAATTATTTTTAATCAAAAAATATATAATTCAACTGAAAAAAATGATTTCCTTTATTTTATTGTATTTGAAAACCTTAAAATGATATGAATTAGTTGTTTAAATTATACAAATGCACCAATAACGATTAATTTTACGATTATTAAAAAAAAGAGGGCCCAAATATATGAATGGCCTAGGGCCCCCGATTGGCTTAATCCGGCACTGGTTTGGAAGATGTTAACAAACATCATGTAAACAATTATAACCAATCTATTATAAGTTAACTGCATTACTTATTATAACTCTTAATTTTCGGTCAAATAAATGCAGTGAATAAAAAAAAAATCCATTTATATGCGGTCGGGTATACTTTTTCATGCGCGTATATTTCGCTTTATTTTTACCGGTTACAAACATTTTCCTAGACAACTATTTTCAGATAATTGATCATTAAATTCGTCGCGGAAACATCGCTCAGTTTATTTTTTCTGCAGAATATAAAAAAAAGAATTTTATATGTTGTCTGTCTGGACAGCAGAACTACCGCCATGAATGTTTCACGTTGCTTGTATTTGACACAAACCTATTATACCAATTTTTATTAAACGAAAGCAGATTATTTACTTCCTTCTCTCTATAATAATCGCAGTATAAAATATTTCGCACACTAAATCCAACAAATTCAGCTTAAATACACAAATCTCAAGACCTTCCCGTCAGATTATAGTCTCTCTAGTTTTCCCGCGAAAAACGAATTCATTCATAAACAAAGTCGCATGCCATCGCAAAGAACAAAAATGCATATCGTATTCCACGAGTTATTATACCGCCGAAGGTCATAAAAGTGCCCAACAACTCCCAGGAATCACTTCGCCAAAGATATTAAAATATCCCCGGCGAGCAACACTCGATTCCCGAGAATCCCATCCAATCGCACCCATTTCTACTTTACAGTCTTCTATTATAGCATCCCGATCCAGTGAGTCAGAGCTCACCTATACGACGTATATACAACCGCAACGCCGCATCCTAGTGCTAATCAGACAGATTTGCCGTTCGATGACCAGGTGCACTAATGACAGTGCATGGGTCCAATACACTCCCATTGACAAAGTGAATCCCTAATCTTGTTTGCTTACAACAAATAAGACCGTCTCCCGTTCTATGGATACAGCCGTGCACAGGTGAATCACAAGAACGCCAACTGCAGACTGCTCTGCATCATATAACTAACAAAAGCAACAAAAAGCTACAACAGCACTTACCTCAAAGCTCGACTGAGCTTGTCGTAGTTCATGTTCGGTTTGGCCTTGCGCTCTCCCCAGCGCTTTGCCACTTCATCCGGGTCGATGAGCTTGAACTCGCCGTTTGTTCCCTCCCATGTAATACAGCTGGCGTTCGACGAATCCGCTAACAGCTCCAACAGGAATTGCCACAATTGGATCTGCCCTGAACCCTGGGCCACCAATCGGTGAGACGCCGCATTAAGCAATTGATATGGGTCTACAAAAACAAGAAAAAATAACAAGAAAAATGTGTAAAAAAGATAACGGAACATAAGACAAGGTAAGCAGATACAGATTGGGAGATGCGTAAGAAGTCTGGATACAAAAGCGAACACCGCCTTCCGGCTGGAGTTGAATGGCTTCTAAAAAAAGCCAAAGTAAAAAATAAAAATGGAGAATGCAGACGAGGTGGAGAGTCTCGTCTTGCGACTTATTTTTCGAAAATTTAATTCGTTTGCGAGAATTCTCTGTTTTTTTTTAAGGTTGGTAAAGGTGTGTGGTCTTTTAATAACTAGTTCAAAGACGCCATCCATTAACTTCACTTTTTTTTGCCATTATTATTGACCGGTTTTTTGGACAAATACTCGTATATTTTTTTATGGACGACGTTGTGATTGGAGGAATGGAATTTGCGGTTGATGATTTGCATATTGAATTCAAAACCAACGTAGAAGGCTGCACATCGTTTATCCGGCTGGTGAAAACGTGGTCACGAGTTTTGCCTTAGCTGGATTTGCTGTTATAAATTAGGCGCCGCACTATTACACGGCCTCTCATTTTGCGATTTTTATTGCCGCCTTCTTACCGAGGAGTTTAACGTCATGATTAACCATATGGCAATGAACGAGTAATCGAGTAAATGCTTACAATATGTCTACGACTTTATACATAGTATACACCATAAATAAAGTTTAATAGTTTCGTGAATTTTACTATTAACCAGAAAAATGCATAAATATCCTGATTTTGAGGTGAATATAGGGTGGGCCAGTATAGCAACCTATTATCGGTATCAAATCCCAAATGATTTTTGGCAACAAATTATCATGAGCAATTATGTTATTTTTCTTTGAATGGATCCAAGTGTTTAATGACACGCCAGCCCATGGTACTGCGCTATAACATTGGACCGACGACCTCCTGGGATGTGAGATTTCGCCCGCGTACTATTCAACGCATTCTACGTGAACTGGACTGTAGGAAGGCAACCGGCCCGGGTGGAATACGAGGGTTGCCTTTTATATATCGGGATTAGAGAACAAAAACAAATATTGATCATCGAAAATCACTTTAATGTTTTTCAAAATATTCCCCATGAAGATCTATACACTTTTGCATGCGTTTGAACCAATTGTCGAAGCACTTTTGCCACTCTGATTGAGGTATCTCCAACACATGCATTCTGAATGCAGCAACCGCTTCTTCATGTGTCGAAAAACGTTGACCTCTCAGTTTGTTTTTTACGTACGGGAATAAAAAGAAGTCATTCGGTGCCAAGTCAGGACTATACGGCAGATGACCCATCAAATCGATGTTTTGGGTGCTCAAAAATGCAGTTGTCGCAGCTGATGTGAGAGAGCTCGCATTGTCGTGGTGAAGAGTGATCCGTCTTCGGCGGTTGGTTTTCCTGATTTCTTGGAAGACAACTGGCAAACAAATGGTTGTGTACCACTCAGAATTGACTGTTCTGCGTTGTTCTAGTGGTACGGTTGCGACATGTCCAGTTTTTCCGAAAAAACAGGCGACCATTTGCTTGGAAGTGCTTCGTGCGCGAACTTTTGTTGGATTTGGCTCATCTTGAAACACCCAGACAGTCGACTGCTGTTTACTTTCGGGCTCATACGCGTAAATCCACCATTCATCACCTGTCACGATGTCATAGACGTGTTTCGAAGCACCGCGCCCGTATTTTTTGAGCATTTCTTTCGACCAATTGACACGAGCCTTTTTTTGGGCGATTGACAAATTGTGTGGGATCCAACGCGAACAAATTTTTTTGACAGTCAAATGTTTATGCAATATTGAATGTATGCTGGTCCCACTAACGCCTAAGGTTGTCTCAATCTCACGATAGGTCACATGACGATCTTCCAATATCAGTTCGGGCACAGCATCAATGGTTTTCGGAACAACAACTGATTTTGGACGACCTTCACGAAATTCATCTTGGAGTGAACTACGACCACGATTGAATTCACCATACCATCGATAAACACTGGTCCTTGATGGAGCTTCATCGCCAAAAATTGAATTAAGTTCATCCATGCACTGTTGCTGAGTTAATCCACGCCGAAAGTTGTAAAAAATAATCGCACGAAAATGTTGACGATTTATTCCATTTTTGGGCCCAGATGAATCTTTTAAGTTACTGTAAACAACACAAATAGCGCTCGTATGTCAAAACGTTCTGAGTGCGCATAACCTCAAAAATGTCCAACTTTACGACAGAGCTGTCAATTGCCGGATTGCAACACTAGGGTTGCCAAATCCCGAAACATGAGAGGTAACCCTCGTACCAGCAATAATCCTTAAGAACTGTGCTCCAGAACTATCGCCGGTGCTTGGCAGACTCTTTCGCTTATCTTATGCGCGGGCGTTCCTTTCCTACCTGCTGGAAAATCGCTCGAGTTCAGCCAATCACAAAGACGGGAAAAAAGTGTCTCCCACAAAATTACCGACCGATAGCATTACTGCCTATGTTATCTAAGGTGATGGAAAAAGTCATCAATATTATGTTAATTGAGTATTTGGAGTGCAACGGAGTTCTGAATCATCGTCAATACGGATTCGGTGGCAGCCGGTCCACGGGAGACTTACTGACCCTTATAACCGACATATGGACATCTGCGATTGAACGGCATGGTGAGTCAAGGGCTGTCGCATTGGATATCTTCAAGGCTTTTGACCGCGCCTGTCATCGGTTATTGCTGAGGAAACTTCGTTCATATGAACTTTTCCAGCAGCTTTGCGACTGGACGAAGAGCTTCCTCGGAAATGAGATCGATCTGGGTTGTTGTGGAGGGCAAGTGTTCGGATCTGTATCCTGTTGATTCGGGGTTGCCTCAAGGTTCTATTTTGCCTCCAACCTTGTTTTTGCTTCACATAAATGGTTTGTTGGAGACAACGGATAACAAAGTGTTCAGTTTTGCGGATGATAGTACGCTTGTTTCTTCCTTTTCGACTGTTCGGCCGATTGGTGCATCAACGTCGCACCAGCTGAGATGTAAACAGATTGACTCTCTGAATCAGGATCTAAATAAGGTCCTGCAGTGGGGAAGGGCCAATCTCATCGACTTCAATGCAACAAAGACCCAGTATACAACATTCACAAACAAAACTGGACCGTCGGTCCCACAGCTGATGATGAATGGCCAGGCCGTCGAATCTGGTGAAAGCTTGAAATTGCTCGGCGTCACGGTCTGTGCGAATATGTCGTGGCATAAACACGTGCCGAGCATCGCCGGGTCAGCCTCAGGAAAACTGAGCTATCTTTTTAGAGCCAAGAAATATTTTACTCCGGCTCAACTTCTTCTCTTGTATAAATCTCAAATTAGACCCGCGCTCGAATATTGCTCTCATGTTTGGAGCTCGGCTCCTAAACATACCCTCCACCTACTTGAGAGCATACAGAGACGAGCGATCCGCCTGATCGGGGACTCGGCGCTGACGTCGGGACTACAGCCGCTATCACATCGAAGGCGCATAGCCGACCTCTGTCTGTTTTACAGATATTATCACGGGTACTGTTCTTCGGAGATTCGTGATATTGTTCCACGCAATTCAGTTTATGTGCGCTCCACAAGACAATCCGATGGATCGCACCCGTTTGCGGTTCATATCCCGACGGCGCCAACATCCCTGCATCAGGACTCGTTCCGTTACAGAGCGAGGAACTCCCTTCCCGCGTGGGTGTTCCCAAATCGTTACAACCTGCAACTGTTCAAAAATAACTGCAACAGTTATTTGATGGCATCTCGGGGCGCCCACTCAGCGCTATAGGTTCGCTTCTCTCGAGAGAAGTGTAATAAAGAAAACCAGAGTGCAGTCCATAAAAACGAAAACCAAGAACCACTCAATCGCTCAATCGCCAGAACCCGTACGGTGTTCTGTTGAAACCCCGCAGTCCACTTCGAAAGTCGGACTCAAACCTTGCATCTTGCGGATCTATACCCACCACCAACCAAATACCTTTACGTGCCATAACTCAGGACCGCCATCGCCGCAGGAAAAAAAATACGGTGATGACATTCGGTGGCCCGAGTCGCAGGTACTATAGTTGTTTATATTTTACAGATTCATCCGAGCTTTCCAAACCCTCTGGCCATAACCTGGTCACGATCAAAGGAATGCCCACTGTAGTGTCCCAAGAAGCCCTACCATTTTCCTCCCATATACATATTACCTACTAATCGAACTCCCATCCAAAGCATTCATATCCCCAAATCAACGTTGAATTCAATGTCAAGCAAATTGAACCAAACGTTCAATTGTCGAACATTGAATTCAATTCCTTAAAATTCAAACATCACGATGCATATCGTCACATGCATCGTATGTACACACAATCACGTGATAACGAACCAAGTGATTGGTCCTGTTTCTCACATACAAATCTCAAGGAAGATTTGTGTAAAAGAGCAATGGATTGTGGATTCGAGGATCAGTCGCGATTGGCGTCCGAGGTGCAAGGATGCCAATAAACTAAATTAAACTAAAATTAATTTAAATATAATTAATAAATAAAGTTTATTTTGTACTTGAAAAGTATTTTTTATTGGGACCGGCCGATTCTCGGGTCCCCATTCAGCAATCGGTCGTTACTCTTCCCGGAGGCCCCGGAAGCACGGTGGCAACCGCAACGAGCAACTAGGGAGCGGTCTAACAAAGAGACCCTTGTCCTTTTAAAGACAAGGAGACGCTCTAAGATTTGCTACTACACCACAGCGGCTCATCGCGCCTCGATGTGCAGTTGATACGAGTGTCGGCGGAGCCGGAGAGCTATCATCGATCGAACGAGCACTTCAGTATGGTACAGGCAAGCGAGGTTGTCTTTTAAGCAGTGTTATAATTATCAATCTAATTGTATAAAAGTCGATAAAGGACTAGAAGTTGTGTTTTCCTCGTTGTGTCAATAGTGGTGTATCTAGTTGTGTGAACTTCAATATGAGGCGAGACGTGGTGGTAAACTTAAAACCTAGAGATGGTTCCGCACGTTACGCCCGCAATGCAGATCCACCCCATCAAGCGCTCACGCGCTAACTCATCATCGACAGGAACTTTTCAGTCACGGCTCAGGTGAGATACAATAGAACATGAATGAGTTAATGCTTGCCGGCTTCGTGGAAGAAGAGTTCTGAACTTTGTGACTCAGTGACACTTACCTCCAGTGACTTTATTCGATATCGTTTATCAACTTTACAAAGGTATTGTAATGAATAATAAAGTGATCCTGTTTAGCGTTTTGAATGTAGACATTATTCTCAAGGAGTTGATTGACCGTGATAATGAGATACGATTGATGCTTTCCCCACCTGCGTGACTCGGATATGTGTTCCTCAGTTTTGTTTGATTTATACAACCGGATACTCAACCCTTTAGCCTTAGTAGCTTCTCTGCACCCGAAATCGAATCACATATTTCTCTTGGGTTTGACATTCTTTGCCCTGTTTGGAGTAAAGGTTCGCATGCCAAGCAGGTCGTGTCTGTCAATGTGTCCGCTAGGAAAAATAACGACCAATTTAACTTCCCAAAAAATTCGCTCAGACCTCCCAGTTGGGTTAATATTAGTTATAAGCACTGCTCAACAGAATCTACCGACGAAGAGACGAAGGACACGTTCTATGAGACCCTAGAGGAAATATTCGACGGAATTTCATCACTTGATATTAAAATCCTACTCGGGACTTCAACGCGAAAATTGGGAAAGAAGTTTCTTCTAACTAACTATAGGCAAAAAAAAACCTAGATGGCATTTCAAACGATAACGGAAATGGAATTATCACGTTCGCAGCGTCAAGATATCTGGTAGTGAAAAACACGATGTTCAAGCACAAACAAATTCATAAAGCCACTTGGATATCACCCGACGGCGTAACGCGTAACCAAATAGACCACTTCCTCATAGATAAAAGACACCACTCGAACATCTTTAACGTAAGATCATATAGATGGGAAAAATTAGGAATCGGGTCGCAGTAAACCCACATGGCCAGTGGCGGGAGACAAGCAAAAAGTTCGAACTGATAAACTAAAAGACCTGCGCCAAAGGGCTGAATATCAAAACAAACTAACGAATAGATTTAACATCCTAGAGAATCGGAGTAGTGAGGAAGAGGAAGCAAATGATATAAAATATCCAAGCGAACTGACGAAAAGGTTTAGCGTCCTAGAGAATGGGAGTAGTGAGGAAGAGGAAACCAATAATATACACACCAATCAGAGATGTAATCAAACAAACAGCTGAGGAAGTATTAGGATTTAAGAAAGCAATTAACTCCAAACCTTGGATTGACGATGAGTGCAGGGCGAAGATCGAACAACGAACGCGCGTCAGAGTAATCCTTACTACTTAGAAAGACACGATGAAGTCAACACGAAAAGATATGCGACAATTCGGAAAGAAACAACGAGACTTTTCGAACGGAAAAAATATTGGGTTGTACCCTCTTCCTTTACGAATTTAAAATGTAACATAAAGCGTCATTGGCAATGAAAAACGTTAATGACGCATTTGAGGATGTAGCGGTAAACGAACGCACTATACAACGTTGGTTTGGAAAGTTCCGTTCGGGAGATTTCAGCCTCGAAATGAACCACGTGGGAAGCCGGAAACGTTAGTTGACGACGATGTTTTAAGTGCAAGGGTGGATCAGTCGAAAATTTTTGTTCTCTTTCTTTCATAGAAAAGGTAAAGAAACTCGATAGGTGGCTATCCCATGAACTGAACGAGTCCCAAAAACCACGGAAATCTGCGCATCGCTTAGTTTAAGAAATTAAACTGAACTGTTTTTGCACTGGATAGTCACCTGTGATGAAAAGTGGATTCTGTATGACAACCGCAAAAGGACTGGGCAGTGGTTGGATGCAGTTGAAAAACCAAAACACACCCCAAGCCCGATCTTCACCCAAAAAAAGAAGGTTATGGTGATAATTTGATAGACATCGAAAGGATCAATCCACCTTTCACTTCTTCAAGCTGTAGAAACGATAAACACTATCAAATATTGACATATTGTATGCCAAATTGGTTGAAAAGCAATCTGCGTTAGTCAATAGGCAGGGCCCGATCCTTTTGGATGATAATGCTAGACCCCATATCTCACAAGTTACGGTGCAAAAACTGTTGTTGGGATTTGAAATTCTTCGGCATCCACCGTACTCTCCTGACATTTCCCCAACGGACCACCATCATTTCCGCAAGCTGGATTCATTTTGCCGACAGAAGGTCTTCCGGAACCGAGCAGAGGTCATAAGAGCCTTTGAAGATTTCATTGCCTCAACAAGTCAGCACTTCTACGAAAGAGGAATATTTGACCTTGTATCACGTTGGAAGGAACTCATAGATGCCAACGGAACCTATTTTGATCGAATACAAATTTACGGAAAAATAATATTGGCTTTTAAATGTGTACTATAAAATCGGACATTTCATGTGGTACAACCCAATATGAATGGGAGATGAATCGAATCGAAAGAACATCAGAGGAATGTATGCCGCCATTAATTCTGGTGGAAGCAGTACTTCCTGTTTAATATCCGCACTAATCTACGACAAAGAAATGTATCAGAGGTACATACCAGAGCCCTCCCTCAACGAAGTTGTAGTCGCAATAAATCGATTGAAAAGCAAGCACATTTTAATTTGTTTTTCCTACATGGCGATCCTGCCATTATAAACCAACTGCCTTCTTACTTAACAACAGTAAAGCAATTGCTCGAAAAGAAGTGGGAATATGGGGAGACGGTTCACCAACTTTTCATTGACTACAAAAAAGCCTAAGATTCAATCGCAAGGCAAAGACTCTACCACATTGTAATTGAGCTGGGAATCCCAAAAAAGTGTGCCACAGTTATTCAAATCTTCATGAATGAAAATAAAGGAAGTGTTAGAATAGAAAACAATATCTCAGATCCATGTTAAATCCGCGATGGATTAAAACAGGCGGATGGCCTCTCACCATGTCTTTTTAATCTTGTGCTCAAGTATATAATCATAAAGGTCCAAGACGATAAACTGGCCGGACTGTCCCTGAATCGGGTCCCACAGGTGTTCGCATATATGGGTGACATCGCCCTTTTGGTCGATAATCTAGAAACTGTTAGTCATCATCATCATCGGCACTACAATCGGGATCTGGTCTTGGCCTTATTTAACAAATCTCTCCACCGGTACCGATTTCGAGCCGATGTCATCCAGTTTGCCACTCCCAGGCTCTGGGCGTCCTGGTCTACGCTATCCCTCCATCGCAGACAAGGTCTGCCGCGCTGTCTCCTTCCATGCATCCTGCCACAAAGGACCTTCCGGGCAGGATCCTCTTCGTTCATTCGAGCTAGGTGTCCCGCCCACCGGACTCTACCGAGCTTGATTTTTCTTACAACATTAGCTTCAAGGTAGATTGCGTACAACTCATGGTTGTAGCGTCTCCGGAATGGCCTTCCTCACCTGCGGGGCTTACAATTCTCCTTAAGACCTTTCTCTCGAACGCGGCCAAGAGTTCAGAGTGCCTTTTATTAAGCACCCAGGTCTCGGATCCATGAGTACTGGTAATACCATGGTCTTGTACAGTAGTAGCTTGGATGTTCTGGATAAATTTCGGGATTTAAAGAGCCTTGATAGACCACCATAGTAGGCTTTGTTGGATTTGATCAGTCGTTCGCGTATTTCTTCTTCCATATTGTTATCGGCTGATACTATTGACCCAAGGTAGTTAAAGCGTTGCACTACTTCAAATTCGTGCTCCACTACCTTGATAGTTTGCCCAATGTTAGGTCTTCTCTTCGCAGAAGTTGCCACCATGTGCTTAGTTTTTCCCTCATTTATGTGCCGTCCCAGTTTTTGTGCCTCCTGCTCGATCTGGGTGAAGGATTCCTGTACCGCCGATTCGGTTCTACCGATGGTGTCGATGTCATCTGCGTAGGCAAGTATCTGGCTGGACTTGGTGACAATAGTCCCTCTTGTTGTAACGCCAGAGTCACGGATTGCTTTCTCCAACGCCAGGTTGAAGAGGAGGCAGGACAGACCTATAGCGTTTGAAATAATAGTGAAGAAGAACGTGTGATTCGAACTGACGCTATGAAAGTTTGAATCACCAAAAATTGAACTAAGCGTTACCCATCAGGGTACTGGCCGATTTTTAAATTTGATTTTTAAACTCGTCTATACTCCACTGATGTGAATTGTTATGTTATCGCTTGGTATACGGCGCTGATGTATTTTCTTATTCGATATTGCGTTCGGTGCTTTTCACTATTTTGCTTGTGAATAATGTGTGTACCTGTTAGAGTCGCCACAAACCGTCTCCTTGTGGGAGTCCGTTATAGATGTTTATTGGTTTGGACAACAATCCCGCTATTTTTACTTGACTAGTTACGTTGGTCATGGTCAACCTACAAAGTCGTATCAATTTGTTTGGAATGCCGAATTCTCTCATGGCATTATATAGTTCTACCCTGGCCATGCTGTCGTAGGCGGACTTAAAGTCTATAAATAGATGATATAATGGAATCATAAATTCCTGACATTTTTCCATCGCCTGTCTAAGGGTGAATATGAATATCTGATCAATCGCTGATTTGCCTGGGATGAAGCAACACTGATATTGACCAATGATGATATGGTATATGTTACGTGGTGTGTCACATAGGGTACCACAGGGGCACAGGTTAACCACGTTTGCCCACTAGTTCCGTCCAATATCTGAAATAATACGTCTTCTGAACCGAACTTTATTTATCCAAATAAATGTCATTCGTTTTATTTACAATTATGGCTTAACATCAGGAATAATCACAAAATATACATGTAGTTCTTAATTCTCAATTTAAGGTAAAACACAGGAAATAATTCATTATTAGGAACACTGTAGGTATTCGTTTTAAAGGATACGGCGCACCACGACTGCTTTAGCTACACCTATTCAATTTCTCTCAACGACTTATTGTGACGTATTACCCGATCCCTTGGGACGGCCCAAGAGAGATTAACGTGAGGGCGCAACTTGCCCTCACGGAATCCAAACCGAGATTAACCTCGGCCATCGAAACGACAGAACACCAAAATTCCATCCATCGCTTCGATGGCCATATATGGTGCGATTTAGCTTTGTGAAGCACACGAAAAAGGGTGAAATACACACACATGATAATCGCTTCCCCAAATTAACGTGTGTATCCCCTAGCATGCAGACATGGGACATGAATATACAGGATCGCAAGTTCGTACAAGGGTTGAAATGTGTACACGATCACGACTGCGTAAAGCATTATTGCTGATCGTGCACATTTCGCTGGCATATCCTCGCAGTCGAATTCTGATGGTAAATTTCCATTTGCGAACTCGACTGCCGGGGCGTCAGCCGGATGCCTCATGTCTTGGTCTGTCGCATGACCGATCGATATGGGCATGCTATGCAGAAGAAAGATACACATTCCTGCAGGTGTACGGCTGGCGTGCAAACGAATATCGTGCAGATATTGCACGGGCAATATTGGTTGCCAAGAGGCACACCAAATTGCGCTTCAATGCAGAGGCATGCGACCCGAGACATGTACTGTATATTTGGTGGGATTCATGTTGGTCGCGTGATGATGCAACCAAACTGCTTTTTAGATATCTAGCATTGTCGCGTTGGCATTTTATGTCCGCAGTCATTGCTGTTTTACATGGTTTTTCCTATGGGGTAAGTACATGCTTTTCATGAGATAGGGCACGCGAGGGAGGTTACCTGGTGGTAATGAATGGATGCGAAGTGGCGTTCGCGAGAACCGTCACAATGACCTTATCGTATGGGGATATTCGATCTTGTAGGATAGTGGAGAGTATCTTATAGGCGGTACTCAGCAATGTTATACCCCCATTAGTTGCTGCACAGTGTGATATCTCCCTTCTTATGTATGGGGCAAATTATACCACGACGCCCATCTTCCGGCATCTCCTCTTGCTCCCATACGTGCCCCACGACCTCATGAATTGTGTGATGTAACGTGGTCCCTCGTTGTTTGATCAGCTCAGCTGGTATACCATCAGCTCCAGGAGCTTTATTTGATTTGAGCTGTCTAATGGCTTTTAATGTTTCCTCAATGCTTGGTGGCGGCAGCATTTGGTCTTGGTCTTGCATTGGTGGAGCCTCCAATTCTTCTGAGAGCTGACCATTTAGCAATTCATTGAAGTGCACTTCCCATCGCTCCAGAATGCTTTCAGGATCGGTGATTAGATTACCCTCTTTATCCTTGCAGTAAGTGCAGCGTGGTGTGTACCGCGTCATACTGCGGATTATTTGGTAGAACGTCTCTCTCTACTTTTCTCTATTTCACAGACAAGGTTTTTTTCCCAAGCACTTTTCTTTTGTCTGTGAAATCTTTTTTCAGATCTTCTGAGCTCTTTGTATTTCTCCTCGCGCACCCGCGTCCTATGAAACTGCTGCATTGCCCGGTATGCAGCATTCTTACATTCAGTCGCTAGATTGCACTCATCATCAAACCAGTCGCTCCGATCTCTACGACTACTGCCTAAGATGGAGTTGGCAATACTAATGACAGTATTCTCTTCTACGCCCGGCATTCTGGTCCCAGGACTTACTCTCCCTCCGTCGAGCTCTTCGAGGGCGAGTCAACGCATGACCAAAGGTGTTACTGGTATTCTCATTACGTAAGGCAGTCGTGTTGATTCGAGCCTGATCCGCGGATGCAATACGTCTCCGTAAGGAAATCCGTGCTCGGAAAACTGTACCAACAAGATAGTGATCCGAGTCGACGTTGGCACCTCGGTACATTCGTGCCGTCATCATGCTCCAGGAGTGGCGGCGATCTATCAACATGTGGTCAATTTGGTTGCGAGTGGCTCCATCAGATAATACCCAGGTGGCTTTGTGGATATCTTTACGCGGAAACCTGGTACTCGCAACGACCAAGTTTTTCGATGCTGCCAGTTCGATGACTCGTAGTCCATTGTCATTAGTGTTCTCATTCAAACTTTGGGAACCTGTGTAGTGCCTGAAAACCGGCTCCCGACCTATTTTTGCATTCAAATCACCAAGAACGATTTTCACATCGTATCTTGGGCAGGCATTCGACGTTCTCGTAGTATTCTTATTTGTCATCGTTGGGGGACTCCTCTGTAGGTCCGTGAACGTTTATGAGGCCTATGTTCTTAAACTTGCCTCGCACGCGAAGAGTGCATAGCCTTTCATTTATTGCATTAAAGCCGATGATGGCAGGCTCCAGTTTTTGGCTGAGTAGAAAGCCTACCCTGAGCACATGGTGTTTTGCGTGACAGCTGTAATAAATGTCATACTCTTTTCTTTGAATAACACCACTCCCCGTCCATCTTATCTCTTGCAATGCTGTTATGTAAGCCTTATATTCGGACAGGGCATCGGCTAGCTGCTGTGCAACTCGAGCTCCGTATAGTGAGCGCACGTTCCATGTAAAAATTCTTAAATCATTTAGCCATTTTCGTTTCCGTGGTTGTCGTCGTGTGTCCGGTCCATATCCGAGGGTTGTTAAATTTTCCATAATAATTCATTTTTACGGGCATGGTTATTAGCCTTGCGGCAACCTTTCTCGGGATCTCGCTGCATGCATTGGTTCACTACTTGGCGGGTGTCAAAGTAGCTATCCAGGGGTGTCACGTAGAGACTGCATGTCAACTTAGATTGAACAGGGACAAGTATCGTCCTGGCTTTCGCCGGGTTGAAAGCAATCAGAGACTTTACCCTGTATGTTCGCACCCATCCCCCCAGAAACTGTTAGTAACTACAGTGAAATCAGCATGCAAGCGGCAGAAGAGGTGGGCCTAGATGTTGTAGCGTTGGTTCTCTCAGGGAGCGCGTCTCCTTTTCCTCAAAAAGACGAGGGATATCTTCGAAAGGCCACTCCTGAGAAGGCTCGTTGCGGTCAAACCACCGTACTTCCTCCTTTGGAAGGAAGAGCGGCGACCGATTGTTGAGTGATTTTGCTGTCCTTTGTTTGGCCCAATAGGGTAACTGATTGAAAATACGTTATTATATTTTCCTTTGTATACCGTTTATTGCGGATTCGCACTGGACACAACCGGCGAATTCGCAACTAAAGGCTGCCCGTGGCAAGACAATAACAAATGTCAGCAACTAGCTGACATAAGCGAATTAGTCAAGTTCTCAAGGAATAATAACAAACTTATTCATTCTACGTTAAATGCTGAAAGTACACAGGTCACAGAAATTGAAATCCAGTAAATGTCCTAGTAATCGTAATAAATAAAAGCAAACTTTAAAACACGTTGAATCGTTCAAGAGTTGTTATTTAAAGCTGGAGGATTATTTCTTGGGATTGCGGCAGGATTTGGGATTGCGGCAGTCATTCAACATAGTGTGACGCATATGGCAATCAGTACTAGAATATTCGAGAAAGTCCGAAACAATGTACTAGAATATTCTATAAAGTACTGGAAAACTGGAGACTATCAACAATAAAACATTCAAGGCTATGGAACGGACGGAAACGAAACACCGAATCAGAATGTGAGGAAACGGTATAAATACGTCGCACACAGATCATGGAGATGAGTAAGAAATAGAAAGTGAAGCAAGCGATAAGTGCGGTAGTAAGGAGTAATAAGTAGAAAGTAAGAAGTAAGCAGTAAGCAGTGAATCAAGCGATAACTAAGGAAGCGATAAGAAGAAATCGTTATGTTTATGGTGAAAGTAACGGTTGTTATTAACGGACTAATAAAGTGTTAGATTAATTCAAAATCGATTTAACGGCTCTTATTTATTTTAAATAATTAATCCAGCGAACCCTAAGCTCGCTACAATAGGTATTCTTTTCCCTTTTCAACCATTTTGCATTTATTGGTGTTTCAGAACAACAATCCGCTGCACGACAGGAGACGCCACATTGAACGGTGTAAGAAATCTTCCCCTTCGACATTCTACGGACGGCGAAAATTATCGAGATGTTCTCCTCGGTCGGCAGAGATCCAACTAAGTGTTGGCCACTCAATTGCCAGCACACCGTTATTATTCCATTTTATTTCATGTTATTATTATTAATTTGTTGATGGCTTATGAGTGCTCAGAAAATTGAATGAATTTATTATTTTCAACTTTTATGTTACTATTACAAATTTTTTGAGGTCCTTATGGGGGCTCAAAATTTGAATGAATTGAATAAATTTATTTACTGGCGTCCTTGCTTCCCGGACGCTTATTGAGACTGATTGTCGAAACTTGGAAACCATTGCCCTTTTCTCTCAAATCTCATTGAGATTTGTATAGGAAAATACATACAAGATTCTAAGAAGAGCAGACAAAATTTATTATCCACTTCGACTGGAGTGAAGTTCCAGGGAATTTGGATGGGAATTTGGTGTGGTAAAATTCCCGCAATTTATGATCATACAATGCATATGCAGATGTGCATTGTGGTATTAAGGTTATGGGGAATTTTAGTTTATGCATAGTAAATGAACATTTGGTTCGATTTACTATGCATTTTGGGTTTTATTGGGGATTGCTAGGAATTACGAAATTTCTCGGCGTCACGGTCTGTGAGAATGTATGGTGACATACACAGTGTCTTCTAAACATACCCTCGAGCTACTTGAGAGCATACAAAGACGAGCAATCGGCCTGATCGGGACACGGCGCTGGCAACAGGATTACTAGTAGCAGTTTTATTTCTTATATGGTTTGTACATTCAATTTTACAATACAATTGACAAATATTATCGACTATAATAATATATAAGAAAACTAGAACGCATTCAATGTTTTTATTATTAACGTAACAAAACACAGTTGAATGCCTCTTTACAATGGCAATAAAAGTAAAATATCAATTTTTTAAGGTGAGGTGAGTATTACCGGTTCAGGAGTAGTTGTGTAATACATTCAAGAACCACAAAACTTGCATAAACATTGAACATTAATTAAAAACGAGATACATTTAGGTACAATTTGTTAAGTCGGTTGAAGGCAAATGAAAGGATACAAACTATGATTAAACCGGAATACCAGAAATACAAGAATCTGAAGCAGCATAGCCCAGGCTGAAGAGCCACATCTTCACTCCTTTTAGAAATGCACCAGGTCTTGCTAGAGCCCTGACTGATGTAGGTAACTTATTGAACAATCGAAGTGACAACACAGTACAGAAATCACGATATGCTGTAGTACGGAATTTGGGAACAGTTAACATAAATAAATAATTACTCCTAAGGTTATATCGGGGGATTAAACGAAAATTAAGATTTCCAGACCTCAAGAAGAATATCTTTAGCACTTGAAAACAATACAAATGTCTTAGAGGAAGAATATTCAGGACCCTGAACAAAGGAAAGGACAGGTGCCTGGTAGGCTTTCTACAAATTTTTCTAAAAACTCATTTCTGCGGGATTAAGAGTGGTTGTATTTTAGTTTTGCAACCACCACCCCAACATGCAATTCCATACTGTAACTTGGAATGGAATAAACCAAAATAAATTATCCTCAAAAGCTTAGTGGAACAGACGTTACGTTACTACAATCGCTATCACATCGAAGGAGCGTAGCCTACCGCAGTCTATTTTACAGATATTATCACGGGTACTGTTCTTCGGAGATTCGTGGTATTGTTCCGCGCAATTCGGTTTATAGACGCTCTACGACAGGACACCCCAACGGATCGCACCAATTTGCGGTTCATCTCCCGACGGGGCGAACATCCCTGTATCAGGACTCGTGCCGTTACAGAGCGGGGCAGCTGTGAATTCCCTCCCCGCTCAAGTGTTCCCAGAGCGTTACAACCTGCAACTGTTCAAAAAGAACTGCAATAGTTATTTGGTGGTATCTCGGGGCGCCGTGTCGGTGATACAGTTTCGCCTCTCCCAAGAGAAGTATATTAAAAAAAAAATCCATTATGGATATGAATTGCATTGTAGGAAAGGAAAAGTGCAAAATCTATGGGGGAGGGGAATGATAGGGCTTCGTACAACATTACACTCTTTAAGATCTATCAAAGAAGCAAAAGTTTAAATTTCAAGTCGATCGGATGAAAATTGCAATAGTTGTTTGTCAGGGCAAGTTATAAAAAAGGTTTTAAGGTTTGAACCCGATTTCCAAGTTTTGAAATTTATTTACCACATGAAAAATTCATAATTGGAGAATGCTTTTTCTGTTTATTATACAGCTGTACGAAGGCAGTCCCGGAATTAATCGGTGTGACACATAGATGGCGATAATTATTAAAATATAATGACTGATAGATACTACCAACCTTAGAAAGACTAGGTTTCAAGTTTGAAGACGCTGCGTTGTTTATTACTTGTTTGAGAGCCCTCAATAATGAACGCTGTCAGTGAATTTGTAAGCATGGAAAAATTGGTCATCATTATGTGATTCAATACTTTCATTTGAAAGGACTTAGTGCAACCTACAGCTAGGCTCTACTTTGAGGGAGTCTGCACCTTCGTTTTCAACATTGAATGATTGGGTGGCAGAGTTTAAACGAGGCCGTACGAAAACGTACATCGCAGTAGTTGATCAATGGGTTTACTGTTCCAGAAATGGTAACAATAATTCACAAAATTGTGTTGGATAACCGTCGACTAAAAGTACGCGATTTACCAGAAATGGTTGGCATTTTGAAAAGTGCTGCACATTGCATATTGATGCGCATTTGGACATGAGAAAGCTGTATGCAAGATGGGTGTCGCGTTTGCCGTGAGGATGTTTCAATCGAGTGTTTGGCCATGTTTCGCTGCAACAAAGCTGCGTTTATGCATCGATTTATAACTATGCATGGAACATGGGTCCATCACTACACACCCGAGACGAAGGAACAGCCAAAACAATAGACTAAGGGGGAGAATCGGCTCCAAAGAAGGCAAAGACGATTCCATCTGCAGGCAAGGCCTCATTTTTTTTTTTTTGGATGCGGGTAGTATAATTTTCATTGATCATCTTGAATATGGAAAACCCATCAACGGTAAGTATTTTAGTAACTTTTTGCGGCGTTTGAATGATGAAATTAGGGAGAAAGGCCGCTTTTGCCGAAAAGGATGTGTTGTTCCATCACGACAATGTGCGTCTTCACATATCCGTTATTGCACTAGCCAAAATGATTTGAGATACGAATTACTTCCTGAACCGACAATCGCCTTTCAAAGCGGGAAACACTTCCGGAGCAATTGAAGATTTAACGAAGACAATCATGTTACCACAAAGACAATGCAAAACGGTCAGCCGGCTATTCAATATCAAACAGCGGACGGCATAATTAAAAAAAAAAAAAAAAAAAAAATAGAAGGACGAAAGATACCTGTACCTGAATCCCCAAGCGCGAAAACGGTGGCTGCACAAGCAAACAAATGCCGTCATTCTCTTGAATAAAGATCGCATCCCAATCTCAGCGCACTCTGGAGCATCATCATCATCGGCACTACAACCGGGAACCGGTCTTGGCCTTATTTAGCAAGTCCTGAGGCTTGTTAAATTTTCCATAATACTCCGGGGCATAGTTATGTCTATATATGTTTCGAAAGATCAACAGGTTCGACTGCGAATTCCAACCATATCTCTCTTGCTAAGGACAATAAGGTCAAAACGGGGAAAAGGTCCCCTGCAATGAAAGAAACGGCTGGAGTGCGTCTCGTAGTCATGGATGATAGCGCACCCCCTTTTCCTGTCGGCTGCCTAGCAGGATGTTGCAAAACGCAGAATGATCACACAGAATCATCATTTAAAAACGTATTACGTAAATTACATTTCAAGTTCAATTACGTGATCACGTAAAACCCCTTAGGTGAAGACCTTACAACACCCCTTTGATTAGCCAACTGCCGTCGGTATTATACTTACAATGTCAACCAAGGCGGAGACCGAAGGTACGTGTGAAGCAAATGGAGAAATTATGATCCAAATAAGTTCACATAGCTTCCACAAGCAACAGCCAATAGAAAGGGCGGCTTGAATTTAGGTCTATGAGAGAGATATAAGATGGAGAGTTGTTGAAAAGGGATTGCAGGTCATTGGCCGATAATCAAGGCCATCGTGAAACTGTTGTTTGTGATTCAATACCTAACAGAAAAACAAAGCAGTTTTTCTCGGAGCAGTAAAAAATTCGTCGTGTTTGACAACTTTAGGTTAGAATAATCACTTGGAACGCAATGGGCTCAACCAAAGGGCTCAAGAACTAGAAATATTTATAAGAGAGCGCAACATAGATATTGCGTTGATATCAGAAACACACTTTTCTCATATGAGCTTCATAACATTCAAGGGTTATATAGCCTATTGGACTACGCACCCCAGCGACCGTGCCCGTGGAGGTACAGCTATGATAATAAAACAAAACATACATCATTTCCAACAGGAAGATATAAAAGAAACTTTTATTCAAGCCACCATTGTTACTATCAACCTTAATGGAGCTGATTTAAATGTAGGTGCTGTATATTGCCCACCTAGACACACAATCTCAAAACAACAATTCAAGGATATGTCCAAGAAGCTCGGATTTAGGTTTATAATTGGTGGAGATTTTATTGTCAAGCCCACTGCTTGGAGGTCAAGGTTAATTACTCCAGGCAAGGAAAAGAATTGCTTACAGCCATCAAAGAAGCAAAGTGCGAATTTCATTCGTCTTGTTCACCAACATACTGACCTACTGATAGCAACAAAACTCCTGACCTGATCGATTTCTTTATTTCGAAAAGAGTGTCAACGAATTATATTGAAACGGATGGTTTAGTTGATTTAACGTCTGACCACACTCCAGTACTATTAAGATTGAATGCAGCTGTTCCCAGAAAGAACAGAAAACTAAATGGGAAACATTCCGAAAAGAGCTTGACAATCGGATTGAATTAAACGTTAAACTTCAAGATTGTGAAGATTTGGAACAACAAGTACAACAATTTATGGAAACACTACAAAGCGCAGCCGCACAGCAACTCCAGGGCAAAATGATCTAATCAAAGACAGGCGCAAAGCTAGACGAACCTGACACAGATCCAGGCACCCTAACGATAAAAAAATATTCAACAAGGTGAGCAATCTAGTTACCAACTTAATTAAAGACCATAAACAGAGTTGTATAGATGAGTATCTAAGTGAACTAAGTCCGTCAGCGGATACGGAGTACTCTGTCTGGAAGGCAACACGTAAATTTAAACGTCCCCTTATCCAAGTGCCACCTATAAAGGATGCGCAGGGACATTATTTATTTCCAAATTTAATAAATAAAGAAGATGGAATTGAAAAATGTTTTATTCATACACTAAATTGGACTAAGAGTTGTTATATGCTATAAATCTTAAAACATATCATTTTTAAAACACGGGTCATTTGACCCCTAGTGGTAGAAATAGATATATATGAAATGTCGGTAGCTTTAGTGTTAAAGAATGGCACCCTACAGGCTCAAGTGGCTATTTGGATAGGGGACATAACAATGGACAGCCAGAGGGATGTCAAAATGTAACCACCAGCAAGTCCGCTGGAGTGATTGTGGTGAAATGAAAGAAAATAAAAACAATTGAGTCGTCATATTAGAGTTCAACAAACTTTGAGTTCAGAGAAACCAACACTTATCGACTTATGAACCTCCATTGAAATCAACTTCATCCGTGGGAAAAAAAGTATATTCCCACATTTTGTACATTACTTTCAAATTAGTTCTATTCTCTCTGGAAGGCAACACGTACGTCCCCTTATCCAAGTGTCACCTATAAAAGATACGCAGATCTGAAGATAAAGTTGAAATATTTGCACAACACCTGGCACAAGTGTTAAAACCACACAATATCCACAGTAGTATTGATCATTCACCCAAGTATCACACTGAGCAAACAATCAAGCCAGTGACCTCAATGGAGATTGCCCAAAAAATCGAAATCGACAAAAGTTTGAACCACAAAAAAGCACCAGGTATCGATGAAATATGTTATATAATTAACAGCAGTTAATTATCAGCCCCCCCCCCCCCCCCCCCCCCCCCGTCGCAAGTACTTATGACCATTGCAGAGGGGCGCACATAACGGTATATTGAACGAAGGAAACCGAGAAAAGGATGATGGATTGGTGGGAACAGAAAATAAACTAGTGTTAACCCCTTAATGCACATTTAAACGGTAAACGGTGAACATTGCCCGTATATGTCACGGAGGTGTGCATTAAGCGGTTAAGTTAACTAAATCATCATCATCATCATCATCATCGGCACTACAACCGGGAACCGGTCTTGGCCTTATTTAGCAAGTTCTGAGGCTTGTTAAATTTTCCATAATGATTTATTTTTTCTGGGCAAGGTCATTAGTCTTGCGCCAGGGGCTCCCCGACGGGGAATCGAACCCCGGTCTCCCGGCTGACAGGCGGGTATACTAACCACTATACTATCGAACTAAATCAATAACTTTAAATAAACAGAGAAATAAATAGTTTTAAATGAATAAAAAATAAAATAGTGTTAAGTTAACTAAATAAATAGTTTCAAATGAACAGAAAATAAACTAGTGTTACGTTAATTAAATCAATAGTCTTAAACGAACAGAAAATAGAATAGTGTTGAGGAAACTAAATCAAAAGTGTTAAATAATCAGAAAATAAAATAGGTAACATTTGAACAAAATAAATAGATGCATCGAACAAAATAAAATAGTGTTAAAGGAACTAAATAAATAGTTTTAAATGAACAGAACATAAAATAATGTTAAGGGGGTATTCTGGTCTAGACTCACGAATTTAACGCAATTTTTGAAGTGCTGTAAAAAAAGCAATCCATATTTTTACTATTCATTTTTTTATAGGATGTTTATTAATATTTCAAGAATACAGTAAAAAAAATTGAAAGTAAAAAATTCAAAATTCAAAAAGTTAGCAGCGTTTTTCTCGAAACTGTCTTTTTTAAAACAATACCCACGATTTTTCAAGTTCTACTGAACCGATTCACCTCAAATTGAGTATATGTCTTCTTTATAGGTTTTTCTATTGCATGAACTATCCTCATCCCCAATGTTAACTATTTTTAAAAAATTCGAAAAACTGAAAAAAAAGTGGTACAAAAATACATTTTTTTTTTCAAGCAGTCGCCATTTTTTTCAACTTTTTTTAGTTCCAACGATAGAGACATTTCTGTAAATTAATAATCTTTTTTTCTTTTTTCAAATTGATAGGAGCGTTGAATCGTGGGTATGGTCGCGTGCCAAATTTTTTGAGAGCCCCCACTTCATCAGCTGCTAACTTTTTGAATTTTGAATTTTTTACTTTCAATTTTTTTTACTGTATTCTTGAAATATTAACAAACATCCTATAAAAAAATGAATAGTAAAAATATTGTGTCCCGTCGTGCTTGAACTAATTAGTTCAAGCCATTTGAATTACTTTTTGTTATTAATTAATTATTATTATTTTTGGTATTAATTGTTATTATTTTTGTTATTATTAATTTTAAATTTTAAATATTAATTATTAATTTTGGTATTAATTGTTATTATTTTTGTTATTAATTCTTTATAGTTGTAATTAACTGCATGTTTGGCAGCACTTTTTATTTTTGTTATTGCCATTTTGTTATGTAGTTTTAGCTGTCATGGTTTTGTTGTTGTCACTTTTGTATTATGCAAATGATTAGTTTTCGTTGTGAATTGTATTCAATCGTTTTTTTTCATTCGTTAAAAGAGTTCGTTTTCATTTTGTCGATTCGTTTACTTTTTATTCTATGTCGTCGTCGTTCGCTTCCGGTAAACGAACCGGAATTTATTCATACTGATTGCTTTTTTTTACAGCACTTCAAAAATTGCGTTAAATTCGTGCGTCTAGACCAGAATACCCCCTTAAGGAAATTAAATAAATAGTTTTAAATAAACAGTGAATAAAATAGTTTCATTTGAATAAAAACGAGTCGACAATTTTGTGTTGCCGTAATTTCCAATTCGATCCAGTACACATCCTCCTGCTGTGGAAACCACCGCCCACGATAACTCGCAAAGACAAGCCCGGGGTAAGTACTTCCTTTAATCAAAGAAAAAAAATAGTAACTAATTTTAATTGTTCCTCTCCTGAGAACATAACAAATATCACCTGGCGTCTACAAGGAATTACCTCGAAAAGCTGTCATTATGCTAACATATTTGTTTAATGCTTGCTTTCGACTAAGATACATCCCAAATTCATTCAAAACAGCCCAGATAATAATGCTCAAGAAACCAGCAGAAGTAACATCTTATAGACCCATATCGCTATTGTCATCCATTTCAAAACTGTTTGAGAAAATACTCCTCCAGCGACTCAAGCCACTCATCAATAATCCAGATTTTCAATTTGGCTTTAGGAATAACGTTCAACTATTGAACGGGTTCACCGTGTGACCACAGCAATAGAAAGGCTTTCGAAGAAAAGAAATATTGCCCAGCTGTCTGTCTTGATGTCTCCCAAGTATTCGACAGAGTATGGCATGAAGGTCTTATATATAAAATGAGTAAACTCTTTCCAGCAACTATTGTCATCTACTCGAATCATACTTGTCTGATAGAACGTTCAAAGTAACACACGAAGGAGCTCACTCTAGTTTATATCCAACAGAAGCAGGCGTACCACAGGGAAGTGTCCTGGGACCTTTCCTCTACTTACTATACACAGCAGACATCCCAACAACCAAGAACACATTCATAGGCACCTTTGCAGATGATACAGTTATAATATCAGCTGACGATAATCAAAAAAAAGCTACACAACAATTGCAACAGGCACTCAACGAAATTAGCCAATGGACCACTGATTGGAAAATTAAACTCAACGAGATGAAATCTATTCACGTAACATTTACTTTGCGACGATCAGATAACAATATTTCTACATATCTCAACGGAATTCCAGTTCCCAAAGCAGATTCAGAGAATTATCTCGGTATACATTTGGATAGCAGACTAAACTGGAGACATCAAGTGAAACAAAAAGCTGAACAAATAAAGCTGAAAGGTAGATAGATGTATTGGTTGATCGGGAATCACTCTCAATGTGATCCTTCTCTCAGGGAGCGTGTCTCCTTGCCCTGAAAAGGATGAGGGATCTCTTTAAGATAGCTCCTGGGGGGACCCGTTGCGGTTGCCACCGTGCTTCCTCAAACCTTGAGGGAAGAGCAGCTACCGATTGTTGACTATGGGTCCTGGGAGTCGGCCAGGCCCAATAAAAAATACTTTTTATTTTATTCTATAATTATTTAATTTATTATTTATTTAATTTAACTTAATTTATTTTATTTAACTTAATTTATTGGCGTCCTACCACTTGGGACGCCAATTGAGACTGATCCTCGAATCTGAAATGCATCACCCTTATAAATGAAACCAAATCGAGATTTTGTATCTCGAAGAGATCGAATTCAGGGTAAAATCTCGATTTAGATACTTTGGCTGGAGTTGTGTGTTTGTTTTTTGAGATAAGAATCAGGTTAGGCGAATTCTCGGGCACATGAGGATGGAAATTGAACATCTGGTTCAATTTACCATGTTTGCTTTTGTTTGAGGATCTGGGGAAATTGATGTATATGGATTATAAACGAATAGTTGATTCGTTTACCAGGAATTTTGCTCGATTGGGATAACGTATTTCTGGATTAGTTGGATGATTGTGGGGAGTTGGGTGTAAGGGCGATAAACGAACATTTGATTCGTTTATCGCGAATTTTCAATTTATATGATTGTTTTTTTAATTTTAGTTAAGGATTATGGGATTTGGATGTATGTGTAGGGGAAGGAGATGGTAGGGCTTTTCAGAGCACTACATCAACTCAATCTCTATTGTAAAAGATTGATTTATCAATCTATCATCAAGCCGATCTGGATATATGGAATCCAATTATGGGGCTGTACAAAGCAATCAAATAAAGATATAATTCAACGAAGCCCGAATAAATTCCTTCGGGACGAAATCACGAATGCGTACCGTTTTGTGACGAATCAGGAAATTCATGATGACCTAGAGATCAAATGGTTTTATGAAGGTATCCAAGAATATGCGGTCAAACACGAAAGACGCCTACATAATCATACCAACGTAGAATCTATTCAGCTCTTAGATATTACCCATGAATTGAGACGACTAAAACGGACGAAACCTCATGAATTAATATGTTCAAATCGAACATACTAAAATAGAGTTGGGAGCTGAACACTGGTCCAGTAAACCCTTATACGTTTAACTTAATTAGACTAAATTAAGTACAATTTAAACCTAGTATTAAATTAAATTGTTAAGATTGTACTATTCATATCCAATAAAGGAGGTTATTTAAAAAAAAAAAAAACCTTATATACAGTGGTGGAAAAAATAATAGAAACAAACTTGTTCTTCGACATTAATCGTTAAGACAAAATGTATTTGGGGCAAAATAAGAATTAAAAATATATTAATAGATTTGGTGCACTGTAATACATAAATTGCCTCTGGCGCAAGACTAATGACCTTGCCCGAAAAAAAACAAGTCATTATGGAAAATTTAACAAGTCTCGGGACTTGCTAAATAAGGTCAAGACCGGTTCCAGGATGTAATGCCGATGATGATGAATACATAAAAGAAATACTAAATTTGTAATTAAAAAAAGCGAGAAATAGTGAAAAAAAAATTGATTCCGGTTTTCCTTGGATTTGCCTGGAAAAAATAATAGAAACAAATGAGTTTTTTGTTTGTGTTTTGTGAAAAATTAAATTACAGTAAAAGTGTTTCATATCCTTTTAATACTTAGTTGTTGCACCTTTGTTTTTAATGACTGCTTCGCATCTTCGTCCCATGGAATTGACTAGTTTGGTACAAGTCGCGCTTGGTAAAGAGTACCATTCATCTTTTATTTTGGACCAAATTTCTTCCTTATTTTTGGCTTTGTAGTCTCCGATCTTGCGCTTGAGAATGCCCCATGGGTGTTCTACTGGGTTAAGATCAGGGGGCTGCGATGGCCACTCCATAACATCGACTTTGTTTTGAAGAAACCATTCTTTAGCCGATTTTGAGGTGTGCTTGGGGTCATTATCCTGCATAAACTCCCATTTAATAGGCATGTCCTCTTCAGAAAATGGTAGCATAACGGTGTTTAAGATTTCTACATAATCTTTAGCACACATTTTGTCCTTTATAAGAAAAATTGGACCAACACCAGATGCTGAAAAGCACCCCCAAATTATTAAATTGCCTCACCATGTTGCACCGTCTTTTTTGTATACTTTGGATCGAATTCTGAGCTCATTGTTATTTTATGTGCGGCCCGCCAAACAATTTACAATTTAAATTGGCTCGTTGATTAAAAGGGTTGATCACCCTTGGTATAGAGCCATTCATATTTTATTAGAATGGTATAGAACCATTCATATTTTATTTTGGACCAAAGTTCTTCCTTATTTTTAGCTTTGCAGTCTCCGATCTTACGCTTAAGAATGCCCCATAGCTGTTCTATTGGGTTAAGATCAGGGGACTGCGATGGCCACTCCATAACATCGACTTTGTTTTGAAGAAACCATTCTTTAGCCAATTTTGAGGTGTTCTTGGGGTCATTATCCTGCATAAACTCCCATTTAATAGACATGTTCTCTTCAGAAAATGGTAGCATAGCGTTGTTTAAGATTTCTACATAATCTTTAGCACACATTTTGTCCTTTATAAGAAAAATTGGACCAACACCAGATGCTGAAAAGCACCCCGAAATTATTAAATTCCCTCCACCATGTTGCACCGTCTTTTTTGTATACTTTGGATCGAATTCTGAGCTCATTGTTATTTTATGTGCGGCCCGCCAAACAATTTACAATTTAAATTGGCTCGTTGATTAAAAGGGTTGATCACCCTTGGTATAGAGCCATTCATATTTTATTAGAATGGTATAGAACCATTCATATTTTATTTTGGACCAAAGCTCTTCCTTATTTTTAGCTTTGCAGTCTCCGATCTTACGCTTAAGAATGCCCCATAGCTGTTCTATTGGGTTAAGATCAGGGGACTGCGATGGCCACTCCATAACATCGACTTTGTTTTGAAGAAACCATTCTTTAGCCAATTTTGAGGTGTGCTTGGGGTCATTATCCTGCATAAACTCCCATTTAATAGGCATGTCCTCTTCAGAAAATGGTAGCATAGCGTTGTTTAAGATTTCTACATAATTTTTGGCACATATTTTGTCCTTTATAAGAAAAATTGGACCAACACCAGATGCTGAAAAGCACCCCCAAATCTTTAAATTGCCTCCACCATGTTTCACTGTCTTTTTTGTATACGAATTCTAATTCTGAGTTCATTGGTCGTCTGACGTACATTTTTCCTTCGGAACCAAACAAATTAATCTTGGTTTCATCCGACCATCAGATGTTAATTCAATTCGCACGGTGAAGGTGTTTTTTTTTTCTTTGGCAAAAACGAGTCTCTGCTTTATATTTTTCTTGTTCAAGTATGGAACTTCCTTGGACTTCTTCCAGGAAGACCCGGTTCTATTAGTCTGTTTCTAATTGTACGACTCGTACAAGGTGCGTTTAGGTCATTTTTTTAATTCCGTTGAAGAAAAAAACGGCTTGTTCTTGAATAGTCGGATTAGCAGTTTGTCGAATCGTAAGGTTGTTTTTCTTTTTTGGCCTCTGGTTTCCATTTTGGGACTTGAATGAAGACCTGTGAATATTTTTTTCTTAGGGCACTTCATTAGCTTAGCTATTTCATCCGTTTTCCCGTCATTTCTTAATTTTTTTATCAATTAAAGATCGGAACTAGTGCAATGTACTCCACGACCCATTTTCACAAAATTTTGTTTTTATTGTGTTTTTTTTTCTAACAAACACTAAAACACAAGTTTCGATAAAGACCAACCAGTCGTTTACTTCACAATCACGATTGAAGACTGTGGTGATGGTTTGTTTCTATCATTTTTTCCAGGCAAAATATCTCTTTCGCTTGCATTTTTTACTACCAGGCAAAAACAATAAACTGATAAGAGCAATTGATGCACCATATCAAAGTACTGTTAGCTACGATTCGGATATAGAATTGGTGTCGAAGAAAAACCAAATTCTACGCAGTCACTGATTGTTGATCGTTATCTAAACCTTTATTCTATTATTTTTTTCAACCACTGTATATAATCCAATAAAAAAATGCAAACAAAAAACAAATTAAAAAAAGAATAAAGTTCAAAAGATTTCTATAAATAATACAATTGTAAAACTTGACATTAAACGTAGGATTTTTGTATGTGCAATTAATTATTTAGTTGTAGGAAATTAAAAAAAAATTCCCCTCTATACACTATAACTATAATTTAAAGTTATAAGATTATTTTTGAATTTTTCACTTCGCTCTATATTTACAGAAAATATATTGCCGACGATGAAGCGATATTTTGTTTTTTTATCCAAGGCTGTGAATAAAATTGAGTGAAATATTTGTTCCTATACCTTAAGTATCCATGAACGATGTGTAATATTCATTATTATTTATTTCTATTACCATCCTTTCTAAATAAATTTTTGAAACAACAACAAGTATGTAATGCCGTAATAGGCATTGCAATTTTTTTTCAGTTAGATAGGACAAGAATGGTAATAACATTCATTGTTATTGAAATTGTAAAAACCAGTTCAATAACCTCTACTAAAAGCTCGACCACATATAGAACATGTGGCACATAATTTTAATAGTATATGTTAATAAACAATTTAATTATAATTAAGAATAAAAATATATACGAATGGGTATCTTTCCTAGTCTCCAACGAATATTCATAAATGAAGCCGCTTTTTGATGATATACCTCCTTGGAATTTCCGCTACCAGCAAATGAAAAATGGACTCAAATAGTTTGGCAACCAAAAAACACAATTAAAAAAAAAACATATTGGTGTCAATAATCACTTCAAATCATGTTCAGATAATCAGTTAAAGGCTTCATCTCAGCTTTCTTCTTCTGTATAGGTTACAATCACTTATAAGTATTTACGTGATTCACGAATTGAAACTTTTCATAAATTCCATTCCGATACTGATCACTAATGGTATTTGCTTCAAGACTCTGGTAATCCCGAATAAAATTCCAAGAAATAAGTCGAAAACATTTGAATGACTAATAACAACACAGCGGCGTCACTTGAAACATCATTGTGAAATTTACTACTACAACGTTGTTATTTGCCAATTTCACATATCCAACAAAACAGCAAAGTACCAAAAAAACAAAAAAGCATTTTCCGATTTTTTTACAAACCATTGTATATTATTGGCCTAGTAGCCGTGGCCGGATGATGATAATGATGGTGGTGATGCGGTTGCATCCGGACGCCGAAGCGACGATTAAAATCCTCAGAAAGGCGCCACATTACGCCTACATCAACACTCACGCTCATCTCAAAATTAAACACGTTTTATTTGTGTGCCAATTTCCTAGAAGACCACTTGATAGTACACAATATTTTTGTCAACAGATCGCAGGTGGGAAGTAGAACGTCTAGCTACGGTATAACGAAAACAACTGATTTCGAAATACGCGTCCAACCACCAGTACCTCGAAATAGAAACTAAACGACGAATCGTGGCAGAAGTCGAAAAGGACAAAGTGTATCTAAACATCCAATAGAAGGATATCACCAACTCCAACGCCGACAATCGACAACACCCACAAATGCGGCCGCCCGGGATCGGCGAAACATAATACGACCCTTTCATTGTCAGAGGGGTTGGTTGGAAGAGTCTCATCACCTGGTGGGTGGCCGCTGAACACATGTCTTGACTGGCGATTAACGCAAATCTAACCAATGATCCTTGTTTGAATAAAAAACAAATCAATTAAGTGACACCCTCGTCAATGTTGACGAGGAGCTAAACCAACAATTTTCTATTCGCACAGGAAGGATGTTACCAACATCCAAAGGAAGGAAGCAAACGAACAGCTTTCCCAGTTTATTTAACTCGACCTGGCATGCCGCCCGCTGGGCAGGTATCCGTGCATACTCCTCGGCAGAGGATTATTGTGATTTTATTAGATGCCACACTCTGTGAGAAATTATCATATTTACGTCGTTTATTAACTTCACTTGAACTTTTTATTAACTCCCGTCCCGTGGCAGCACACCTTACATGTCTTTGATGGAAATGGTCTTGGTTATGAATAATTACAGTTGAATAGACTTCGGCAAATATGCTATCAAGTGCGGACTAAATTTAAGTGGAAGGGATAAAAGGTGAGAAATCGCTCACATATTTTAAGAGTGTAATTACCGTTATCGCTTATCAGTTACCGCATAAATCTGTGTCCCAGAGAAAGGCACCGGTATTTTTCTTTTATATCGTCTTTGATCTCGGAGTTAAATTCCCATGACCATTTATTTAATCATTGCAATTTCAATTGAATCCTTTATGAGGGGTGGTCATCCCCTTTGAAAGAACTGGATAATGGGGTAAACATTGAAAGAAAAGAAGAACCATAGATCTCCGGTGGATAAGATGCAGTGGCTAAGTCCAATTGAAAACATCCACATGTACTGTAACGTGATCTGATTTGGAGAAATGAACTGAGACCGAAGTGGGTAGGTCATCCTTTCATTTTCTCACATCTACTCCCACCAAATGATTCTATTTATTTCTTTCATAGCTTAGTAATACCTTCCTTCCTGATTTTTATACACTCTTGTGCACGCTATTTGGTAAGTTTTGTTGGGAAAAAGGGGGGAAGCACACACTCCAAGAAGCTGCTGTTATCTGTGAAGGAAGATATTATTCTAAGAGAGAGATACTCCTTGACAGTCGGGATTATGGAGTGTGTGATACATGCCCCTCGAACATTGACTGCTGAACTCATTTAATTTCATGATGTGGCTGTTACATTGGGATAAAGACGTTTACGTCTGTTCTACTGGGGCAAAAAGGTGGCTGGTTATGTCATATGATTAAATTCCAGTGAAAGTTTATTAACGTGGTTCCATTTCTCTTATTCCCATATTCACTGTGTATCATCATCATCATCATCATCATCATCATCATCGGCACTACAACCGGGAACCGGTCTTGGCCTTATTTAGCAAGTCCTGAGGCTTGTTAAATTTTCCATAATGATTTATTTTTTCTGGGCAAGGTCTTGCGCCAGAGGCTCCCCGACGGGGAATCGAACCCCGGTCTCCCGGGTGACAGGCGGGTATACTAACCACTATACTATCGAGGAGCCCGACTGTGTATATCTCTCTATATATACTTAGGTTGGGGAAAAAGTATTCAGTGGTTAAACAAAAAATTAACAGAATTTTTTTTTATAATCCAAACCTTGTTCATTTTGTTTTATCAGGTTAATCTATTTCTTGGTTAGAACCGCTATCCCGTTAATGTAGAATTGCAGGATTTTATCATTGAAAAACTTAAGTAGATGTTTTTTACAGTCCTTTTGGAGAACAATTTTACGTCGAGGAGATAGTGCCCATTTTTATCTTTGCGATCTGATTACTCTCACTATTGTAGGTTTGTGGTATAGCTCTTCCAATTCATAATTGTGGAGTTTCCTCCATTGTCCTGCCTCCTCTTTTTATTTACCCACAATGATACTCCTTAAAACTTTATTCTCGAATACGCGAAATTTGTTTTCTTCCAGTTTTGTGAGACCCCATGTTATGCATCCGTATAGAACAAATTGGTTTTTTTTTTTAATTCCTAAAGGGTTTTCCTGCCTTCAATTTACTTACTATTTACTATTTATCGGCCTGTAGGAACACGGAAGTTGATAACCACACCAACTCGACTCCACCCTCGTTCCATGTCCTCTGCACTCTCCTTCCACGCTTGACCATCCGATCCGATCTCCTCAATGTCAAACCTTTCATTCAGAATTGCCGGAAGGCAGTCTTTTGTTAATTTCCTTCGACATTTCGTTACTGGCCGTCAGTATCGGTCCCAGATATTTCAATCCTTTAACTTTTTCAAATATCTTTCCTCTGACGTTTATATGTGTTTCCTGAGGTCCACCTGCTCTCGCCGTAATCATACATTTTGTTTTGTTTTCATTTATTTCTAGGCCCACCTCTTCTGCCGCTCGCATGATGATTTCACAGTTTTTACTTACAGTTTCGAGATTATCGCCAAGAACGGCGATGTCATCTGCATATGCGAGCACTTGTGTGGCCCCGTTCAGGGATGATCCGCCCATGTTGTCGTCTTGTATCTCTCTGATGACATACTCGAGCATAAGGTTAAAAAGACATGGTGAGAGGCCATCTCCCTGTTTTATTTCGTCACGGATTTCAAATGGTTCTGAGAGAGGCTTTTCTATTCTAACTCCCCCTTTGTTTTCGTTCTTGCAAATTTGAATGAGGGCGGCATAGTTTTTCGGGATTCCCAGCTCAACTACAATATGGTAGAGTCGTAGGCTTTTTTGTAGTCAACGAACAGTTGGTGAACCGTCTCTCCGTATTCCCACTACTTTTCCAGCAGTTGCCTTATTGTGAACATTTGGTCGCTTGTTGACCGGTTCCTACGGAATTCGCATTTCTTCTGCGTACGGTGTGATTCTCGCCAGTATGACATTTGTTAGTATTTTGTGTGGTTGGGAGCAATGATATTCCTCTCTAGTTTTCGCAGTCAGATCTGTCGCCTTTCTGAAAGATTGGACGACTATTCAGGTTTTCCATTCTTCCGGAGTAACTTCCTTATCCCATATTGTTTTGATTGGTGAATCTTTCAAGCGGTTGCCTCTCCTCCATGCTTCATAAGCTCTGTCGGTATGCAGTCGACTCCGGGAGCCTTGTTGTTTTTCAATCGATTTATTGCGTCTTTGGTAGCCGGGGTCCCAACGCCCTGTGTGCCCGGTGAAATACCACCCCATCAAGCTATAGGCTCCGTGAAATGGTCGGGAGAAATCCCTGGCCATCTTTCGGAGCTTGGCTGATGGACCGGTTCGAGAAATGGTTGGTTAGGTGGTAGTCGGTCCCAAGGTGAGATACGACCCCGTCACGCTGTACATTCCGCGATATCGCCGAGAGCAATCTTCGACGGTGATTTGGATGTGTGGACACGGGGATAAGTCAAGATGGTACCTTCTGATATAAAGAATTCCGGAGGTAAACTAGTCTCCCATCCGGATCTCCGGGGGTAGTATGTGAGGGGGAACATCATGCAGATATCATGATAAATAATGGAACTTTAAGAGGTTCGTCATCGCATAACCGGGCTCGCTCTCGAGGCTCGGCCCACGCTCGACTGGTGACGGAATTTTGTAACATCAGGCGCATCGGTTTCACCAATACCAATGTAAACGAAACCTGATATCCTTGCCCTAACTGAGACCCAGGTCGATTCGTCAACTAATTTGACATATCTTCGTTGCTCAGGATACGACTTACATTCGAGATTCCGTTTTAAGGGCGGAGTCTGCGTCTTCGCGCGGTCCAATCTGGCTTGCCAGAGGATGGAGGCGTTGGAAGCCAATAATATGGACATCATATGATTGAGGGTCGTGCTGAGGAATTCCGTTAAATTTCTTTGTTGTCTTTACCGCTCCCCGAATGACGATCGACCGGCGACATTTTTCGAACATCTTTCATATACCGTCGACTGGATACAGATCAACCACCCAGCTTCTGAAATTGTTGTCCTTGGCGATTTTAATGTGCACAATTCCGGCTGGTTGTTACATTCTAACAGAACCGACGAGGCTGGGAGGCTGGCGGAGATGTTTGCTGTAAGCCACAACTTGACTCAACTCGTGGGGGAGCTAATGCGAGTGCCGGATGCCCACGGCGATTATGCGAACACCCTGGATCTGTTTTTGACATCCGAACCGAGTATTTATACCGTAGAGGTTTCTGCGCCACTGGGAAACACAGATCACTGCTTGCTATCTGTCGCGCAACCACTTGCATATCAAGCGAATAACCGGCCTAGGCAGCTTTGCCATGTATGGAAGTATGGGGCTGCTAACTGGGACGATTTGCGAGATTTCTTCGCATCCTTTCCAAGGTCGAAGGTGTGCTTCGGAAACTCCGATGTTAACGCTTGCGCGGAGTCGGTATCAGAGTTTATTCTTCTGGGGATGGAGATGTATATTCCATATTCCATCAAACGAAGTTCGCCTGATAAACTTTGGTTTGATAAAAAATGCGAGCTGATTACAGCGGCAAAAATAGAGCTTTTTAGGAATGACGTTTCAATCCCACCGATGTTAACAGAACGAATTTTGTTAGAACCAGAAACGCGTGCAACCAGGCGATTGATACCGCAAAGAAGGCTCACAACAACAGGGTGACCAATAAGCTCCTTCGGTGCCCAACTGGTTCGCGCTCCTTCTGGTCAATGGCAAAGACTGTCAGCGGTAACTTCGCATCCTCCTCTTTCCCGCCGTTGGTGACAGACAGCGAGGCGTTAGTCACGAATCCAAAGGATAAAGCTAATGTGTTCGCGAATTTATTTTCCGCGAATTCAAACCTCGATCCCGGTCTTTTGGAGCCACCTGTGATCTCGCCGGTACAGTCTTCCATGTGGGATGTGAGATTTCGTCCGCGCACTATTCAACGCATTCCACATGAACTGAATTGTAGGAAGGCAACCGGCCCGGACGGAATACCAGCAATAGTCCTTAAGAACTGTACTCCAGAACTATCGCCGGTTCCTGGCAGACTCTTCCGCTTATCTTATGCACGGAGGACCTTTCCTGCCTGCTGGAAAATCGCTCGAGTCCAGCCAATCCCAAAGACGGGAAAAAAGTGTCTCCCACAAAATTCTATATTCCACCTTCCATCAAACGAAGTTCGTCTGATAAACCTTGGTTTGATAAAAAAAATGCGAGCTGATTACAGCGGCTAAAAATAGAGGATTTAAGCAGTGACGCTCCAATCCCACCGATGTTAGCAGACGAATTTTGTTAGAATCAGAAACGCGTGCAACCAGGCGATTGATACCGCGAAGAAGGCTTACAACGACAGGGTGATCAATAAGGTCCTTCGGTGCCCAACTGGTTCGCGCTCCTTCTGGTCAATGGCAAGAGCTGTCAGCGGTAACTTCACATCCTCCTCTTTCCCTCCGTTGGTGACAGACAGCGGGACGTTAGTCACGAATCCAAAGGATAAAGCTAATGTGTTCGCGAATTTATTTTCGGCGAATTCAAACCTCGATCCCGGTCTTTTGGAGCCACCTGTGATCTCGCCGGTACGGTCTTCGATGCGGGATGTGAGATTTCGTCCGCGCACTATTCAACGCATTCTACGTGAACTGGATTATAGGAGGGCAACCGGCCCGGACGGAATACCAGCAATAGTCCTTAAGAACTGTGCTGCAGAACTATCGCCGCTTATCTTATGCACGGAGGACCTTTCCTGCCTGCTGGAAAAAAGTCTCTCCCACAAAATTACCGTCCGATAGCATTACTATCTATTTTATCTAAGGTTATGGAAAAGGTCATCAATACTGAGTTGGTTAAGTATTTGGAGTGCAACGGGCTTCTGAATGATCGTCAATACGGATTCCGTGGTAGGCGGTCCACAGGAGACCTTTTGACACTTATAACCGATATATGGACATCTGCGATTGAACGGCATGGTGAGTCAAGGGCGGTCACATTGGATATCTCCAAGGCTTTTGACCGCGTCTGGCACGGGGCATTGCTGAGCAAACTTCGTTCATATGGACTTTCCCAATAGCTTTGCGACCGGACGAGGAGCTTCCTCGAGAATCGATCGATCCGGGTTGTTGTGGACGGCGAGTGTTCGGATCTGTATCCTGTTAATTCCGGGGTGCCCCAATGTTCTATTTTGGCTCCAACCTTGTTCTTGCTTCACATAAATGATTTGTTGGAGACAACGGATAACAAAGTGTTCAGTTTTGCAGATGATAGTACGCTTGTTTCCTCCTTTTCGAGTGTTCGGCCGATTGGTGCATCAACGTCACACCAGCTGAGATGTAGACAGATTGACTCTCTAAATCAGGATCTAGATAAGGTCCTTCAGGGGGGAAAGGCCAATCTCATCGAATTCAATGCAACGAAGACCCAGTATACAACATTCACAAACAAAACTGGACCATCGATTCCACCGCTGATGATGAATGGCCGGGCCCTCGAGGCTGGGGAAAGTTTGAAATTGCTCGGCGTCACGGTCTGTGGGAATGTATCATGGCATACACACGTGTCGAGTATCGCCAGGTCAGCCTCAGGAAAACTGAGTTATCTTTTTAGAGCCAAAAAATATTATATAGCCCAACTTCATCTCCTATACAAATCCCAAATTAGACCCGCGCTCGAATATTGCTCTCATGTTTGGAGCTCGGCTCCTAAACATACCCTCGACCTACTTGAGAGCATACAGAGACGAGCGATCCGTCTGATCGGGGACTCGGCGCTGACGTCGGGACTACAGTCGCTATCACATCGAAGGCGCGTAGCCGACCTCTGTCTGTTTTACAGATATTATCACGGGTGCTGTTCTTCGGAGATTCTTGGTATTGTTCCACGCAATTCGGTTTATATGCGCTCCACAAGACAATCCGATGGATCGCACCCGTTTGTGGTTCATCTCCCGACGGCGCGAACATCCCTGCATCAGGACTCGTTCCGTTACAGAGCGGGGAAGTTGTGGAACTCCCTTCCCACGCGAGTGTTTCCGGAGCGTTACAACCTGCAACAGTTATTTGATGGCATCTCGGGGCGCCCACTCGACGCTATAGGTTCGCCTCTCCCGAGAGAAGTCTAATATAAAAAAATTAAAAAAAAAAAAAAAAAAAAAAAAAAAAAAACAACTTCGTTGAAAGAGGGCTCTGGGATCTGAGGCTCGGCTGTATGTACGTTTGGTGCGTTTATTTGTGGTTGATGGGTGCGCACATTGAGCAAGTTTTCAAAGCACTGCTTTCATCTTGTCACGATATTGTTTGTTTCTGTGACCAGACAACCGTTTGTGTATCGAATTATTTTGACTCTCTCTCGGTGGGCATTTCTAATTGAATTTAGGGCGGCATAAATACCTCTGATGTCCTTTGGTCTGGTACTTTCTAGGATTCTTTCGATCCGAGTCTTCTCCCATTCGCGTTTTTTGCGTTTGAAAAGTCTCATTGTCTCTTTCCGAATTGTCGCGTATCTTTCTGCGTTGACTTCATCATATCTTTCTAAGTGGATCACTCTAAGTCGTTTACGTTCTTCGATATTTGCCCTGCACTCATCGTCAAACCAAGGTTTGGACTTAATTGTTTTCTTAAATCCTAATACCTTTTAGGCTGTTTGTTTGATTGTGTCTCTGATCGATGTCCATTTAATGTCCACATTATTGGCTTCCTCTTCCTCACTGCTCCCAATCTCTATTCTATCTATTGATTGGCCTGTAGGAACCCGAAAGATCATGAACTCATCTCACCCATTCTCTAGGATGTTAAATCTATTCCTTAGATTGTCTTAATATTCAGCTCTTTTGTGCAGGTTGGAGACCATTCATGTTAACAAAATTGAAAATCCAATTTCTCAATTCCTTTTTTCCTTTTTGTACACATCGAATTCCGATGCGAAGAAACAAAAAGTTTTCTTAATTGTGTATAAGTTGTCCATTCATTCGATTCTTGTGATTCTAGCGATTACGACGCAGCAACCCTCGTCGCAGGTGTCTTGTTTGGTGGCTTGACGATCAGCATGAAGATCGTTCAGATGATGTGTGCGCTTTCCTGTACGGTCGGGCGGTGAGAACTTACTGTCTTTTGGGGTGAGTTTATACTTCTTACCGTGGTGTGTATGTGTTGTGCAATCGGATTTGAGAGGTGTTCTTTCTTTCGAATCGAACGTGGAAGTTCAAGTGATTATGATATCTCTGAATTCGGTTCTTTATCTCAACAATCAATAAAGTGAAGTAGTAGTTTCATGGTTTCGTATTAATAACTCTTACGTGAGTGCGCCTTACTCGTTGCGCTCAAGGCAACAAAAACTAATCAATAGGGAAACTGGTGGTTACGATTGAGAGTGTATGTGTGACTTTCTTCAACAAAGAAGCAGCTTCATTTGCGGGCGGTGGTCAACCCCTCACATCACTGGACGGAAGACGACTTGATGACGGGATTGCGGACCGTGAGGTTCAGAGTTAAAAATCTATACAGTGAGTTGGTGCATACTTATGACAAATAAGTATTATTCGTGAACGGTGAGTCAGAACGATGTATGTAAGGTTGTTACTTATGACAAAGCTGGTCTACAAGTTCCTGTCCGGCCTAACCTGCGTTGATATCGTTCTGTACTCCTCGACGTCGGATACTACACCAGGGAGCATCTCTATCAGCCACAGCCATTCAGCTGAAGTGGGTTCAACATCAACTCTGAGGAACCAGGAGAAGCTCTCCAGTCTTACACCCGCAGTCGTTATCTCGCCACAGATATGGTGGAGGCATTCGCCTGCAGGCCCTTTGTTCGTCTTCTGCGCCGTTTCTCTCTTTGGACTCCCAGACCTTCATTGTCCTATCTATCTCATGCTGTCCTCTCTCGACGATTGCTTATCTCCCTCGCATTCTCGGACTCGGTGATCGTCGTCAACAGCGAAGCGCCCCTCGCGATCATCCCTGACAGGTTGCGAAAACAGTTATCGGCTGACCCTGTCAGGTTGCTTACGTGGGTGAGTTTACCTACGAACATACTCGATCCTCCCGCGTCTCCTGTCAGGTTGCGCAACCAGGAATCTCGACTGGCCCTTTCAGGAATCGGACGCGGTGAGAAGACCCCCGTGAAAGGTACCTCGATCTGTTCCTGGCCAGTACATCATTCTTGTCGCTCAATTCACTCCGAGTCCATATCGAGACGACGACTTGAGCCACCTATCAAGTCCTATGGTATCGTTGCCTCCCTCATCTATTCTACCAGGCGTCAACCCTCCTCTCCGTTTGAGGCAGACTCACCACAACTTCGATCCTTGAAATCTCCAAGTGACTGGCAATCAAACATTCTTTTGCGTAAGATCGCTCACGGCATTAAACTCTATCTCCTTCTGCGTGGAAGCAATCTCCGCATTAAACATGTAGAAGTTGGAACAAATGGTAATCCCATGGTGCAATGTCAGGACTATACCTCAAATCATTGCAGCCAAGCTTTTACCATTTTTTCGCCAGATCGTTCAATACGAGTGTGATTTAGCGTCGTTATGATGAAACACAATTTTTTTCTGTCCATCAAATATGTCCAACCAAGTTTTCTGTTTCTTGCCGGCCAATTTAATACGAGGGTAACTTATCGTTGTCATGATGAAACAATGCTTGCACTCTCGCTTATTCCAATTTCTTGTTTCAAGCACATTAACCGCTGGCAGAAGAGATTCGTTTAATTTGGCCAGGTCTTAATAAGTCATAAGGGAAATACGCAACACCTTTTTTATTAACGATCCCCAGCTTTGATTTGGAACATCATCTTTTTTAGATTAAAACCATTTTTGTACATCTGTTGCACGACGCAACTAGTTATGATGAGGGTGCGTCATATAATAGCGTGTTCAAATAACTCTACACCCTCTACACTCGAGGTGTTAGCTTGTGTCACAACCAATTAGCTCAATTTCGATTACGGCGCGCTGTGACGCAAGGTATTATGGGGAGTATTTAAGAGAACAGTACAACAGTACTGCTCTTGATCGAAGAACACCACAAAACCCCTGAAGAGAAGAGGAGCTGTGGTAACGGTCTGGGAAGGACAAAGAACTGATCTCATGGGCCGACAAGAGATCGAGAACAGAGGAGCGAAGACAACACGAAAAAAACAAAGGGTTTTTGTGAAGTTGATAGAAAAAAGTGGAACGTTGGACATTAAAAACACCCTTAAATAATTTCGTATAAGTGTCGACGGTGATTAAGAGATCCGAACTCAAACGAAAGTAACATTGTTACTGCTCTGGGGACAGCGCCTTCTTCGACTACGTCTCACCTTCCTTCCCTCTGCGTGGACTGTATTTTGGCGCTGGCCGGACAAACGATTTATTTGGTTATCGTACCGTACTTCCAGAGCCGGACTCTGCTCTAGACGAAGGGCCTCATTGTCTTGCCCAGTACGGTTCTTATATTCTACAAATAAAACACCGCTGCTATAGTAACTTACGTGCACTACAGTAAATCATGTGCACCGAAACTGTCAGCTAACTTGTGACGATCCTGCGAACCTCACAAACCATTGCGGAAATACGTGGGCCCAATTCCTCAACCGAGTCCTCATGCCTGCACGGCTATCGAAGGACACTACCCAGAAACGAAATTGTTTGACGATCCATTAGCTGGGCAAACACATTTGGCCGGCGCGGCAGCGCCCGATGCCGACAGCTATCAAAACCCCATGTGATAAAAGTATGGCCTAGAGATAACAAAATTTATGATCTGCTGTTGAGACAACCGCAATTTGGTTTTTCCGTGTCGAAAGTACTATTGTGGGAACGGAAGGTAAACAATAGACCAACCGACACTGTATCTACAAGGAGATAAAAACCTTGTAAATATCGCAGCCGAAGATAACGACTTCGGTTGAGAAAATCACCAGGGCCATAAACCACATGCGGGTAAAGTACACAACGGATACCGCAGATGTGTAAAAAGCCTGACGAGCCTCGGTATTTCTCCGGCCACATGGACAGCAACGTTCGCGTCTGTGTGTGTGGGTGCATCCACGCAACATCGCTACGAACAAAACGGAATCGTAGGATAAGAGAGGGTACGATCGCCTGGAAAGGGAAAATTCCTTGGAAATGAGAGGACACAAAGGGAAAGCAAAATTGAAGAGAAAGGAAGAACAACCGATTGAGTTTCTATCCCTAAAAGAAAAGTGGTTAAGTTAGTCCAGTGATAACCTCCTTCGCGCAAGAGTCCGGGTAAGAAAAGAAAAAGAAAGTTAAAAACGATCGAGAGTGCGTCCGCGAGAACTGTAAAACATAAAGTGTTCACAAGGAAAGAAAGTTTGATAATAAAATACTCTGTTTTTAAACAAGAATGTAAAGGAAGTGTTTTTTTTTTATTTTTATGGACAGTGTTCTGCGGAACACTATTAATAAGACCAAAAATCCGCCAAAATCTCTTCACAACTCGGAGCTTCCAGACAACGCTGTACGCGACGATAATTATGAGAACGAGGACACAGTCTGTTTCGGATTGGAACCGGATCGG
This sequence comes from Microdon myrmicae, assembly GCA_963931805.1. Lineage (NCBI taxonomy): Eukaryota > Metazoa > Arthropoda > Insecta > Diptera > Syrphidae > Microdon > Microdon myrmicae. Next base: position 90,435,131 of record OZ007497.1, read on the forward strand.
AAGAAACGTGAAGGACAATCAAAGCAGTAAAACTGAACCGGAATTGAATTGTGAAATTTCAAGACAACCAATATAAGTTATGAATTCGCATAAATAAAATATTTTATCTTCATATTCGGACTTATTTTATTGCCTGGAATCTCCTATCAGTCCTATTGGCATGGAAACTGTGATGAACACACAGCAAGTGAACTGATTAAACTTCCACGAACAGCCATTATAAGTTTCTACGAAGGTGCGAAGAAAAATACAGTCCACCAAACACACACCTCAAGACAGAATTAACTACAACATTAACCTTTGTTATCACTTCAAAAACTGCTCGTTTTTTTGTTCCTTTTCACGAGTGATTCGATGGACATTTTTTTTTCATTCTGTTGTATTGTGCGGGTTCTCTATATTACATGGAGAACCAACCCACAATTCCAACTAAATTTTGACCGCTACCAGCGTGTCACCTTAACCCAACCCCCCATTCAAAACTTGCAAAGAATGCATTTCCCAATCCGCAATAGCATATATTTCCAAATCTGTAATAGAATGCATTTTCAAAACCTACAACAGAATACATTCCAACAAATCCTGCAATAGAATAGATTTTAAATCATCTCCCTCATATACAATCAAACCGCATTTAGTTTTCCCCGAAAACCATTCCGGCTCACTTCTTACTTAAACCATTGTTCTCGCTTGCAACCAAGCAGCATTTACTTTCCCCGAAAACCATTCCGGCTCACTTCCTACTTAAACCATTTTTCCCGCTTGCCACCAAGCAGCATTTAGTTTCCCCGAAAACCATTTCGGTTCCCATCCCACCTAAACCATTTGAAATAATATCAATTCTCCTTACTAGCAAGTCACCAGCATGATGCGTTGTCTTTCCATGGAACAACCATCGCAACAGTCAAGACCCATGTTCCTTTGTCTAACCGACAACCCATCACCATACTTGGCTATGCCTCCGAAACCGATTTCTCCGTATACACAGCAACAGAAGAATCTAATTCAGCCCATACGGCAGAAATTCCCTGAAACAAAATTTTCTATGTAGGCATAGCAACCCTTCTTCATGTTCCTAATAAGTGGCAGTGAGTTTACTTAGCGATGCCTCCACTGCCACGACACCCTGAATGGATTCTTACCTTCGTTAAACCAGTCGCTAATCATCCACCAAACGATGCACCAGTGACCGAGTCGCTTTACAACCACCGCTGCGTGCACACACGCTAAAGTCGAATTTCATCCCCCGTGGTGTGCGGACACACAAAGTTAAAAATCAAGAGTGCCGGTATGGCCGTAGTTTGTCGTTAATTCATTATCGCGCAACTTTTTTAATTGGATAAAATCATTTCGGGCGGATAGGATATATAATGGCCAAAAAAAGTAGTCAGTGCGTGGAAAGCGAACCGAACAATAATATGAGAGGTCGTCTACGGTGCTATAGTTTTTTGTCATTCCTTTAACTTACCATTGTTGTAACCCAGAGGAACTCATTTATAAATTCACATAAACACTAGAGTATAGTTTCCATATTTTCTGTATTAAACAATTGTTATTAAAAAAAAGGAAACAGTGGCAACATACAAGAAGATCTTAATACTGGAAGTGAGCTATTAAAACGTAAAAATAAAGAAAAACGTTAACCGTAAAACTACCACAGTGCATTTTTAATTTTCATACTACTTCGGCTGAATAAGAGTTGGGGATTTAAGTGAATCTGTGCCCGTGTATGATACCATTACTAAAACCCCACAGTTCCTCTGTTGATTGGGCGTGATTGATTGCGAGTTTTTCATATTTCGCCACAAATGAATTTAAAGAGTATGTCTTTTCCACAAAAATGTACTTCCAAAGTTAATAAAAATATTCATTCTTGTTTAAGTTATATGTATTATTGTACTTTCGCCCCTAGAAATGGGAATACATTCAGTTCTATTAGCTTGTCTACAACAAGAAATATTGGATGAACAGTACTATACCGTGCGATAGAAAAGTTGAGTATGATTCGGATAGGGATGATTCGGCTCTCCAAGCTTGTGATGATGAGAAAGATAACAGTGTTTGCGAGATTTGCTCTATAGAACCCACTTTGGGTGAGGAGTTAAATATTGGCCCCAATCTAAGATTAGGAATTTCCAAAATAAAAATTCGATCAGTCGTCGAGGACAAATATCTGAATTCTGATAGATTGAAAGCTAAACCTCCAGACTTTGAGATGCATATTCGGCCTACGAATAATACCCCTTTCTTCTGTTGTCCCCGCCGATTATCCTTCGCTGAGAAGCAGAAGGTGAACGATATTATAAGAGATCTTATGGATCGAAAGATTATAAAGTCGAGTGATTCCCCATATACATCGCCCATTGTTCTTGTGAAAAAGAAATCTGGAGAAACCCGAATGTGCGTCGACTATCGTGCATTGAATGAACTTACAGTCCGTGATAACTACCCTCTCACGATTGTTTAGAGTACGTTGACCGAAAGAAAATGTTCACATTGTTGGACCTTAAGAATGGATTCCACCATGTTAAGATGTCACCTGATTCGAGTCACTTGACCTCTTTTGTTACTCCAGGTGGACAATTTGAGTTTCTGATGATGCCCTTTGGGCTTAAAAATGCCCCGAGCGTTTTTCAACGATTTATTTCTAGAATTTTTAGGCAGTTAACTGAGAACAACCAAATTATGTTGTATATGGACGGCATAGTCCTGGCGAGTATGTGGGGTAGGAAGTTGGGCATGCCGGCGTACAGCACTGGTTCACTTCCACTCCCATCGTCACAAAAAGGTTCCACCAAAAATTGTTCACAAAAACCCGGTCTCCAAAGGAAGAGAAACTGCTCACCACATCCAGCACAGGAAACAAAACACACGGAGTACGTTTTTTTTGTGTATTATAAGTTGTGTTTATTGTTCTACTTTAGGTAAAAATATTTATTTAAACTTTAAAACTCAGTATAAAGATAACTGTTGGCGATGCGATCAGCGTCGCCGCACAGACACTCAACATCGGCGCACAAGCACTCAGCATCGACACACAAGCACTGGTCACCAGCGCACAAGCACTCGACATCGGCGCACAGTATACCAGTCGGGATAAATCACTCAACAGGCAACGAGTGATTTATCGAAACCAAGCGAACGAGGAGACAGCCGCAGGAAATAAAAGGCGAGCGCAGCGGCGAAACAGCGGGAGCCCTCTATAAAAGTAGTTAGAGAACACCCGGACTAACACTGTCCACACTATCCTTGGATACCCCCCCTTTTTCTCTTTTCTTTTCAGAGATCGCGAGACCGAGCCCAACATCCTCACGGATGTGGGTGATTCTGGTTATCGCAAGATGACCGGAAGTCAGAGACAAGATGAAGGACACATATGTCCTTGTCTCGCTAAATTCGGCCTTCTCGCCACAATTTTTTTTTTTTGAAACAGCGGGAGTCGTCGAAGGAGCTCCCAAGGAAAAGGTCTTGTTAAAGACCACGATAAAGAGAACAAACAGATAAAAATTCCTATTCATAAAATTCAGCAAATAAAGAACTAGGCAAAATCTCGTTCTAACCGTATTGGCGCATTTTTTATATTGTCATCGTATTGTTTTCTGGCTTGTCTTCTTTCGTTGGTCGTTTCCACTTTTGGTAGACTAAGGATTTGTACTGGGCAAGACTCAAACGCCCGCCAATCCAGAGAAGTGTCCGGCTCTGGAGGTACAATCCTTGGAATTGACAAAAGCATCGTTGGCCGGCCAGCGCCGGGGAAAAATACAGTCCACTCGAAGAGAGACTGAGGCAGCGCTAGAGAAGCGCCGTTTGTTGGTTTCGGTTTCTTTTCATTTCAGCAACAATAACGGTAGCACTTAGTCAAAAAGAAAGGGAAAAAAAACGACCCCGACTTCGAATGGCACTCGACACAAATACTTGACTGGGACGTACGCGTCCCCGACGCGATACGGGGAGCGGGAGAAAAACCGACTGGCTCGGTCGGGTGATGGAAAACGACTCAGTGTTTCTCTCGTGGTGAAAACAAGGAAGAAGGACTTGGTAATGTATGTGTATGTGTGATCGTGTAGATCATAGTGTTTATCGATGCGTTTCGGCAAAGGATAAACGAAACCTAAAACTAGGGAAAGAGAACAAAGGGAGAAGCGACCTAAGGCATCGTTCTGTAATGAGGGTTCAGCTAAATAAATACGCTGCCACTCATTAGGTGCTAATAGGTTTGGGATACATCATACAATTTGTATATCGTATCTTTGGTCGTTATAAGAAGCGGATTCTTTATTTGCATTTGTTTATGCTATTGAATTCGAACCCGGCGGCTAAGCGCAAAGTTGGTGATTGTTTGGAGATTCAAACAAAGAAGCATTTCTGGGAGAACAGCTTGCAGCTGAATCAATGGTTGCAAGTCATTGAGATGCCATTTAGATGATTACACAATGACGAATGTATATAGCATCTATGTCTATTGTAAATGGCATCTAGTGTGAATATTTACACTAATATAGGATTCGGTTCTTGGTTGCGAATGCTGAGATGCCTATGAGAATGCCCTTGTGGGAGAAATTCTTTTCAGGAATTTCTAGGTAATGCGTTGAACGCATTAATTACCCTTGAGAAAGGAAATGTTTTTGATGCGGGGAGATTGAGGTGCAAATATGGGTTGCGAATATGGGGGGTTCTTCAGATGAGCTTTAAGAACCCCCACAAGTACTAACATTGGTGATTGTCTTCAGCTATTAGAACGCGTTCTTCAATGTATATCAGAAAACGGTTTTTAGAGCTTAAGTTGTCCGAGGGCCGTTTCGGATATGCTACGATAGAATATCTTGAGTATAAAGTAACTGAATGCGATATCCAACCGAGTGACTCTCATCTTAAAGCTATACTTAACTACCCGGTGCAAAAAAAAAATGCTAAAGAAGTGCATTCGTTCCCTGTTCTTATTTCAGACAGTTTGTTTGTTCATTCTCCTGAATAGCTAGGCCTTTATATAATCTCTCTAAGATGCCCCGATTAATTTCGCCGCTGAATGCGTGACCCCCTTTCAACGGTTGAAGGGTTCTTTGGTTTCGTCTCCGGTGTTAGATATTTATAGACCAGATCGGGAGACAAAACTTCATTGTGATGCTAGCGCACATGGTTATGGCACTGTGGCGGTTCTACGAACCACACAATCCACTATAGGTTAAGATATCGTCGTTCGACCAAGGAACATACTCACCTATATCCATTACACGTGCCCACAGACACGTTCCTCAAAAGTCCCTCTTTCCACCTGAAACAAAAAGTAACGTTCGATATATCCACTATTGAATTCAATGGTCAAAACCAATCGAACTAAACGTTCAAAATGTCCTAATATTGAATTCAATTCATCCATTCAATTCAATTCAATGCAATTTACTCAATTCATCCAATTAAACGCATTTTTCTAAAAGCAAACAGAATAATGCATATCTCCTCATATAGCTAATGGCAATTAGCACCCTAAATTCCTTGCAAGATTCCAAAACCAAGAAGCGCACGTGTACAAACAAAGGCATAGCGGTTCGCCGCCGACACACAATGCTTGCAATCATAAACATCTTAACGCATATCTCACGCCAGATGTTTCTGACTTGGAAATACGATCTAGAAACCGACATCCAAATTCCATTTCATTCATTTCATTTGTTACCCATCTGAAGCGTATGAAAACGCTTGTTGTCTTAAGCCAAATGGGTAACGCAAACAAACCCCATGGAAGAATCGAGAAATAAGTGGCGGTATGCTTGATCCTTCGAAACAAGGTTCCGATAAGAAGTTCGAAATGGAAATTTTCTCTTACAGATAAGAGAACGAGGATGATTATGATGAAAAATTTTTTTTTACAGATGAGGGCTTTAGAATTGTAAATGGATACAGAAACTTTCAATAAGAACAGTTAGAGAAACCGAACAAGGAGGTGATCCGCGAAGCCGACAGGCGACTTTGCGAAGCGGGACGAGAAGGTGATTTTTGGTACAGTGTTTTTAAGACGCGATCAAGTGAATTAAGTTTTTGAGTTTCCTTGTGTTACAACCGCACAGAAGATACATATTTTTAGAATCGGATGTTGTTTCGAAAACCCATGAACCGTATGTACGAGTAACAATATTTTAGTGTTGTTAATATAAGTATTTTTCACCATTTTCGTTATTGCATCATAAACTCTACTGGGTCTGGCATCACTTGAAGTCCGCCATGTTCTCAATGGAATTGTTTTGTTACGATCGATTTCATGTACGTCAGTAGTAAAGGGACACACATCAAATAGAGAGCAACAGAGAAGGATTGGTTTGTTTTCCGTGCACTTAGACGATTTAAAAACACGAGTCTTCGAATATCGCGAATTGAACTCTACGTTGGACGCATAGGTTAAGGAGCCTAGGTGCCAATTATAACATATCCCGTCACGGGCTTATGTCCCTGACGAATTATAGACCGCAAGGAACGACTATCAAAAGAGGAAGATCAAAATAGGCCTTCCTCTATAAATTATAAAACAAGTGTCATAGTGGCGAACTAAAAGGAATCCGACGGAACAAAACGTTTGTGGCGAGAAATACCTGGGCCGATTTATCAAAAGCAGCTTAAGCTAAGGGTAATCAATTGGACACCCTAAGTAATAAGTGAATTAAAAAGTGGTGGAACGAACCGAATGTGTACTTAAAAACTAAATTGTAAAAATTACCTAACTATAAAATTAAACGGAAATTAAATAAGACAGAGTATTAAAGAAAAGCATTCCGTGGTTTCATTTGAACCTGTATCCGCTCCGTTTGTGTGTTTTCCTAGTGATCAGTGTTCGGCGGAACACTCCAACATCAGTCAGCAGTGACTCTTACGAAAATTCGCCAAAGCACTATCCTCCCGCAGCGGCAGATTAACAATAAGTTCCACCCAGTGGCCTACTTTTCGAAAAGCACTACACCATTGGAATCACGGTACCACAGCTTCGAACTCGATACCCTGGCCATAGTTTCTGCTCTTCGACGTTTTCGCGTTTATCTGGAAGGAATCCCGTTTACTGTGGTTACTGATCGCAGCTCTCTTACCCTTACACTTAACAAGAAAACCGTTAATCCAAGAATCGGGAGCTGGGCGTTAGAATTCGAGAACTACAACTATAAGGCCAAACATCGTAGTGGAGTTAACATGAGTCACGCAGATGCGTTAAGTAGATGTTTTATGGTTTCCGCCGTAAATTTCGAAGACATAGACTTCCAATTGAGAGCAGCCCAAAATCGTGATCGGATAATCTCATTTCCAAATTATAAACTAGGTGGGCAGAATTCTATATCGTTCGCCCTCATTGATGGTGTTGTGTTCCGAAGGGATAACTTTGGTAGACTCCTCTTTTATGTCCCGACCGAGATGGAAACAAATCTAATTTGTGGCATGTTCATTACCGCATTGGCCACTTGGGTGTCATGAAGTGTTATTACCAAATCTGACAGAACTATTGGTTCTCTGACATGAAGAGCAAAAGTGGGATGTTTATAAGAAATTGTGTTCGGTGGATTATGTACTCATCGCCTGCAAATTATGTCGAACGTAATTGATTTAGTATTCCAAAGCAGCCGATCCCCTTTCATACTTTACATTTAGATCACTTCGGACCTTTACCTGCTGTTTAGTCAAAGAGGAAGCATATTCTTCTGGTAGTTGATGCGTTCACAAAATTTGTCAAGCTGTACCCTGTCATATCGACGAGTACGAAGGAGGTGTGCGCTGCCCTCTGTAAATACTTCGAGTACTACAGCCGGCCCTTCAGAGTAATCACGGACAGAGGCATTTGTTTTACTTCGCTGGAGTTCTGTTCATTTTTATTGAATAAGAATTTAACGCACGTTAAGGTGGCAAATCAGCCGCCGCAGCGAAGGGACAGGTAGAATGAGTGAACCGGGTGTTGGGGGGTATGTTAGGAAAGGTAAGCGATGCAATCGATCACGGTGATTGGCTTCTAAAGTTATCTCTCGTAGAGTATGCTTTAAACAATAGCATGCACAGGTCTATCCATAATACACCTAGTAGGCTTTTGTTTGGGGTTGATCAACGCGCTCCTAACATAGATAAACTGGCAGAGTTCCTTGAAGAAACCAGGTGACTCCCCTGTATCGGAATCTGACTGAAGACAGGGAAAAAGCGTCTAAAGCTATATCTGAAGCCCAGGAGTATAACCTGAGGAAGTTTGAAGAGCATCATCGTCCCGCGCCTCTGTATGAAGAGGGAGATTACGTAGTCGTCAAAAATATTGACACTACTAGCGGTACCAATAAAAAATTAATTCCGAAATATAAAGGCCCCTATGTGGTCCACAAAGTATTACCACATGACAGATATGTGATTAGTGACAACTGAGGCTGAGAGGGATGCACTCCTTTTCACGGCATATGTAAGACATACGCTTCAAAATGGATCCTAACATTAAAGTTATCCTTATAAATGTCAACTCCCTTGTTTCGCTACCAAAGCGTGCGATAGTCTCTGACTTCATAAAGGATAACCGGGCGGACGTGGTTCTTGTAACCGAAACTAGGTTGCATCCATGTCACCGTCCCACTTTCCCAAACTTTTCAACGATTCGAAGTGATCGAACCCTCACTGGCGGCCCCACCATCAACGGTGGTGGCACCTGTATTCTAGTTAATAGCGAACCGCGCCATCAAGCTATTGACCTCCCACATTTCGAGTCCATAGAGGTCTCCGGGGTTGAACTGCATCTAGCTAATAATGGTAGAGTGAACATATACTCCGTATACCACTCGCATAAAACCAATAATGGCTCCATTAATCCCGAAGATATCGGCCAATTAATAACGTCCTCGGGGCATGCACCCTTCATCATAAGCGGCGATTTCAACTCCAGGTATCCCCACTGGAACAACTCCGTCTCTTGCCCAAACGGCACAAAGTTGTTCCAATGGTACACCGAAAAGTGTCATGCCCTCAACTTCGAAATAGTCGCACCTACGGGTGGTACGCGAGGTAACTCCATCCTAGGCATCTTTATTGTGTCTACAGACTTACTTACCCAAATCACTCCTCCCCAAGTATCGGCGGGTGTATCTGACCACAATGATGTGACCATGTTCATCCGCGGCTATCGAGCATCCCGGGCTCATGTCAGATACATACCCGATTATGGGCGCACAAATTGGAACAACTTCAATATTACATTGAACGAAAAACTCCACCAACTCTCTCTCCCCACTGACAGGAACCTAACGACGGTTGAGATAAATAACGCTGCAACTCGACTTCACGAGATTCTAGTTGAAACTTCTGAGACTCATGTCCCGAAGTAGAAACTTGAAAAGACTTATCAGATTCCCCTTGACGACTTCACTGTTTGTCTCATCCGGGAGCGTAAAAAGCTCTGCAGAATGAGATATCGTCACCGCTTTACGCAAAGGGAGCCATAATGGCGAGCCATTATTCACAATATTGGCACACTGATAAAACAATGAATCCAAAACAATCGCGCCCGACAATTGGAAGACAAACTGAAGGGTATTCAGATGGACCAGAACATTTATAAAAATGTTAAAAAGATATATGGCACCTCTCGTATCACTGGACCAATGATGCACAACGGTCTTGTTGTCAATAATGACACCAATAAAGCAAACATCATCGGAGAGACCTTTGAATATAATCACAAGCTCACTCTCGAGGATGGCGACCCGGAAAGGAATGCAATAATTAGTTCAGAGGTTCACAATAAATTAGACAACTTTAACGAGCCAATAGTTGTCCTTAACTCAGCTAACAGTGCATACTTCGACGACACACGTGATAATAGTCACGGGTTCGTCACGCCAAATACCCTACAGAACCTAGTTAAAACTCAAAACCCCAAGAAGTCACCCGGTATCGACAATATGTCCTACCAGTCGTTGCGAAGGCTTTCTACTTTATTCTTTATGAAGCTCTCCATTCTGTTCAACCATGCCGACAACATGGGGTACTTTCTCCAAGCTTGGAAGCATGCTGTTGTCTGCCCAATAGCAAAATTTTTTTTTTTTTTTTTTTTTTTTTTTTTTTTTTTTTTTTTTTTTTTTTTTTTTGAAGCAGTAAGAGTCGTCGAAGGAACTCCTACCCAATGGGTCTTGATCAAGACCAGCTCCAGAGAGATCAGGAATTAACAAATAATAAAGAATAATCATAGGACATAATAAATATTCGAGTAAGGAAATAAGCAAATTTGTTGTACCGCGTTTTGGGTATTCTCCTTCCGTTTACTTTGACGTTATTCGATGAGGGATTTGTACTGGGCAAGACTCTAATGCCCGTTTATCCAGAGAAGAGTCTGGCTCTGGAGGTACAATCTCTCGAATTAGATGAAATCATCGTTGGGCGGCCAGTGCCGGAAAATACAGCCCGCTAAGGCGAAACTGTTGGGACAACGCTGAAGAAAGCTCCGTTCGCGATTCGGTTTTTCCTTTTCTCATCGCAGTAACAATGCTGTCGTCGAGGGTAAAAACATCCGCCTTCGGAGGACTAGCGCTAGCTGATTGAATTGAATGTTTTCTTAGGAACGCTTGCTACTATATTATTGAGTTAAATCATTTAAGATCGTGGTCAATCTAAATTGTCAGGTTGACCGAGATGTAGTAAAAAAATAAAAGATTGTACTCATAACTTATCGCTAGACCTTACACTGTAAGCCCATCATTAATGTAAACCCATTGTGACTGATCTAGTACAATAGGAAGATAATGGATGGACTTCCGGTTCCTTGCCTTCTTCTTATTCGAGCAGTCACGGCGGGTGGACGTAAGAAAGAAATTAATTTTTCATATATATATATATATATATATGAATATATATATATATATATATATATGAATATATATATATATATATATGAATGAATATATATATATAGATATATATATATATATATATATATATATATATATATATATATATATATATATATATATATATAAAGTATGAACTCGATTTACGCAACCCTCGATTCGTGCAACTCCTCGATTTTCGCAACACTAAATTTGTAGCACATCTTGACTCTATAAGTGCAACTTTTCAAAAATGCTACCTCGATTTGTGCAACTTCTGTTGAAATCTGTGGTGAATAATTTTCGAATAAATATGAACTTGTCAAGCCGTTCGTACAAAAATTTCAAAAAAAAATAAAGGAACTTAACTTGACTGCGGATCAGATCTACAATGCAGACGAATCTGGCTTATTTTACAGAATGTTGCCGAACAAAACACTTGTTTCTTTTAAAGAAGCGTCAGCGCCAGGACGAAAAGTAAGCAAGGAAAGAATAACATTCCTTGCGTGCACAAATGCATCAGGGATGCACAAAGTAAAGCTTTTTGTCATTGGTAAAGCAGCCAACCCAGAGGCATTTAAAAACTTTGAAAATAAGCCTGTTTTTTATAAAGCAAATAAAAATGCATGGGTGGCATTCCTATTATTCGAACAATGGTTCCACAACGTGTTTGTTCCCGAAGTAAAAAAAGAATACAAAATGTTGTGTTTGTATAAATGAGTTTTTTTTCAGGTAAGAAATTTTCTTGAATCAAAAGAACTTGAAAAGAAGGCACTACTGCTTTTGGACAATGCCCCGTGTCATCCTAAAGAAAACGAATTGCAAAGCGATGATGGGCTGATAATTGTTATGATGTTTCCGGCAAATTGCACTGCAATCATTCAACCTATGGATCAAAATGTTATCAACATAACAAAGGTCCACTACAAAAAAAGTTTATTGGCGCACTTAGTTTCAAGTGAGGACATGGACTTAGAAACTAAAATCAAAGCCTTCAACATAAGGGATGCAGTTTGTTTGCTAGCTAATGCCTGGGAAAAAGTAGACCCTTACACGATTCAGAAATGTTGGAATGTTTTAATGCCTACCAAGGGTGATTGGGGTGAGGAGGACGAGCTTCCATTATCTACACTATCTGCAAACATCTTAAGGGAAAGAGAATTGATTTCATCCCTTTCTAGTCTGCTTGTTGAAATTGTTCCCAGCATTAGCCTCTCAATGAAGAAATCATTGATTGGTTTAACGAAAACGTTGAGTCATCTGGTAATTGTGACGATCCAACAGGAATTGAGAGCGCCGGTGAAGGTGAAGGTGAAGCTGAGTCGGCCCCCACTTTATCAAAAGTTAAATCAGAAGATGCAGTTCGATCCTTAAACATATGTTTGCAATTGGCCGAAGAAGACAACATTCCAATAGAAGAGATTTTATTGCTACAAAAAATCATTCTTATTGAGTAATTCAGAGTGAACAGACGTTCGCTCATAGCATAGCTGAAACTCGTGTTTGTGAAACACGAGTTTATGAAAGTGTGTAACGCACGTGGGTGAAGTGCACGTGTAAAAATACTTTTAGTATTAAACAAAAAAAACAGTGAAAACTAACAGTAACGCATGTTGGGCGACGGTCCCAGTGATGACCAACAATTCATCATAGAGCCACCGACGATTTACTGAGCGCAACAAAAAAACCAACAACCATGGAGACACAAGGTTTGTACTACCAAAAAAGTATCTGGAAGCCGTGGATTATTTCAATACACTTCGACTCCAGATGAAACAACTCCACGAGGAAATTCGCTCCCTAAAAACAACAGAGATGACGTCTGCATGGAAGAAACGCCTTCTCAACACCCCGGACTAGCCCCATCATCTCCAAAGCAACAGTTATCGTCCCCCGAAACACAATCTCCCCAACAAAAGAAGACAGTCGGGAATCAAATGCCTAACTCGCACGTCAAAAATACAAGACCATCACCCATCTATATTAAAAATATAACAAACATCAAAGAACTAATTAGAATGCTCGAAAGTACCTTAGGCCACCGCAATTTCACCACAAACACAAGGGGAGCTTCGACTTCCATCACAACAACAATTTTAACGGATCACAACAAGGCGGTAGAAAAACTTGCGCAACATAAGCTTGCAGTCCGTATACATCCACCCTTCTCGGGGACCAAACTTCCCTAATTCCGACATCACTGAGATAATTCAACAGTTTCTACCTGCATAATAGGAGGAGACTGGAATGCTCAGCATATTTCATTTAACGACACTAAGTGCAATAAATACGGTTGCCAACTTCTAGCACCCCTTCAACTCCATCGTTATATCTATGTGGACTGTCCATCACAGCCAACACGTATCTCCAATACTACTAAATCAACAATAGATTTTTTCCTAAAATCCGTAGACGTCTACTCACCTAACCTCCCTACAGTATCCTTCGAATTCCCTTCCGATCATGGGTCCGTCCACACCACTGTCCAAATCCCAGCCCTCGAACCATGTTACTCATTCCATCCGATCCCGAATTTCTCCAGGACAAACTGGAAAAGAGCCAATAGGGACATCGCTGCCAGTTTTACAGACTATACTTTGCCAGAGACTTCAAATATACTCCCTGTTGAAATTGATCAAGCAGCCTTAAGAATAGAGCAAATACTAAAAAATGCCCTCTTCAGCCAGACACCTACATCCATCCCTCATAATCACCTAGGAAAACCTTTACCCCCCGCTCCTCGATAGTATAGTGGTTAGTATACCCGCTTGTCACGCGGGAGACCGGGGTTCGATTCCCCGTCGGGGAGCCTCTGGCGCAAGACTAATGACCTTGCCCGGAAAAAAAAATCATTATGGAAAATTTAACAAGCCTCAGGACTTGCTAAATAAGGCCAAGACCGGTTCCCGGTTGTAGTGCTAATGATGATGATGAAAACCTTTACCCAACATCCTTACAAAACTGTTACGCGTAAAAAAACAGCTTAGACGAAAACTACATAGCAGTTACTCCTCTTTTATTAAAAATCAAATCCAACTCTTGACTACCCTGATAAATGGACAACTTAAACAATTTGCCGACCAGGCCTACACGTCTATACTTAAAAATATTAAACCCAATCGTCATTTATTCAAAAATATCAACAGACTAACGGGTCGAAAATACAAACCCCGAATCGATTATATTATCAACCGTACTAACAATCACCCAGTCCAATCAGATATTGACATAGCAAACTGTCTAGCTAATCACTTTTATAAAATCCATCAACAAAACGACTCTCTCTCAGTCTCCAATTTTCAAGATACTGTAAACGACTACATCTCACCCATAATGAACCCATCTTTCACCCCTTTCATCGTGGAATTCTACGAAACAAACAAAGCGTCTCATTCTCTGGATAATGCGACCTTCCTAACAGCAGACGAATTATCTGAATTTATAACATCACCCAACAATAAGAAGTCGACAGGCTTAGATGGAATTCCAAACCTTCTTTACAAAAAACTTCTCCCGTCAAATCTAGTCCCTATTCTCGTTCTTCTCAACCACATAATTAACGGATCACATTTCCCAGATAACTGGAAAACCACGGTTATAGTCCCTATCAGTAAGTCCAGTCCTTCCAACAACCCCAGCAACTATCGTCCGATATCGTTATTAAACACATTAAGCAAGATATTGGAATGCAAGATATATCGAAATCTCCTTTCATTTGCTAATGACAACGCTATTATCCCAAATTCCCAGTTTGGCTTTCGCTCACAACACTCCACCTGTCATGCTCTGTTAAAACTAACGCACGATGTCACAACTAATCTTCAAAACCAAAGCCCGACGGTCTGTATCTCTCTCGACATATCTAAAGCTTTCGACTGTGTTTGGATCTCAGGAATGCTTTACAAGCTGCACTACATATTTGGATTAATAACCTATACTACCAAACTTCTTACTTCCTACCTCTCTGGTAGAAAATTCATGGTCAAAATAAATTCTTCTATCTCCAAATCGTATAATATAACCGCAGGGTTCAGTTCTTGGACCACTATTATACCTCCTCTATACTTCAGACATACCGCAGCCTTAATTACCCAATATCGTAATGTTGAATTACGCTGATGACCCCATAGTCTACTCCAGCAGCAAGTACGTAAAAGAGGCAAGAAACCGCATTAATAACTTCCTCCCAAATCTATCAACATACTTCAATAAATGCAAAATTCGCCTAAATCCTGATAAAACCCAACTTATAGTGTTTAAGGGTAAAAATGAGCATTGCACAAACAACACAAGGCGCACCCACAACAAAATTACACTCAAACTAAATAACAGCGAGATAAAACCTTCTAAAACTTCAAAATATCTGGGAATAACCTTTTCCAACGACCTTTCATTCTCCACCCACATTAAAAATACTTTACGTAAAGCCACAATACAACTGAATCTCTGTTGAGGAGTGATGTGGAAACCCCACGGTCTCTCTCACAAAGTCAAACTGCTCATCTATAAACAAATAATCAGACCCACACTCACATATGCGTGTCCACTGTGGTATCATATAACACCAGCCCAAATAGAGAAGCTACGCACTTTTGAAAGGAAATCCTGGTCACTGGCCTCAACTGACAACCCAACTCTTACAAGTATTACAATAACAGCTTGCTACACAATGCCGCTAATATTGACCGTCTCGATAGACGCTTCCTAGAGCTTTCTATCAAATTTATTGAAAACCTCCCAAATAATCCCAACTCCATAATAACTTCACTACTACCAACTCCTCTAGATAACAGGGCTCACTATCTGAATTGTCTCCACACCAGAAGTCTTCACCTCTGGAAGATTGGTTAATGACTCCAACGAGGTAGTGTACCATAACACCGGGCTGGCACCCAATCAGTTCAAATACTGTAACATACAACCATTCTCCAACATTCTGCGTTTTAACGAACAACCGAAAAGTGTTACCGCACCCGAGACCACTAACTGACCATATCACACGTCAACCTACTTCCTTAACCATCAATCCCTATATTCCCCAATTCACATTACATATTTAACTTATTATAATATAAATTAGCTTAAGCTAGAATAAGTTAGAGTTAAGTTAAGTATTAGATTAGATTAAATTAAAACATTAAAATCCTGGTTTTCTGACCTTTTCCAGGAAAACTGTTAATAGTAAAACCTATAATACTCGAATAGTTATTCACACATTCAGTTATGTTTGAAAAATGTGTAATGTATGCATGTAAACAATTGTATCACTAGAATTATAAGTTAGCTGTAGTACTTAATGTAAACATTGATTATTGGTCAAATACAAATAAACAAAAAATAATAAAAAAAACTACAAGAAATAAAAGAGAGGGCAGGTTTAAAAAACATTAAATCGCAAAAAACTCAATCTAAAATATCTAACTTCTCTAAGAAAAAAACTTAATATTCTGTATGTATCACATATTAATTTTTGTATAAATTTCGAACATTTCGTTTTCGTATTTAATAAAAATATGTTCAAAAATAATTGTTTGTTTTGGTTTCACTAAAGTGTTTTCATAACATTGTCGTTATCTATAAGAAAATAAGCTATTTCAACTATAATTTGTATAAAAAAATACAACCCAGTAAGTGCAGCAACCTCGGTTATTGCAACTGCCCCAATTTAAATATCGAGTTTATACTGTTTATATAAAATAAATAAAATAAATAGACATGGTGTGTTTGTATTCTTGAAAGTTCAAATAAAATGAAAAGTCCAAAATGATACAATTAGTTTATTACCTTCAAAAGCACTGATAAAAAATTACTTATTTTGAGGCGTCTAAAGGATTTTCGCTCCGTAATCAAGAAAATGTAAATTCTGGCTATTTAAATAAATGTACTATCAAACAATAAAAGCCCAAAAATAAGGACAGCAATGGAGGAGTTAATCGTGTTTTAGAAATTTTACAAAAATCAAAAGGAAAATGTTTGCTAAGTTTATGTATCGGTTTAACTTTAGGAAGAAATTCGTTTGTAAATCCTTGACCTTTTACTTTATCATACCTAAAAAAGAACTCCCAACTGGGGATTTCTTGGAAAAACCGGTGTCGTCAGAATTATGTAAATAATTGACAATATTCCTTCCTACTAGAAGCAAATCTTCACCGCAATAATGGCAACCGGAAATTACTCACAACCGTTAAATATTCACCTGTCAAATTCACCTGTACCAGGTATTTGCATTAATATCGTACTCACTTGGTTCATTATCATTCAGCATTGGACTAGTTTCTCTGCCAGTTGCATAATATAAGGTAAGGGCAAAATGCTTGGCCACAATTATACCACCTTCCTTGGATCCTGCACAAACCCAAAAGTCCGCCTTAGACAGCTCGCACAAGTCCTTGCCATTCGTTGGAAATCTGGCTATATCGGGTTTCGGTTCAATTTTAAACTTTCCGGTAATCCATTTGACCCAAATGCGGATATCGGAGGCATCCCATACTCTAGGATCACCCGGAACTAGTGGATCACCTTTATCCTCGTTATCACCATCCTCATCACTTTCGTCTTCTTCATCACCATCTTTCTTTTTACTAATTCTAATCTTAAATTCACTACTATCTGTACTTTCACTATCACTGCTCTTATTGGGGGGGGTTTTACTAGATTGGCGCTTAATTTTTTTTTTCTTCTCTTCCACGTGGGTTTTGTCCTCTTGCCGCGACGTCCTTTCACCACTCGTCCGTGGATCATTCTCATGCATTGTAGTACCAATTTTGACGATTATTTTTCAATTTCGTTACACAAAAACACTAGCCGGTTATTGAACGCGGTTACCGTAATCCATTACATGTTTACATCAGTAAGTTTATATCCAATGCATGGCTACTGAAAGTGCCACATGGCGCTAACATTACCCGCCGCTTCCTCCTAGATTACAATCAACCAAATAAGTTAATGGATCACTCCGAAGATTACCGATCGTCGCAGGAAGGTAATGAATCACGGTCAATTCAAATGTGCAATGTGGCTTCCAAGAATTGCCTACGAAATACGACCGAAACAAATCCGGGTGATTCACAGATCTAAGCGCCAAAGGAAAAGAGATCACGAAGTCGCGAATTTCACTTTACCAATTTTTCACTTTCGATTAAACCGCGTTAACTAACTCTAAATTATAGCATATAGATTTAGGTTCCGCAAAAGAATATTTCAAAAATTTAACCGATCTTCGATAGATTGTTAATATTTAAAAACACGTCCTTGTTCGATCACGTCCTCCATCATGAGGGCACAACTTCAGAATGAAAAAGCATTTTGTTTGATCAGTTTTACTAAGACAAAATATAAAGTTCAACCACTGTGCGCGATCAAAGCTTTTCAAAGTTGTTCGAATGACACAGTAAAAGTATCGATCGGGGAAGGGGTATAGCTCGAAACGTCGGATAGCAAAGCTCACTAGTGCAATAGTAAATTTATGAATGAAATTTTTATAATTGTTGACCATACCGAAGCTATCCCCCCTTTCACCACATAGGTCATTGCAAATAATGACGTCAACTTACAAACGTTGATCGATGACTCATGTGAGCTTTATTAAACGTGATCGTTTCTAGCTCCAAGTTCATTCGCTTACAATTTCATTCACAAATGCAAAACGTTGCGGACTTAGCGGGGGAGATTCCCTGTATCTAAAAATGTATGTCATGCCGCCTCGCTTCGTCATAGTTCGTGGAAATTTGGTCAAAATTACTGGAAGTGGAATTGTGATCCGGTAGATCGGAAGTGAACTATATTTTCGGGGTATTACTTACTATTTTCCAGGAAGGGAGATTTCATTGTGATACATTGATCGTTCGTCTGTGAGGTATAATCTGGTTGAGTGAATCATCTAAACATCCACTGCAGGTGATGGGGTAATTGGAGTGTATACAAATAAATTGTTGTCACACTAGAGCACTTGATGTGACGTACCTTATTGCAGATGGGATTAGATGTGACACTAATACTTTGTATTCTAAATATTGTTGGTTGTGTGTAACAAGTCGCTGACTGCAAATAATTATAATAATATGTTATTAGCGTTTCGAGATGTATTTAACGCGCTAAATTGATTAGCACTTAACTTATGTGAAATTATATGGGAGAATAATTTATTTGGGGATTTTTTTTGCAAGTGCTCTTTGGAGTTCCCGCAATGAGTCTGCTCATGGTGCGCTTTGCACAATAAGTGGATATCACGTGCCGCAGTATTTTTACGTACAAGACGGAAGTCGAACTCAGTTTGGTTTTCATTTATTTTGCTAAAAACCACATAATATCATCTCCGTGTTATATGGTAACCGCTAATAAGCAATGGATGTATTTACTTATATGGTTGATTTCAAGAATTGTTTGGGGATCATTTTGACATAGTTTCGATAGATGGATCAAAGCCTCGCCAAATAGGTATGAAAATTATGACTATGTTCGAAGTTGATAGTACGGAATCAATCTTAAGTTTCGGGGAAGTGCATGTACGAGGGTTGCCTCTTATGTTTCGGGATTTGGCAACCCTAGTGTTGCAATCCGGCAAATGACAGCTCTGTCGTAAAGTTGGACATTTTTGAGGTTATACGCACTCAGAACGTTTTGACATACGAGCGCTATTTGTGTTGTTTACAGTAACTTAAAAGATTCATCTCGGCCCAAAAATGGAATTAAATCGTCAACATTTTCGTGCGATTATTTTTTACAACTTTCGGCGTGGATTAACTCAGCAACAGTGCATGGATAAACTTAATTCAATTTTTGGCGATGAAGCTCCATCAAGGACCAGTGTTTATCGATGGTATGGTGAATTCAATCGTGGTCGTAGTTCACTCCAAGATGAATTTCGTGAAGGTCGTCCAAAATCAGTTGTTGTTCCGAAAACCATTGATGCTGTGCGCGAACTGATATTGGAAGATCGTCATGTGACCTATCGTGAGATTGAGACAACCTTAGGCGTTAGTGGGACCAGCATACATTCAATATTGCATAAACATTTGACTGTCAAAAATGGATCCCACACAATTTGTCAATCGCCCAAAAAAAGGCTCGTGTCAATTGGTCGAAAGAAATGCTCAAAAAATACGGTCGCGGTTCTTCGAAACACGTCTATGACATCGTGACAGGTGATGAATCGTGGATTTACGCGTATGAGCCCGAAAGTAAACAGCAGTCGACTGTCTGGATGTTTCAAGATGAGCCAAATCCAACAAAAGTTGTTCGCGCACGAAGCACTTCCAAGCAAATGGTCGCCTGTTTTTTCGGAAAAACTGGACATGTCGCAACCGTACCACTAGAACAACGCAGAACAGTCAATTCTGAGTGGTACACAACCATTTGTTTGCCAGTTGTCTTCCAAGAAATCAGGAAAACCAACCGCCGAAGACGGATCACTCTTCACCACGACAATGCGAGCTCTCACACATCGGCTCCGACAACTGCATTTTTGAGCACCCAAAACATCGATTTGATGGGTCATCCGCCGTATAGTCCTGACTTGGCACCGAATGACTTCTTTTTATTCCCGTACGTAAAAAACAAACTGAGAGGTCAACGTTTTTCGGCACCTGAAGAAGCGGTTGCTGCATTCAGAATGCATGTGTTGGAGATACCTCAATCAGAGTGGCAAAAGTGCTTCGACAATTGGTTCAAACGCATGCAAAAGTGTATAGATCTTCATGGGGAATATTTTGAAAAACAATAAAGTGATTTTCGATGATCAATATTTGTTTTTGTTCTCTAATCCCGAAATATAAAAGGCAACCCTCGTATGTCCTTCTGGCTGTGTTGCAATAATTGGACTCTTCCACATGCCAGAGTTGTTAGACAAGTATGTGAAAGAAGGGAACTTTCTGGCGGGATATTTCAATAAGTTTGCCTAACTTTAAACCCTAAAAGGATCAAGAGAAGAAAATTCTGTAAGATCAACCACTCCCCATTGGTGTTAAAACATTTTTTTTCCTTGAAACTCTGTGGTTTTCTTCGCGAAATATAACTACGATTTTTGATACGTCTAAAACTCTTCAGTTGGAAAATGTCGGTGATTTCTGCCACTATGTTCCGACTATTTCTATTTACTGATCCAATTATGCTCTGATTCAATTGATTCAACTATCTTCTGATTCAGCTACACATCCAGGGTTGTTAATCAACAATAGTGGAAAAGGAAGGTTTATCTGTTTTTATAAGTTTCTACACGGTTTGCGCAAACAATTTTTTTTACTACAACAGGTGGAAGAATGATAAAAACGATTTCTTCTAAAATCAGTTGCTCAAAATCGGTGTTAGTTCAGTGGGGCTACCGCTAATTTAATAGCATAATATCGGGTTTTCCAATAGGGACTTAACAACTTTGAATTTAATTTGTGAACGCACCCTTTCACTAATCATCCAACTGTCACTGTCAATTTATTCAGCAAACTCAACATTTTCACCATAATTAAGTACACGAACGAACAACGTCTCCAAATTATAAAAATTTACTAACGAAAAAAAATTGTCAAGTCCCTATTGGAAGGCCCATTACAAACATATATAAAATAAATCATCATCATCATCGGCACTACAACCGGAATCCGGTCTTGGCCTTATTTAGTAAGTCTCTCCACCGGTCCCGGTTTGACAAAGGACTTTCGGGGAGGCTCATTCGAGCTAGGTGTCCCGCCCACCGGAGTCTACCGAGCTTGATTTTTCTTACAATGTTAGCTTCAAGGTAGATCCCGTACAACTCGTGGTTGTAGCGTTTCCGGAATCGATCTCCCTCACCAACGCCAACAATTCTCCTTAATTCCTTCCTCTCGAACGCGGCTAAGAGTTCAGAGTGCCTTTTATTGAGCACCCAGGTCTCGGATCTATACATGAGTACTGGTAAGACTATGGTCTTGTACAGTAGTGGCTTGGATGTTCTGGATAAATTTCGGGATTTAAAGAGCTTTGATAGACCATAGTTGGCATTGTTGGATTTGATCAGCCATTCGCGTATTTCTTCTTCCATATTGTTATAGTTAAGGTATTGCACTAGTTCAAATTCATGCTCCATTACCCTGATAGTTTATCCAATGTTAGGTATTTTCTTTACAGAAGTTGCCACCATGTACTTAGCTTTGCCCTCATTAATGTGCAGTCCCAGTTTTTGTGCCGCCTGCTTGATCTGGGTGAAGGAATCCAGTACAGCCGATTCGGTTCTACCGATGATATCGATGTCATCTGCATATGCAAGTATCTGGCTGGACTTGGTGACAATAGTCCCTCTAGTTGTACTTCCAGAATTACGGATTGCTTTTTCCAACGCCAGGTTGAATAGGAGGCAGGCCAGACCGCCCCCTTGTCGGAGTCCATTAAAGATGTTTATTGGTTTGGACAGCAATTCCGCTATTTTTACTTGACTAGTTACGTTGGTCATGGTCAACCTACAAAGTCGTATCAATTTATTTGGAATACCGAACTCTCCCATGACATTATATAGTTCTACCCTGGCTATACTGTGGTAAGTGGCCTTAAAGTCTATAAATAGATGATATAATGGAATCTTAAATTCCTGACATTTTTCCATCGCCTGCCTAAAGGTGAATATCTGATCAATCGCTCATTTGCCTGAGATGAAGCCACACTGATATTGACCAATGATGACTTTAACCTATGGGGCTATCCAATCTTGTAGGATAGTGGTGAGTATCTTATAGGCGATACTCAGCAATGTTATACCCTTATAGTTGCTGCACAGTGTGATATCTCCCTTCTTATGTATGGGGCAAATTATTCCACGACATCAATCCTCCGGCATCTTCTCTTGCTCCCATACATGCACCACGATCTCATGAACTGCGTGATGTAACGCTGTCCCTCCTTGTTTGATCAGCTCAGCTGGTATGCCATCAGCTCCAGGGGCTTTATTTGATTTTAGCTGTCTAATGGCTTTTAATGTTTCCTCAATGCTTGGTGGCAGCAGCATTTGGTCTTGGTCTTGCATTGGTGGAGCCTGCAATTCTTCTGTGAGCTGACCATTTAGCAATTCATTGAAGCGCACTTCCCATCGCTCCAGAATGCCTTCAGAATCGGTGATTAGATTACCTCCATTATCCTTGCAGTAAGTGCAGTGTGGTGTGTACCGCGCCATACTACGGATTATTTGGTAGAACTTTCGCGCCTGGTGCGGACCTCGCTATCTACTTCTCTCTATATCACATATTCGATTTGTTTTCTAGGCACTTTTCTTTTGTCAGTGGAGTCTTTTTTCAGATCTTCGAGCTCTTTATATTTCTTCCCGAGTACCCGCGCCCTATGAGACTACTGTATTGCTCGGTATGCAGCATTCTTACGTTCCGTCGCTAGTTTGCACTCATCACCAAACCAGTCGCTCCGATCTCTACGACTACTGCCTAAGATGGAGTTGGCAGTACTAATGACAGTATTCTTAAAGCGTGTCCATTTCTCTTCTACGCCCGGCATTCTGGCCCACTTACTCTCCATCCGTCGAGATCTTCGAGGGCGAGTCTTCACGCATGACCAAAGTTGTTACTGGTATTCTCAATGCGTAAGGCACTCGTGTTGATCGGAATCTGATCCGCGGATGCAATACGCTCGGAAAACTGTACCAACAAAATAGTGATCCGGGTCGACGTTGGTACCTCGGTACGTTCGTACCGTCATCAGGCTCGAGGAGTGGCGGCGATCTATTAACACGTAGTCAATTCGGCTGCGAGTGGCTCTATCAGGTGATACTCAGGTGGCTTTGTGGATATCTTTATGCGGCAACCTGGTACTCGCAACGACCAAGCTGTTTGATGCTGCCAGTTCGATGACTCGTAGTCCATTGTCATTAGTGTTCTGATGCAAACTATGGGAACCTGCATAGTGCCTGAAAACCTATAATGGCATTCAAATCACCAAGAATGATTCCGTATCTTGGGCAGGCATTGAGGCGCCGTTCGACGTTCTCGTAGAATTCTTCTTTTCGTCTTGGGGAGTGCCCTGTAGGTCCGTGAACGTTTAGGCGTATGTTCTTAAACTTGCCTTGGACGCGAAGAGTGCATAGCCTTTCATTTATTGCATTAAAGCCGATGATGGCGGGCTTCAGTTTTGGCTGACTAGAAAGCCTACCCCGAGCACATGGTGTTTTGCGTGACAGCTGTAATAAATATCATACTCGTTTCTTTGAATAACACCACTCTCCGTCCATCTTATTTCTTGTAATGCAGTTATATCAGCCTTATATTCGGACAGAGCATCGGCTAGCTGCTGTGTAGCTCGAGCTTTGTATAGTGAACGGACGTTCCATGAGAAAATTCTCAAATCGTTTAGCCATTTTTGTTTCCGTGGTCGTGGTCGTGTTTCCGGTCCGTGTCCGAGGTTTGATAAATTTTCCATAATAGTTTGTTTTTCCGGGCAAAGTTATTAGCCTTGGGCCAACCTCTCTCAGGATGTCGCTGCATGCAAAGGATCACTACTTGGCGGGTGCCAAAGTAGCTATCCAGGGGTGTCACGTGTAGACTGTATGTCAACTTGGATTGAACCGGGTGCCTTGGGAGAATTCTTCGGATCCTTTCCGTGTCCGGGGGTGTGCTTTGGAGACTCCGATGTTAACGCATGCGCGGAATCGCTCACGGAGATTATTTTTCTAGGGATGGAGATCTTCATTTCGCATTCCATCAAATTAAATTCATCTGATAAGCCTTGGTTAGATTGAAACAGATTACAGCGGCAAAAATCCTACAGAGGTCAACAAAACGAATTTTGTCAAAATCATAAACGAGTGTAACTAGGCGATTGATACCGCAAAGAAGGCTTACAACGACAGAGTAACCAATAAATTCCTTGTGCCCAACTGGTTCGCGTCCCATTTGGTCAATGGCAAAACCTATCAGCAGTAACTTGGCTTCATCCTGTTTTCTCCGTTAGTTAGACATTTGTCACAAATGGAAAAGATAAAGCTAATGTGTTTGCGAATTTATTTTCTGCGAATTCAAACCTGGATACCGGTCTTTTGGAGTCGCCTGTGCTCACGCTAGTACGGTCTTCGGTGTGGAATGTGATGTTCTGTCCACGTACTATTCAACGAATTCTACGTGGCCTGGACTGTAGAAAGGTAACCGGCCCGGATGGAATACCAGCAATAGTCCTTAAGAATTGCGCTCCAGAACTGTCGCCGGTTCTTGGTAGACTCTTTCGCTTATCTTATCTTATGCACGGGGGGCGTGTCCTGCCTGCTGGAAAATCGCTTGAGTTCACCCAATCCCAAAAAAGGGGAGAAAGTATCTCCCACAAAATTACCGGCCGATAGCATTACTGTCTATGCCATCTAAGGTGACGGAAAAGATCATCAATGCCGAGTTAATTAAGTATTTGGAGTGCAACGGACTTCTGAATGATCGTCAATACGGATTCCAATGTATGGACATCTACCATTGACGGGCATGGTGAGTCAAAAGCGGTCGCGTAGGATATCTCCAAGGCTTTTGATCGCGTCTGGCACGGAGCATTGCTGACCAAACTTCGTTCATACGGACTTTCCCAGCGCCTGTGCGACTGGACGAAGAGCTTCCTCGAACATCGATTTATCCGGTTGTTGTGGTCGGCGAGTATTCGGGTCTGCATCCTGTTAATTTCGGGGTGCCCCAAAGCTCCATTTTGGCTCCAATCTTGTTTTTGCTTCACATAAATGATTTGTTGAAGTCAACGGATAACAGAATGGTCAGTTTTGCGGATGATGGTACGCTTGTTTCCTCTTTTTCGAGTGATCGGCTGATTAGTGCATCAATGTCCCACCAGCTGAGATGTGGTCAGATCGACTCTCTGAAGCAGGATCTGGATAAGGTCCTGCAGTGGGGAAAGGCCAATCTTGTCGACTTCAATGCAACGAAAGCGCAATATACAACATTCACAAAGAAAAGTGGATCATCGGTTCCACAGTTGATGATGAATAGCTGGGCTCTCTAATCTGGGGTAAGCTTGAAATTGTTCGGCGTCGCGGTCTGTGGGAATGTATCGTGGCATAAATACGTGTCGAAAATCTCATGGTCCACTTCAGGAAAACTGAGTTGTCTTTTTAGAGCCAAGAAATATTTTACTCCGCAGAACTTTTTCTCCTGTATAAATCGCAAATTAGACCCACGCAGGAATACTGCTCTCATGTTTGGAGTTTTGATCCTAAACATGCCCTCGGCCAAATTGAGAGCATTTAGAGACGAGCGATCCGCCTGATCGGGGACACCGCACTGATGTGCGGACTACAGCCGTTATCACATCGAAGGCGCATATCTGACCTGTGTCTGTTTTACAGATACTATCACGGGTACTGTTCTTCGGAGATTCGTGGTATTATTTCACGTAATTCAGGTTATATGCACTCCACAAGACAATTCGACGGATCGCACCAATTTGCGTTTCATCTCCCGACGGCGAGAACATCTCTCCAACAGAACTCGTTTCGTTAAAGAGAGGGGAAAATGTGGAAATCCCTCTCCACGGGAGTTTCCCGGGCGTTACAACCTGCAACCGTTCAAAAAAAACTGCAACTGTTATGCGTTGGCATTTCGGCGGCTGAAATTTTGAATGGCGTAAGTAGTCGCGAAACTGTCTACCGATTCCAGCTAATTGCGCTTTTGGCGGATGGAGTATTTCCCACTTTGTGTTACTTTTAGAAGTGTTCCGCCGAACACTTTAAACGCGACTCCAAAAACAACCGACACAAGTCCTCAAAAGAAAAAAAAACACACAACTTGTTTACTTTGATTCTTAACTTTATTAGTTCGCTGAGATAGAGTTAATTATAATTTACTCTTTCTTGTACTTATGTTGTCCAACACTACGTTCACAAAAGACACACCATTCTCTGCATACACGATTTAACTCGGGACTTTTATTACTTTATTAAAGTCTAAATAGAACGACAGATGCGAGCAGAATTTTAGTTTCGTCCGCAACTTTACACGTCCATCCGGGAACCAACTTTTTTAACTATGAATAAAATTTTCCTTAGGGGATGTCACGGCTCACCCGATTGTTCTCTTTTCTTTTTCGTTTCCCTTTCCGTTTATTTTGCCCTGTGGGAACAGTGTTAGCTAGTTTATTGCTGTTCCTCTGCAATGGCCTTTGTTTCGACGAAGTGTATTGCGATAGGGTCAAAGGTTTAGCCAACGGACTGTTTTACGGCAATTTGCTTATCGCCAGGGATTTGATGTTTGTCGACATCTGGCGCAGCTGTGACAACCAATTGTGTTTATCCAGCTAATGGATCGGTACACAATTTTTATACTGGGTCGTGTCCTTCGATCGCCGTGTTGTGAAATGTTCGAGACTTGGGGCTGCTGATACCAGTATGGATGTCACCTTTGGCTAGGCGAAGGGGTGGACCATTGGGGCACGTGTCTGTGGGCACGTAAGGTTTGGGCTAAGTTGAGTATGTTCCTTTGTGGAACGACAGGTGTTTCAGCCTACTGTGGTTTGTGCGATTCGTGGAACCGCCACACGCACACTTTTAGTTTCGTCGATTCGCCCGGTTTAGGTGGAATAGTCGCAAAATTTTCTATAAAAACATGGAAATGATCGAAATAGACCGGTACATTAGTAGTCTTAGCATCGCCCGAATTTAAAGATCCTTTGAGTGATACACGAATGAACAATCAAAAATATGAGGGTTCGAAGTTCCATCTGCGAAGTGTTAACCAAACAGAATGAAATCGAGCCATTTTTTTGTGTGTAGATGGGAAATAGTTTTCATACGACAATATCGAATAAAAACCATCAGTAGCCAAACCGCGTTCAAGAGGAACAAACGGTGGACAACTTAGGATAACGGACCAGTAAAATTTTGCTGTACCTTTGGCAGTACTGGAAAGAAATCATCTACTTCCATGTAGCCGAAATAAAAAAAACCTCTTCATAATTGCCAATATATTTTGGCTTACTTACGACCACTAGACATCGCCAAGATTGTTATACAAAACTTCCACCACTACCGTCAACAATTGGACCGCTTGAACTTAGCGATTAACCATAGGCGGACGCAGTCGACCAGAGGTGAGCTGTTGTGTTCCATTAGGACAACGCCATGACATGCAGTCTATATTTACTCATTAGAACCTCTGAGAGCTTAGTTGAGATGTTTTTGCCACATCTATTTTATAATCTGGACCTATCATTAAGAATTACCATTCTTTTTCATCACAGCAAAACTGTCCCAGTGATAAAAAATTGGTATCAAGAGAACTTTGAAACACTTTTAATCGCAATTTAGCCAAAAGAAAACAAGGTTTCTATGACAACAGCGTTATGAAGTCAACGAGACGTTGTGGTTTCAACCCAAATCGAACAATACGAACTATGTTGAATAAAGTCTAAAAATAAAAGTAAAAAAACGGATTTCTTTTTCCCCAGCTTAAAATATATTATAGTAATTAACATCTAACTCCCTGCATTATTTTCTACCAAGTAACCAATTTGGAATTTACAGGTTTCTCATCATTGCCTCCGCACGGCGCACAGTACTAACAAAAAATCTACAAAAATTACCGGCCACCCAAATTAAAAAAATCCCAACTTTATCTCTTCTAGATCCGCATTGTGAACTCGTCATTCGAATATCTGATGTCAGTTGAAGTCAAGTTGATTAGGATTTCCCCTATCGAGCCAACTAGTCGGTTTTCACGCAGAATGGAGTGCAGTTAAGATTGGATCCTATATCCACTTTAATATGATATCAAAAGTAGGAAAATTCTCATTTTGGAAATATACCAAACGTGCGACTAAAACAATAATTGCTATTGAAGCTGCTTGCTTTGTTGCGTCATATTTGGTGTATCATCGTTTGAACACAAACCAAGGTAAGAAACTTCTAAACATATTTATGTATTATTTAGTTCATTTGTAACGTATACAGCTTAAAAGTGAAGTGAAATTCATAAAAAACTCAATGCAAAAATATTAATTACGCAAAACATGGAACAGATGCTTACTGTAGAAAGTATTCGTCATCTCGAAAAATATCCTCATACTTTTGACAGCTGTCATAGGCTATCTTTTAAATTGTGAATAGTTTATTTTTCAGCCTTTAGAATGTGATTAAATTTTGTGGATAAAGAGATAATTTAGTGTTGTTGTAATAACAGCAGTTTACAATTAGGAACAATATTTAGATATAAACAAATTGTAAGTGTTTTGATGTTATAATTAATACATGACATAATTAATACATGCCATTTTTCTTATCCATTCAACAACGCCCTAGTAGGTCTATTTGAACAAAGAAATGATTTTAGTGCTAAAAATAAAGTGGAGTTTTCATGATATTTGAAACATTCGCAGTACTACTCTCAAAATAGATATTATAGTGCAGTTGGGTAATAGCATTTCTATTGTGTAACTGCTGTAGTAACCAAAAGAAAGAATGTTACAAGCTATTACCTTTTCTTGCTTTGTTTGACCCGCTTCCCCGGTTACCTTAACCACTGTTGGGCGTTTTATACTCGTTTTCCAATTGCACTTTATGCTGTTAAATGGTTAAACGAACGGAGAAAATTATAGACTTGCCGTTGTTCATGCAAATATGCATATAAAATGAAAACTCAACAAAATATATTGTGAAATCAGTAGAAGTCTTTAAAAAGGCGTTCCATGAAACTAAAATTTAAACGCACAAAACTCGATACCATTTAATTTCAGAGAAAATGAAAAAGTAATATTTCTCTAGCGGTGCAATTCCCACATAGTTGTATTTGTTAGTTTTCGCCTTTGCATTTGGAAGATCAATAAACTTTCAGTGTTAATGGCAGATACATCTTCAGTCCTTCAAAGCTTCATAACTACATGTCTTAGAAGAAAATGCACATGTTTGTGGTTGGCACGTAGTTTTTAAGAACATGCTTCATGTTAATTTGTTATCCATTTGACAATATACGAGTAGATTGCGTAATCAAAATGTCCTCTTATTTTTATACATCATTTAAAAGCTATTTTTTTTTGTGGTTACTATTAAAACCATAATACCATCTGTGTGCAACGGAACCAAAGGTTCTCTTAGATCCATTTTGAAGCCAATTTTACAAATAAAGGAATTCTGCAGAAACAAGACAAATAATCGATTCATTGCCGTATGTGTACAAAGTTCCCGGTAATCGATGCATAAAAATTCTCCGAGTTGTAAAAGTCACTTAGTGCCTCTTGAGCTTAGGGTTCCCTGGATTAATTATTTTAATAAATAAGAGCCGTTAAATCGATTCTCTTTACAAACACTTTATTAGTCTGTTGGCTCCTCGATAGTATAGTGGTTAGTATACCCGCCTGTCACGCGGGAGACCGGGGTTCGATTCCCCGTCGGGGAGCCTCTGGCGCAAGACTAATGACCTTACACGGAAAAAACAAATCATTATGGAAAATTTAACAACCCTCAGGACTTGCTAAATAAGGCCAAGACCGGTTCCCGGTTGTAGTGCCGATGATGATTAGTCTGTTAATAACAACCGTTTCTTGGTACTTCGCTTCTTTACTTATCGCTTCCTGGCTTCACTGCTTACTGCTTACTTCTTAGTTATCTGCGTGCGACGTATTTATACCGTTTTTCCTCATACTGATTCGGCGTTTTGTATCCGTCCGTTCCAAAGCCTCGAATTTTCTACTGCCCATAGTCTCCAGTTTTCCAGTACTTTCTAGAATATTCTAGTACTTTGTTTCGGACTTTCTAGAATATTGCAGTACTGATTGTCATATGCGTCACACTACCCTCCCCCTGGATTAGATCGTCCCGATAGAGGGATGGCGTCCTGGTCTACGCCATCCCTCTATCGCAGAAAAGGTCTGCCGAGCTGTCTCCTTCCATACATCCTGCCACAAAGGACTTTCCGGGCAGGTTCCTCTTCGCTCATTCGAGCTAGGTGTCCCGCCCACCGGAGTCTACCGAGCTTGATTTTTCTTACAATATGAGCTTCAAGGTAGATTGCGTACAACTCATGGTTGTAGCGTCTCCGGAATCGTCCTCCCTCACATACGGGGCCAACAATTTTCCTTAAGACCTTTCTCTCGAACGCGGCCATGAGTTCAGAGTGCCTTTTATTAAGCACCCAGGTCTCGGATCCATACATGAGTACTGGTAAGACCATGGTCTTGTACAGTAGTAGCTTGGATGTTCTGGATAAATTTCGGGATTTAAAGAGCCTTGATAGACCATAGTAGGCTTTGTTGGATTTAATCAGCCGTTCGCGTATTTCTTCTTCCATATTGTTATCGGCTGATACTATTGACCCAAGGTAGTTAAAGGATTGCACTACTTCAAATTCGTGCTCCACTACCCTGATAGTTAGACCAACGTTAGGTCTTCTCTTCGCAGAAGTTGCCACCATGTACTTGGTTTTTCCCTCATTAATGTGCAGTCCCAGTT
Source organism: Microdon myrmicae (assembly GCA_963931805.1). Taxonomy (NCBI): domain Eukaryota; kingdom Metazoa; phylum Arthropoda; class Insecta; order Diptera; family Syrphidae; genus Microdon; species Microdon myrmicae. The sequence goes on from OZ007497.1 coordinate 90,466,340, forward strand.
TTTGTGCCGCCTGCTCGATCTGGGTGAAGAATTCCTGTACCGCCGATTCGGTTCTACCGATGTCATCTGCGTAGGCAAGTATCTGGCTGGACTCGGTGACAATAGTCCCTCTTGTTGTAACGCCAGAGTCACGGATTGCTTTCTCCAACGCTGGAGGCAGGCCAGACCGTCCCCTTGTCGGAGTCCATTAAAGATGTTTATTTGTTTGGACAGCAATCCCGCTACTTTTACTTGACTAGTTACGTTGGTCATGGTCAACCTACAAAGTCGTATCAATTTATTTGGAATGCCGAATTCTCATGACATTATATAGTTCTACCCTGGCTATGCTGTCGTAGGCGGCCTTGAAGTCTATAAACAGATGATATGGTGGAATCTTAAATTCCAGACGTTTTTCCATCGCCTGCCTAAGGGTGAATATCTGATCAATCGCTGATTTGCCTGGGATGAAGCCACACTGATATTGACCAATGATGGCTTTAGCGTATGGGGATATCCGGTCTTGTAGGATAGTGGAGAGTATCTTATAGGCGGTACTCAGCAATGTTATACCCCTATAGTTGCTGCACAGTGTGATATCTCCTTTCTTATGTATGGGGCAAATTATACCACGACGTCAATCTTCCGCCATCTCCTCTTGCTCCCATACGTGCACCACGATCTCGTGAATTGCGTGATGTAACGCTGTCCCTCCTTGTTTGATCAGCTCTGCTGGTATGCCATCAGCTCCAAGGGCTTTATTTGATTTTAGCTGTCTAATGGCTTTTAATGTTTCCTCAATGCTTGGTGGCAGCAGCATTTGGTCTTGGTCTTGCATTGGTGGAGCCTCCAATTCTTCTGTGAGCTGACCATTTAGCAATTCATTGAAGTGCACTTCCCATCGCTCCAGAATGCCTTCAGGATCGGTGATCAGATTACCCTCTTTATCCGTGCAGTAAGTGCAGCGTGGTGGGTACCGCGTCATACTGCGGATTATTTGGTAGAACTTCCGCGCCTGGTGCGGACCTCGCTCTCTACTTTTCTCTATTTCACGGACAAGGTTTTTTTCCCAGGCACTTTTCTTTTGTCTGTGAAGTCTTTTTTCAGATCTTCTGAGCTCTTTGTATTTCTCCTCGCGTACCCGCGTCCTATGAGACTGCTGCATTGCCCGGTATGCAGCATTCTTACGTTCAGTCGCTAGTTTGCACTCATCATCAAACCAGTCGTTCCGATCTCTACGACTACTGCCTAAGATGGAGTTGGCAGTACTAATGACAGTATTCTTAAGGCGTGTCCATTTCTCTTCTACGCGCGGCATTCTGGCCCCAGGACTTACTCTCTCTCCGTCGAGCTCTTTGAGGGCGAGTCTTAACGCATGACCAAAGGTGTTGCTGGTGTTCTCATTGCGTAAGGCAGCCGTGTTGATTCGAACCTGATCCGCGGATGCAATACGTCTCCGTAAGGCAATCCGCACTCGGAAAACTGTACCAACAAGATAGTGATCCGAGTCGACGTTGGCACCTCGGTAGGTTCGTACCGTCATCAGGCTCGAAGAGTGGCGGCGATCTATCAACACGTGGTCAATTTGGTTGCGAGTGGCTCCATCAGGTGATACCCAGGTGGCTTTGTGGATATCTTTACGCGGAAACTTGGTACTCGCAACGACCAAGTTTTTCGATGCTGCCAATTCGATGACTCGTAGTCCATTGTCATTAGTGTTCTCATGCAAACTATGGGAACCTGCGTAGTGCCTGAAAACCGGCTCCCGACCTATTTTTGCATTCAAATCCCCAAGAACGATTTTCACATCGTATCTTGGGCAGGCATTGAGGGCCCGTTCGACGTTCTCATAGTATTCTTCTTTTTCGTCGTCAGGGGACTCCTCTATAGGTCCGTGAACGTTTATGAGGCTTATGTTCTTAAATTTGCCTCGCATGCGAAGAGTGCATAGCCTTTCATTTATTGCATTAAAGCCGATGATGGCAGGCTTCAGTTTTTGGCTGACTAGAAAGCCTACCCCGAGCACATGGTGTTTTGCGTGACAGCTGTAATAAATGTCATACTCTTTTCTTTGAAAAACACCACTCCCCGTCCATCTTATTTCTTGTAATGCTGTTATGTCAGCCTTATATTCGGACAGGGCATCGGCTAGCTGCTGTGCAACTCGAGCTCTGTATAGTGAGCGTATGTTCCATGAAAAAATCCTTAAATCATTTAGCCAATTTCGTTTCCGTGGTCGTCGTCATGTATACGGTCCATATCCGAGACTTGTTAAATTTGCCATAATAATTCATTTTTACGGGCCTGGTTATTAGCCTTGCGCCAACCTTTCTCAGGATGTCGCTACATGCGTTGGTTCACTACTTGGCGGGTGTCAAAGTAGCTACCCAGGGGTGTCACGTGGAGACTGCATGTCAACTTGGATTGAACAGGGACAAGGATCGTCCTGGCCTTCGCCGGGTTGAAGGCAATCAGAGACTTTGCTCTGTATGTTCGCACCCATCCCCCCAAAGCCATACGTTATCGCCTGCATGAAATCCGGATGCGTTGGCTCGAACGTCGTACCTTGTTTGCATCCTGTCACTTGATACGTTGATTTTCATTCGAACCAAATGATGAATCTCATCGAGGCGCTTTCTCCATTCGGCTACGTAGTCTTCGGTCTTATCTATGGCGTCTGGAGGTTTTCCAAATGGCAGATCGACTGGTAATCGTATCTCTCGTCCAAATATAATTCTTGCTGGAGAATGGCCTGTCGTATCGTGATTAGCCGATCTATAACTCATGAGAAAAGTTTGTTCATATTTGTCCCAATCTCGTTGGTGATCACTAACGACCTTCGATAAGTGCTCTTTTATTGTTCGGTTGAACCGTGGCGGTTCCGCCAAACCCCACAGTTCGCTTACCTAAAACCCCCCATAACTTCCACCCAATCTCATACTTCACTAATGCAATCGCATTAGCATCTTAAATGCTTCACGCATTAAATAGATCAAATCTTGAACCTAAAAGTCCCTTTAAAAGAAAACTTACCTTTCATGCATCCCTTCGCATACAATTCCCCGTAAGATTTCTTGCTCAACTTATCAGGAATTCCAAACCAATTTAGCACCTTCGGTGCCAGGCAGATTCCCCTAGACGAATTCCTTATAACAAAGGATTTGGATTACATACTATGTAACCTTCACCAGGGACCATAAACATTGCGCTGTCTATTTTTCAGCTTCGCCATGTGTATGATAAATCCCTTAACGTACACATTGGCCGGCGCCCTTTTTCTCCCAGCAATAAAATACCAAGCAGCTGCATTCAATTAGCGCAATCAATGCTGAAGCCAATTTTCCTAACTCGCACCAAGTGCAAACAAAGAACGCTGTTCCTCCATAGGCTTCTTGGCGATAACATAAACAACCCATATCGTTTGTGGTATCCTAAATCCATTTTTCATTTAATGAGCGGCTGTTATTTACCCAGCTGGCCCTCATTACCGAACGATGCATTAGGTCGCTTCTTCCTTTGTCCTTGCCGTATGCCTGCTTCGTTGTTCCATTGTCGTCGCGCATGTGTAAACAACACACACATACCGCCATGATCTCCATTACGAGATCTGGTTTACTATTCCACCAAGAGATACTTTACGTTTCTCTAGTGGTAGGTAAAAACGATATCCTTAGTGGAGAGGATATTTACCACCACACCACAAACTCACCCAAACGAAGGTTGTATCACTGAGTCCATTTCCATCAGCCGACCACGCTGGTCGATTCGGCTTCCGCTCCTCGTCGCGCGCAGGGGATGCGTTCATCACAGAGTCGCGAGTGTCGGTGAATTTAGTTATTTTTTTGTTTGTACCGGAGTGACTTAATCGAAAACCATTGCCAGTGCTATGAGTTCAACATAAAATAAATTCCATCCAATCGCGGAATGTGTGTGTAAAGAGCTGCTCTGCTGTAGGCCATTAGCGTCAGTTATAATATAATTGTACCTTTTATCGTTTGTTTTGTTTCACCAACCGTTTCTTTTTTAATATAAATAAACACATCAATAACATTAAAACAGTGAGTTTTATTTACTTTTGTTTCCTGGTGATCGTTCGTTTGCAGGCCGCGGAACAATCGTAAGTGACATCGGAACTTTAGTGACAATAGACAATGGGGATGGAAGTGAACGGAGTGCCCATGCCTGGCACAATACTTCCTCCCAACAGAACCTTTCGACCATTCCGTGTGACTGCGGATGTAAGGGTGTGGTCCTGGTTTTCCTTACGCCCACTGCCACACAGATGCCTTGAAATATCTGTGATTCGAAGTTTCGGCCTTGATCGTAATGAAGCTCACAGGGAACTCCATATCTGCTGATCCAATTATTGATAAGCTGCTCAATGACGGTTGTTGCTCCTTATTTTGGAATTGGAAGGACTTCCACCCACTTGCTGAAGTAATCCATGATGACCAACATGTATTTGTTGTTGTCGTTGGTTTTTGGAAATGGTCCTGAGATATCAATCGCAATTCGCTCGAAAGGGGCACCCACGTTGTACTGCTTCATAGCGCTCCTTGGCTTTGCTCTTGGTTCTTTGGTCGCAGTGCAAGTTGTGCACTTCCTACACCAAGACTCGACGTCATCTCTCATGTGAAGCCAGTAGAATCGAGATCGTAATTTTGAAAGTGTCTTATTAACTCCTAGATGTCCACCGGAGGCTCCGTCGTGCATTTCTGTTAGTACATCCTTCACTTTTGATGGTGGGACTAGAATCTGCATTCGATGGGATTTTCCGTCCGCGGCTTCCCATTTACGCTTAAGAATTCCATCTTCCACTAGCAAGGAATTCCAATATGCCTTAAATGTTCCACTCTTGTCGGAAATATTGTTCCAAGTTGGCCGCTCGTTCTTTTCTTTGTGTTCCAGGATTAGCGACATATCTTCATCCTGAAGTTGAGCTGCGCGTATAGCATCACTCGTCCACCCATCTAGTACTTCTGCTCGTACATTTCGGAGGTCGTACGCCTCTTGTTTTAAACGATAAATTTCTACTTCCGAATCCTGAAGGCGATGCTTTAGGGTCAACATTTCAGCATGCCTCTCTGCTAGATCAGTTGATAAGCGATTGTTCTCCCCAATGACCTTTGCTCGGTTGGTCTTAAGAGCAATTATCTGTTGATGCAAGGATTTGCATTCGGTCGTGGTGCTGTCAAAGTCTGAATCACGCTGAAGGCTTCTCTTGTGATTAGCGCATGAACAACAATTCTCAATTGATGTTTCATTCGTCGACGTTTCCTACAGTCAACAGAGATGTGGCCGACTTCGCCTCATATCCAACACTTTATATGAGGTCTCGGGGTTCTCCGTTGTATATGCCCGATTCTTTGGCAGGAACATTCCTGAACGGACGTTTCTCTATATGTACTCCTGGTAGCCAGCTTAGCAGATTCATATGCCAATGCGAACGCCAGTTGTTGTCTTCGTTCCTGCCAAACGAACGGCCTGTTGCAAATCCCGATTTGGAGTGCGTTTATAAATGCATCCATTGCTACCTCGTTCAGAAACTCCCTAGTCATATTTGAATAAGACTAGTTTGCCAATCGCTCAATGTCTGCCTGCAACTGTTGAAGATTTTCTCCCGGTTTCTGCGTTCTGCTTCGCAGTTGCATGCGGCAGACCTGCTGAATGTGGTTGTCTCCATACCTAGCTTCAAGGCCGTCTCTTACCGCTTGGAAATCTGTTTGCTTCTCTGCTGGTATGGTTTGTAGCAATTCTGCAGCCACCCCGCGGAGTGACAAGATTAGTGATGTTGACTTTTGCTCATCCGACCACTTATTATAATTGGCCGCGGCGTCAAACTGACGTATAAATACAGAGAAGGGTCCAGTTCCATCGAAGGTTGGCGGTTGCATCCTTGTATCTTTGTGGTCATGTTGATTGCTAGGCGATGTGTTATTTCTCTCAACACACTCAAGTCTCTTTTCGATTCGCGTTATTTCATTGATGGGTTTCTTAAATTCAGCTTCGTTTATTAGATCCAGATTTTTTACTTCGTTTCGAATTTTTGACTGAATTTCTTCCCCAAAGTGTTGAAAATTACATTTCCTCCACTGCGTTTGGGCAACCAGTTTCGCATTCAGATTTGTAGCTTGTGCGTCGAATTTTGGATTTCGGGCATCCAACTTTGCATTCAAATCTGCAGCTTGTGGGTCGAATTTTGAATTTTGGGCATCCAACTTTGCATTAACATCTGCAGCTTGCGCGTCCATTTTTGGCATCATCATCCTGAACATTTCCGAAATGACGAACTGTGGCGAAATCTTCTCCGTTACATTGGCACCATCTTGACTCGCTGTTTCTTTTTCATCCGGACAGTCTGGCCCAATCGTAAAAACATATGTGTCGACATCGATACTCTCTTCCTCCATTGCTGCTTGCAGACGCCGTCGAAGAATTTGCTTCTGTCCTCTGCTATACAGATTCCGGTCGCGAAGATCCTCCCAATGTCGATCTGACATCGTCACAAGACACTTTCACAGACTTATTTACTTCACCAATAATTAATCCCACTTCTGACACCAATTCTAGCGAGGTTTGGGTTCGCTGGATTAATTATTTTAATAAATAAGTGCCGTTAAATCGATACTCTTTGCAAACACTTTATTAATCTGTGAATAACAACCGCGTCTTGATACTTCGCTTCTTTACTTATCGGTTCCGTACTTATCGCTTCCTTACTTCACTGCTTACTGCTTACTTCTTACTTATTTGCGAGCGACATATTTATACCGTTTTTCCTTATTCTGATTCGGCGTTTCGTTTCCGCCCGTTCCATAGCCTCGAATTTTCTACTGCTCATAGTCTCCAGTTTTCCAGTACTTTCTAGAATATTCTAGTACTTCGTTTCGGACTTTCTCGAATATTCTAGTACTGATTGTCATATGCGTCACAATACATATTTTACTAACTAAAACAATTTCGCAGACTTCTGTCGTTATTTCACCAATGCCTTTTTAAATATTGTCTTTAAGCATCATAAGTTTCGAGGTCGTTTCGAACATTTTTTTTTATATTAGACTTCTCTCGGGAGAGGCGAATCTTTAGCGCCGAGTGGGCGCCCCGAAATGCCATCAAATAACTGTTGCAGTTCTTTTTGAACAGTTGCAGGTTGTAACGCTCCGGGAACACTCGCGTGGGAAGGGAGTTCCACAGCTTCCCCGCTCTGTAACGGAACGAGTTCTGATGCAGGGATGGTCGCGCCGTCGGGAGATGAACCACAAAGGGGTGGGATCCGTTGGATTGTCTTGTGGAGCGCATATAAGCCGAATTGCGTGAAACAATACCAAGAATCTCCAAAGAACAGTACCCGTGATAATATCTGTAAAACAAACAGAGGTCGGCTACGCGCCTTCGATGTCATAGCGACTGTAGTCCGGACGTCAGCGCCGAGTCACCGATCAGGCGCTTGCCCTAAGTACCCCCATAGGAAGTCAAATCTCTGAATCGTAGTGGGATGCCGATATCTCAACATGTTGACATAGTACGGTCGCAATAAAGTCGAGTTCTGTGGTTTGCAGCACCTTCTTGTTGGAACTAACTGTGGAATAAATCGAACCAACTCGGAGACAGAAAGAAAGAAAGTTTTTCAACCTGTCCCGATAACGTTCCCAAGTAATAGTTACGGTTTTAATTCTAGTATTCTTAACGAAATATGGCCCAAAGATGCGCCCGGCTCAAATGGCACAGCATGGAGTTACTCTGTGAAAATTTAGTCGACTTTGGTGTGTAAATTGAGGGTTTTCAATACCCCAGTAGGGCTTACGCTGTTTATGGACAAAACCAGCGAAGTCGAACTGTGCTTCATCACGCCACATTGAATAATTATTTAAATAAAATGTTTTAATAATTCCTTCACATCGTTGTGACGTGGGTTGCTCCTTTTTTTGATAATTTACCCATTGTAGAATATGCTATCTGTAAATCCGTTTAATTGAAAGGCTGTGAATTAGTGATCTACTTAGTTTATTTCTGACTTTCTGAATATTGGTGGAGCAAACCCATTCCAATTTGTCAAGATCTCTTTATTGGATTAGCAGCGTTTGACTGCTTAACATGTACTCTCACTGTTATTATTTGATTGACGTATCGTGCTTCCAGAACCGAACTCTGTTCTGGACGAAGGTCGTTGTTGTCGTGCCCAGTACGATCGTTGTACTATCGTCAACTCCCCAACTGCCGCCGCTTATATTCTCTCCTGTGTCGCTGTTGTCACGTTTGCATGTTTGTCACAGGAACAATTGGTCTAAATAGTCGATCGTCAGTCCGCCAGTCGGCAGTTGTCCGCTGCTCCGTCTCCAACACTATCAAATCCCCAAATATGAATTTGTATTCTAGAGGGTAAAAATGAGCAGATTTTTCTCAAAACCATGTTTTTGAAACGCGAGTTATGGTTCTTGGGTATGCGCCGAAGTAATACTTACAACTCCCGCAAACACCGACCAAAACGTCTTCCTTTTCTTTTCACCACTCGTTGTAAAAGTTAAAATACGGAGTTACTTTTTCTTTTTTTCTTTTATTGTTCTCTTTATTTTTCTTAACGTTATATTTCGTTTTTACTTTATATCTGATTTCGTTAATCGTTTTACACAGAGCTAGTACACTAGAAGGTTTCACCAGGGAATTGTTTGATACAGAAATAATCATAAATGGTAAAACTAACAAAGTTTGTGGGGGTTGAAAGTATGGGTGCCGACGTACGGCACGGGTTCACTCTCATCCACCGACAGAAATACGGGGAACGGCAGATAGTTGCGGGTAATAGCACCGGTAATGGTAAGCTCGTTCGCACTTCGTGTTTTTTCAATTTTTCTTTTCTCATCCGGAACTCACAGCCAAGGAACAGTCACCACTGAGTCAGTTTGGATCGTTTGCAACTATTTCAAAGGTTTGACTAATGGGATCGTATCTTGAAGTTATTCACTGGTAGCCATCCGCTAGAAGGTCGCGCTTCGGGCACGTTACGAGCACTTGAGAATATGATGCGAAACTGTCATCCGCGAGGCAAAAACACTACAAATAAAACACTCGGAGTTGCTTAGTTATAATTGGTCTTTATTTCCTCGATATCCGCACTTTGGGTTTTCTCTGTATCCACCATCATTTGTTTTACAACTAGTATTACATTGTTTATTAAATTCTCTGTGCCCGTGATCACTTGTTTTACAACTAGTGTTACACTGTTTATTAAGTCCTCTGTATCCGCGATCACTTGCTTTACAACTAGTGTTACACTGTTTATTACGTCCTCTGTTTCCACGATCATTTGCCTTACAACTAGCATTACATTGTTTATCGAATTCCCTATATCCGCGATCATTTGTTTTACAACTAGCGTCACATTGTTTATTAAATTCTCTGTATCCGCGATCACTTGCTTTACAACTAGTGTTACACAGTTTATTAAGTCCTCTGTATCCACGATCATTTGCTTTACAACTAGCATTACATTGTTTATCGAACTCCCTGTATCCGCGATCATTTGTTTTACAACTAGCGTTACATTGTTTATTAAAATTTTTGTATCCGCGATCACTTGCTTTACAACTAGTGTTACACTATTTATTAAGTCCTCTGTATCCACGATCATTTGTTTTACAACTAGTATTACATTGTTTATTAAATTCTGTCTTTGATCAATATACCGGCGCGGGTTTCCCACTCGACTCGACTCTTGGGGTTTTTGAACTCCGACTCCTGCGACGATTGGTCGTTAAAACTCGACTCGGTTAGCTGGGAGAGCGATGTGCGCTCGACCGACTCACCGCAAACGAGGAAAAGTTCGTCGCGTCGTGGCAGTGAAGTCATAGCTAAATAAACTCACTGCCATTTACTAGGAACTTTGAAGAGGGTTGCTAAGCTTGCATAGGGAATTTAGTTCCGGAGAATCATTGCCGTACAGGCTGAGTTAAATTCCTCTGGCACTATGTATACGAGGAAATTGGTTTGGAAATACGACCAAATATGGGCATGAGTTGTCGGTTAGACAAAGGGAATATGGGTCTTGGTTCTTTCGCGAAAATGCAACGCATCGTGCTGGTAGCTTACCAGTAGGGGGATGATTAGTATTCCGTTGTAAATTTGAATATGCGTTTATTAAATGGGTTCTTGGTAAGTTGGGCGATGTATGCAATTGCGGATTTGGGGACGGATGCTGTTGCATATTGGGATGTGTTCGTTGCGTGTTTGTGCATGGATTACAGGTTGGGTTAGGGTGACGCGCTGGTAGCGGTCAAAATTGGTTGGAATTGTGGGTTGGTTCTCCATAAGGTTTAGAGAACCCCCACAAGTTTGTTGGGTGTCTAGTACCAACTTCTACTATATTCAGTGTAGTTATTTTTCTTATTAACAATTTTCGTTATCTCACTTCGACACTATACTCAAGTTTTAGTATATACTATGTAGTTACTTTTCTTACTGATAACTTTCGTTGTCTCACTTCGACATTACATTCAAATTTTAATATATCCTATGTTAGTCACTTTTCTTATTGTTAACTTTCATTATCTCACTTCGATATTATTTTCAATTGTCAATGTGTAGTCTATGTAGTCACTTCTCAGAAACTTCCTGGTTTCTAACCAACGACCACCTTCTCTCTTTATGACCACCGCCAGATTCCTTTCATTACCGACTCTCCACCAGCACTGTCCCTATCTTGTTCTTACCTCCTTTCGTTACCTCGGGGTCAACACCTTCCGATAACGATAATACAATTTCAATTTGCATTGACCTAATTTCCAATCTGCAATTCCGATTTGCAATTGCGTTGAAATGTGGCGTCAGCCGATATATCAGGTTTTTCAATAGGGACTTGACAACTTTTTTTTTAAATAAAACGGAAACTATTTGAGATATTTCAAAAACTTTATTAACGGCGAAGTACAATCAAAACATTTATGAATGGAACTCGACTTCGTTCATATGGCCACCGCGGGCATGTTTGCAGCGGTCGATTCGTTGGACCCAATTTTCGATGACTCGGCCACACATTTCGGCCGAAACAGCCGCTATTTCGCGTTCAATGTTGGCTCTGAGCTCTTCCAACGTCGTCGGCTTGTTGGCATAGACCAATGACTTGACGTAGCCCTAAAGAAAATAGTCTAGAGGCGTTAAAACGCACGAACGAGGCGGCCAACCGACTGGCCCATTTTTTGAGATAACACCCTCATCAAACTTACTTTTCAATAAATCGATTGTGTTGTGTGGCTTGTAGCACCGTCCTGTTGAAACCACATGTCGCCCAAGTCCATATCTTCCAATTCGGGCCAAAAATAATCGGTAATCATGATGGCCATTCACAGTAACGTGACGATCGTTATCGTCGACGAAAAAAGATGGCTCAATGACGCCGCCTGCATGCAAACCGCACCAAATAGTTATTTTTTGTGGATGAAGTGGTGATTCATGAAGCACGTGCGGATTTTCACCCGACCAATAACGCATGTTTTGCGTATCGACGAACCCATTGAGCCAAAAATGAGCTTCGTCACTGAAGATGATTTTGCGATGAAATTCATTATCTTGGCACATCTTTTCCAGAGCCCAATCGGAGAACGTACGTCGCTTCAAATGGTCCATCGGCTTCAATTCTTGAGTCAGCTTGATCTAGTATGGGTGTAAACCTAGATCCTTACGCAAAATTCGCCATAAAGTGGTCTGGGCGATGGCCAATTCTTGAGAACGCCATGGAATTGACTGATTTGGATCGTTTGCTACGGACGCCTGAACGGCAGTGATATTTTCGACACTTCGACCAACCCGTTGTCTCACTGGCAGAGCAACATCACACAACGAATATGTAGCTTACATTTTTGCACTAAACTTTTTATTGCCTGTCTACTAGGGCGAGAATTACAACCGAAAATTGGAGTTAACGCTCTGAAAGTTGCGGTCACCGACTCAAAATTTCGGTAGTAAATTTTTATAATTTGCAGACGTTGTTCGTTCGTGTTAACCATGATGAAAATGTTGAGTTTACTGAATAAATTGACAGTGACAGTTCGATGATTAGTGAAAGCGTACGTCCACAAATTAAATTCAAAGTTGTCAAGTCCCTATTGCAAAACCCTATACCTCCATCGGTTTGCATCACAGTTCAACATCCGCAATTGCAAATTGACCTAATAAATGTTTGTATGCAATTACTTGCTTTTACGCTATTTTGATTGTGACGAAATGCGGGACAATGAATTGCATTATCGCTGGGGGTTATCCGAGTTCAGAATCGGTTGGCGTTTTTTGGTTTAAGTGCATCAATGACCTTGTGGGGGTTCTTTAAGGCGCCGGAGAACCTCCCATCGGCCTAACCCAACTCCCACTTTCCCCTACCTGCAAATCTCGTTACCTACCATAAGCAGCTTACCTTATCCGAGCAGTACAAGTTCTATTCGACAATTCATACCTGTAACAAAGTCCACGGCAAGATTACCATCTTGCCATGGCATCAAATCCAATGGCATCAACTGAACCACCCAGGTTCATCCACAATATCCCCTATTACCTTCATGTACGCGCATTTATTTGTACAGACGCAGGACCGAATGCATGATCCGTTGCCTTACCGAGGAACGATCACTGCATCGGCCATGTCTCATGATTCGTTGTCTAAACAACAAGCAGCCGCGATTCTCACGCTGGCCATCGAAACGGAATGCTTCTGTATACTCAACGTAAACAGAAGAAGCTAGTTTAGCCCACACGGCAACATTCCTACGTATTAATGGAGCGCTAAAATAAACATACAACCAAGCCTCGTAGCCTTTGCCATCGCTGCAATGCTCTGTTGACACAACGTAAACAGAAACCTAAAATCTTATTCACTATTGCCATGATGGCAAAGCAACGAGCCTCCGTATTGGGTCATCTATTTGACCAGCCGTGTATAATAGCAATACACCCAGCCCCCGTACAGCGATCGTCATATTTGACCAGCGGCGTGTTTGTTTTTCCCTTCCTTCGCCCAACGCATGTTTCGTTCGTTTTTCTTGCTGAGGTAAAGACATTCACCCTATTTGGAAGATGTCCATGGTAACCTGCCAATAGTGATGCGAACCGATTTCTCATTGGTCGTTGGGGCGAAGGAAAGATTGTTTTCCCCTGCGATAACATGCGTGAAAATCCATCTCAATGACTGAGCCTGGGTCAACGTCGCCCAGCTCACCAGGACTCCGAATTCAACCCCCAGACTGGGCAGATCAATGGAGCGTGTCAAAGCCTGAGTCGTCGTATGCGAGTTCATCGAATGTTAATTTTGTTATTCAATAAGGAAGGAATTAGAACAAATGTACAAACAACTGTGTTAAATCCAGTGATTGTGGTGTTAATGTTTAATGAATAAGTGCGTTTAATGTTCACTTCAAACATTATCAAGTATAGACTCCCACAAATGTAAATTGGCGTTTAATATAGTTATACATTAATGGAACAGAACAAAAATATATGAACATTCTACAGAACAACAACATCAGAGTTTTTATTTGTCATCCTGCAGCAGTGTACAGTGTCCTGAAACTCGAGAGTGGAGTTCAGTGTTCTTCGGCCCAATTTTTCATCGGTATCCTGTGTTTCATTCTATCTAAACATTTCTACAGGTGATAATTTCCCGTGGACTATCCGTGGTGTTTTTACGGCAACCGCGCCCGTGTTGATGCACACGTAAAAACTAGACCCACAACTTCATGTACAGCATCTTTATCTATGTCGTCACTGATACACTTAACACGCGTGTGCAAGATAACTCAAAATTTTAATGAATTCAAATGATTTTTTTTTTAATGAAAGGTTATCTAATATCGCCGCGCACCGTTCTTCCTCGCAATTGAGGGAAGAGTCCGTAGGCGGAGAGTTTGGGGATTTCATATATAATAAACAACGACTTTTATCTTATTTTTCTTTATTTTATAAAAATTGGTAATGTTGCCCTTGGCTGCGATCTTCACTCGTTCAGCCCTGATTCAACTTTGACTCTTCAATACCCTGTCAGATAAAACGAAACCTCAAACACCAAGTCAATCCTCATCCCCACCACACATACGCAACTTCCTGCACAAATAGTGCAGTCCAGCACATTTCCATATAAATGCACTCACCATCGTCAATATATTTCGTCACATCGATAAACCATTAACTGCATTGCCCTAGATATGGTGCAGTGTACCTCAATCCGTTAGCGGTTAATATATTTCTTAATTGCCCCGGATAGAGCTCAACGCACCCCAGGCCATGCGAATATTCACTCGTGGTACGTACATTGCACCGATCCATTTTAAAGGCAGTGGCGCTTGCCATTGACATTGGATATCAAATATGTGCATCTGTTGCCATGGGGTCATATTGCACGTTCGGATTGTGATCGCTGAATGGTGTCAGGATGAGTATCGCAATGATGTACTGGAGTGCATGCCATACAGAAGCGGTGCATGGCATTTATGACGATATAGGAGACGACGAAATAAGATGGACATAAATATGGATCTTCATGCGTTGCCGCGTGATGTTGTCGTTGGAACGAAGACCAGCGTAGGGGAGGAAATGAGGCGACATGTAGTGCGATCACTACAGTTAGTGAATTTGCCACGTGTGAATGTACTTTTAGAAGTTCAAATTTTCTTTATAAAAAGTTATAAACAAAAATAAGTTGAAAATGTTCGCACAAAAATGGCTATTTTTCAATCAGGGTTTTTTTAATAAAAAAAAAATTTTTTTTCAATACCTTAAATACTCATCAATTGACTGCACACATAACCTAAACAAAACCATTTTTTTACGGATCATCCAACGAGGTTCTACACTGCACACCGTAAAATATTTTTTTGTTGCGTCTTTTTTGCCTTCTACATCAAGATGCCCAGCCCCTCCCTTCTTACAGCTATAGACAACCACCACCCTCCTCTTCTCGTGACCTTCTTCCACCCCCCGCGAACTACCGCCCCATTGCCAAACTGCCCCACTTACCTAAGGTTCTCGAAAGTATTCTGTACAAAAGTCTTAGTTTCCGTTACAAACCCTTTATTTCACGAAGGCAACATGGTTTTCTTAATGCCCGATCAACTACAACCAACCTCATTGAATTCACTTCCTTTACACTCTCAGCACTAGAGCACGGTTACGCGGTTGATATGGTCTCGACCGACCTCAGTAAACCATTCGACAGAATCTCCCATGATCTAATCCTCTTCAAATTATCCGCCCTCGGCTTCGAACCTGGATGGCTGAACCTGGAGTTCTTCCTATCTAAAGGATAGACTTTATTCCGTTCGGTTCAGATCCATGATATCCAACCCCTTCCTTGCCACCTGTTTGGTGTTAGAACCCAGCAAAAAATAAAAACAAGAAAATGTCGAAGATTATCGGAATTCACTTTTATTAAAGTCAAGGAACAATTCACCTCTTTGCAACAATTTGCAGAACCAAAAATTTCAAACTGTCACCTTTAACAGGTTCAAAAACAGTATCGACCAATTTAATTTACCGAATATTTTAAAAACGAATAACTGCCGGTTATTTACAGGTTAACTTTATTTTCCACTGCAGGAACAAGCCGTTAAGAAAACAAAATCTCCTCCCGCTACACAGATGTGAAGAACTCTTTTCAAATCGACTCCAGTGGTTACAGCTACGGGGCCTGCTATTCAACAGCTGTGTCTTCTCCGTTGCCTGAGAGAGCACTTCGAATATCATCCAGCAGGCGATTGGCATGCAAAGCTCAGCTCCGACTGAAACCCTACCAGAGCTAGCCTTTCATTGCATATCCTCGGGGGTGGCATTACGGCGGCGCCTTCGACTGGTGTCATGTCTTTGTTGATTGTTTGTTTAGGCTGTCACTGCTGGTGATTGTTATGCTGATTGGTCTGGTGATTGTTGTTATGTGTGTTCAGAGTTGGTGGTTGTTATGTTGTGTTGCAACACCACCTCTGGGATCCCTCAAGGTAGCCACCTATACTATTATTATATTACAAGGTAGTCCTCTACTATTTATACTGGCCACTAATGACGTCGATAAGGTCATTAAGCATTCCAGCTTGTCCCTATACGCTGATGATACCAAGTTATACAAGATCATTGAGTCACCACTTGATTCTGGACTGCTGCAATCTAATCTTGATAGCTTCTCGACTTGGTGTGACGAAAATTGCTTGGTACTTAACATCGCCAAATGCAAATCTATAACCGTTTCTCGTAAGGGTATTCACTCATCCTCACGTTCCTATACCCTTCATAACCAACCCCTGACCATTGTCCAATGTATTCGAGATCTTGGAATCCTTTGCGACAGGGAATTTAACTTCCTCTCTCACATTGATGAGACGATCCGGAAAGCCAATTCTACCGTCAGATTCGTGAAACGATGGTCTAAGGAATTCTCTGACCCCTACGTAACTCGATCCATTTATCTTACCCTAGTCCGTCCACTACTTGAATATGCTAGCCAGGTATGGTCCCCTTATCACAAAATCCATATCTGTAGAATCGAAAGTATTTAACGTAGCTTCCTTCGGTTGGCTCTCCGAGGGCTAGGACCATTAATCCTACCCCCGTACATTAACCGCCTCAAATTAATCAACTTCAGAACCCTTGAGGAGGGCAGGGTCGTGGCTGGCATTGTAGTGTAACAACATAGCCACGAAATGACCATAAAGTATAATATCAAGTAAATCAATTTGACCTTGTCACAATTAACAAGTGTTACGTAAACAGCATTCGTTGACGACAATAATTCAAGGTCGATTCTTTTCATTGAGCAAAAGAAAGGAATCGCTACGGTTATGATTTGCAAGAATCAAATGACAATCGTTTGCGAGCTTACTGCAGGTGAATGATTCATAAATTAATTGGATCAAACTGTGTCATTGTTCTTACACTATACACCAAGCTGGTTATAGAGAATAGAATAGCGTAAAAAGCATTTTGTATTTTCAGTGAATTATGAATGAATTGTAATAGCTGATGTGAAGCATTATTTTGTATGAGTAGGTTAGGAAATTTATGGATAATTAAGTGATTGATTGGGAGTATAAATACCCCATCAATTTCAATAATAAAGCTAATCAAAAACCTATACTGGAGTTTGATTCATTTAACTGCGGCGCTTACGCCATAGACTTTTAGCGAGCAACGCTTTAATCAGCAAACAATAGGGAATTCGATTTTTAGATAAAATTATTCCGGCGATCGAATTAATATTGAAGCTGCAATAGCGCTAAACTGCGATCCAACTTCACCGCATTGTCTGGTCATTGTCATAACCCCCTAACATCACATGGCGACCCTGCCATGTCCCCTGACATGCCTCCACCAACACAACAGGCATAATATTCATTCATCGGGTCCTCTCCGGCTCGGTCGACTGTGCGTAACTCCTTAACTTAATTCCTCTAAATACAAACCCCCGAAATACGCGTAATCCCCGCCTTCTCTACATTTCCCCCCACCGGACCTCTTATGGACTCAACGAACCCCTTTGGCGGATGCCGAGAAATGTCAACTCCAATTCCACCATGTTCGACTTCGACCTCTCTACCCATACTTTCAAGCACCGCCCTCTAAACTATTCTCACCACCAATCTTAAGCGGCGCTTTTACACTCTACTATAACCTGCCCCTTCCTCTCCCTTCTTATTTTGTCCTGGTTACCTTAAGTTAAGCCACGGTAGCTCTTATGCTCTCTGGTTTGTAATTTAGATATACTTTAGATGTAGGTAACTATGTTGCTTGAATTAAGCCAATAAATGGGGTGGTTGCCCCCACTAAATTATAAACTATACCCACTTAAAACACCATTGTATCGGACCGTGGGAGTTCTCTATATCACACAGAGAACCAACCCACAATTCCAACCAATTGTGACCGCTAACAGCGCGTCACCATAACCCAAACCTCCAATAGCACACATCCGTAAACATGCAAAGAACACACTCCCCAATATGCAACAGCATCCATCCCCAAATCTGCAATCGCATACACCCCCAAACTTACCAAGAATCCATTTCCCAAGCTGTAATAAAATGCATTTTCAACCTTACAACGGAATATTAATTATCTCCCTCAACTACATCAAACCGCATACATTTTTCCCAAAAAACCACTTCGGTTAATTTCCCACTTAAACTATATTTCTCGCTTGTAACCAAGCAACACTTAGTTTCCCCGAAAATCATGTCGGCCCCCATCCTACCCAATACCAATTCTCCTTACTGGTAAGTCACCAGCACGATGCGTTGCAGTTCCACGAAACAACCATCGCAACGACCAAGACCCATATTCCCTCGTCTAACCGACAACTCATGCCCATACTTGGTCGTGTTTCCCAAACCAATTTCCCCGTAAACATAGGGACAGAGGAATCCAGTTCAGCCTGCACGGCAGTGATTCGCTGGAACCAAATTCCCTATGCACGCATAGCAACCCTTTTCAAGTTCCTAGTAAGTGGCAGTGAGTTCATTTAGCTACGACTCCACCACGACACGATGAATGGATTCTCGCCCCTTCCTAGTCAGTCGTTATACACAATCATCACCGTGGGCGGCCACGCCAAAAAAGTAGAGCATTAGCCTACTTTGAGTGCGCACACGCCACACAAGTCGAGTTGGTGTCGCGAGGGGTTAAAGTCGTGTACCGTTACTGTCGGCTCGTAATATGTTATTTCATTTATATATATATGTGTGGATTGATATTATAAACTATTTGATGGTAAATAACGGTGTTACTTATCCATTCGGACAAAATTATAATTAGGCGCCAGCGTTTAAGCTATAAGCAATCTCTGTAAATATAATCTACAAACAATTTCTGTGAACTGATGTTACAAACTATTTTAAGTGAAAAAAATAATGAGAAAACTATATTCCACAAGCCGGCGCGTTTTATTTCTCCTTTCCTTCATCGTTGGTGCATTGTTTTTGTGCGCGGACGTTGCGGGGAGTCCGTTGGTGCAGGGGGAACAATTTTAAGGGATTGCTATCGCGACACGCCCGCGAATTTTCTTAAATAAACGATTGATCCTGAGTGAACGATATGTGGGAAGGAAGTGAACCAGGTGCCCGTGTCTTGGTGACGCATATTTCCTCACCCCCACAGGACTACTTGGGATACAAGAAGAAAATAACGAAAACTTGTTATCGTGGCGCTTCATCAACATACAATAGAGACAAAAAATGTTGTAGTGTAACAACATGTCCATGAAATGACCATGAAGAATAATATCAAATGAATCAACTGCCCATGTCACAATTAGCAAGTGTCACGTAACCAGCATTCGTTGCCGACAATAATTCAAGGTCGATTCTTTTCATTGAGTAAAAGAAACGAATTGCTCCAGTTAAGATTTGAAAGAATCATATGACACCAACTTGCGAGCTTGCCACTAGCAAGTGATTCACAAATTAATTGGGTCAAATCGTTTCATTATTCTTACACTATGTGCCAAGCTGCTGATAGAAAATAGAATAGCACAATAAGCAAATTGTATTGAGTGAATTATGAATTAAGAATGAAATGGCTTGTTAAGCAAAAATTGTATGAGTGGATTAAGAAATTTGTAAATAATTGAGTGGTGGATTGGGAGTATAAATACCCCAGCAATTTCAATAATAAATCAATCAAAAACCAACAGTGTCTTTGATTCACCAACTGCGGCGATTCCGTCGGGATGCGCTTAAACAGCAACCATTAGGGAAGTTAGATCATAGACGATCTTAGGATAAAGTTTACATACTTGTCACCCAAAAATATATATTACTTGGCGATCCTAATCCGAAAATATTACAATGTAGTTAAATACTTGGGCATTTGGCTGGACCAGTATCTATATTTTCACGAACTACTAATACATACATCCGTTAAATTTATTCGAGCCCCTTCCACACATATTAACATCTACCATGTATTTCCTTTTCATAACATTTATTAACAGACACCATAAAAAGGATTTTGCCTTTTTTTAATTTCAACTTACTATAAGGGTCGTATTTCATTTACATAAATATATATGATGAGATTGTTATAATTGTATACTTTGATATATTGCAGATTTTCGCTTGTATATGAACGAAAAGTGGCCGTACATCCTAGAATACTACTACAAAGTCGGCGAATTAGCTGGAAATAACGAAATCCGCAGACTTGATACAATAGCTTGGGTGCAACGGCAAACTAAATCTGAATAAGAAACGCTTCCAGATTGACAAGACCCCTATTATCATAGTGAAGTAAATACAAGTATAAATTCCTACACTATTATTTATCATTTTTGCACATCTAACATCTTAGTATACAATATAAAATAAAGAATCCTCTTGATGGCTAGTAATCCGTATGTTAAATCTTTACTGTGGTTGGTATCGACAGGAGGCATAGGATACATCTTACTACAATTAGCATCGCCATCCGCAGAAAAAATCGCTGAACTACGTGAAAGCGTTTCGGCTGCACGGCTGAAAGAGAACGACAGGAAGACCCGCTTGCTTTTTCAAAAAATTAAGGAGCGGATAAACGAGGACTCGAGTTCCCTACAAAAGGAGGATTAAAATCGGCAGTCGAAGTAGAAAACATGGAAGTCGAGAATGGATTAGACGTAAATGCAAAAAAGGAATCGGTGTTAGAAAAACTAAACAAACGCAATAAAGACAGACAAAACTATTTGGATGTGAAACTCGAGCAGAGGAACAAAGAGAATCTGAATCTGGAAAGCACTGATTACTTTTCTCAGGCATTTAACGACCGCTCAAAAGAAATCGTGACTAATATTAATAATGTTAATCAATCAAACCCAGAAGGAGCAGAATTAACCCGAGTGATGTCAACAGTCACATTAGATATCCAGGAATTGCAAAGATACCTCTCCAATTCAACAATATTCTTACCAGACTACAAAATCAAAGCCAGCCAAAGCATTTTAAACGACCTTACCAGCCGAGCAGAAGAGACACGACAAAAACTTATGCCGAGAAAGAAATTTGGTTTCAATAGCAAAAAGGTTGCACCGAAAGTTGTAGTTAATCCGAAGGTAAACAGCGCTGATAAGGTCGACTTTAGTGAGAAGAGTACCATCACTTCACACGTCTTCAGTTGGACGTTATCGAATAGGAAAAATGAGCAGGTTCTGTTATGTGAACAGGAGGTCAATGGGCAAGATATCACTATATCGAATTTAAGTAATTGCCTGATTGAAATTCAAGGACATGCTGGTTCCCTACAAATATCAAACGTCGAAAATTGCATATTCCTGTGTGGTCCTATTGCTAGATCACTTTTCGCGGAGAATTGCAAGCATTCGCAATTAGTAGCTGCCTGTCAACAACTAAGATTGCATTCCTCGGCTGGCTGCAGATTATTCCTACATGTTACGTGTCGGGCCATTATTGAAGACTGTACTAAAATTGAAATTGGTGATTATAACTACACATACACGGATATCGATTGCGATTTTATGAAGGCTGGTCTGGATAGGAACACAAATAACTACAAGGATATCGCCGACTTCAATTGGCTGTCGCCCGACATTCCGTCTCCAAATTGGAAGTTAATCAATGCAACACCGGACTGGAATGACGTGCGGATGAAATTTTATTGCAATTCCAGACAATTATAGTTAAAGCTGGCCAGGCGGTTAACATGGATCGCGTTGACGTTCTGCCTGGTAATCCTTGTAACAGCTTTAATTATCTTGTCACCTCCTTACTTCTTAGAGGCATCTCTCACAGAGTTGTGGTTTGCACTCGATGCCCTTCTGGACAACTAAAAGCCACACAATTCTACACCCCTTTCTAAACAAATATTTTGATGTATGATATATTGGAGAAATTCTGTTCATAAATTTATATCATTGAAAACATTTATTTTTATGCAATACAATAAAACAAAACCATTAACCAAACTATGTGTTTCAATGGCAGCTGGTCTAGTGACTAATAGCAATAAAAACAAATTTCGATATATATATATTTTTTTTTTTTCTTTTTTTTTTTTTACTATTTATTGGCTTGTAGGAGACTTGCTAAATAGGGCCAAGACCGGATCCCGGTTATAGTGCCGATGATGATGATGATGAAGAACACTTAACATCGATATTTCCGCTCCTTCTTTCGTACTGTGCTTTATAAATTGTATCCGCCTTTGTATAGAAAAACCGGCGATCGTTTAAAAGCGCTTGTTATTATTATTATTTATTGGCCTGTAGGAACCCGAAAGTTCATGACCTCACCGACTCGACTCCGCCATCATTCCCTGTCCCCTGTGCACTCTCCTTCCACGCTTGACCATCTGATCCGATCTCCTCAAGGTCAAACCTTACATTGTCCTCACATTTTCGTCGCGGCCGTCCTGTCGGTCTCTTTCCCATCAAGAATTCTAAGCACGGTCCTATCGTTGCCCACTCGCGCCACATATCCAGCCCATCTTAATCTTCGCGACTTGATTACTCTCACTATTGTAGGTTTGCGGTATAGCTCTTCCAATTCGTGGTGGTGGAGTTTCCTCCACTGTCCTGCCTCCTCGTCATATTCACCTCCAACGATACCCCTTAGAACTTTATTCTCGAATACGCGGAATTTGTTTTCTTACCGTTTTGTGAGAGCCCATGTATCGCATCCGTATAGAACAAACGGCATGATTAGGGTTCTATAGACACGGAACTTTATGTTACGTGACAGCAGTCTGGATTTCAGCAGTTACCGACTGCGTGCCAACTAGCATTGCCGGAATGCAGTCTTTTGTTAATTTCCTTCGACATTTCGTTACTGGACTTCAGTATCGTTCCCAGATATTTAAATTCTTTAACTTTTTCAAATATCTTGCCTCTGACGTTCCCTGAGGTCCACTTGCTCTCGCCGTAACCATGTATTTTGTTTTGTTTTCATTTATTTTTAGGCCCACCTCTTCTGCCGCGTGCATGATCACCGTTTTTACATACAGTTTCTACATTATCGTCCAGAACGGCGATGTCATCCCCATATGCGAGCACTTGTGTGACCCCGTTCAGGAATGATCCGGCCATGTTGCCATCTTGCACCCTTCTAATAACATCCTCGAGCACGAGGTGATCTGAAAAGTTTCCGACCTAACAAAGATACCAGACATTTTTTCTTAAAATATATTTTTATTTTTCTACATAGGGGACTTTTAACTCTACACACTTCTCCCAGCGATGCTCCGATATAGCTTCAGTACAGTCGAAACAAACAAACTCCCACCCCTCCCCACGATGCGTATCATCTCTACACGATGAACTCCAGAACGTACCCCCACCACCGCCTCTTCCCACTACACCCCAAATTACCTGTCCCACTCATCTCCCAAGTCCCTTCTTCAACTCCAGTATCCAAGACTCTCCAAGCTGATTGTCCACTAATAGTCCACTTGGGCACATCTTGGACACCCGCTGAATGGCAAACTCGGCTCAATAAACTGGAGCAGTCAAATCTAGCAGTCACTTCATACCAGTTAAAGGGCGCACCGAAACACCTCCATCAGACCGTCAAAACCCGTGCCTTCTTTACCTAAACCCACGCAGGGAATAGCTACAGTACTGACCGCCCCAGATCGACACTCACCCTTCTTCCAAAATCCTCCGGAGGTACCCACGCTCCAGTTACAACTCGTCCTACAAAACCTCTGCCTAAACCAACCATAACGCGCACCCCGTTTCTAAACCCCAGAAGCACGCGCACTCGTATCCTCGAGCCAACCCTAAGACGACCACCAAACCCTCTTCCAAGCCTAGTTTCAACCGACCCTCCCGCACTTTATCTCACCTAGACCGCACTCCTTATCCCAAACCCTCCACCGCACACACCCGAAATGTCGTCCTGCCCAACACCGACCTAACCACTCCCCGCACATCACACCTTGCCCCTAACCCCAGCCCCTTTCCGTTCTTTGACCTAAAAACAGGTTCTAAATACACCAATTTCCAAAGATCGCACACTCATACCATTAGGCCCGGCCCATGAAAGCACAGCCCATTTGTCCTCCGAACAGTGCTCAAGATCGAATCTCTTACCCCCTCGCCCCATTTCCCCTTCACGCCTCAGTCCCGCACCAACGCCACCCATTTTTAGATCCCCTCCTACCGCTCCCTAACTTCGGCGGACTATGGGGGGCCGCCGTTATGTCTATGAAACTTCTAATGTAGAAAATGTCTAATATAACTTATCTAACCTATAAAGAATTCAACTTATTATGTCGCATCGAAGGTATCTTGAATAGCCGACCATAAGATCCAGAATCATCAGAAGCAAAAGACGCACGCGCCCTTACACTATTCCTTTTCATCGCGCAACGGAGCTTCAAGAACTCTGTAGTCGATGCAAGTCCATCAACTGCCGTCCCAATCACTAAACTCTGTTCACAAGTGCACCAAATTCAACAACACTTCTGGGCACGTTGCCGCCAAGAGTACATCCACCTGTTATATTTTTATTATATATATATATATATATATATATATATATATATATATATATATATATATATATATAACCCCATAAACGTTGCAAACGTGGGCCAGTGGTAAATATTACTTTCGCAATATAACCTTTTAACCTCTAGCTCAACCGAATGTTGTATTGGGAGGCTGTGCCAGTGGTAGCCTCTAGGAAGTGTCTTGGCAGATTGTCTCCTTACGGGATTGTGCCAAACGTGGGGGTTTAAGATTTGCGACCCCAAGGAGCCGCGTCGAGCTGCCGTGTCCCAGAGAGCGCCAATCGTTCCGTCTATGAAACCGCTGCGTGTCAAATGTGTCTATGATTCACTGACACATAATGCTCCCGTACATCCAATTAATGGATGCTCCAAAGGGGGCAACCCAGTCCCATCTTACATACACATATCAAATATCAATCGTCGCCCCAGGAAACTCGGTTGCACTTTCACGAGTTGCCTTTATCTCAGTAATTTTTATCAATACGAATACCTAAACTCGTTGGCTAGTATCCAACATCCTCGCCGTATCTCGGCTCGTAGGAAGAAAAATACTCCACAGGCCGTACCAGCGTGGAGTCGGGTGCGGTGTCGTCCGTGTGTCCTGGAGGAAAGGCAGTCGCGAACCAAGTGCCTCCCCGGGTCGTTGGAGTACAGCTTCTGCTGGTGCACTGAGAGGCGTGCCCCCTGGTTGGGGTTCGAGCACCATCCGCCAAGCGGGGCATTGCGCCCTCCTACCCCTATTATGGTGGATACATGTGGTAGCAGTCGGCCTCGGTGCTGCTGGTCACACCTGGTGCCCTGGATGTGGTGGGGTGCCTTGAAGCGTTTGACTGGTGACCCGACTTATCGCCGATGTTCCGTTTTGGGGTTGGGCAGGTGTTTTGGTGAGTTTCCTTAATGGTTAACGTGGATTTTCCTTGAGATTTGGTGGTCGGCCTTGAGGACGTCAGGTGGGTAAGCTCCTGGTTCCTCGATTGCCACTTGCCCTTGCGGTGATTCTGCAGGCCTGGAGTATGTCCGGCGGTGGGGCGCGCAGGTGGTCGATGGTGGGTGGTTCCATGGGCCTCGTGTGGGGCCCCGGGGCTAGATGCCGACGAGACCTCCCTTCCATTTGGTTAGAGGGGTTACGATCTGTAGTCGCACGCTCGACTAATTCATCTGGATTGGAGTTGTAAATTCACGACCCACGATCAATGGCCATGTGGTGGCTGGTGACACGTCTCGCCACACCAGAGCTGGATGACGTGGTGGGTGCTGCGCCTGTTAGCACCCATCCCAATTTAGTAGTCTGTGCGACGAGGTCGGAACGTTCATCATCATCATCGGCACTACAACCGGGATCCGGTCTTGGCCTTATTTAACAAATCTCTGCACCGGTCCCGATTTAGAGCCGATGTCATCCAGTTTGGCACTCCCAGGGTCTGGGCGTCCTGGTCTACGCCATCCCTCCATCGCAGATAAGGTCTGCCGCACTGTCTCCTTCCATACATCCTGCCAAAAAGGACTTGCCGGGCGGGCTCCTCTTCGCTCATTCGAGCTAGGTGTCCCGTCCATCGTAGTCTACCGAGCTTGATTTTTCTTACAACATTAGCTTCAAGGTAGATTGCGTACAACTCATGGTTGTAGCCTCTCCGGAATGGTCCTCCCTCACATACGGGGCCAACAATTCTCCTTAAGACTTTCCTCTCGAACGCGGCTAAGAGTTCAGAGTGCCTTTTATTGACCACCCAGATCTCGGATCCATACAAGAGTACTGGTAAGACCACGGTCTTGTACAGTAGTAGCTTGGATTTAAAGAGCCTTGATAGACCATAGTAGGCTTTGTTGGATTTGATCAGCCATTCGCGTATTTCTTCTTCCATATCGTTATCGGCTTTATACTACTGACCCAAGGTAGTTAAAGGATTGCATTACTTCAAATTCGTGCTCCACCAACGTTAAGTCTTCTCTTCGCATAAGTTGCCACCATGTACTTAGTTTTCCCCTCATTAATGTGCAGTCCCAGTTTTGGTGCCGCCTGCTCGATCTGGGTGAAGGAATCCTGTACAGCCGATTCGGTTCTCCCGATGATATCGATGTCATCTGCATAGGCAACTATCTGGCTGGACCTGGTGATAATAGTCCCTCTAGTTGTGACACCAGAGTCACGGATTGCTTTATCCAACGCCCGATTGAAGAGGAGGCAGTCCAGACCATCCCCTTGTCGGAGTCCATTAAAGATGTTTATTGGTTTGCACAGCAATTCCGCTGTTTTTACTTGAGTAGTTACGTTGGTCATGGTCAACCTACAAAGTCGTATCAATTTGTTTGGAATGCCGAAATCTCCCATGACATTATACAGTTCTACCCTGGCTAAGGTGTGGTAAGCCGCCATAAAGTCTATAAATATATGATATAATGGAATCTTAAATCCCTGACATTTTTCCATCGCCTGCCTAAGGCCACACTGATATTGACCATCATTGATCTTTAGCGTATGGGGCTATCCGATCTTGTAGGATGGTGGAGAGTATCTTATAGGCGGTACTCAGCAATGTTATACCCCTATAGTTTCTGCACAGTGTGATATTTCCCTTCTTATGTATGGGGCAAATTATACCACGACACCAATCTTCCGGCATCTCGTCTTGCTCCCATATGTGCACAACGATTTGATTAATTGTGTGATATAACGCTGTCCCTCTTTGTTTGATCAGCTCAGCTGGCATGCCATCAGGTCCGGGGGCTTTATTTAATTTGAGCTGTCTTATGGCTTTTAATGTTTCCTCAATGCTTAGTGGCGGCAGCATTTGGTCTTGTGTTGCATTGGTGAAGCGTCCAATTCTTCTGTGAGCTGACCATTTAGCAATTCATTGAAGCGCCCTTCCCATCGCTCCAGAATGCCTTCAGGATCGGTTATCAGATTACCCTCTTTATCCTTGCAGTAAGTGCAGCGTGGTGTGTACCGCGTCATACTGTGGATTATTTGGTGGAATTTCCGCGCCTGGTGCGGGCCTCGCTCTCTACTTTTCTCTATTTCACAAACAAGGTTTTTTTCCCAGGCACTTTTCTTTTGTCTGTGAAGTCGTTTTTCAGATCTTCTGAGCTCTTTGTATTTCTCCTCGCGTACCCGCGTCCTATGAGACTGCTGCATTGCCCGGTATGCAGCATTCTTACGTTCAGCCACTAGTTTGCACTCATCATCAAACCAGTCGTTCCGATCTCTACGACTACCGCCTAAGATGGAGTTCGTACCGTCATCAGGCTCGAGGAGTGGCGGCGATCTATCAACACGTGGTCAATTTGGTTGCGAGTGGCTCCATCAGGTGATACTCAGGTGGCTTTGTGGATATCTTTACGCGGAAACCTGTTACTCGCAACGACCAAGTTTTTCGATGCTGCCAGTTCGATGACTCATAGTCCATTGTTGTCATAGTCATTAGTGTTCTCATCCAAACTATGGGAACCTGTGTAGTGCCCGAAAACCGGCTCCCGACCTATTTTTGCATTCAAATCCCCAAGAACGACTTTCACATCGTATCTTGGGCAGGCATTCTGGGCCCGTTCGAGGTTCTCGTAGTATTCTACGTTTTCGTCGTCAGGGGACTCCTCTGTAGGACCGTGAACGTTTATATAGCGTTTGGGATGATAGTGAAGAACGTGTGATTCGAACTGACAGTTAGGATCACCAAAATTGAATCAATTCGTAACACATCAGGCTACTGGCGGTGCTTAGAATTCGATTGTTAAACTCAAGTATATTCCACTGATGTGAATTGTTATGTTATCGCTATGGTATACGGCTCTGATGCATTTTCTTATTCGATTTTAGTTCCCTGTTCTTCACTATTTGCTTGTGTATTGTGTGTGTATCTGTTAGAGGTGCTACAAGGCTTATGTTCTTAAACTTGCCTCGCACGCGAAGAGTGCATAGCCTTTCATTTATTGCATTAAAGCCGATGACGGCAGGTTTCAGTTTTTAGCTGACTAGAAAGCCTACCCGGAGCACGTGGTGTTTTGCATGACAGCTGTAAGCAGTCCATCTTATTTCTGTAACGCTGTTATGTCAGCCTTATATTCGGACAGGGCATCGGCTAGCTGCTGTGCAGCTCGAGCTCATTATACTGAGTGGACGTTCCATGTAAAAATTCTTAAATCGTTTAGCCAATTTCGTTTCCGTGGTCGTCGTCGTGTATCCGGTCCAAATTCGAGGCATGATAAATTTGCCATAATAATTCATTTTACGGGCCTGGTTATTAGCCTTTCGCCAACCTTTCTCAGGATGTCGCTGGATGCATTGGTTCACTACTTGGCGGGTGCCAAAATAGCTATCCAGGGGTGTCACGTGGAGACTGCATGTCATCTTGGATTGAACAGGGGCAAGGATCGTCCTGGCCTTCGCCGGGATGAAAGCAATCAGTAACTTTGCCCTGTATGTTCGCACCCATCCCCCAGTTCGGAACGTTGGACCTTCCTTAAACCTTCGAGGGTGAGGGTGGGGTGGAGGTCTGCCCCAAAGATAATGTCCACCTTGTCGGCGGAGGCGATGTGAGCAGGCCCTTTCTTGGCGTTTGATCCGAGAGGCAGGTCTCGCGCTTAATTCTGATGGTGATGAGGTCGTCCCGTTGATGGCGCTTGTCCGGACATGCAACAAGGTGTGGTGTCTCTGCTGGCACGCCTTGTTGGAGTGGCAGTTGTGCAGCTGGTGGCGACCCAAACATTTGTAGCCAGGTTTCTTTTGCGTGTGAAGGATTTCCGCCGGCCAGGTGTGAGTGATCGGAAGTCTTCGCAAGCGTAGATAGGGCGTGGGGCCCCGCAGAACGTGCATGGAGTCTGTTGCCTTAGGGGTTCCGGCGGTTTTCCGTCCATCGGGACATGATGCTGGTTGGTCATTAGGCTGGCGGCATTCTGGCCGGTTGCTTGGTCGGGAATGATTGGTTTGGCGCGCGGTTCCTTTCCCGCTGGCTTGGTGGTGATCGTTGGCAGCTGCACTGGGAGCAGCTCACTTGGGTAGGCGCAATTGACGTTGGTGTTGGTCGCCATTGTTGGGTAATCTGATGCAAGCGCGCACTGAGCCTCGAGTAGCTTCGTCTGTTCATCAAGGTATACTTCCTCGGCCTCGGCGATAAAATCTTCCGCGAAGTATTTGTGTTGTTGATACTCGGGGGCCGCCATGTGGATGATTTCCATGGGCGGCGATGAGTTGCTCGATCGTGGTGTCTGTCGAATGGTGTTTATGGCCTTTTCGGCGTCCTCTTTTGGCCGAGCGGAACGGTGTCCTGTGCGGCGATGGTGTGGTACACACGTCGCTGGATCCAGCTCGAAGGACAAGAAAATGGTGGCGAGCGGACGGCCAAGTTGATGGAAGAGGAGTGGTAGAAGACGCCAAGCGTTTGGGTGGTGCAAGCAGGATGACCAAAGCAGTCAATAATAAATAATGCAAGCTTATTATGGTTTGGAATAACTTTTATTGGTGTAAATTAATTAACTATAAACTGGAGGCGATGCGTCCGCGTTGAAAGGCGAATGATCACTGATTAAAAGACCGTTTGTCACCTTTGAAAAAGGTGACAGTCGGACGGCGTCCCTAAGTGATGACCCGTTGTCGGCTGACGGCTGAGAGGCATGTGGTGAATATGCTGGGTAGTGGGTGAACTAAACGGTGAACGTACTAGATTCTCACCCTTGTATTTATTTATATATAATACCATGGCTTTTTTCATAACATGATCATGTCAATATGGAAGCCAATCTAATTTAACTTACCTCTTTTGTATCACGTAATATGCAAGAAAAGATCCGTTTTGAGGATTAGATGAAGTACAACACATTTAATGTGCCTGTCATGGGCAAACTACACGAAATGAATTTACCTTAATTTTACATTAAAAATCATTTTATTGCGAATTGATACTGTAGCGATTCTAACAGATACACACGATTCACAAGCGAAATAGTGAAGAACACGAACGAAAAATCGAATAAGAAAAATACATCAGAACCGTATACCAAGCGATAAATAACAAAAAAATAATTCACACCAGTGGAATATAGTCGAGTTTGGAATTCAAATTCTAAAACACGGTCAGTAGTCTGATGCTTCAATGCTTCGCTTTTCAACCGTTTCATCGTGTGTTCAATTCACCTCTTCACTATCCTTGCTTAACGCCATAATACCACACAATGAACAAAAGGATCAATGTATATGAATGAAATGTTCTGTTATTATACTCATGTAAATATTAAAGATCATTAAACACATTTTAGGCGCGCAGTATATTTTTCGACAATCTAATTTCAAGTATAGAAATACATTAAGGCGCACTTGTCTGCTGTCTTATTTTGAACATGGAATTCATTGTCACATTTTAAAATGTTGCTATAGATTCGAAGGCTTATTAAGTACCAGAGATTTATTTACTAATCCACCGGTTTCATAGTCCCTTCTGAAACGTTGATCTCTTGAATTTATTCCAAGTACTGTAACTGAACGTATTGAAAATAAAGTGGATTTTACGCTGGGTGTCCTTTACTAGCAAATGTTTCGAAATTCCCTAACCAAAACAAGAACGAATTGTTTCGAATACAAAAGTATATTCGTAATATATAGTTCGCTTAGTCATTGTAAAGACTGGTGTCTGTTGTTTCCTATGTACCATCTTCTGAAGAGTATAAAGCTTGTGAATGAATTGAAGGTTTGGCAGGATCGGTGCACTTCGACATCATAACTTGCGTTATCTCACGTTATCCACTGACTAATATTACTGATAATCCCATTAGGTTGTGTCATATTCCAAATATCTGTTCTGTAAAATCAAAAACCCAAAAACAAGAAAGAAAAAAATTAATATCTGACACACCAGATGATCACATTATAATACTCACTGGAGCTCTTCAGGAAGTAGTGATGTATCAAGGGAATTTCTTATTACTACTACCATACACAAGGTTTTCAGACTTGGTTTAAAATCCAGAATATGTGTGTCATCAAGATCAACAAGCACACCTTGACATGTGGAGCTTGGGCTGTATAAGATTCAAAAAAATATATGATTCATTAACTTACTGTACAAAACAATTGTTTAATTTATATGAAAACGCTGTTTGATCGAAATTTAACGTGACAACGTCTTTCGGGCCAACTATTCGCTGAAAGTGTTACGGTATGCAGCCAGTGTGACACTGTTATATTACAAAAATGCATTTCGTCAACTTTTTGGGTGAAAAGATGAAATATAAAGTCCTAAAAACGGCAAAAACAAATAGGAAAAAAGCGCAAAGAAAATTAAATGTTTCTCTTCTTGATATTCGGGAATTAAGAAAACATCAAAAAATTGTTACATGGTTTTTTGGACGATCTCTCATACGATAAAGACTTTAGGAATCTCCGTTTTGCTGGAAACTCGAAAAATGATAATTCAGTAGAAATAGTACGATTGAAAACTTTTGTTAATCGTGGTTTCCTCAACCTGGGCTACTAGCATAGTAAAGGGTTATCAGTACATATCAAAGCTCCCCGAATTAAAATTACCATTTCCGTGCTGTCCTCTTGTATAAGCATGGACAGTAACAAAATACGATAATAATATCTGATGAGATAATTCATTGTAAAACGATTCCGTTGTATGCTTCATTGTATTTGAGATCTTGACTTAATAAAGTATGGAACAAGACTGAACTATCTTATACAAAAAATGGCACATAAGCTGCTTACTGTCTAATTTCACATACGTACAGTGAGTCAATCACAAACTGTTGCTTTATATAATTCAACACTCCTCCTTAACACTAAACCTACCAGAGCGGTCAAATGACCGCTTTTGAGAGCCCGAAAAATAAATGTTTTATAATTATTATATGATAATTATTTTGTGTTTATTGTTTATGCTAAATTCTGTATTAATTACAATCAACTGGAAAAGACTATAATGTTTATTTCAAAAGCGGTCATTTGACCGCCATCGGTAGAAATAAGTATATATAATACGTCGGTAGGTTTAGTGTTAAATCTACCCTTGTGACTGTAACAATTTTATTTTACATTACATTTTATTTTTGATTATAGGTTTTTTCGAACTTTATCTTTAAATTAATTTCAATAAACTTCTAATCGTTATAAACTTATTTTTACATAGACTTTTCATTAGTATATCTGCAATATTATCTTCTGAATTTACTATAATTAAATCAATAATACCTTGTTCATAATTTTCGTTTACATAATGATATCGTACTTCTATATGCTTCGAATTTTTTGTGTAATTTCCATATTTTCCAATTATTAAGGCTGCTAAATTGTCTTCATACAATTTAAATTTAATTGGTTCGTTTATTTTTATACCAAAAAATTCATTTAACAATTTTTTATAAAAATTACATCTGTTACTGCTTCTGGCAATGCTATATATTCTGCAAAAGTGGAAGACTTAGTTACAGAGCTTTGCTTATGCGTTTTCCAAAAGATTACATTGTTGTACATTCTAATTACATATCCAGTAGTGGACTTTCCGTCTATATTGTCGCCTGCCCAATCAGAATCTACCATACAATCCAAGATTTTGTATTCATTATTTTTCTTAAACGTTAATTTTAGATTTTTAGTTTTATACAAATATTTTAAGATCATTAAAGCGTATTTATAATGCGTTTCAGTGTAACAATTCTGAAATCTACTTAACGCTATACGCTATATCAGGCCTTGTACAGGAACTTATGTATAATAGTTCACCAATTAAATTTCTGTATTTAATTCTTGTATCTATTTCTGATGAAGGATCTATTTTTAAGTTTGTTTCCACAGGAGTACCATGCAATTTAGAGTTTTTTAAATTGTATTTTTCTGCAAGAGTTTCAATATATTTTTCCTGACTTAACGTTAGTTCGTTTTCTTCCAAATTATTATTTATTTCAATGCCAATATAAATCTTTACTTTACCCATATCTTTCATTTTAAATCTATTAATTTTTGTTTTACATCATTAATTTCCCATTGATTTTTACTACATATTAACAAATCATCAACAAACAAGAGTATATATGTCATTCGACTGACGTATAAACAATAATCATAATTACTTCTCACAAAACTTAATTTTGTTATAAATTCATTAAAGCAATTATACCACAACCTTGAACTCTCTCTTAAGCCATATAACGATTTCAACAGTTTACACACTTTATGCCTGTCCCGTTGATAACCTTCAGGCTGCTTAATATATACTGCAGTCTATTTTGCCATTTAAAAACGCTGTCTCAACATCCATTTGTTCTATTTTAAATTCATTTTGGCAACAGTATGACAATAATAATTTTAAGGTTTGCAATTTTACTACCGGTGAATAAACGTTATCAATATATTCCTTTTGTTGAAATCCATGTACAACTAACCTTGCTTTATAGGTATTCTCATTCTTTTTCTTATATACCCATTTTACATCAATAATATCTTTATCTTTCGGTTTATCAACTAATTGCCAGGTTTGATTCTTAGTTAAACTTTGAAACTCTGAATCCATAGCACCCTTCTACTTTTCCGATTCTTTACTGCAAATTGCTTCATCAAAACTATTAGGGACATCACAATAATTTACATGTATATAATTTGTTGCATGCTCATCAACACCGTATCTAACTATTGAGCTTTTCTTTCTATTTGATCCCTTTACTTTGAACTGTTCATTATTTTCACTTTCTTGACTGTTATTTTCTTCATTATTATTTTCCTCATTACTATTTATTTCATCATTTACTTCAATTTTTGAATCACTATTTTCTTCAATTTCTATTCTATTTACTTTATCTTTGTTTTCATCTAAACATATAATTTTTGTCCCTTCTTCTATAACATCAACGTCGTGCATTTACAATTGTATTATTTATCAATATTCTATAACTCTTCTCATTGCAGCCTACCAGAGTTCCTAATTTCGATTTATCATCCCATTTACTATTTCTCAATTGTTCAGGGATTCTCAAATGCTCTACACTTGGGCTTTAATTAAACATTATTTCAAATGGAGTTTTAAACTCATAGGTATTAGCAATTGTTCTATTAAGCTGAGGCCAATATTACTTCAGGCCAAAAGGTTCTATTTATATTACCTTCTTTTAAAAAACATCTCGCGGCATCCATAATTGATCTATTATAACGTTCAGCTGTACCATTTAGTGCGTGAACATATGGAGGACATGGATTTATCATGATACCCTTATTTCTTGTAAACTCAAAAATATCTCGGTTTAAATATTCTTTTCCGTTGTCACATTGTAGTATTTTTATATTCTGTCCTACTAGATTTTCAACTAAATTTACGTACTCTACAAAATATTTGTATGTTTCAGATTTAGATTTTATACAATAAACTTTATCAATGAATGTTAGAAAATATTTTTCACCGCGACAACCCGTAGTTTGATGTGGCCCATTCAAATCTGTATGAATAATTTCTAACACTTTATTAGCTTTAGTTCTCTTATTATGAAAAGGTAAATTTGTCATTTTACTTTCAATGCAAGTAGCGCACTTAATATATTCACTACCTAAATCTTTTGGCAAACCAATTAACAGTTCATGTTTACATAGTTTTTTTAAATATTGAAAATTTAAGTTCCCTAACATCCTGTGCCATTTTTCTTTTTCTGACATTTGATTAGTTTTTACAATATTTACAGTAATTTCTTTATTTCTTGCTTTATTAACAAAACTTTTCATAAAATATAGATTATTTTCTCTTTTCATCATCATTATCGGCACTACAACCGGGAACCGGTCTTGGCCTTATTTAGCAAGTCTTGAGGCTTGTTAAATTTTCCATAACGATTTGTTTTTTCCGGGCAAAGTGATTAGTTTTGCGCCAGAGGCTCCCCGACGGGGAAACGAACCCCGGTCTCCCGCGTAACAGGCGGGTATACTAATCAGTATACTATCGAGGAACTTTTCTCTTTTAGCCGTTGCAATTAAATTTCCTTGTTTGTTAAGAATTTTTGATATATTATATGTAGATACTATTTTGTGTTTTTCTGTGACTTTAATAAATAACTAATTAAATTCCTTTTCATATCTTTTACAAAGTAAACATTCTTTAAAGTTATTTCGGAATCGTATGCATCTTTTCTAAATACAGTTTTTATATTGCCAATTTTTGAAGCTTTCAAAATATTACCATCACCTAGCTTAACACTAACGGATTCTTTTAAAACCATAAATTCATCAAAAAACACATCGCTATTTACAATATGGTCTGTACAACCACTATCAAGAATCCAAATTATTTCATTACCTTTTCTCATAACATCATTATTGTTACAATAAACATTTGATTTTGCGTTGCTTACTTCGACCGTGAACACATTTTCATGACCATAACCTTCGCCGTGCGATGGCACTTGTGATCCCTGGTTGTTGTTGCTACCATAGCCACCTCGATGAAAGCCTCTGCCGTAACTGCCCCGCTGATACCCTCTGGTGTAGCCACCACGATGTCCCGATTTTGAATTTGAATACCCTCTGCTTCGACTGAGTTGTGTACCACCTTGCTGCTTGCAATATCGTATTCGTATATCGCATTTGTGGCTCCTCGACAGTATAGTGGTTAGTATATCCGCCTGTCACGCGGGAGACCGGAGTTCGATTCCCCGTCGGGGAGCCTCTGGTGCAAGACTAATGACCTTGCCCGGAAAAAAACAAATCATTATGGAAAGTTTAACAAGCCTCGGGCCAAGACCGGTTTCCGATTGTAGTGCCGATGATGATGATGATATCGCATTTGTAACATTTACTTCTCGTTTTTGCATTGAATACATTTGAGTTGTCTCTGTCTGATTTTGTTGCCTTTTGGCTTTCTTTTTCCAAGCTTTTCATCATTATTTTCGATTTAACATAGTCTCAGGTTCTTTCTCTTTCGTGTAATACATCAATCAAATCACCAATATAAGAATACTCGTGGGGTAGGGCTTTCAACATATAGCGCAGCTTCTCTTGCTCATCTAATTTACTGCCATATATTATTAATGCGTTCGCGGCCTTTTCAAAATCGTCGAAAAATAATGTGACATTTTTTTAGTTGCTCAATTTAACATTTTCTAATTTGCTACGACAAACTATTTGTAATGCAGTAGATTCTTTTGAATACATTTGGTCGAATTTTTGCATTATTTCGAAACTTCTGTTCAGGTTACTGATGTATTCTAATTGACGGTTTGATATTGAGCTGTATATATAATTCGTAGTCTTTATGTTGTTCTTACTCCATGCCTCTTCATTGTCTGTTTCTGATCTTGGGCGTGTTGTCTGCTCCTTACACTCTTTGAACTCCAATAATTTTAATATTCTTCTTTTCCAACTTACATATTCGAATCCATCAAAAATGGGAATCATTACATCATCTACCTTAACAAACAAAGCCATTTCTTCTTTTCACTCTTTAGTTTCTCAGAGTTTGC
Source organism: Microdon myrmicae (assembly GCA_963931805.1). Taxonomy (NCBI): domain Eukaryota; kingdom Metazoa; phylum Arthropoda; class Insecta; order Diptera; family Syrphidae; genus Microdon; species Microdon myrmicae. The sequence goes on from OZ007497.1 coordinate 90,503,198, forward strand.
AATAAAACTTTTAATTCCTTGCACTCTCACAAATTGGTCTTATTCTTTTTAATTCTTCATTCAGATTAATTTTTAATTCATTCATAGTAACACTACCACAATTTTGGACACTTCCTTCCCCCTATCCCCAATTCCCAATTATTTTTATTTTATCTTTTAATTTTGTTTTTAATTTAATTTTAATTTTTATTTGTATTCGTTTATTCCTTGTTTATGTTTGTCCGTTTTGTTTTATTTTTATTTTGCTTGTCAACCGCCTATATATGTTATGTAATTAAAAAAAAAAAAAAAAAATTATAAATAATACAGGATGTAGAAAAAATAGATTAAATTTTAAAAGAGAAAACATATCAATTATTGTGACATGTTGTAAAAACAGTTATTGTACGCCGAAAGGCATATGAAATATGATAATGTGTAATTTAAAGTGCTTGCGAAGAGCCAGTAAGTTAATGTAAGAATGTTATTTGTAAAATAGATGTTAACATTTAGTCTTAAGTGAAATATGTAATTGAATTGTTGAATAAATGTGGATATAAAACAAAACAAAAAACAATTTTGGACACGTGGTAGTTTGCTTCTACTTTATATGCCATTTCTTTATCATTTTCATTAGGTTTTTCTTTTTATTTGACTTTATTCAACTACGCTCTGCTACCATGATGAGATAATTCATTGTAAAACGATTCCGTTGTATGCTTCATTGTATTTGAGATCTTGACTCAATAAAGTATGGAACAGGACTGAACTGTGTTATACAAAAAATGGCACATAAGCTGCCTACTGTCTAATCTCACGTATGTACAGTGAGTCAATCACAAACTGTTGGTTTATATAATTCAACAATATCTTTTGTCGTTTCGAACACAAAATTCTTCGTGCATTATTGCTATATTTGGCTCTGTTTGAATGAATGTACGCAGTTTGTAAAAGGCGGTAAAACATCGAATTTTATGATCTACGTTGCGGACTCGACTGACCAGACAAAAATGCTCAAGCGATTTAAAATGGACAAATTCGTGCTTGGTAAATTGTGGTAAAATCAGACGGAGTCAAATATTAGGTTCAACGAAAAATCCTTCGACGTTTTTCTGTTTTCTGTTTGTTTGATTTTAAATTGTCATAACTTTGAAACGACCACCTACATCCGAAAAGGAGGTTTATAAAACAGATAATTTTGAGTTTCTGTATTTAGAGATAGGTTATTTTCTTCCTTTTCTTTTTTAAACAATCTATCATTCACCAGCAATTACCGCAATGACATCAAGTTATATTAAATTAAAAGTAAATGATATTTACATTATCTTTGTTTTTAAAGTATTTTAACTCCATATATTTAACATATCCATTCAGTCACTTCTTTTCTCTCTTTTTTAAATACAATTAGTGATCTACATTGCCGACACTGTGGTATGCTGATCCATTGACAATATTGTTTTAAGCAATCCCCTTTTTCACGGATGAACCAACAGCTTTGTTTCGTATTGATGATAACTTTATTGAAAGTTGTGTGTTCTGTTAAATGTTATTGCAAGGCAACTATGAATAAAATTTCGATGTATTTTACAATTTTATTACGATAAAGGAAAGACCCCGGGATATGGGGAACTTGCTCTATCGGAGTCATCTGCCGGTGAACGGTTCACTCGCCTTTGTTCTGAAACTTTGAATATGAGAACTGATGCTGCTTCTAGTCAACCCATCACCGAGAATTTTAATTAAATTATGCTTTTAAAATCGACGAGCATTGGCCCACCAATAAAGGATTCCTGCCATCATCCTCATCAGCAAGTAGCACATTCTGCACATTGGCTTTGTGCAGCATCATGGGTAAAATCGACGAGCATTGGCCCACCAATAAAGGATTCCTGCCATCATCCTCATCAGCAAGTAGCACATTCTGCACATTGGCTTTGTGCAGCATCATGGGTAAAATCGACGAGCATTGGCCCACCAATAAAGGATTCCTGCCATCATCCTTATCAGCAAGTAGCAAATGCTGCACGCACTTTGAAGGCATTGGCTTTGTGCATATCATATACCCTAGCAACTAAGGACCCATATATTAACATCAACCTAGGACTCATCCCATTATCGTAGTATGGACCTACAAATATCTGCTATAATCATTGAAGATACACAGATTTTATGACCGACCGAAAAGGCGTGCACCACAAACGATTGTGGTGAAACTATGAAACTGTGCTTATGATTTATGGCTGCAAGTGTAGCATAGGCCATGATTGCATAGTTAGGATAAGAAATGTTTGTATATATAGCCCTGTAAGGAAAAATAAAGCTCCCTCGCTCGATAAGGAATAGCCTTTAAAGGATTTTAGGCATACCGGGTTGCTTCCTCCCGTTTCTGTATTTTCAGAAATCTAGGTGGCTTGGTAAGGATAAAGCGAACACTGAGCCGGTGGTATCCTTCAACTAGAGAACTCAGATAAGTGAATCCTCGTTTCAAGGCAGGCATTCCCCAATATTATCCCCTAGGGGAATCGTTGGAAAAGCGCTCTGATTAACATTGGTTTTTTTATTTTCTTTTTATTAGACTTCTCTCGGGAGAGGCGAACCTATAGCGACGAGTGGGCGCCCCGAGATGCCATCAAATAACTATTGCAGTTCTTTTTGAACAGTTGCAGCTTGTAACGCTCCGGGAACACTCGCGTGGGAAGGGAGTTCCACAGCTTCCCCTCTCTGTAACGGAACGAGTTCTGATGCAGGGATGTTCGCGCCATCGGGAGATGAACCACAAACGGGTGGGATCCATCGGATTGTCTTGTGGAGCGCATATAAGCCGAATTGCGTGGAACAATACCAAGAATCTCCGAAGAACAGTACTCGTGATAATATCTGTAAAACAGACAGAGGTCGGCTACGCGCCTTCGATGTGATAGCGACTGTAGTCCCGACGTCAGCACCGAGTCCCCGATCAGGCGGATCGCTCGTCTCTGTATGCTCTTAAGTAGGTCGAGGGTATGTTTAGAAGCCGAGCTCCAAACATGAGAGCAATATTCGAGAGCGGGTCTAATCTGGGATTTATATAGGAGAAGAAGTTGGGCCGGAGTAAAATATTTCTTGGCTCTAAAAAGATAGCCCAGTTTTCCTGAGGCTGACCTGGCGATACTCGACACGTGTTTATTCCACGATACATTCCCACAGACCGTGACGCCGAGCAATTTCAAACTTTCCCCAGTCTGGAGTGCCCGGCCATTCATCATCAGCTGTGGAACCGATGATCCACTTTTCTTTGTGAATCTTGTATATTGTGTCTTCGCTGCATTAAAGTCGACGAGATTAGCCCTTCCCCACTGCAGGACCCTATCTAGATCCTAATTCAGAGAGTCAATCTGTCTACATCTCAGCTGATGCGACTCGGGTGCACTAATCTGCCGAACACTCGAAAAGGAGGAAACAAGCGTACTATCATCCGCAAAACTGAACACACTGTTATCCGTTGTCTCCAACAAATCATTTATGTGAAGCAAGAACAAGGTTGGAGCCAAAATAGAACCCTGGGGCAGCCCTGAATCAACAGGATACAGATCCGAACACTCGGCGTCCACAACAACCCGGGTCGATCGATTCTCGAGGAAGCTCCTCGTCCAGTCGCAAAGCTGTTGGGAAAGTCCATATAAACGAAGTGTACTCAGCAATGCCCCGTGCCGGACGCGGTCAAAAGCCTTGGAGATATCCAATGCGACCGCCCTTGACTCACCATGCCGTTCAATCGCAGATGTCCATATATCGGTTATAAGTGTCAAAAGGTCTCCCGTGGACCGTCTGCCACGGAATCCGTATTGACGATCATTCAGAAGTCCGTTGCACTCCAATTACCTAACTAATTCTGTATTGATGACTTTTTCCATTACCTTAGATAAAATAGACAGTAATGCTATCGATCGGTAATTTTGTGGGAGACACTTTTTTCCCGTATTTGGGATTGGCTGAACTCGAGCGATTTTCCAGCAGGCAGGAAAGGTCCTGCGTACATAAGATAAGGGGAAGAGTCTGCCAAGAACCGCATCGGCGCGATCACAGGTGGCTCCAAAAGGCCGGGATCGAGGTTTGAATTCGCCGAAAATAAATTCGCGAACACATTAGCTTTATCCTTTGAATTCGTGACTAACGTGCCGCTGTCTGTCACCAACGGAGGGAAAGAAGAGGTTGTGAAGTTACCGCTGACAGCTTTTGGCATTGACCAGAAGGAGCGTGAACCAGTTGGGCACCGAAGGAGCTTATTGATCATCCTGTCGTTGTGAGCTTTCTTCGCAGTATCAATCGCCTGGTTACATGCGTTTCTGATTTTAACAAAATTCGTTCTGTTAACTACCACCTAACCAACCTTTTCTCGAGCCGGTCCATCAGCCAAACTCCGAAAGATGGCCAGGGATTTGTCCCGACCATTTCACGACCATAGTCACCTTTTACGACAAGCCGGCCTAGCTGTGAGTATATTCTAACGCCCTACTCACAGGTTAATCTGCTCCTCTATATGATCTTACGTCAAGGATATTCGAGTGGTGTCTTATGTCTATGAGGAAGTGGTCTATTTAGTTACGCGTTACGTCATCGGGTGAAATCCATATGGCTTTATGGACTTGCTTGTGCTTGAACAATGTGCTTTTCACTATCAGATCTTTTGAAGCTGCGAAAGTGATAATTCGAATTCCATTATCATTTGAAACGTCATGTAGGCTTTCTTTACCTATAGTTGGTTGGAACACATCTTCCTTTCCAATTTTCGCATTGAGGTCCCCGAGGAGGATTTTAACATCGAATGATGAGATCCCATCAAATACTTCCTCTAGGGTCTCGTAGAACGTGTGCTTCGTTTCTTCGTACGTAGATTCTGTTTGGGCGTGTACGTTTATAAATACATAATTGTACCGTGGGCCCTGTAATTTTAGCACCGACATTTGGTCATTAATAAATTTCACATCTTTTACATGGGGCGTAATCTTCTTGCTTATGATGAAGCCGGTTCCGAGGTTATGTGTATCGGTACCTTCACGCGCCAGTGTAAACCCGTTGGTTTCGATTACTTGATGTGGGAGTCGGACTTCTTGAAGCGCGACGATGTCCATTTTATATTGTTTCGCGTTTTCTACGACCGTCTGTATCGCGCCTGGTTTATATAACGTTCGAACATTTCACGTGCCGACGCGTTTTCGCGTTTTTCGCTACGTCTTCTTTTTCTCGAGTCGGTGTTTTCTTAATGGCTTGTTCCCTTATGGTAGTGCCGGCTCATCACACCCACGCCTACCGGGTTTTTTGTGAGATTGTTTTTGTTGTTTTTGTATATTGATTATTCATTTTTGTTCCCACGAGTTTTGGGGTTTCAAATAGTCTCCCACACCAGAGCCACTCTTTGATATGGTAAGGCCTGCTTACTGCTCGACCCGGTGTCAGAGAGGCGCCGTTATAATACAGCCGGTGTACCCCGGGCTGCAAACCATCCAATGGGCACGGTGACGCGTGACACCCTGGATTAGGCGTGGTATATCTTTGTGTGTTACTCCTCGCTAGACTGTCTGACATGGGTGGTCCTGCTAGAAACGTAAGCTTCCGTCAGCATAGCCTGAGTGATTTGTGGCGTTTCTAACAGATACACACACAATACACATGCTTCGTTTTTCACCCGTTTCATCGTATGTTCAAATCACCTTCTTCACTATCCTTGCTCAACGCAACGACCCCGACGTGATCTGTGTAACACACACAAACACTTTCCCAAAGTAAACAGAACTTTACGACGACGTTCACGACTTCCGCATAGAGCACCGGCACACCCGCCTGCTCTGGCGTTCTCTCGCTCGGCCGTTCCTCGCTCCGTGGTTCGCACACGAAGTTGATCGTAACAAAGTTACTGAGGAGGGAGTAGTGTGGCCTTTGTAACAGATACACACAATACACAAGCAAATAGTGAAGAACACCGAACGAAAATCGAATAAGAAAATGCATCAGAGCCGTATACCATAGCAATCACGTAACAAATCCACATCAGTCGAATGTACTTGAGTTTAGATCTCGAATTCGTGCACACGGCGGTGGCCTGATGGGTTGCATTTTGGTTCAATTTTTGGTGATTCTAACTGTCATAGCGTCAGTTCGAATCACACGTTCTTCACTATCATCCCAAACGCTATAGATTCATTGTAGTTTAAGCCCCCCACCACGTCAAAGTTTCTACCAAGCGGGGGCAACCGAGTGGCGATTAAACTAAAATTTGCAATGGGTTGGCGAGATCGGCCGCTATATTGTTTATGGGCGATCGCAGTTGCCTCACTCAATATCTGCAGAATCTCAACGCACAACCTAACCGTGACACCTATTACACCATTTCCACGATACAAACACAATAATAATTTAAAACGAATTGCATTCGAGGGGTGCAGTACCTGAGCAAAAATAATGAAATGGAATTTTGTCCACACCCTTTATGGAATACACACACTGTGAAGATTACCAAGCACTGAATTTGAGAATTTCATGCATTCAAGCCAAATTTTTCCAAGCAAGTCTTAGGCGTTATCCAAATACGGAATCGCATCAAACAAAAATATTTTAAATCATAGTAAAAATCTCAGCATCAAACCTCGCCGTATGAAGCACAAAATAGTAAAATTGGCTAAGCAAATACTATTCTTACCCGGTTCCGCCAAACATAAACATGCGGTCATCTTTGACTAAACAAACTTGACGCCTGCGAGTTGCTGGTGGGCTCCCATAAGGTTTTACTAAATTCCATCGATTCGTTTTGGGATCAAATGTATATAAATCATTAAAGTGCTGATCCAGTAAACCATTATAACCCCCAAAGATGTAAAATAGTCCATTGTATGTAACTAAAATGTAAATGAATTTATAAATTTCCTTCAATATTGACTGCGAATAGTAAAAACTCACACATCGAATGGCTTCTTCTGCCAACAGGCACCTTTCCTGTCGTTAGTGGCTGGTGCCACTTGTTTGTTTTTAAATCTAAGTAATGTATTTCAGGACTATACATTTCCTCTAATGAGTGATACGGACTGTGCTTGTCACCACGTCCACCAAATATGTACATTCGATCACAAAGTGCAACTGCCGAATGAAAATCTCTGAACGATGGAACAGTACCACTAGTGCGGATAAATGTCCATTCCATAGTGTCTAAATTCAGTCTATTTACATCACAGGAGAATTCATGTATGTCATCCTCAAATCCGCCGAATATATACATGCAATTATTAGCAACACATGCTGAGTGTCCTTCACGTGCTCCCGGTATCATCCCGCTTACAGGCGGACGAGACCATGTTGACGTAACTGGGTCAAAACAGAAAACAATATTGCATAAATACTCGTCATTACGGCCACCCCAGAGGTAGATTTTGTTTTTGTTTTCTACAGTTGTATGACCATATCTGAAAAATAACGAGGGGATCATTAAAAACGTGTGATTTATTAGTGTATCTTAAAAACTTTTTTTTTTATATAATACTATCCAAAAACTTTTCCACCGCAAAATTATGACCACTTAACATTTATAAGTACGTTTAGAAGATACAGTTATGTATGTAAACTCCTTTAGTTAACATTCGCTTACGCTTCAAGAGATGCCTCATTTGCCCTCAAAATAAAGTAGGTGTCCATATTATTAGGCAAATTAATTCCCAACCCTATGGGATGTCGCATCTGGCAACGACACGGACACACCACAAAACACTATCATCATCATCATCATCATCATCATCATCATCATCAGCACTACAACCGGGATCCGGTCTTGACCTTATTTAGCAAGTCTCTCCAGCGGTATCCGGTCCTTATTCGAGACTTGTTAAATTGTCCATAATAATTTGTTTTTCCGGGAAGGTTTTTAGCCTTGCGCCACAAAAAACACTATACCAATACCATAATGTATGTAACATGCAACCTCCCACCTCATATGCCTGAAGATTGCACTCGAATTATGTGCGCTAACTACACACTCCTGCATTTTGTTGTAGGCAAAACCTGCTCTACTTATATTCAACCCAAGGAAATTTTAACAATAAAAACAATTATCAAGTGCTTTATAGGCGAAGACAAACGCATTTATAAAGAAAAAAATGTTCTTAAACCTGATCAACATGTTTTGTTTTTAGTTTTAAACCTACATGTATTTACAATAAAATTACAGTTTTTATTTAAGACTAAATGTTTATATCCTATTTTACAAGTTTCGTTCTTATATTAACTTATACAACATCTATATATTTTTTTACTTGTGCCTTTCGGGGTACCCTGATCAACCTTCAGGAAATTTCGCAGAATCGTTCCATTCCCGCTTTCCGCAATATCTCCTATTACTTTCAACGACATGGCTTTAGCCTTCACGTACGTGCATTTATTTGTACAGCCGCATGACCGATTACATGATCCGTTGCCTTATCGAGGAACGATCACCGCATCGGTCATGTCTAAGGATTCGTTATCTAAACAACGGGCAACGATTCTCACACCTGCCATCGAAACGGAATCCTTCTGTATGCTCAACGTAAACAGAAGAAGCTATTTTGGCCTGCAGATCGGATTTGCAGCTCCCATTCGATTGAATCCATCACCACTGCAGCTGGGGGTGTTGACTGCAATAGTCCCCAGGAGAGTCGTATCGTAACCACCGAGAAACGCACACGTACCGGGGACGTTACGTTTTCGAGTCAGATTTTAGCCGCCCAACCACGCACACGGGTGAGAGGCGAGTCATTTCATCGGTGTCGAGGTGTAACTCTACTTCGCCGTAACAGCTGGCTAATTTCTTTTGTTGTCTTTTTTTTTTTTTTTGGTATGGCGTTTAATCCAAGAGTTAGCCCAGGAATCACTATCGTGCGTGTACCACATTATGTGTACTTGTTAATGTGAAAAACACAAAACATTAAATCGTTGGAATAACAGTGTGGACAATTTTATTCATCGCAAAGTAAGGTAAAGGAACGATCTACAAGTAGTATTGTGGGGATTAGGAGTATTGTGCCAAACACGGACACTCGGTTCACTCCTATCCCCATCCGACTGTCACTAAAGTTCCACCAAAAGTTAAGCACAAATAACTGAACGAACGCCGCCTCATTCGTTCACAACCAGGGGTAAAGGGCGAAAGATAAACACCCAGGACACAGCGACACAGCAAGGAGACAAAACCGTTGAAATAAAACACACAATATTGTTCGGATAACGTCTAGACATTTATTATTCATTTTATATCACTGGCGATTAAATTAAAACTCGCGCAGCAGACTCACGCGATACGACTTACTTTACTTTACACACGATATCGACTCTGCAAAGGAATAAGACCTTTGTGCCTCGCACCGTACCGGTGCACTCGGTACGGCGGATAGTGAGGCAACCGTCGCGAACGGCGGTTGGAATAAGACTCTACGATATTCAATCGTTTGGGGTGAAGATCGTTGGTAGTACACATGTATGGGTGTACATGGGTTCTTTCATGGGACACACCATGAGAACGGATCTAAACAAAGAAAGGGAAAATGTGCATCCATGAGAAGTGAATTCGGCTAAGCAAACAAGCCGAATCTCATTGGATGCTAATTGGGTTTGTGTTTACTTATACTGCTGCTGATGAGAAGCAGATCCCGAAATATGAAAAGGCAAAGGGAACATTTGGGTCTTTGTCTGAGATGTGCATTGCTGCTAAATAAATAGGCGGCAATGCAATGTGGAAATGTGCTAATGGGTTTTAGCTAGATTACCGTGATTTGGTGTTTATTGCATCGCTGCCAAGGGTAAGTATACCACACCTATTTGCATTTGCTTATGCCGTAGGATTTAATTGGTGCCAAGAGATGCGATATGCGTATATTTGTTTTGGTCCATTGGGTGTAGGTCGCCAGCCAATGTGTATGTATGGTGATTTATGATACACTTGATGAGGACGGGAAATAGGCGACGCAATGCGTATGGTCCCCGTTATGATGGTTACATTGTATGCAAACCAAATCATCTTGTTTTCAGGAATTCGTCTAGGGGGATTTGCTTGGCACTGAAGGTGCCGAATTGGTTTGAGATTCCTGATAAGGTAAGAAAGAAATCTTACAGGAATTGTATGCGAAGAGATGCATGAGAGGTAAGTTTTCTTTTCCAGGGACTTTTAGGTTATATAAATTTAATTGCTTTAATGCGTGGAGCATTTAAGAAGCTAATGCGATCGCATTCGTGATATTATGAGATTGGGTGGAAGTTATGGGGTTTTTTTTTAGAATGCGAACCGTGGGGTTTGGCGGAACCGCCACAGTATTATCGGGTATTGTAATTAGTATTACCGCCAACAATTTCGAATTTGGAAAACACAAAAACATGAAATCCTTGGAATAACAGTGTGGACAATTTTATTCATCGCAAAGTAATGTAAAGAAACGATCTACAAGTTGTATTATCGAGTGTTGCAATTAGTATTACTGTAACCAATTTTAAATAAAGAAAACTAATGAACGAGAATTCACCCGTGTCTTTTATTTGTTGCATAATTGTGAAGAAGAGTTAACATCGGTATTCGTCGGGGTTAGTAGAAAACTAGTGCCCGTGTATAGGCACACACATCCATCAACCCCACAGCCCACCCTATACTATAAAATGTAATTTAATCAAATCAAACTCATCGACACCATCAGGTCAACTAACACCAGCACCGCTAGTAGACATTCACAACGCACCTCATCACCCACGGTAAAAAAAATGATTTTAACCAATAAAAAAAATAAAAATTGTTATTATTATAACTTTATTAAACAGTAAATAAATTACAAATTTAATAAATACTTGAAGTAGAATTAGCTGCCAGGGCTATCTATTAGGATCAATTAAACATAAAAAGATATCATATAGTTAATTTTTTTTTAAATACAGTTTTGAAGTTCTAAAGCCGCCATAATATTGTATACTAAATTTATGCGGTCTCCCGCTTGGTAGGAACCTTGACGTGGTGCGGGAGCTTAAACTACAATGAATCACTCAGGCTATGCTGACGGAAGCACGCGCTTCCAGTAGGGACACCCATGTCAGACAGGCTAGTGAGGAGTAACACACAAAGATTCACCACCCCTAATCTAGAGTGTTACGCGTCACCGTGCCCATTGGATGGTTTGCAGCCCGGGGTATACCGGCTGTATTATAACGGCGCCTCTCTGTCAAATCAGAGCAGTAAGCAGACCTTACCATATCAAAGAGGGGCTCTGATGTGGGAGACTATTTGAAACCCCAACATTCGTGGGATCAAAAATGAAGAATCAATATACAAAAAACAATCTCACGAAAAGCCCGGTAGGCGTAGGTGTGATGAGCCGACACTACCATAAGGGAACAAATCATCAAGAAAACACCAACCCGGCAAAAAGAAGACGTGGATATACGCGTCGGCACGTGGAATGTTCGAACGTTATATAAACCAGGCGCAATACAGACGGTCGTAGATAGCCCGAAACAATCTAAAATGGACGTCGTCGCGCTTCAAGAAGTCCGCCTCCCACATCTAGTAATCGAAACCAACAGATTTACACTGGCGTGTGAAGGTACCGATACACATAACCTCGGAACCAGCGTCATCATAAGCAAGAAGATTACGCCCCATGAAAAAGGTGTGAAATTTATTAATGACCGAATGTCGGTGCTAAAAATACAGGGCCCACGGTACAATTATGTATTTATAAACGTACACGCCCAAACAGAATCTACGTACGAAGAAACGAAGCACACGTTCTACGAGACCCCAGAGAAAGTATTTGATGGGATCTCATCATTCGATGTTAAAATCCTCCTCGGGGACCTCAATGCGAAAATTAGAAAGGAAGATGTGTTCCAACCAACTATAGGTAAAGAAAGCCTACATGACATCAACCACAAATAAACGCACCAGACGTACATACAGCCGAGCCTCAGATCCCAGAGCCCTCTTTCAACGAAGTTGTAGACGCAATAAATCGATTGAAAAACAGAAAGGCTCCCGGAGTCGACTACATAACGGCGAAGCTAATGAAGAATTGAGGAGCTACAACTGCTCGAATGGTTCACAAATTAATCACAATAATATGGAACAAGGAAATCACTCCGGATGAATGAAAAACCTCAATAGTCATCTCTATTTTGAAAAAGGGCGACAGATCTAACTATGAGAAATACGGGGACCAATGGCGCAGCCGATGAACTTCCGGGTTTCTACAGGCCAATAGATAGTAGTAGTAAATAAATAGTATATCTAACTGCGAGAACTTAAGAGAAATATTATTGGTACCAGCCACATACAAAATACTAACAAATGTCATACTGGCGAGAATCACACCAAATGCAGAAGAAATATTGGTAGACTACCAGTGTGGATTCCGCAGGAACCGGTCAACAAGCGACTAGATGTGCACAGTAAGGCAATTACTGGAAAAGAAGTGGAAATACGGAGAGACTGTTGGCCAACTGTTGGTTGACTTCAAAAAAGCCTACGACCCAGCCACAAAGCGAAGACTTTACTATATTGTAGTTAAGCTGGGAGCCGCAAAAAAATATGCCACTCTCATTCAAATCTGTATGAACGAAAATAAAGGGCAAGTTAGAATAGAAAACCACCTCTCAGAACCATTTGAAATCCGTGACAGATTAAAACAGGTGGATGGTCTCTCATCATCATCATCATCGGCACTACAACCGATATCCGGTCTTGGCCTTATTTAACTTGTTAGATTTTCCATAATAATTTGTTTTTCGGGGCAAAGTTATTAGCCTTGCGCCAAGGATGGCCTCTCACCATGTCTTTTTAACCTTGTGCTCCAATATATAATGAGAAAGGTAGAAGACGACAACATAATAGGATTATCCCTGAACGGAGTCCCACAAGTGCTCGCATATGCGGATGACAATGCCGTCTTAGGCTTGAAACTGGAAGTAAAAACAATGAAATAATCAGGTAAGCAGTGGAGGAGGTGGCGTAGAAATAAAAGAAGACAAAACAAAATATATGACTATAGCGAGGGTAGGTGGATGTTAGGGAACGCACATAAACGTCGGGGGAAATATATTTGAAAACATCTCGGAAAAATCCGCCTCAATGGCTGAGTTGGTAAGGAGGTTGTGCCTTGCGTGAGATTGTGCAAACCTACGTTCAACTGACCACTCTTTCTACTGTGCAGTTTGGCACAATTACTCAGTGGTAGGTAGGGTTCCAAAGCCCAGCCGCCCGGTGAAAAACAAATGCATTAAGTTATAGGCTTTGTGAAATGGTTGGGAGAAATCCTTGAGCAGCTTGTCTGATGGACCCGGTCGAGAAGAAAAAATAGCATCTCAGGGCGTTGAATCAGCGCTATAGGTTCGCCTTGCCTGGGAGAAGTAACATTTAAAAAAAGGTCAGTAACCAACTATGAAAGAAAATCAACAAAAGACTCCATTCCGTCAACGCTAGTAGGTACGCAGTCAGCAAACTGCTAAAATCGAAAATACTATCACGTCATATGAAGCTCCGTTTTTATACAACCATAGTCATATGGCGATTCTTCTATACGGATGCGAGACATGGGCGCTTACAAAACGAAAAGAGAAAAAGAGAACAGATTCAGCGTATTCGAGAATAAAGTTTTAGGGATTATCTTTGGCAGTAAATATGAGGAAGACCCAGGACAATGGAGGAGGTATACATCAAACCTTCAATAGTGGCAAATCTCAGGTCGCGAAGATTAAAATGAGCTGGACATGCAGCGAAAATGGGCAAGGACGGAACTATACGTAGAATTCTTGATGGGAGACCGGTGGTAAATTCCGCGACGGTGCGTCCTTGAGTAGATCGGAGCAGAGGGCGAAGCGTAGAAGGAGAGTGCACAAGACAGGGAACCATGGTGCAGTCGAGTCAGTGAGGTCACGTACTTCCAGGTTCCTACAAGCCGATTAATAATAAATAGTAACCGGGTGCCCAATAGATCACGTTGAAATTGAGCTTCTAACCTACAAATACGAAACCACACGAAATTAGATTATTCTGTCTGATAAAGCGATTCCTCGTTTTTGTAATATCCACCCATTGAAGAACACTTAACATCGATATTTCCGCTCCTTCTTCTTTCGTACTGTGCTTTATAAATTGTGTGCGCCTTTGTATAGAAAAACCGGCGATCTTTTAAAAACGCTTATTATTATTATTATGTATTGGCCTGTAGGAACCCGGATGTTCATGACCTCACCGACTCGACTCCGCCATCGTTCCCTGTCCTGTGCACTCTTCTTCCACGCCTGACCAGCCGATCCGATCTCCTCAAGTCCAAACTTTATATTGTCCTCCATACTCCGTCCTACCGGTCTCTTTCCCGTTGGTCTACCGTCAAGAATTCTTCCCACGGTTCTACCGTTGCCCATTCCCGCCACATGTCCAGCCCGTCTTAATCTTCGCGACTTGATTACTCTCACTATTGGAGGTTTGCGGAGTAGCTCTTCCAGTTCGTGGTTGTGGAGTGTCCTCCATTGTCCTACCTCCTCATCATATTTACCGCCAAAGATACCCCTTAAAAGGGCTCCTCGATAGTATAGTGGTTAGTACACCCGCCTGTCACCCGGGAGACCGGGGTTCGATTCCCCGTCGGGGAGCCCCTGGCGCAAGACTAATGACCTTGCCCAGAAAAAATATCTCATTATGGAAAATTTAACAAGCCTCAGGATTTGCTAAATAAGGCCAAGACCGGTTCCCGGTTGTAGTGCCGATGATGATGATGATGATGATACCCCTTAAAACTTTATTCTCGAATACGCGGAATTTGTTTTCTTCCCGTTTTGTGACAGCCTACAATAGTGGCAAATCTAGGGTCGCGAAGATGAACATGAACTGGACATATGTCGAGAATGGGCAAGGACAGAACCATACGTAGAATTCTTGATGGCAGACTGGAGAGAAATTTCGCGACGGAAATGCGTGAACAGCATCTTTCTTTCGTTATTTAAAAACCCTTTAGATTCTAAATTTTTAATTATTAGTGATGGAATAAGTAACTTCTTTCTCTTGACTTATCATGTTTTTCGATTGACGATAGAAGGCTGCTTTGAGTTTAGGCGATAAAATTTGATCTGTGATGCATTCCCCAGATAGGCAGATTTTGCTATTGATTACTTATTTGTTAACGTCTGGGTTAAGTGCATTTTCGAACAAAAAGAAAAAATCACCGTTAATCTTATTAAAAAAAAGTGAATTGAGCGATAGTAGGAAAATGATAAACGAAGATGGAATGAATGTAAGGAATTTTGGAGAACAACAGCATTTAAATGGATCACTGAAGCAATATAAACTATATATCATTGGGTGTATTCATTTACTAAATACAGTTATTTTAGTCGACCAAGCAACTAACTGCCGGTAGCGGTGGAAATCTAAAGTAGTTGTATTCAAACGCAATACACTCCCGGATAAATTAAGATTAAATATGTTGCGTAAAATGTCCAAATGATTTTTATATACTTTTGATTACAGATAGTATAATAGGAGCAGGAGATAGGAAGGAATTATAAGGATAGCAACAACCTATCCTATACACAGTATATAACTTCAAATTTCTTCAAGCAGTGAAAGATTCCGCCCAGCTTGAATATACACTTTACATACAATACAAGCAATTCATTAACTCACCTTTGGAATGGCAGGTCGGGATATTTGTGAGGTATACCACTTTTACTGGTTTTTGTTGTTATCACAGACCATCGGTAAGTAAATGTATTAAATGCATGAACATCTATAGCTTCACAAATTTGGTAGTCGCCGCCAGTGCAATAGCCACCGAATGAATAAATAAAATCTCCAACAATGACTGCTGCATGATTCACCCGTCGTGGTCCCCCTTTCAGTTTTGCTGTCCAATACATTTTTTGTAACAAGTGAATGGGTCTTAGCTTCGCACTTTGCTAATGGAAGGGTACCTTCCGCTTTTAAGAGTACTTTGAATCTATATTTTAATAGAAAAGATTTGATTAACGAATATAGTTCTGTCGCATTTGTTTAAAGTTCCAACACACGTAGGCTATATAATAACCGTACCTTATATGGTTCGAAAGTGTATAATGTAGTCGTATAATTTAATAGAAAAATGATGCTCCTCTTTAGTAAGTTCAGTATACAAATATATGTGATGTGTTAAATGTCGTTATTTAAATCACAGTCCAGATGAACAAAATATATTTTATAATCTCAAAATAAGGATAACTTCCGTAGCGAATACAATAAAAAATGACATTAAAGAATAATAATCATCCATCTTTGACAACAAACTCATACAGAAACGTTATACACAACAGAGAATACTTTTTATCTTTATCTATAATTTTCTTTCTTTCTTTTTTCGGCACTTTAACAAAGAATTTAAAAACGAGTAATCAGATTACATTTTTACTTAACACAATTGTTTGTACCACACAAATTTGATGCACATTAAATTTATTAACCATGACAGCAAAAGTGGACTCAGTTTTTGACCTGTAGTTTCAATAATTTGTATTTTGCTCCGTGTGACATTCCTTGGCAGCTGACATTATCAACTTATGTCAACATTCTAATCTGTCAAAAACTATCAGATTATTCTCTTTGGACCCAACGAAATGATTTTGAAGCAGATTAAGAATTGTATAGTTTAATTATTTACAATAGATTAAATATTTTATTAACATGTGCAATTATTACAGACAGCCGATGGCTTAAATGCCGTTCAATTAATACATTTATTTCACGTAACCAAAGTGTAACACAGGCTAACATCAAAACTGAGCCAGAGGATATAACAGAATTTGGTAAATAACACTTTTTACACTTCTTGAATGTAGTACAATAATATAACGATTTTCAGAAAAACGTGCACTAGAGAATCCAGATCATTTCAATGTTCACAATTTGTTCACAGTACGTGATTTGTTTAATGCTCGAGTGCATTATGGTCACAAAGAAGGTTCGCTGGACGAAAGAATGCTACCGTATATTTATGGCAGTCGCTTGGGTCATATAATTTTTGATTTAGATAAAACCGCGCAACACTTACGAGATGCTTTAAATTTCACAGCACATATCGCATTTCGTGATGGCATAATACTCTTCTTCAATCGCAATGCACTGAATGCTCATCTTGTGGAGAAGAAAGCCATGGAAGCTGGTGAGTTCTCGCACACTCGATTCTGGCGAGGGGGTATCTTTACAAATGCGAGTATGCAATTTGGATCGGTAACCAGGTTACCGGACCTTTGCATTTTCTTAAACACTCAAAATAATGTGTTACAACAACATGTTGCTGTGAGAGATTCGGCGAAAATGACCATACCCACAATTGGCATCGTGGACTCAAATTGTAATCCAAATCTTATATCGTATCCCGTACCTGGAAATGATGATTCTCCAGTGGCCATCGAATTGTATTGTAATTTATTTAAAGAAGCCATTCTGCGAGGAAAGCAAAAAAGAAGAGAATTATTAGGAGAGGAAACAGAGCCTAAGAATCTGTAAATTGCGTTTAAGTTGCGTGTCTAAATAAATAATGTAAAAAAAATGAAATTAAATTTTATAATTGCATTTTTATTAGGTCGTACATTGAGGCTATACATTGTGAAATGTAATTATCCATGATATATTCATGCCTGTGTAACAGTTTTCGTTTATATGAAAGTCCGGGGTGTCTCAAAAGTCATTTAGAATTTGTTTTGCTCCCTGTACTAACACAAACACTGGGAGAGCTATGGTACTTTCGATAGCCAGCTTCGTCACTGAAAATTTAGTCGCTGGGGAGCATTTCACGGAATCGGAGTGTGTGTGATATATTTACAAAAATAATAATTCTGCTGCTATCGTCCGGCCAAAAGTTTGCAATCTGCATTAAAATTGTGAGATTCGAGAAACTTGGAGTACTTAACTTATCAAAACACGGTTACAGAAGCTTGTGGAGACTAGTTCGATAATGTAGCGAGCTTATGGTTCGCTGGATTAATTATTTTTAATAAATCGATTTCGAATTAATGTAACACTTTATTAGTCCGTTAATACCAGCCGTTACTTTTGCGGTACACAACGATTTCTTGACTTATCGCGTCTTTTACTGCTTACTTCTTACTTCTTACTACCTCCCGATCTGCGTGCGACGTATTTATATCGTTTCCTCATTCTGAATTGGTGTTTCGTTTGCGTCCGTTCCATAGCCTCGAATTTTCTATTGCTCATAGTCTCCAGTTTTCCAGTACTTTCTAGAATATTCTAGTACTTGGTTTCGGAGTTTCTAGAATATTCTAGTACTGATTGTCATATGCGTCACACTACCTGCTGCAACTTCGGAGACCTTCCATTTTGTTACACCGCGCTACACAACCCTTCTCTCAAACATCCATACATATACACGACCAATTTACTGCCGCAGGCAATTAATACTCTACCAGTCAATTAACGTTTCTTCCCACATGCAATTAATACTCAATCTATCTCAATCCAATTGATCAGTTAATGTTTCTTCCCTCATGCAATTAATGCTCCTATCGCACATGTTGCGACTCGTATTCCAACACTTATTAATTGCCCACCTATGACACGTGCTCGTTCTCCAAAGCTGCACATATCTCGGGTATCACCAATTCGTATTCACATAATACACGAAAGCAACCCAACCACAGCAAATGAACATACCGTCTCGTGTGACACATTCTCGTTCTCCAAGGCTATACGCCAGATGTCCACAAAACAAACTTTACACCGGGCACCCGGGCATTCTGTCACACGGACAAATTGCTTCCTCTGCTTCATAACCGAAAACAGGTGTCACACAAGCAATTAACAATTACATCTGAGATCTGCGAAAAAGCAACGAATGCAGTTTAATCGAACAATGGACTGTATTTGGGCCATTGTGTTGAGTCACATGTAAACCCTAATTAAGTAATTGCATGTGATTTAACTGGGGCAACCAAATGAGAACGATTATTGGGAAATACGAATGACTCGGGCTAGTCAACGTAGGTCACACATTCTGGTTGAGGAAAATGCATCGTCTGCATTTCCTCACCAATAACTTCGGTATATAAACAGTGGTTGCAGATGGGACTTTTGCAGTGGAGTGCAGTGCAGTGCGGTGTAGAGTAAAATCCAAGCGAAAGACTGTGGCCTAGCGCAAGAACAGCGGGTCTTCTTGCTATGGAATAAAAGTAAATCTCTCTTGCTTTGACTAGAAGTATTGGTTTTAACATTAAAGTTCCAATGAAAGTAAAGAAGGCTTTTGTAAAGACTAGAAGTGTTAGTTTTAACATTAAAATTTAAATGAAAGTAAAGAAGACGTTTGTAAAGACTAAAAGCGCTGGTTTTAACAATAAAGCTTAAGTACGAGTAAAGTAAACGTGCTGTTTTAATAACAACAACCGATCCAAACCATAGGGAAGCAAGGAAATAGTCGAAGAAACCAACCGGGAAATTGGTTTTGGCGGCATAACCAAGCATGATCAAGGGCCTTGGCGGTTGTGATCGTTTCGTGGAAAATTAGCTGTCGGTTGGGTGCAAGCGAGAAGTGTAGTTTAAGGAGGAAATGAACCGGTGGTTTTTGGGGAAAATGCATACGGTTTGATTGTAGGGAATTGATGTGGTTTTACATCTTTTAGGTAGAATAGGAATCGAAATGGTTTTCGGGGGAAATTGGAATTGCTTGGGTGCAAGCAAGGGATATAATTTAGATAGAGAATTAACCGAATCAATTTCGGGGAAATGTATGCGGCTCGGTGTAGTTGGCGGTGATGATTAATGTTCCGTTGTAGATTTGAATATGCGTTTTATTACAGCATATGAATTTCCGGGGAAATTAAGATTGCTTGGTCGCAAGGAAGGAATATGGCTTAAGTAAAGAATTGACCAAAACAATTTTGGGAAAATGTATGCGGGGAAGATTTAGAATGTATTCTGTTGAATTGTATTCTGTTGCGGGTTTTGGAGTGTGTTTAATTGCAAAGTTTGGAATGTATGCTATTGCGGATTTTGCATGGGGAGTTGGGTTGAGGTGACGCGCTGTTAGCGGTCAAGTTTGCTAGGCATTGTGGGTTGGTTCTCCATGTGGTGTTGCGTGTCCGGCGCCGTGCTTCCTCGGTTGAAGGAAGAGCGGGGACCTTTTATTTTCTAGAGGATGGTAAGACGTCTTCTGTCTGTCTTCTTTTTTCTGCTCGTCACGACATCCACCTATGTATCTCGATTTAACCATTTATTTTTCGAAACGATCTTACCGCAAGGAATTTAACAGAGATTGATTTGATGTTTTATATTTTACTTTCTTTATTTCTTCAATGTATTTTAATTATTATCTTTTTACTACGCGGATTACAATTTATTTGTGTTATTTATTTTTTAATTGATATTGTTTATTTGTTTTTATTTCTTTTAATTCTTGTTTTAGTTTAAATTAATTTTTATTTATTTTGATACATTTTTCTTTTCATCTATTTAACTCAAAACTGATTTTTTTCTCCTTAATTTTCTCTCTCTGTGACTTTTCACATTGAATCAAATTTGGACGAAAATCCAAGTTACTATGTTTTTGAATAAATAAAAAGGTGCAGGTTATTAAGTGTGCTGTAACTGGTAATATTGTGAATGTTTATGAATGGTATGTATTAAGTGAGAATGTAATATATGTTATGTGAAGTTTTTAAGGATGTGTAAGGAGATTCAGTGTTAAATTGAATTAAGGGTAGTATTCTGGAATACAACATCCCACCCTTCTTCGAGAAAGAAAATTATCCTTGAAGAGAATAATTTTCTAGTAACTATAGGTTAGATTAAGATTAATTAAAGGCTTGGATTTTCATTCAATTACATTACAATGGTTTTCAAAATTAATCTTTCATCAAAGGTTACAATAATCAAAAAGTTCTTAATACTAGAAAATTAATCTATTTACATTATATATTAACTAAATTTTTCCAATAATCAAAAAGTTCTTAACACTAGAAAAATAGTCCAAAATAGTCTATTTACATTATATATTAACTAAATTTAAATATTTCTCCTTGCAACCTTTTCTTTTCTTATCCAAAAATCATTATTACTTATTATATTAATTATATAATATTAATATTATTGTTTCAAAATTTTCATTTCCGTATATATTTAAATTCCAAAATTTCTAATATATATATTACCAATAAAATTTTCTTTCTTTCCTTTTCCTTTCGAATATATATTAATTCCAAAATTTCCAATACATATTACCTCTAAAATTTTCTTTCTTTCGTCCCCCTCATTAACTTTTTTTTTTTTTTTTTTTTTTTTTTTTCATTCCCGTCATTTCCTACAATTGTTAGATTATTTCATATATATTGAATAATAAAACAAAGGCCATTTGTTTTGTGTTTATCTTTTCCTTAAATTTATGGAAAATTTTCCAAAACCTTTCTGGGCCTATTATTATGATGATTCTATAGAAATGCATAATACCAAAAATCTTCTTAAGAAATGATTTCAAATGTCCTAAATGACTGTGTAACTTTTTATTTTTTTGTATTTTGTGTTTGAATAAATGTTTATCGTTGAAAAAGAAAATTTGTAATGTACTTATATGGTTTTCCTTTTCCGTACCTATTTTAGATAAATTATTATTTTCATTATTTATTATATCGTGTTTGAGTAAGTGTTTGTGTTTGTTTTCGTTGTTTAAAATATTTATTGTTTTCGGCTTAGTGTTGTCATTGTCCATAGCTTTAACTGCTGTCGGAACGTCTACCTTTTCAGTCTTACTCACTGCTGATGGATCCTTTAGTTTCTCAGTCTCATTTACTGATTCGTATAGTTCTTCAGGCTTATTAGCTGTCAGAACATCTTGGTTCCCAGTCCTATTTGCTGTTTGAACTATTTCTTCAGTTATATCTGCTGTAGAAACATTTAATCCGTCAGTCTTTGCTGCTGAAAAGATTTGTTCATCAGTATTAGCTGCTGAACTGACTTGGGTTTCGAATTTTATTGCAACTATTGGGTCTTCAGTCTTTAACACTGCTGAATTTTCAGTCTTTGTTGCTGAGGTGTCGGGGTTGTCTATTGGGATAGCCGGAATATTAGGGATTTTTGGTTGTATATTTTCTGAAATTTCCGAATTTTCAGTCTTTAATACTGCTGAGTTTTCAGTCTTTGTTGCTGAAATGGGGTTGTCTATAGGGATAGCCGGAATATTAGGGATTTCTGTTTGTATATTTTCTGCAGGGTCCGAATTTTCAGTCTTTAATACTGCTGAGTTTTCAGTCTTGGTTGCTGAAGTGTCTGCGTTGTCAATAGGGATATCTGAGATATTAGGGATTTCAGTCTTTAATACTGCTGAAAATTTCGAATTTTCAGTCTGTGTTGCTGAATTATTTTCCAGAATGGGAGTATGAATCGGAGTCTTTATATTAGGGGCAGGGTTATCTTTGTTTATATGTCTAGGTTTATAGGAGTATGTGGGCTCAGGGTAAATTTGGCTAGGAGCTTCATTAAAATGGTCGTTATCTATTTCCAAAGATCTAATGCTGTAAATATAAAACTGTGGTCTGTCTTCCATCAATTTTGGTTGGCGTCAGGCCTCGTTTTCCGACTCTTGCACCCGAGAAAAGTGAACATTTTGCCGATCGTTTTGTCTATTGGTGGTCCTAGAATTTTCACCAAAACGATTTTCAGAGTTTGTAGGATTATTTCGGAATGGGTTACGCGTTGTTGTACCTTGTTGGTAATTTGTTGAAGACGATCCATTCCTAGATATCTTGTATCTACACTCATTCTCTGTGTGATTATTCCGTCCACAGAAATTGCATAAAATGTTGTATTCCCTTTTTATGGGTTGTCTATTCGGAAAAGTGGACTGCATGTTTCGATAACATGTGTCCTGTGTATGCCCTGACTTACCACAGGTTTGGCAGACTATACGATTGAATGTAGGTTTTTCGTTATATTGATATGACCTGGGAGAGTTGTCCATTCGAGCCGCATGTGACACTACATGTGCAATCGACTGTTTTAAATTGTTTCCCCCATGGACTTTAGCTAGTATCTTTAGCTGTTCGTTGTTTAGTCCATCCTCAAATGTTTGTACGGCCAATTTTTTGTTTTCTTCCATTAAGAATTCCCTAACCACCGCGTCTGCTGTTATTTCACACGTGGCAGAGTTTAGAGTCCTTAGAGCATTCGCGACTCTATCGACGTATTCCCGGACGGTTTCTCTGTAGCGTTGTTTCAGAGAAATCAACTCATTGTGTGCCGTCGACCGAGATTGCTCCTCTTTATACTCCGATTCTAATTTTTCTTTTAAATCCTCCCATTTAGCGATTTTGCTATACCTAATCAGATCGTATGCATGACCCTCTAGTCTATTTTTGACTAGCTCTAAAAATGTCTCGTATATATCCGGGTCTGCATTCTTTATGGATCTAAATAAAACGTCTCCCCCGGAAATAAATTTACCTAAGTCGCAGGGTTTCCCGTCAAAGGTAGGGACGATTCTGAAAACATCAGAAATTCCGACAGAGAGAGCCATTTCAGGGGGTTTAATGTGTATATATTGATAGTGGATTTGTTCTTCCCCCTGCCTAGCCGCCTGTCTCGTGTAATATGGACTTGTAATAGTGAAAATTTAAAATAAAAGGCGAAAATTCGTTATCAATTCTTAAAAATATGGTTAACTTAAAAATATGGTTATGGAAAAATTGGCCTTTCTTTTTGTTATTCAATATATATATATATATATATATATATATATATATATATATATATATATATATATAGGAAAGAAAAATAAATTGGTCCCAAAGCTGCAAAGAAAGAAAATTCGACGAGAAAGAAAAAAAAACGGAAATGTCGTCGAAATACTGAAATGAGAATTTTCAAAGAATATAGATAGAAATTTCTATCCCAAAAAAAAATTTTTTTGTGAAAAGGAGAGCTTCCAAGTAGAAAATATTCAAATATTCCTAAAAAAAGTAGAGAGAAAATTAAAAAAAATGCTTACTCTACTAAATGCTGTCGTTGTACTGTTGATAGCAGTCTTTGTCTTGAGTGTTGCTGTTTGTTTTTTTTTCTTCAGTTTTCCTTAGTTGTTTCCTTTGTGTGGTTTTTTTTCTTTTTAGATTTTTTTTTTCTCTTTGACGCCAGACAGACTTCACGTCCTAAAGTTGATTGCTCATCCTGGTCTTTGCTGCATACAATTTTTTTTCCTTTTTTTTTTTTTTTTTTTTTTTCGTTGTTTTATGTTTACTTTTTTTTTCTTCTTCTTATTTGGTTATTTCTCTTGTGTTCTCTTTTCTTCTTATAAACATTTTTTTTTGTTGTTTTAAATTTTGTTTTCTGTTTTATTTTTTTCTTCTTATCTTGTTTCTACGTCATCATTATTATCGAGATCATCATCGGGATCCCGTTATCTGGGGATCCCACCGCTGCCACCAGTGTTGCGTCCGGCGCCGTGCTTCCTCGGTTGAGGGAAGTGCGGGGACCTTTTATTTTCTAGAGGATGGTAAGACGTCTTCTGTCTGTCTTCTTTTTTCTGCTCGTCACGACATCCACCTATGTATCTCGATTTAACCATTTATTTTTCGAAACGATCTTACCGCAAGGAATTTAACAGAGATTGATTTGATGTTTTATATTTTACTTTCTTTATTTCTTCAATGTATTTTAATTATTATCTTTTTACTACGCGGATTACAATTTATTTGTCTTATTTACTTTTTAATTGATATTGTTTATTTGTTTTTATTTCTTTTAATTCTTGTTTTAGTTTAAATTAATTTTTATTTATTTTGATACATTTTTCTTTTCATCTATTTAACTCAAAACTGATTTTTTTCTCCTTAATTTTCTCTCTCTGTGACTTTTCACATTGAATCAAATTTGGACGAAAATCCAAGTTACTATGTTTTTGAATAAATAAAAAGGTGCAGGTTATTAAGTGTGCCGTAACTGGTAATATTGTGAATGTTTATGAATGGTATGTAATAAGTGAGAATGTAATATATGTTAAGTGAAGTTTTTAAGGATGTGTTAGGAGATTCAGTGTTAAATTTAATAAGGGTAGTATTCTGGAATACAACAGTGGTATAGAGAATCCCCGCAGGATTAGCGACATATCTTCATCCTGAAGTTAAGCTGCGCGTATAGCATCACTCGTCCACCCATCTAGTACTTCTACTTGTACATTTCGAAGGTCTTACGCGTCTTGTTTTTTTTTCCCGCTCTATGACAATGTTTACAATCTGGTTTAAATGGTCTTCTTGATAGAGCATCAGCGTTATTATGCACCTCCCCTTGCTGAATTGAACTTATCATTGATACGGGTGCACATTCTGCGATTAAATCTCCTTTTCTTATTGTGACCGGCTCCTCGGACGCATTTAGTACTCTGACAGGTACAATGTGCTTCTTCACCACAGGTTGGTCCGTTGATAGTCTCCTCTTATGATTAGCGCATGAACAACAATTCTCAATTGATGTTTCATTCATTCGTCGACGTTTTCTACAGTCAACAGAGCCGTGGCCGACTTCATCGCATGTCCAACACTTCATATTAAGTCTCGGGGTCTTCCGTTGTACATGCCCGATTCTTTGGCAGAGACATTCCTGGGCGGACATTTCTCGGACACTATATGTACTCCTGGTAGCCAGTTTAGCAGATTCATATGCCAATGCGAACGCCAGTATTTCATTAGTCGCCTACTTTCCTGCCAAACGAATGGTTTGTTGCAAGTCCCGATCTTGGAGTGCATTTAGAAATGCATCCATTGCTACCCGATTCAGAAATTCCTTAGTCATATTTGTATAAGCCAAGTTTGCCAATCGCTCAATATCTGCCTGCAGCTGTTGAAGATTTTCTACAGGTTTCTGCGTTCTGCTCCGCAGTTGTATGCGGTAGACCTGCTGACTGTGGTTGTCTCCATACCTAGCTTCAAGGCCGTCTCTTACCGCTTGGAAATCTGTTTGTTTCTCTGCTGGCATGGTTTGTAGCAATTCTGCAGCCACCCCGCGGAGTGACAAGATTAGTGATGTTGACTTCTGCTCATCCGACCACTTATTATAATTGGCCGCGGCGTCAAACTGACGTATAAATATGGAGAAGGGTCCCGTTCCATCGAAGGTTGGGGGTTGCATCCTGGTATCTTTGTAGTCATGTTGATTGCTAGACGATGTCTTATTTCTCTCAACACACTCAAGTCTCTTTTCGATTCGCGTTATTTCATTGGTGACTGTCTTAAATTCAGCTTCGTTTTTTAGATCCAGATTTTCTACTTCGTTTCGAATTTCTTCCTTAAAGTGACGAAAATTACATTTCATCCACTGCGTTTGGGCATCCAACTTTGCAGCTTGCGTGTCCAATTTTGAGTTAATATCTGTAGCTTGCCTGGCGCAAGACTAATGACCTTGCCCGTAAAAAACAAATCATTATGGAAAATTTAACGAACCTCAGGACTTGTTAAATGAGGCCAAGACCGGATCCCGGTTGTAGTGCCGATGATGATGGTCTGTAGCTTGCGCGTCCAATTTTGTATTAATGTAGCTTGTCCGTCCAGTTTTGTCATCATCATCCTGACCATCTCCGAAATGTCCAACTGTGGCGAACTCTTCTCCGTTACATTAGCACCATCTTGACTCGCTGTTTCTTCTCCAGCCGGACAGTCTGGCCCAATCGTAAAAAACAAATATGTCGACATCGATACCCTCTTCCTCCAATGCTGCTTGCAGACGCTTTCGAAGAATTTGCTTCTGCCCTCTGCTATCCAGATTCCGGTCCTCAAGTTCCTTCTTCAACTCAGGAACGAGAAGATCCTCCAAATGTCGATCTGACATCGTCACAACACACTTTCACAGACTTATTTACTTCACCAATAATTAATCCCACTTCTGACACCAATTGTTGCGAGCTTAGGGTTCGCTTAGGTAAATCGATTTTGAATTAATGCAACACTTTATTAGTCCGTTAATAACAACCGCTACTTTTACCGTACACTTAACGATTTCTTGATTTATCGCTTCCGTACTTATCGCGTCTTTGACTGCTTACTTCTTCCCGATCTACGTGCGACGTATTTATACCGTTTCCTCGTTCTGATTTGGTGTTTCGTTTCTGTCCGTTCCATAGCCTCGAATTTTCTATTGCTCATAGTTTCCAGTTTTGCAGTACTTTCTAGAATATTCTAGTACTTTGTTTCGGACTTTCTAGAATATTCTAGCACTGATTGTCATATGCGTCACAATACACATTTTACTACTTCCGCATAATCCTCGTCCTCATCGACCATATACAATCTCATAAAAATATATGGTCCGATTTTGAAGGTTACTGCACAAATTTGACAGCCGGATGCGACCCTTATCAACTGGTCTCATGATCTCGTCAATTCGAATGAAATCAGACGCTATGACCTTGGTCCCACGCCCGTAATGTAAACATCTTTAGATCAAGTCAGCTCAAGTGAGAAACCTATGCGACGGGCAAGAAACGGTTGGCAAGATACTGAGTTTGCTCTGATAAGAGAGTGGAGCAGACGCAGACAGCATAACAAGACCGGTTCGATTCAGCTCCGGTTGCCCAGTAATTACATTCCTCAATACGGTCAATATTTATAGATACAATTAATTCAATGGTGAATTGGCCGGTAACTAGCAAGTATCTGACAAGGATGCGATAGAAAGTGTATGTATTGAATTGTGAAGATTGTGTTACAAAGGTCCAACTTTGTTGATTCCTTGACGTGGTGCGCTAGTCTGGAGGTCTCGGCGATTACCGTCCGTTAAACAAATTGTTTCAACCATCATCATCATCATCGGCACTACAACCGGGATCCGGTCTTGGCCTTAATTAGCAAGCAAAATTTGTTAAATTTTCCATAATTATTTGTTTTTTCGGGCAAGGTTATTAGCCTTGCGCCAAGGTTTCAACTATCAATAGTATATTTTTCTCAGTTGTCGTTTAATTAAATCCCGACGTTTATCTTGTGAAAGAAGGTCCCGTGAAATTGGAATATCTGATTGGACTGAGCTAGAATTCTAATGAGTTGTAATTACACAAATTGACTTACCTGAGTACCTCAGTGTGCATGTCACTAGCATATTCGACGCCAGACATGTTTGATGGAGGTGCAGTATATTCAGATACTCATCAATCAAATTTTGGAACTCAGATACCCTAATGACATTAGCGACAGCCACCACCCATGTTAACAATAGACTGGATAGATTCGAACCAGGCAGATCCGCCTTTGTATGCAACGACCAGGTGTGATGCGAGGTCACCATCAATTCTATCACCGACTTCAACTTCGTTAGCTACCCGATCTCCATACTAAATTCCTGCCAGTGAAGAACATTCGGCGATGACTTTCGTAACACTCTCCACAGGTACTACATTAATGTTTCTACTTTTCGAGATCATCATCCGTCCGAGACTTCGCGAATAACTTTTGTCCTTCCAATGCATGTCCATAGAGGCTCATCACCTATTGAGTTGCTGTACTAGTGGCAGCGGAGCCAACAATCAATTTTTCAGTAACATACGGCCCACTTCAGAACAAGTGAGTCAGCGAGATTGTTTTTACACATTTTTGGTCCTTTGAGCCGGATCCAAACCAGCGATCTATGGATCCAATGATTCAACTTAGCTGCCTCAGCTAGAGAACCTACTGCACCTCTACCAACCGGAGAGTAATCACAAACCTGTGTGGCTGAACGAATCCAATAAATTTGACATAGCTACTCCACCAATAAACTCAAAGGCAAAATCACATATCCTTCTAACACTCTCGGGACGCTGTGCCCCACGATGTCATGTGGGCAAGCCTCTCTACTCTGCACTAGTTTAAACTGTTGAACAGCAATTATAATCTCACTCTCACATCTTTTGGATCGGATCATCAGTGTCTTATCAAAACAAAGCTCGCTAATGTGCGTAGGAGAAGCATATTTTGTTAATATCAACGGTAACACCCCATACGCAGGGTAAGTCATACATGACCGACTAAATTCCAACTAGATTATAGTCCGCTGCTACGAGGCTACTCAAAGGCTGGTAGTGTCATGTCCAACATTAAGTAACAGAGAGGCAACATACGCTTCTAAACACCTACCACCTTCTCCGAGGGACTATTTTTGGTTTTTCCTTTGCGGGCTTGGTTAGCTTTTTAGGCAGGTCTGCTATTCTTTTCTGCAACTTCTCGTTTTGCTCACTCGAGTTCTTGTAGCTTATTCCGTACTAGGCCGCATCATACAGTCAACGAGATGCCCTGGCCCGAGTTGTTTCTCTATTGACCAAAGCGGCTGTCTATGAAAATAGCATTATCAGCAACCCCCTCCTCCTGCCGCTTTGTGGACAAAGAGGTGAAGGATCCTGTCCAAAACGGTTTAGGTATTTTCGATACTCACCGTGCTCGTAGGAGCGTCTTATTCCCTCTTCTATGGATGGAATGAGTTTAAAGGTCCATCTGCCTTTTAAGCCCGTGTTCCATCTGACCTGCCATAAAGTAATAGAAGATACAATTTCTTCTAGATTTATCGTCGCCATTCCGCTGGGCACTTCATCCCTTGTAGCTCTCCTTTTATAGACCCAAAGCATTTCCTCCGCTTATCTATTGCTGGTCCCGACTTGCATCCTTTCCTGAGGCGGTATTGGTTTTCTGTGTAGGGCTATTTCAATGGACCTGGAATTTCGCGTTGATTTGTGCAACATTCGAGGCTTGAGATGCAATTTCTCTTCTGTGTCTGCCAAACGTTTCTAACCATAAACCAACTATCCTTGCACTTAGCGAAACCCAGGTAATTACTAATACAGATATTTCCGATTTTAATCTACCTGGATATAATTAAGTGCCACTTCTCTTTTCACATCGTGGTATAGCCAGATACATACGAAATGATATTGCTTATCAGCTTCTGCCACAATGTGGGCTCTGTTCCAACCCAGAATTTAATATCTCTTGGCTAAAATTTCACGTTCGTAAGCATATCATACATTACTACTTTCTTTACAGAAGCCCGAACTTGTAGAGAAACGCATCCTTTAATGAATTTGATGCTCTGCCCGATTCTATTAATAGGATCTTAACCCTATATCCGCACACTAAAATCGTTATTGCGGGTGATTTCAATGTGCACAACCGTCAGTCACTTCACCACGCCCGACACACAACACCTGTAGGTCGGTATGTTCCGCTCTTTGCTGAGTCAAATAATTTAACTCAACTCGTCAGTGAGCCAACACGGGTACCAGATATATATGGTCATTTAGCCAACCCACTGGACCTGTTTCTCACCTCCCACCCAAACAAATACACAATTGAAGTTTCTTCGCCCTTGGGCACTTCAGACCACTGTGTCGTGTCAGCTAAATTTCCTCTAACCAACAGTAACGTTAATGAGAAAGCTTCCAAAAGAACAGTACGGTTCTACAAGAAAGCCAACTGGGAAAGTCTGAACGACTTTTTTGGAAGGTTAAATTGGTCGTTATTTTTCCTCCATAACGATGTTGGTTGACTCTATAGCGGATACATTGACAGGCACAATTCTACCGGCATGCGAACCTTTATTCCAAACAGAGTAAAGAGTATCAAACCCAAGAGAAATATGTGGGCCGATTCCGGGTGCAGAGAAGTCATTGAGGCCAAAGAGTTGAGCTCCCGGTTGTTTAAATCAAACAATACTGAGGAAAACCGGAAAAGATTTAAGAGGGCTAGAAATGACTGCAATGCGTATATTCAACGCGCCACGTTCTTGCATGACCAGAGAGTGAAATAAAAAATACTACACTCTCCCACAGATAGTAGAAACTTCTGGGCATTCGTGAAAAACATTCAAAACTCAGTCTATTCATTCATTCTTTCGCTTATAGTCGATGACAAACCACTCACCACTGCAATAGAGAAGACGAATCTACTTGTTGCACATTTTGCAGCGAACTCAACGCTGCCTGATTCATCAGTTCCACATCAACTTTAGCAAAAGCAGCACACCATGAGCCAGATTCGCTTCCGAACGCGTACTGTTGCCAACTCCGCTGGTTCGGATGGCATTCCCCCAATCGTCTTGAACAGAAGTTCCTCTTCACTCTCTAAACCACTGCGGAAACTCTTCCATTCTACTGGCCGTTTCCCAAATAGATGGAAGTCAGCGAGCATTCAGCTAATTCCCAAAAAGGGTGACAAATCATCCATTTCTTCTTATCGACCCATAGCACTAACATCTATTCTCTCCAAGGTAATGGAATCACTTATCAACCGTCAATTTTCGAAATATCTGGAATCAAATGACCTTCTCAATGACCACCAATATGGCTTTCGTAGCAACAGGTCCACAGGAGGCTGATGGCGTACCTTACCGAAAAGTGGAGCCATTTCATTCACTACCACGGTGAAAGTCGGATTGGATATTTCAAAAGCCTTCGACAGAGTTTGGCATCCAGCCCTTTCATCAAAATTACATCCATATGGAGTGGACAATTCCCTGATCCAATGGCTAAGAAACTATCTTTCTATCCATTCAATCCAAGTGGTTCTTGATGGTGTCCAATCTGTCTCCCATTAAATTAATGCAGGTGGTCACCGGGGTTCGGTACTCTCACCCACTCTCTTCCTGATCTTTATAAATGATTCCTTGTCAATTACTCTCAACCCAATTCATTCGTTTGCTGATGATAGCATGGTGAGTTTCTCATACTCATGCGAACAGTCCCGTCCAAACTCTTCGAACGTCACCACCAACCAGCAACTTATGTTTGATACATTGAATTCAGACCTCAACAAGATATATCAGTGGAGATTATCTAACCGAGTAGAATTCAATGTCCAAAAAACTCAGTGCTGCCTCTTGTCGTCAAAGGCGAACTCCAAAGTAAATATACTGTCGATGAACAGTACTTACATCGACGAAGCCAAAGAAATGTCAATCCTTGGCATTCGAATTAATTCGATTCTTAATTGGAATGACCACATATTTGAAGCTGCAAAAAGTGCAGCCAAATGTATGGGGTTCCTTAAGAGATGCAAAAGATACTTCACTCCATCCAACCTGGCCACTATTTACAAGGCGTATATTCGTCCCAAAATGGAGCTCAACTCCCATATTTGGTCAGATGCATCCAAAACTGCACTACACGTTCTCGACAGGATGCAAAAGCGAGCAGTGAAACTTATTGGGGACTCAGTCGTAAGTCTATCAATTCAGTCGTTATAACACAAGCGCAACGTATCATGCCTACCTCTTTTCTATAGGTATTATCACGGTCGTTGCTCAACTGAACTTGCTGAACGTTTTCCGCCCCTTCAGACATTTTCCCGCGATACCCGTCAATCTGTGAATGCGCATCAGTTCATGTTGAAAGTGGACGATAGGCGCACAAATAAACATAGTCATTCTTTAGCAGAACCAAATGAATGTGGAATGTTCTGCCTGATCATGTGTTTCCTGGTCGTTATGATGTCCAGACATTCAAGACCAATATACATCGACACCCCCTTTCCTTATCCACTTCCTCTCCATCCGCTCTCACTGTGCTCTGACATTTAAGGCTACTTCAAAATACCCGTTTGTGTGCGCGTTAGTGTAAAAAAAACAATCTCCTCCGCTAGGATGTATATGGAGAATACTCCGGCTATAACAAATGCTGTTTCTTTGGACATCGTCCTGCAACCGCATATAATCCTTAATGCACAAAGCCAGTGTTTTTCTCTCATCATTCTTTTCAGTTGTTTTATTTATTGAGCTTCTACCTTCACTGGCGTGACATACGCCAATACAGATGTGACCACCCTTCAAACGATAATTCTTTTTTATATCTTGGTCCACCGGTGTTTGGGAATGCACTGTATACGGCTGCCTGTAGGCTTGCAGTTTTCTTACCCGCGACCTATTTGTGAGTCTTAAATCTTAGTTTATTGTGGGGCATGACTCCCACTACCTTAGCTGCAATTCTTACAACTGCAATGTCTTCTGCGAAACAAATAATTTCGGCTCCTTATGGTAGTTTTATTTGTCAAATTCCACCGCACATAATATTCTATAAGTGTGCCAGGTACTAACCCTTGAGGAACCCGTCCCGAGACGTCATCGATTTTTCTGCCCTCGTCTGTATCGTACATTAGCTTCCTATTGGTGAAGTAGCTTATGACGATTTTTAGGAGATAGAGCACCTCCATTCGATTGAGGGCTTTTCTGATGCACAACCAGTTAGCCGTGTTAAGGCGCTTTTTATATCCAACGTTATCACGACACAGTATGTCTTTGATCCTCCTCAAAAAAAAAAAAAATCAAACCTTTTATTGCTCCAGCTGCCATATCCACCATAATTTTGATGGCGTCAACTATATTGATGGTCCGATAGCGCTCCGTTGTTTTCCCTATGACGAGCCATCTATCATATATAATCTTCTCCGGGATTGTACTTTATTATTATTGTATTTATGGATTGGTTGGGAGAAATGTAAACTGCCATAATTATAACTGAATTACCACGGCACGTCCAATCTGCTTTGACAAGCACATATTTCTCCAACTTTTAAAAGCTGAACAGACGATGATTCGGCTTGTTGTACATCGAGATCTATTTGTGGAGTAACAACATGGGTCCTGTCATTTATATTATGACAGGTTGCAATTCCACCTGCTCTCGTATGTGGTCTTTTAAACTACAATACCGACATTTGGAATGTCTACAATGTTTTCATTATTCATCCACGTCTCGAAAAGAATAAGAAAATTCTACGACGATGTTATATTGCCTAATCGAAGATCCTGTGCATGAGCACGTAAATTTTGGCAGTTAAGAGGTTATATTTATTGAGATTAAAAATTAAAAATCAAATCAATTAAAAAATCACGTGAACGACTTATTCTACACATAATGGGGTATAAAAAATAAGTTTTATTTTTATTTTAAGTACAAAATTGTGGCGTGTCCGCTAGACAAGTGCAATCTTTTTCTTGACTGGTCAAACCGTGTGCAGCATG